>OX381719.1:26695813-27392004 GCA_947462335.1 Harmothoe impar | reverse complement strand
GGGTAACTCACCAGTGCTGCATTAAAGTATGGCAATGTTGACCCTTCATTATCGAGTGTATTAACTCCACAATGTCTGCATGATGCTTGCATACAGCAACTCGGCAGTGCTGCATTCATGCACCATAACGACAAAGGGCTCAACACAAGCACTATGGGGACCGTAAAGGGTCTGAAACTACGGTGGTGGGGCAGAACAATAGACTTCGCACCTGGATCATACCCTGGTTTAAAACAGATAGACAATGGTTATGAAAGGGTATTTGAATTAACCACAGCTTGCTGGTAGGGCGACTCAAGCCCTCGTCTGCTAGCTGGCCCCACCAGCAAGCGGTGGTTAATTCTACATACCTTTTCATAACCATAGTCTATCTAATTACAAAGATACTGAAGATTGTATAAAGAGGGACAGGTTATTGCTTTGGAACCTCAAGGCTCAAACAGGTGTGATAGATCAAAATTAGAATTTAAGATTGGACATTATCTCCTCTGCCAAAGTGCTGTGTCCTGTTAAACATAACCCTGGTATATTATTAGGAGCTTTCAGATATACATGCCCAGCTCTAGATGACACATTAATGTTGAAATACGACCAATTATGGCAACGTAATCAATCACTGTTATAGTAGGTAGCACAGAGACTGTCATCTGATCCATGACTACATGTACAGTCCTGGGGATAGCCAACCCTAAGTACAACCTATATTAACCATCTAAAGACAGCACATTTCCTTAAAGCAATATTTGTCGTAATGGTGGACCAACGCTGTGCCTGCGAGGAGCTCGCTGGCACTTCATCGGTGCATCATGCCGACCCGGGAGTGAATCGACCCCATAGGAGCGGCATGCCTACTCGCCAGGTCTACATTCATGCACCATGACAACTTTTACCTGAAGACATGGTGCATCAAAACACTATGCAGCACTTAAAGGGCTTTGTACAACCCATATTGATACATTTCAGTCATGAAAGGTGGTGATATCTATCAGCATTTCTCCATACCAGGTGAGAGCCTTGGGAATGTGACAGATGTAGATGGACCTGATGGGTTGAGGGCTTTGTTATGGGTATTAATCCGCCCCCTGTGAGTGGTGTGTCAGTCTGGGCCCATAACCTGTTATATACATACCTATAAAGGCCGTCCCTGCACTCTGTCAGCGTCCGTCCTCCCCTCACCCTGTGCTGCACTCTTACTGAATGTACCCTTTCTCCAACCCTTTAAGGCCGCATAGTATGTCTCAACCCTTTGAGGGTCGTATAGTGCTTTGATGCATTATGCCCTTTATTTTTGGGAGTAACTCGCCAGGGCTACATTACTTACATTCATGCATCACGCTGACCTTTCGAGAATGCATCAACATCTACGGTTCAGCATGATGATTAAATCATTCATAGATCATGGCAATAAAGGGCTTAATGAATTATTTAAAGCAGAATGCAACCAATAAAGGGCTAAACCTCTGAAATAGGGCAAATATTTAGGAAAATTTGGTCTGTTGTTCCTGCATTTACTCAGGACGTCGGTGTGATGAAAGGGTTGACCATATTAATTTGATAGGTCAGATATCGAATATGTCAATGAAATCTTGACATCCATTTTCTTTGCCAGGTGGAAAGAGTGACTATTGGTTCTGCTGCCGACTAATATAAATCTTAGCTTGATGTCTTTCTTAGAACAAGAGATAAGAACGAAGAAACATACAGATAGTTCATAATGCTGATATCATATGTCATTAACCTTAATCAAAGTTTCCAAAACATTATACAAATGTATGCGATGAGCTGAAAGTATTACAAAACAAAGATGCAGTGTTGCATTTTGGAAACATTATTGTGACAAAAGTGAAACTAATAAACCTTAGTGTCACAACGCATATACACCAGAGAACTGTGATGAATTGCAGGATCAATAGTCTAAGCTGTGAAGTTAAATAACGCCTAATGCTCCTGGCCTGGCCTATAGTTTACACATGGATTACTATATAACCATCCATGTGTATAAACACAGCGGTGACATCTGTCACCAGCGAATGTCGAATATGGCCTCCAGTTAGCCGTGTACTAAGTATATAACACACTCATCAATAATACAATCAATTCTCTACAAGAAAACGCTATATGGCCAATAATAACTGACGTGCGTAATGGCCAACATGTGGTTGGGGGACGTCAATAACAAAGTTTTTTTCCCCGTCACTCTCCCTTCAAACAGTAATGCATTGCTTATAGAGAAATTGCTAGCTGTGAGAAGAATCATGCAGGTTAGGTTACATCTTTATTTCTGACCTATTGACACGTGTCAGGGGAAGTAGCCAGGGGAATTTATTCAGGGAATGTTGTAAAATATTTAGGAAAATCAGGAGAAGAACACTGATATATTAACCAAATACATGAGTTGTGAAGGATTAGAGCTACATACATGTACAGGAGTCCAGCGCTACACCGTGGCTTACAGTAAATATATATAGCCAAGGAAAATGGTCATGTCTAGTCTTGGGAAGTCAGACCTTTTCAATCTGAGATTTTGTGGGATCCATAATGTGTACAGTATTCAAATTCCAAAGTGAATACATTATCCTGTAGTGGCCTGTATTTATATAACATACCAGAAACCTCCCCTCCTACTAAGTCATCCATTAGCCTATAGGCCTTCTACATGTATACTGGCCGACCACAAGGGCCTACACACTGAGTTTATCCTGTTCATATATTAGTCATAATGGATGAGGGATTGAAGTGAGGCCTGGAGATCAGCAGGCCTGGGTGGTCAGTAATCCCCCTGTGTGTGGTGTGGGCTGGGTGTTGGACGTATGCGGCTTAGAACTGGGGAAATGCCCATATGCTTCATATGGATATACATGTGTGCATTGGGAGTATATGAACAGGAGCTACCACTAGTGTATCCATGATAGTTGATACAGTATTATACAGGGAGCTTCTACATTGAGCAGGTACGTTTAATGCTTTATACATAGACAATTGTTTGTCATTGGAGCCCGCATTGGAGTCCTCTCAAAATGAAGGAGTATATGTAGATTTCATGTGCTTTATTAATGGCACAAAGAGTGAGTCAAAATAGCGGAGGTCATACACATGTACGTGAGGTTCTCTGGAGCAAGCTCTCAGGCAATAACAGGTAGGAATTTACCAGGTCCAGAACGAGTGAATAGCTTTAACCTTGGGAAAGTCTGGATTCCCTAGAAAGCCCCCGCCGGACGTTAAACCACTCAAATAAACAAAAACATATAAATCTACTAATGTGAATTAATATCTTGTGTATTTAGTTCTGTCAGTGGCACATACATTTACCCTTTAAGGACGGCATGGTCGCTAAAAGCTGACAGCCGTGGCTGCATTGGTGCATCATGACGACAACTAACTCCATGAGTGCTTCGTGCCAACCCTTCGGGAGTGTCTCGACACTTGAATGCAGCACTGGCGAGTTACTCGCCGGGGCTGCATGCATGTATCATGACGACCAAGGGCATGATGCATGAATGCATTATGCCATCCTTAAAGGGTTAAAGACACAGCAGTGTCTTGTGGCCTGCCCCTGGGGCCTGGTGGCGCCTCCTAGTGTCCTCAGACGTCATCAAACTGCCGTCAATGTTGACCTCTGACCCCAAACCTGCACTAAATACTAAGGGGCAACTTTTAATATTGCCTTTTAACGTCTTAGGCATGCATGGTGTCTGCAGGGGTCTTTTCCGTTGAGGATGGCATGATGCGTTAATGCATCATGCCCTTGGTCGTCATGATTAACGCAGTAACTCCCCAGGGCTGTATTCAAGCATCATGCCGACATACGGGATTGAGACACTCCTGAGGGGTTTGCATGATGCACCAATGAAGCACCAGCTTGTCAGGGCTCCATTGCTGCATCATAGCGATAAATGTCATATTTTAGCGACATGCCGTTATTAAAGAGTTAAGACTAAAAGCGTACTAGCTTCAAAACTGAGGACTTAAAATGTACATAAAATGCTGGTAAAATGCCTGAAAGATTGGATTTGGAGACAGCCTTGCAATTTACAGCCTAGATGCATTTCTATATTACTCTGGGATGTGCCTCTGATTCACATGGTTGGATGACGGTTTAAACGTCAAGCAACACCATACAGAGTGGGCTCGTATAACAGATCCCATCACCTCCACCTCTATTCCTATGACATTTAATAGTGGTTACTGATGTCCAAATGGACACTGATCAGCCAATGGCCGCACCCAACAACTCATTCTGCAGTTCTGAATGGACACCAACTGTTTCCTCCACAGTGTATGAGTCAGTCTGTGGTTTGGCAGACTTGGACAAGTCTATCGTCACCTGTAAGTGTATACAGTAAAGGGTCCGTTTAGTATTCACACCAACTTAAAAAGGACAATTAAACTGTACTTGTACTCCCTGACTGCCAAATTAAAAAGAACAATTAACCCTTTAAGGCCCGCATAGTGATTTAATGCACAATGCCTTCAATGGTCATTATGCATCAATGCAGCCCAACCGAGAAGCTCGTAAGGGCTGCATTTATACATCATGGTAGGGTCGGCATGATAGATGAATGCAGCACTGGCGAGTTACTCGCCGGCCTGCATTCATGTATCATGACGATAAAACACCCAGTGGTTGCCAACAGTCCAAGACCCCTCTGTGTGTTTAAATCACCATCTACTGCTCCGGTTTTGATATTAATGATGACGGTGATGATACTAATAGTTGACATATAAGGTGCACGCCTTCATGGATCGATGTATAACGATATATAACAACACTGCAAATATGTGCAAACCCAAAGGTTACAAGTCAGTTGGACTTGGTCCGCGTTATTGACTTCTTAAAGGGGGACGGCCGTCAGGCGATGTGACCGATGAATGTTTTCATGGATGGTCGACGAATAAGAGAATGAGAGAATGAACAACAGGCTGAGCAACGGATGAAAGATAGATGATTACCGGTAGTGGAATATCCCCTTTAACTCTTGTTTTGAGGCAAGCACTGGCCAGGTAATGAGGTAGTTTGGTCTGACCGGTTGGTTACAAGTAACATTGGAGCATGTCAATGTCCAGTGATAAAAAGTGGAACACTTCTTAAAAGGTGCATGTTTTGGTTTTCAGTGTGGAATGTATAAACAATGCTGATTGTGTGTTAGACCCTGCACACATCAAAGCACCCCGGGTTATACATGTTTGGGGCCCCAGGGCCAACGCACCAACTCGCTATATTTATACTCTAGACTGTCACAGTGGTCACCACAGAATATATACGTATAGAAGTTTTAGAACTGATGGGGATCTCTCTTCAAGTTTGATCTCCATGCGATTATCGGCATTACCCTATTGAGCCTTCTACATGAAATGAAAAGTTTACAGGTATAGGGTATATATTTCACCAGCAGTACTCTTGGAGCTACGATTATTTTTGTTCCGCCAATTAAAATCGGGGATGAAAGTTTACAGGTTTTCCCCTGATTTCAACTTGTTTTTTTGTGTTGCAGGGACCTTTATAGAGGATCTTTATGCAGGTGCCTCAATTTGAAATTCAAGTGGTCACTTCCCTCCCTGTACAATCACTGCAACTGTTGTTGAGTGTAGGTGGACATGCCGATCCACTTAGCTATCGTCAGTGTTTAAACTTAATTGACCAACAGTTTTTTTTACGAAAGAAAATTATAAAATACAAAACAATGGCTTTATTCTGGACACATGCAGCAGTCCCAACCGGACATAGCCACTCACATAACGTTCACCTCACCTTGCCAAGACAAAACACAACTGTATTTATTTACAACTCTCCACTTAGATCTTGAAAAATACTTAAAAAGATTTATTGTCCTTTTAGTTGAGCCCCAGGCCGTAGGAGGTCGCTGTGGAGAAACCACTCACACCTCTCAGGTGGGGCCTGGTGACCTGTGACCTGAATAGAGGTTAAGGTCAGGGCCCCTGGAGGCTGTGGTGACCTTGAAGTAGTTAAACCTTTAAAGTTCGCCAAGTACTTTAAATGTATTATATCCTTTTGTTATCATGATGTATGCATGTAGCCCTCGTCAGTGCTGCATTCAATCATCACGCCTACCCTATAGGGTTGATACATTCTCGTAGGGTCGGCATGATGCATGAATGCAGCGCTGGCGAGTTATTCACCTGGACTGGATCCATGCATTGTGAAGACGCAGGGCATAATGACATTCTATTAAAGAACTAGTATAGTCTGCCATTAAAGGGTTAACAAGGTGAGTGCGCATGTCAGCTGGTTCCTTTTTTACAGTGACTGCTCCTTACACAGATGGATATCTACACGGAGTATGTGGATATCAGGACGGGGAGGGAGGGCTGGTGACTGCAGGTGTTTGATTTTATCTATAGCAAACTAGCTCTCTTACAAATAACAGAGATGCCACTTTGCCTACGTAGGAAGGTTCTGTTGATCTGTAGCCATATACAAAAAGCACAGCACCTTTAGAAAAATAGGGTGATCAAAATGTGTACTATACTGCTTGTCAACTTGTCGTGTAACTCGCCAATGCTGCATTCATGCATCTGGCCGACCCTGTGGAGTTGATGCAATTCCAAAAGGTCGGTATGACGCAAGACCCACCAGGGCTGCATGCATGCATCATAGTACCAAAGAACTTAACACATTGAAGCTGTATATGCGGCCCTTTAAAGGTTAATTCCTTTTCCCTCAGTCATTGCCCCCCATCCCTTAATGTACTGGAGGCAGGGAGACACTGCTCCCCATCCCTTGTAGGTGCTGGAGGTAGGGAGTGCTAGTGTTAGTGCTATAGTGTGGGGCTGACCTGGACTGGTGCCTAACATGAGAACACATACCAGGGGTGAAGTCAGACGGCGTCAAACTGGCTGCAGTCTCCACACCCTACAGATGCCACCACTAGGGATGCTCCAGTGCTGAAGTATGGGTGTGTGTGGGGGGGGGGGGGGGGGTGGGGGGGATGCTATCTTGGCTCCTGAGACACCATGTCTGAGATGGGTAGGATGAGGTGAAGAAAGATTGCATTCCTGTTCCATTGAGAATTGTCTTTGGGTATGGTATCACTTTTAGAGATATGTAGAAAGAAAAATTCAATATGGCCCTGGGGCTACAGGGTGGGGCATGCAATGTTTACCCCCCCCCCTCCCAGAACACCCCCCCCCCCCCCCCACCCAGTTATTGGTGCACAATGGTGTTGAGATAGCAAAGTAGATCAGACTTTCATTCCACACATTTGATGATACTGCAGAAGATTATTCTGTTACAAGTAGATATAGGATTTCTTACAGATTGACTTAATAGTGTCTTCTCCTATTCCCTATAAAATCATATCAAGCAAGTCTATAATAGGATTTACTTCTGAGAGGTCTGACGCTTTGTAAGGTAAATGATCAAATAAAAATCCCCACCCTGACTTCAGAGAACATGGATAAATACTCAGGACCCACTCAGTTTCTTTAACATAGCTATATGACTTCAAAGATCAGGGAATTAAATATTTTTACAAGTAAACTTCAAATGCCCCTTCTAGGTTGCCATAAGGTATGTCTGTTTAACATGGGCCTTACTGAGGGCTATGAGGGACGTGTAGATCACTGCTCCTGCTACTTCAGTTCAAGTGGTAGTATGGTTGAATCGGTAGCTTTTGGGACTTTTAGTTCAGTTCAGAACAGCATTTGCCAGTGCCAAATGCCAGACTCAACCTGTTGAAAGAACTTGAGGGCTGAGTTGGCACTGTACCACTATTAGCATTGTATGTGGTTAGAATATATACTCAACACGTTTGTTAAGCCCGTGAGTTCAGTATTCAAATACTACTCACTAATGAGTTCAAATGTAGGGTCAGTGCTCTATCAAGTTTACATGAAGTACACATGGACCACATTCGTATTTGTAGCAATCCTTTAATTAATGCTGCATCATAGAGGGTGGCACTTTTAAATGAGAATATGCCCTTATTCAGTTCTTATTACAATTTCTACGTTTAATTACATTTCAAAAACTCTAAATCTGGTGACTTGGAATTGTAGTACACCTGTTAAGTGTGGACAAAGGACAATCTAAGAACTACTGGTGTAGGATATTTCCCAGTACTTAAATTAAGTGGTATCGACTACATCTGGTTCATAGCAAGTCTTATCCAGTTACCACATTACACCACTGCACCAGATCTTTGTGTGGATCTGTAGTTTCTGGTCAACTGAGTAATAACATGAACAGTGTCATGTCTGGTGTTTGTCACCAGGTCCAGATACATAGACCGCTCTACCCAACTTGGTAGGGGATGTCCACATGTGACGTATATATATAGATAAAGATAGATTCCTAGAAGGATTGTTATACAAGGTGATACCACTTAGAAACCACATTGAGCAAAGTTCTTTTCATGCACAAGAAAATGAGTGTTTGCTGGGTTTCAAGTTTTTATTCTATTTCGTTAAGACCTCTGATTACCCAGATAATAGAGAGGGCCTCTTTGCGGGGTCCTATATTTGAACATTTTAAAATAATTGCCCACTTTCAACCCTGAAATTCAAGGTATGTATATTGATATTGGAGATCAAGGCTTGATCAGGTACAGGGTATCTATATAATAGTGGATCTATATATGGAGCAGCAGCAGGTGGGGCTGGTAGTACCTGTAGTAGCGGTAGGTGAGTCAAGGAGCTACTCGGGGCTTTACCCCTGCTGGTGGTGTCTGCTTATCACACCTGGCACCCCAGCACCCACCTGTGTGACCCACCTGTGTGTGACTCACCCCAGTCACCAGCACTCAGGTAGACTTACCTGTGGTCGTCAAGGGAATTCCCTGACTACCTGATACACACTACTGGGGACTACCACTCACTGGGGATTCCCTTCCCTGAGCTGCTCCACACAGTGAAGGCTAGAGCTGCTCAGTGTAGTCAATGATACTCATGGGTGTAGTTAGTGCAGTGGGGGTTTAGTATCCTTCCCTCAATCCCTGCCCCTCTCCCCTGGGGCCCCTCCACATCCCTGGAGACTAATGTAACACGAAGTGGGATAACACTGCCTAAACTATGGAGAATCAGTTGCATGTACCAATAGTGTTCTCCAGTATCAATGGGGTATGCATTCATTTTCTTCTCCGCCCCCTCCCCTCAACAAAACTTGAAACTTGACCCCCTACCTGTCATGCCATGCCCTCTCATCTCTCCCCCATCCACTACCCCAGCAGCTCTGTATGCCTCGCGTTGGCATTTACAAGCTTACTTTCTCACTACCCTCTCATCACTATTCCCACACCTATCAAGGCATTGACTGATTACAGCTATTGAGTTAGGCCCATGACAGTGCACTACTATAGTATTACAGACTACCATCCACCTCCATCTATAACTGTTCAGGTCGGGCTCCCCATCTGCCCCCACACAGTCCATAACACCTACATCTGATATGTCAGCCCCTACCTGCCCATTCACCGTGCCCCATATACACACATATGTGTCAGCATACCCCCTGCATACTAACTAGAAACTAGACAAGCACCAAGACATATGTCACCCCCTCCCCTCCTCTCCCCTTAGGGAGTGATCATTTTTAACAGGAAGCCGGTGGGGGGTGGGGGGGGGGGAGGGCTTGTGAAATTCTTGATAACCCCGCTCGAAAAATAATGTCCTCCTCCCCTGATGGGTCAAAAATCATTTGCGGATTGCTCTTTTTATTTATGCATTCATTGTAACACACTGGCTTATTCGCTGAAAACAAGTGCCACTTTTCAGGTCCTCACTCCCAACAGTGATTGACAGATTTTTGTCCTCAAGTCAAGGGGGTGACAATTTCCACCCCCCCCCCCCCCTCGTTGTTGTTAAAGATTAACACTCCCTTCCAAGCAGGGACTACTTTCTGGCGGCGCACCAACACTAACAGGGCCTCCTTTGGGGCGGTGATAAGGCGCTGGCAGGTGGGCACCTGTTAGTTGGCTGCTCTGCCACCAGGGGTGTATGTGTTTGTTGGGGGGGGGGGGGGGGCTCCTCCTGGGGGTGTAATCAATTTGTTGATCTCTAAACAAGGTGCCACATCCTCCTGTGGGTCCCAGTGGGTGGCACACTTTGAAGTTACAGTTACCAATGGGGGGGGGGGGGATCGGGGCAGGGGGTGGTGAGACTGCTCTTGGTTATAATGTAAATCTCACCAGCTTTCTAGACTAAATATACATTGGATAAACATGGTAAATGAGGCATAGATAGATCTAAGATTAGATAGGGACCTGCCTTGGAAGACATGGGGCACTTGATGACTGTTGGGATTAACTGGAGTCATTCCCTGGATCTGCCAGAGAAATATTACACTGGGTCCCATCACCTTACCAAACCTGTTCTCTTTTGGGGTGGGAGGAAGAGTTCGAGCGGCAAACCAAAATTATGACACAAAATTACAAGCATTTTATAAGACAAGATAATCAGGTACAATCATGTTGTTTCCTCCATAACTAGATGAGTGGCCATAGGACAGTGCCACATTGTTCACAGACTACACAGTTAGGTGGTTCAGATGTATAATATCATGTATACACTCAGCGTGGTGATAGTTGGCCGCATGGTGGGCCGTCTCACATCTGGTGTTGGTTGATGTAGCGTGAAGACCCTCATTGAGCTCAGACAAAGGTTCTCCACCACTTGTATACAGACACCTGTGTGTACGGACACATGGACACTCACAGGGTATGCATTCTGTGTCAGCAGATGTATCTGTCACTGTCTGTAGGCAGCCATCTTGTCTTCTGTCACTGTCTGTAGGCAGCCATCTTATCCACTGTCACAGGTCACTGTCTCCCGGCACTGTCTGTAGGCAGCCATCTTGTCCACTGTCACTGTCTGCAGGCAGCCATCTTGTCTTTTGTCACTGTCTGTAGGCAGCCATCTTGTCCACTGTCACTATCTGTAGGCAGCCATCTTGTCCTCTGTCCCTGGTTACTGTCTGTAGGCAGCCATCTTGTCCTCTGTCACCGTTCACTGTCTGTAGGCAGCCATCTTGTCTTCTGTCACTGTCTGTAGGCAGCCATCTTGTCTTCTGTCACTGTCTGTAGGCAGCCATCTTGTCTTCTGTCGCTGTCTGTAGGCAGCCATCTTGTCTTCTGTCACTGTCTGTAGGCAGCCATCTTGTCTTCTGTCACTGTCTGTAGGCAGCCATCTTGTCTTCTGTCACTGTCTGTAGGCAGCCATCTTGTCTTCTGTCACTGTAGGCAGCCATCTTGTCTTCTGTCACTGTCTATTGGTGGCCATCTTGTCCTCTGTCAGTCTGTAGGTGCCCATATATAAATTGATCTCGAACTTTGACCAACAATTTGCAACCAACTATAATGTTTTGAAGGCCACTAGCACTCTATAAGCTACTACATTATGGCATAATATGGCTCTGTGTGTGCAGAATTGACCGACAAGCTAATCGTGTCGCGTCTGGATCATGATGAGTGAGATAATCCCAGATTATTGAGGTAGTTGCCTGGATGAGACGTCCCTAATCTACTGTCAATAGTGGTTATACCCCCCCCCCCCCCCTGATTAGCTAAGTATAGCAGAATAGACAGTATTTCTTCATCAGTGCAAACTTTCCTATTGTTTTGGAGAAGGCGCCAAAATAGGTGACATCATTTGTTAATGTCCTAAAGTCATAGCGGGCTTGAAGACTAATCAGTATAATATTTGAGAGGTAAAGAAGAGAGTGCTCAATATACCATAGAAAGGTGGCAACCTAGGCGACATTAATAAATAATGAAACCCATGGGCCATATGCCAGTTTAGAAGCGCATTCAGACCAGCAGTATTCTCTGACCACACAAAACACCTACTATGAAAATATCTCAGCCACGCATGCCACATACATATTTACGTTTCCTCTTAACCTATAGATGGAATCGATAGAATGCTAATCGACTGCCAGACTTCCTTGCTATCGATTACTCGAGTGGCCGGGTCTGGGTTTGCGGTCAGTGCCTGTTGCTCAGGTTGGGTTGGCGGGTGGCCAAGGTCCTAACCCTTCAAGTACAGCATAGTGTTTTAATGTGTAATGTCTTTGGTCGTCATGATGCGTGAATACATGCCTGGACTGAATTAATGCATCATGCTGACCATTTGGAAGTATCAACCCCATAAGACTGGCATGATGCTTGAATGCAGACTGGTAGGTTACCCGGAGGTCTGCATTCATGCCTCATAACGATGAAGGGCATACTGCATTAAAGCAGGATGCGGCCCTTAAAGGGTGTTAACGCTGGGCGGGGATCTAGCATGTTAGACAGCATGGTTAGCATGCTGAATGGGCAGGGTGGGAGGCAGGGGAGGGTCAGGGATAGTTCAGCACTGGTTAGCCCTTTAAGGGCCGCATAGTGCATTAAAATTATGCCTTTTGGTCGTCATGATTCATGAATGCAGCTCTGGCGGGTAACTCGACAGGGTTGCATTCAAGCATTATGCCAACCCTATGGGGTCGATACACTCCCAATTAGTCATTGTGACGCATGAATGCAGCCATGGCGAGTTACTCACCAGAGCTGCATTCATGCATTATGACAACCAAGGACAGCGCATTAAAGCACTATTTGACCCATAAAGAGTTAGTGTGGACGGGTCCCGGTTAGTATGGACATGTTGGGACTGAGGAGCTGACGGATCTACCCATGAATGGGAGTTAGCACTGTGGAGCTGGTGCTGGAGTTTTTAAGCACCTCAATAGGTAGTGTGTGTATACAGGGAATATATATTTAGTTTAAATACTTAAATGGCAGAGGCTTATCATTCACAGGTCCAGTTGTGTATATTGACTTAGATTATGTACCTCTATTAGTCTATATGCCCCAAGCTGTGTTAAAGCACATTATTTGCTTGTAGCGGTTCATCAGTATGTAAGAGTTTTAGACTGGATAAAAGGGCAGTGTAGTTGTGTGCTCTGTAAATATTCACTATATCCTGATGAATGTAATTGGTGCCGAGCCTGCAGCTGTATGAAGCCTGATTTGGGTAATATCTTAACATGGCAATATGACTGTATGAGCCGGGAGGGAACCTTACTATGAATACACATGTATGCCAATGACATCAATCCCAAGGGAGTAAAGGGAGGTGATTGCATTTCTAAAGGTTGCCAGTAGAATGTGTGATACGTGAGTGCATTCCTCTATTTTAGTTATCCCTGCATTTCATGCAGATTTCCCCAAGGGTGAGTTGAGGGCTGTGTGCATTAGTTGATGTAGGTTTGGGTAGGGCACAATTATACCTGATGGGTTGGAGAGGGACTGGTTGTGTGTGGGGTTCAGTATTAGGCTACCCTAACCACACCTACATGATTTGACATTACAATTACTTTTGCAGCTCTCGTTTAGAATTAGATGAGAGAATATTATGAATGTAATTTCCTGCCAAAACATGACCAGAATTTTTGAGATTTCGTACTTAATACCGATATTATTCAGCACTGTTACCTGTTCTTTGAAAATGTAAATGCAACTTGGCACTTGCAAATAAAGAATGTTGAAAATTCTCTATAAAGAAAAAAGGAGATTTTGAGCTAGAAATTAAAGCATTTTTTCTTGAAAAAAAAAGTGAAAAGAAAATAGATTATTTCCATCACCCATCTCACCGATATGCCTTTTCCCTATATTTACAGACTCTGCTTCTGACGTCGTTACGACTGCTGACATTCTCACCTGATTACGTCACAGACCACCAGTGACGTCACAATGGAATCAGGTCGCCCCCACTCCCCTCACGTCAATGCGGCTCGTACCCGTCCGGAGGCTGAGGAATTTGCGCTAAAGAACAAGGGTACCAACGACTGGTACCGCCATGATGGGAAGAACGTAGAAAGCCCTACTCCACCCCCATTGAGACTTGGTAACTCATTTATACCAAACCTTAAATTCAAACCCTGTTAATTCCTAATTTAAGAAGTTTCTCATCACTGGGAATTTTTATTTGCATGATGTAATATTTAAGTGTGGTTTCTTCTGGTATAATTTCCCTCAAAAATTTGGAAAAGAAAAATGAGAAAAAGGATAGGCATTACAAAATTGTGTTTTTGTTTCGTCTCTTGAAGAAGAGATGCATTCCCCCCGAACTCGTCCCGAGGCCCAGGAGTATGCCCAAAAGAACAAGGTTACGAGCGACTGGTACCAGCACGATGGCAAACCAGTCGAGAGCCCCACCCCGAGACAAAACAAGCCAGAAGCACAGGAGTTTGCCGATAAAAATAAGGGCACGGGCGAGTGGTATAAGCACGACGGAAAACATGTCCCGGAGATCTCAACTCCCCGGTCTAACCGTCCCGAAACCGCTGAGATCGCTGAAAAGAACCGGGGTGCCAATGACTGGTATCAAGACGATGGCAACAATGTCCAGTCCCCACCTCCAGCCCGCATCGGTAAATTACTGACGATAATATGTGTATCACCAGCAACTTAAGTCACTTACTAACACTGTATCAGTGCGAGTGTAGAGACTTAGTATGTGTTGGGTTGGGTCCCAGCTTTGGGGATTTATTTTACTCCCATTTAATCATCAATAAACAGGTTTACAGGTGAAATCGTGCATTAGGAAAATATGAAAACCCACACTCTAATTTTGCATACAAGAGCCACACTGCTTACTTGTTTTAGAACAGTGGTGAGAAACCAGTCTAGTTTGTTGAAGCTTGGTAGTTGTAGTTGTAGCCTGGGTTGTAGCATGGTTGGATGAAAACTGCTGCTGTGTGACCGAATAAGGGGACGGAGGCCGACGCATCCTTGTGTCATTTAAAAAAAAAAAGTATCATTCAACTTCTATTAATTTTGACATCTTTGGAGCTTCTATTTATTTTGACATCTTTGTGTAACATATGGTTTAATATTACATCAGATCACTCCAATTGGCCTCTGTCACTCTGGTTTAGCATGTTGGGTAGCATCCGTGTAGAACGTAGTAATGCATAAGTTAGCCCTTTAAGGGCCGCATAGTGCTTTAATACATAATATAATGAAACACTACGCGGCCCTTAACGGGTTAAATACCTGTATAATAAGCATGTTGTATAGATAAACCAAACTGATCGGTGCTAGTTATGATAATTTTAAAATTGTATAATTTTAGTTACTATAAAATTTAATATTTTAATAATCAACCATCAACATTAGAACATATTAACAAGAAATATCTTAATATCCTTCGCACATCTCCTTTAACTAATTTACAGTTTCTTGTAGCATAAAATGGTTCCTTAGCTTAAGATTTCATGATTCATTTTCACATCGTGAATTTACGAACCAGTTAATATTGGCTGTTATTAATGTATTTCTTTTTCATGTTTCAATAATAGCATCTTCATTTGCTAGAATCAAACTATGAAAAATATAATGTATTGCATGCACAAGCACTTTTGTTTTGATAACGGTCAGGTTTTGTGATGTGGACGTGTTAGAGCGATACATGATACAAAATAGAAATCATGTCGGACAGTACTAGATAATCTATTGCAATGCGAATTTAATATGGTGGTGACTTATTTGAAACATGTCATTTAGAATCCGATACGGTTATGTAGGTAATAGAACACGTCTACTCTTATAAACATTTCATCCGTCCACATCCAAAACCTGGTCTTATCGCCTTCTACTCATTCTCTTGATATCCTGATAACATGTCTTGAAATGGGAGCCAAAGTGTAGCTTCTATGAAATTATGAGTCATACCAACTGGGTTAGACTCGGGTATGACTATGTAAATGGCATTATTCTATTCTACTCTATGAGTCGCTATATGGAATTGGAAAAGGAAAATTTCGAGGCAAGATTTCTGGACAAATCTAACGAGAAGATGAAATGGGCCACTTGCCGAGTTGTGTACCTCTCACATGTAAAGCCAACCATTTCGGTGGAATTCTAAGCCAAATTCGGCTGGTGACATTTTCTTAAAGCCGGGGTCGTCTAATAGGGGGTGTGTAATAAATTATAGTTTAGCCATGCTGAATTTTAATTGTTACTTTTCCTCAAACTAGGGGTTGGATTTTATAAAGGAGGTGGGCTCATTAGAAAAGTGGGCTTATAATAGAGGTGGGTTATTTGGGGAGTAGGCGTATTAGATAGGCAGACTTATAAAGGAGGTGAGCTTATTAGAAAAGTGGGCCTATAATATTAAAGGGGGCGTATCAAGTAGGTGGGCTTATAAGAGAGGTGGGCTCATTAGCTAAATGTGCTTATAATATAGGTAGGCTTATAAGAGAGGTGGGCTTATAAGAAAGGTCTAACATTGATTGAAGCATGTTGTGCTGCTGCTGCACTTTGGCTCCCTACTACTACTACTGCTGCTTTGCTCTGTCCTTCCCTCATGTCCCATGGCCCCTCGCTTTACAGGTAATAAAACTGCTAAAGCCATTGCCGACAAATACAAAGGCGACTCTGAGGAATGGTACGGTCACAACAACATACCTAACGGAAGGGTCAATGGGCATTGTACTGAGTTTCCGCGACCCAAAAAGTCTTCGGGGGTCGCACGGTGCCAAACGCCTGATGCCAGGAGGAATTATAACAAAATCAAAGGTAAAAGAATGACCTAGAGTATCTCCCAGGTCACAAGGGTCATTGCCTCACCACAAGGTCATCGGTATTTTAAGGTCAAGGTCATTTAAGGGTCTTGGTTGTGTTTTTTTATTGAGCATTCTTCCCTGAGCATATAAGTTATATTCAAGGTTAATTGAGCTTGTTCAAGGTCAATAAAGGGACGCTCTAGGTCATAGATTAATATTAATGGACGTTGAAGGTCATAGATACATATTGACTGCATGCATGGTGACTGCCCACATAGACTGGTTGGTGGGGTGTGTGGGCTAATGTCTACTGGCTTTTCCCAAACCAGCAAACCAGAGATGGACGCATGACCAATCCATTGACCTAATCTAAACCCAAACTAAAACTAATCTGCTTGGGAATGGGCACACATTACCGGTATAATCTAACTTTCATCTTTTCAAAGAACAGGTTCTGTAAGCTATTTCTTTCAATCATAATATTTATCTAAAATAAGGATTAATATAATTTATTTATTTTGAATCCGAAGCCTGTTTAATAATAATAACAATAATAATATGTACCTATGTGATTCACTTGTTGTGTGGACAATGTAGTAAAGAATGTCCCTTTCACCCCACAGGTACTGATGAGACGTGGTATAAGCATGAAGAGAACAGGAACTTTGTATCACCGCGGCCCAAGTCGAGGCTGCAAGGTCACGATGCCGCCGAGGCCAA
Organism: Harmothoe impar; assembly: GCA_947462335.1. NCBI lineage: Eukaryota > Metazoa > Annelida > Polychaeta > Phyllodocida > Polynoidae > Harmothoe > Harmothoe impar. The sequence continues at coordinate 27,374,783 of OX381719.1, read as the reverse complement.
GGGCAAGTCAGTGGGCAGCGGCAGCGAGTGGTACAAGCATGAGCACAAGGACAAAAACGGATACGCGCCGCCAAAACCCAAAAGCCGCATGACATCCGCCAACGCCCAGAATAACGCCACAAAGATGCGTCCAAATGGAACCCCCGTGTGGGCCTCGTACGACCAGAATGGTGTGGATCACACCGATAGTCGCCCACATTCCCGGCTCACTGGGGAAGCTGTGGAGTATCATGAGCGGAATAAGGGGACGGCCGGCGACTGGTATGCACAGAACGGGACCAGTAACGGTACCAACGGGCACACTGAAATGTCGTCCCCACGCAGGGGTTCAGAGGAGAGTCAGAAGTTTGCCGAGAAGCAGAAAACCGGTGCTAACTGGTTCAACCACGAGGCAAACCGGCATTACACGGACCCCGTCAAACCGGCCCGGTGTCAATCGGCCTCCGCTAGAGACATGATTGAAAAGACGCGCGGCCACGAGCTAAGTCGGGTGATGAATCACGAGACAGATAGCAATCACAACGGTTACGCAGACCCCAGGATTAAGCCTGAGGCTGCTGAGTTCGCACAGAAGAGCGTCCAGGGAATGATGAGCAAGTACCTACAAACCAACGGTAACTACGACTCTCCCCGACCCAACTCACGTATCAAACCCGAAGCACAACAAAACGCAGCCAAGAACAAAGGCAACATGGGTGAGTTCATGGAGGGATATTTGGACACCCCGAAAAAACACGATGTCCGGAGAGTCCGCCCCGAGGGAGAAGACAACGCGAATAGAAACCGCGGAGTCGCAGCCTCAAGAGCAATGGCAGGAGACCTTCCAGGGTCTGCCCGGAAAAATCCCCGTCTCAGAGGCGAAGCTTCTGAGAAGTACGCCGACAGGAACTTGGGCACTAAGAACCTGATAGGAGACTTTAACGGTCTGCAAGTATCCGGCACCCCGATCAGACACCGCTCAGCACAGGCCGCCGCCAACGCCGCCAGGTGGCAAGGTAGTGAGATGAGCGGTATATTTAACCACAACTGATGAACTATTGATACTCCTTTTGTACTGTTATACATATGTACGTAACGCTAGAGGCGCCAAGCCATGCTTCTCACACTCCAGCCTACTGTAGATTATTAGCGTTGATGATAATGAATTATTGGGGCCCGTGGCCAGCGGCCGGCATGTCCAGGTATTAATATAAGGCCTACAACTCCTTCCCACGGAGACTGACTCGGGATCAACCCGCAATGATATACCCTCCATGTCTCAGTCAGGTGATAATAACACGAGTTGTCTTCTCTAGCGACATCTTCTGTCGTTTGATACATCATACTTAACATGGAAACTGATGAAGCTGAATAGAACAAGGGTTTTTGTTTGTCCAATGTCCTGCCAGTTCTTGTAGACAGACGCCATTGTGTGGACTTTTGACTCTGAGAGTGTCTGCGACAAGGAAGCATATCAGGTGAAGCTGCATGATAGTATCGTCCAGTGGTGAATCCAAGTGTCACCTTAGTTCTGATATCAGCCATACTTCCCCGACATTATACTGTGAGAATATAGTGAATCTCGTGTGTCGATTCTACTTTTTCATTAAAAAGTAGCGTCTGCGAGTTGATGAGTTAAGGACTTAAACACCATTTACGCACTTACCCGAATTGTGCCTGCTACTTAGTGCGCATCTTGCCCAATAGGGGCGCCACCGCCTGGATTTATACATCCGGGCATTTGTACACAGAAAGAACGGAGCGCAGCGGGCTTCCAACGCTAGGCCCGATCCATTCTTTCACTTTCGCCACAACATGTTTGTTGAACCACACTTAAAACTTGAACGTTCTATCTACTACTTTAAGATTTCTCTATCAAACTTTACATGAGTCCTCTTGGATCTGAACCTGTTCATGGACGTTTTCGCCATTTTTAATCCATTCATCAATGCAGAGTACGAAATAAGTAAAAACGATCAAGCTCTATTCCCATTGTCATTGTATAACTTATTTAACTTATCCTTTAATAATACTTTTTGTATTTGACTGGTTTAACAAGTATAACTATTGACTATGTATGGACAGCAAGTAGATCTATTTTTATCGTTAGGGGCTTGTGGACTGGTCTATAAAGGACCATAGATTGCTATTGGTTGTTGATTTATTTGGATGTTTTAATTTGCTGAGTTGTACCACAGAGAATGTGTGCTGCTGTATCCTGTGATGAGAGTGGAAAATACAAAGTACAAACTGCAAATACACTGTATAAACAAACTCACGTCTTGTCTTCTACTTCTACAATATTTCCCTGTATATTATAAATGAGAAAATTGGTATCAGATGAAATTGGGTATAATGGGTCTATATAGTATACGTCTTGGCAAATAAGGGCACATTTGAAACGCAAGTGTAGGATGTACGTCGAATTTGGCCAATAACTAAAATTTAAATGTATCTTTATTGTATTTTGGGCATCATCATCATACATACAGACTGCAAATAGGAACATTTCTGATAAACCCTGCCCCCTACATATGGGGAAACATGTCTCATTGGATCTACATGAATCACAGGAGTGACCCATTTGAAAATAAAGAAATCTGAGGAGTTTAATGGAAAAGATTCTTGAAAGATAAAGATATAATTCTTTTCAAAAGTGAATTCCGTAGACCAACATATTCCTTTGGTTGAATTAGATGATTCACAGGAATGATAGTCAGATAATAAAAAGATGGAGCATGTGAGTGGCCTCACAGATGACTCTGGGGAAGCTGGAGCTTATCATGTACTTAGATATAGTACTCCCTTATAATCATTCATTGGTCAATTCTGGCATCAGAAATGAATTCTTTGTTAAAAAGCACCCTCAAGTCATGTGTCATACATGTATGTTATTCCATTTCGGGCCAGCAGGTGGGTGTGGGAGAGCAGGTGGGTGTGGGAGAGCAGGTGGGTGTGGGCGACAATTTCAGGTTGCGGGCAGGTACTGCCTTTTGTCCCTATCAAAAAGCGAGTCGATCGGACGATAAACAGCGGAGATTCGGGTGGTACAATTTCGTCTGCACACATTGACATGTCGCGCAGTACAAGAAGTACCAGTGGCGCCACTCTTTGAGGTGTGGCATGCGCTAGCCTCGCTTCCACCCCTCCTGGTTCATTTAAATTAAATTTAAATTAAAGAACCTAGATGGGTTTTTTCTGTGTATATGAGGGTATTTACTGTAGTTGATGGCATTCCTGTATGTAAAGAGAGAAATATCAGGCAGTGTAGGCTAGAACCTGATTTCTATCTTTGGTTTAACATTGAAGTCTATGTAGCTGTCATTTAGAGGGTAGCAATTTAACAGTAGTTAAGAGTTAACCGAAAAGAGAGAAATTAGTACCTGAAGATCGCAGCTCAATATAACATGGAAGGAAAGACATTTTTCAATTTCTTTTCAAAGGAAACATTTGTCCCCCGACCTTGCCTATCTGTACCTTTTGTCATGTCATGTCTATGTTCCACACACACTGAATGACATAGATTCTCCCATGTCCCAAAAACGTCTTAAAACATGGTTCAGTCGTCGTATATGACCCAGTCACCCTGAGTCAACTAGAGGGTTAGAAAGTATGTGCCCTCAGTAAAATCAGACACTGTCACTCCAGGAGAAACCTCGACATCTCCTACCGCCCCCTGGTGTGAATTATCAACACCAAGACAAAAGTGCGCTCCCAGTCCAGTCTACCGGTACTTAGACTGGCCCGGCCTGACCCTGCGTACCTTTGCGGCCAGGGAAGGTAGTCCAGTCTACCGGTACTCAGTATAAGACCATCCCACCCCATGACGTTGGGGAGTGGTCATTTTTTAAACAATTTTCAGATGAATAATTGCCAACCGTAGGAAATTCAGTCAATGTTTCGGTCTCCCGCAGGTTTTTTCGTTCTCTGAAATAGGCTGCCTAAGGCCACTTAAAAACGATTATCATCTTGCGGGTACCGCAATGGTTCTTTTTTTTTTCATGCTAAAATAGCCCAAAGTGGCGGCATGGAGGAGGATCTGCAATATTTTCAATATCTCAGCTGTTAATTAGGCTAGAAACGCACTTCAAACGGTGCTTTTCTCCTTATTTCCAAGTGCTGACAGTAAATGACAAAATAAAAGAAGAGTCCTCCCGCACCACAATAACAGAAAAAAGCCTCCCTCCCTCACCATTATTTCCAAAAAGTATCCGCAAAGTTGATAATCGTTTTTAAGTGGCCTCTTTTATAAAAATACAACAATGCTTGTGCTTTGTGTGTAACGTTTTTTTAAGAAGGTTTATTTACGATGTGAAAATGATTTAATGTCGGGGCAACGCTGGTGCACCGCGAAGCACTTGATATTAATACAACAAAGTTAATCGGTAAGTACAAACGTCCTGTTCGTGCCATAGAAAGGATTTCCGCATCAATTTGCTCAATCTTTCACTCTTTTCACAAATAACGCTCTTAATAAAGTTGCCATGTGCTGGACTGGTGACGACCTTGTACGAAGTGCAGCAGTTTTGACAATAGATGGCGCTTGGCTGGATCTACTCTTTCATAGGAACACACATCTTGGTTTTCATTTTCCACTTATCGAACGAAATAAACAGGGATGTGGGTTTCTTTATACCATAAGAATCAAAGAAATACAAATAATTTAATTCAATAGAAACTCCGCTTGAAAATATCTTTACAAATGCTGTCAGTCTTTTAATGCATTAGATACTGGTAGTTTAAAATCACTCTAAAATGTCCCATGCATTAATTAGATCACTTTCCTAATGTCAGTATTATCGACAAACAGTTGCCCAGCATACAAGGTCGTGGGAGCCACCTCTACTTATAACAACCAAACTTAAAGCATCCAGTGAACCTTTGTGCAGGAGGAGTGCCATGATTCTTATGCTGTCGTTGCTGGCACCGCAACAATTCACAAAAGCGCAAATCACACTGAGTCAATTCCCAAACCTCTTCTACGGTGGACATCGCATGAAAAAATAGGCAATACGAACATGGAAGCTGTGCCTCGCGTTGCTTTGGTATCTTAAGGTGTTTGTTATCAATATTGTTTATAAATCGTCGTATATGAATGCGTGTCTGACATTTAACTCTTCACGGGCCACACAGTGCTTTAATGCTGCAAGACCATTTATCGCCATGATGCATGAATGAGTTACTCGTCAGGGCTGCAGTCATGCATCAGGGCTGCAGTCATGCATCATACAGATCAAGGATACATTAAAGCACTATGCTGCCTTTAAAGGGTTAAAAGCTGCAGAATAAACTGAAGCCCCATACAGGACATGTACATGAGGACCGACACCGCGCAGTGCAGAGAGCAACATTAATCGGACACCAAGCGTACACCCAATAGTAAACCTTACATTGTCACAAATCTTTTATGCCATTTCCAAAATACAGATATAGCCCCATACATACTATACGTCCAACCTTTCGCTCTTGATTATACATTTATATTCTAGGATAGAAAGGCTACTAGAAATCTTCTCAGTTTTCTCTAAATAGTTTATACATGTATGAACACAATTAGCCTAGGATGGGGCAGAAACCATTTAGTTTAGATGTCTTATCAATAAACAACAGATACTCTTACACTCAAGTATTATTAACTGTAATTAACCTATTAACCCGGTGTAGTAATATATGTATAATATGTATACCGTGCTAGTAGTGGCACTCAGCTAGTGGTTGGATTAAGTTGCCGCAAATCATAAGGAGAACTGCAAGTTCAGCCTTCTACTGCTATCTAACAATGTATCTGAATTAAAATAGATATTTCTGGAGAAAGACGTCAGTGTGGAAATCACCCCGAAGCTGTTTCTGTGATGTTGCCCAGGTTGCAAAAAGCAGAGATGCCATTTTTTCCTTCTTTTGCAGGAAATCCTACCTTTCGGCTCCAATTTCTATAATAAAGTCCCTATTGAAAATTGATCAAAATCTCAAAACATTTCCTACTTTCCGTCAATTAGGGAGTGGCATCTGTGAATGAAGTGTCCGATCACCGCTGATAATGTAAAGCTCGGGGGTCAACCAGTAGCGTTCGTGCCCGTCGTAAATAATAAATATGATCAGCATTGCAACGTGTGCGCGAACTGAGAACGACACAAGACCGGAATCTGGACGCGCTCTATTGAAAAGACCTAAACAAACTTCATAGCCAACAGTGCAGCCACCAAAATACACCAAGTTACATATAATTGCCCCACTACAAAGCTAATCTCAAGTTCCTTATAATGTTTCAATGACACTCTGTACCTGTGGCCAAGAGCCTCTTCAGTTACTCTCATACACTATCTACATCATAATGGCAATGAAACAGTAAGACACAAAACATAAGTAATGCTACCGTAAGCGCTGGTTTTGTAATGTTTCCAATTATCAGACAATAAAAGATCAAACAAGTACACCGCTTTGTGGAAATGAAAGAAAATGTGTACAATACGTAAGGGGAAATGCCTTTTAGATTATTTTCTTGTTATCATACTGTTGGCTATGCGAAGCAGCTTTTCAGAAACTTAAAGACCCCTTTGGCGATGGGACGCAGTAATAGTTGCAGATTTTCTCACCAGGGGTCAGCACTTAATCGGGGGTGCCACTCTAGCGTTAATTGCTGTCAATCACAGAAATGGAGCGTTCACCAAAGCCTCGCCCCTCCGACATACAAGCCGCTCCGTTGTCTCAACATTTCATTAGTACCACCGTTGTTTAATAAACACACACGGAGAAAGGGTTTCTTGTCACAGTTGTCCACGTTCGGGAGGTGGTGGAATTAAGATGTCACGATGCTGGCTTTACGCACTCACAGTGCTATCGGCCGGCGGTGCCTCCTCGGCGGCGGGCGGTGCCGGCGTGTCTGCCGGTGCAGTGTCTACGTGTGCGGGTGCTGGTGCGACTGACTCAGGCACTGGGTTATCAGGTAAAGGCGCAGCGTCCTCGACAACGGGCGGTGTTGACATTACTGGTGACGTCATAGTGACGGCAAGGTCAGTCACCAGGGCTACTTTTATTTGTTGTTCCCTCTCCACCACAGCCTCTACCTTAGCTTCTACTTGAGGCTCAAGTGTTGTTGTGGTTGTTGTTGTTGTTGTTGTTGTATGTTGGACTGGTTCCAGTTCTACCGGCGGTGTTGGTTCTGGCTCCGCTACCACTACTGCAGCTTTCACCTCAGACTCTACTACCGACTCCGGCTGTGATTTACAGACTTGGGGTTCCGGGACGCTAGTAACCACCACAGATACTTCCTCTGGGGCTACCACAGGGGCCGACACCTCCGGTACACTAACTGGTGTACTGTCCGTTACTGGGGTATCTACCACTGGGGTATCCACCACTGGGGTATCCACCACTGGGGTATCCACCACTGGGGTATCCACCACTGGGGTATCCACCACTGGGGTATCCACCACTGGCGGCGGTACACTCTCTGGCATACTCTCCTTTATTGGCGTATCCACCACTGGGGAAGGTACATTAATTGGAGTACTCTCTGCTATTGGCGTATCCACTACTGGGGACGGTACACTCACTGGGGAATTGTCCGCTATTGACGTATCCACCACTGGTATACTTTCCGTTATTGGCGTATCCACCACTGGGGACGGTACACTCACGGGGGTACTTTCCGCTACCAATGTATCCACAACAGGTACAGACACACTCTCCGCTGAGCTGTTCGTTACCGGAATGTCCACAACCGGGAAGGAGACAATTTCTGATTTCTCCTCTTTAGTAGAATCTATTAAACTAGGGCTTTCATGTTTAGAATCTTCATTTGAAGATATAGCTATAGAATCCGTTTCAGAAGGTTGAAATTCATTTGTTGGATGAGATACAGGAGCGTCTTGCGGAACCTTAATTTGCGATTCGGGTATCGAAAACCGACTTTCATCCTCATCCTCTTCATCCACGACCCCCGGTGAATCTTCGGCCTCCATTTGACCGACAGGGGCAGCAATGAAGGGCGTGGAGGGTTCTTGGCTGAGATGACGTGGGATAAACTCCTGGGCGCTACTGGAGAGCTGAGAGATGATCTCCATGGGTTGGCTACCGTCCTCGGGTAGGTAGTCCTGCTCTGAGAACTCGCCCTCCTCATAGTACTGGTCCTCATAACCCTCCTCCTGGATGGCCGACTGGTAGTCCTAGAACAGAGGGGTGTTGGATGTTAGATATATATATTCTTCTACTGTCTCAGTCTGAGGTATTTAACAACATTTATTCATACAAAAAAACTTTATAAAATTTGCTTCTGGCTGAGGTGTATGTACCGGTAGATTGAAATGAATGGTATAGGCGATTGGCATCACATGTGACCCAGGGGAGAGGGAGGGGGGACGGAGTACAGGGGGTCGAGGGACGGGGGTCGAGGGACGGGGGTCGAGGGACGGGGGTCGAGGGACGGGGGTCGAGGGAAGGGGGTCGAGGGACGGGGGTCGAGGGACGGGGGTCGAGGGACTGGGGTCGAGGGACGGGGGTCGAGGGACGGGGGTCGAGGGACGGGGGTCGAGGGACGGGGGTCGAGGGACGGGGGTCGAGGGACGGGAGTCGAGGGACTGGGGTCGAGGGACGGGGGTCGAGGGACGGGGGTCGAGGGACGGGGGTCGAGGGACTGGGGTCGAGGGACTGGGGTCGAGGGACGGGGGTCGAGGGACGGGGGTCGAGGGACGGGGGTCGAGGGACGGGGGTCGAGGGACTGGGGTGGAGGGACGGGGGTCGAGGGACGGGGGTGGAGGGACGGGGGGTGGAGGGACGGGGGTGGAGGGACGGGGGTGGAGGGACGGGGGTGGAGGGACGGGGGTGGAGGGACGGGGGTGGAGGGACGGGGGTGGAGGGAGGGGGGTGGAGGGACGGGGGTGGAGGGACGGGGGTGGAGGGACGGGGGTGGAGGGACGGGGGTGGAGGGACGGGGGTGGAGGGACGGGGGTGGAGGGACGGGGGTGGAGGGACGGGGGTGGAGGGACGGGGGTGGAGGGACGGGGGTGGAGGGGCGGAGGGAGGAGGGACGGGGGAGGGGGGATAGGGGATGGGAGAGGGGGGACGAAGGGAGGAGGGATGGTGGAGGGGGTACAGGGGAGGGGGGATGGGAGAGGGGGGATGGAGGGAGGAGGGACGGGGGAGGGGGATGGAGGGAGGGGGAAAAAAAAGATTTGGAAAAAAAAGATTTGGAAAAGAAGAAAAAAAAACAAAGTTTGGAAAAACAAAGTTTGGAAAAAACAAAGTTTGGAAAAAACGAAGTTTGAAAAAAAAAAAAAAAAAATGTATTAGAGGGAGGTAATCACCAGGCGTCTCATATACCGTCTCAAAAAGCGTTCCCCAAGCCTTTAACATGGAGCTCTATGGGTTCAACAAGTTGGTGGAGGGCATTAGAGGGAGGTTTTTCCTATACCAGCAATGCTAAAGAAATTAGTGAAAAAAAAGCCAAATGTGACACTTTTTTAAATGCCTTTTTTGAGAATTTGAGGAAACGCACATTTACAATATTGGTATCGGGAGATCGGCATTGAGCTGTACAACTCAAAACACAGATATTTGTTTGGCAGGAAAATTTATTTGCTGAAATATTTGAGGTACAAGTCATGGGAAAAATGTCTTAAATTGGGTTGAGAACCGTCGTATAAGACCCTGAGGCACAGTAGTGCCCCTGGGTCAATTATAGCAGTCTATTATTTTTGATAAAATTTCCTTATTTGGTGCTCTATAAGATTCAACTCGCCAGGACTAAATTGGCGAGTTACTCGCCTGGGCTGCATTCATGCATCATAACGACCACGGATTAAGAAAGTTAAAAATCCAAATAAAAAGCTTTAAGGACTTCTATCCGCTAGGACGCCTACCTGAGGGTTTACGATGGGGATGGCGGCTTTTGGTCTGCGCGTGTTGGAGCGGCTCTGGTTGGGGTGTTGTAGGACCGGGTTGAAGTAGGTGGTCCCTGTTTTACTGGGACTGGGCTGCTGGAGGACAGGGTTGAAGTAAGTGGTACCTCCCTTAACGTGCACCACGTCTGACTGCGGCTGGGCGGCCACCGCTCCAGGTGCCTGCAGAGGCTGCAACACAAGCACAGCACATGGTTAGAGTACAGGGAGAGCATTGTCATTGTAAGCAAATTTGTCAAAATATTGTAAATTCTTGTGTATAAGCCTAACTCGCGTATTCAAGGAGCACCCAGACTTTGGGCTGCTCACAAAAGCTGCATTGGCTATCTGACTTGCGTACTACCCGCGGCTTCTACGCGAGAATTTACAGTAGTACCATTCATTTCTCACATATATTAAGTCGCTCAATTGGATACCACAGGAGTTTTTAAAAGTATACTACAGTACTTTTTAGTCGCCATTATTAGTCCCCTTGTATGGTTTGTAGAATTTTTCGACATAAGGCTTATACGCGAGAATTAAAGGAACATTCAATTGACAATATCAAGCTGCTTTACAGATACATGTAACTTTCTTCATGATTTTATTTCAAAATGTGTGGACTATTTGTTGGATTGTGAGCATTGTTATTGCTGTGTTGAAATTTTTAAATCTAAAAATGAAATATCATAGAAATGATAATTTGGCCACACCAATCAGAATAGACAAGTATTAAGAGGTCTTACCTGGGGGTTGGGTGGGAAGGACTGCATGCCTGGCTGAATGCCCGGCTGCATGCTGGTCTGCATGCTTGTCTGCATGCCGGCCTGCATGGGTACATGACCCTGGATGGGGTAGGGCCCGGAGGGAGGTCCGGTCGGCGGCACAGCGTACGTCATGACCGGGGGTGCCATGTAGGACCCCTGTATCATGGGTTGTGGTGTCGTCATGGCGACGGTCGGCGTGTAGATGGCGCGTGGTCCTGGCTGCGACACAACGGCGGGCGGGGGGATGGCATAGGCTACAGGTTGTTGTACCAAGGTGGTCTGGGGGGAGAAAGTGGTGTGGGGGGCCGTGTGGGGTCCCGTGTGGGGTCCCGTGTGGGGCACCGTGTGGGGCACCGTGTGGGGCGAGGACTGGTCCTGGGGCCCCGGCTGACGGAACACCGCCCCGGGCACTGCGCTCTGGTACATGGCTGCAACACCAACAGGCAATCCGTTAATCATCATTTTATGCACACTGTACACATCAAAAAAATGAATTAGCTGGTATATTGATAGAATATCTCGGTTATAGAAAATTTACTGTTATAGGCCTGCTGTTATACATTGGTTATATAAGATTTACTGGTATATTGATAGAATACTTCGGTCACACAAAATTGGACATCTTTCCCATTAATTAGTACTTTTACTGTCACAGACACGCTATATATGTCACTGATCAAAATGCACATCCTTCCTATATCGCAATAACCAATGTACTATATCATCAGCCATCATCACTGTACTATACTAACACACGTAGACTACTTAAATGTAGCGAATACCAAGCTCGGTGAAACTGTGCGTCTTTGGTCAGGAAGACCATCTATACTGATGAGGATCAAATAAAAAAAGAAATTAAAAAAAAGCTTCAGTTCCCTTTATCAATACTAGTAGTAAACTCGATATCCTACCTCCTGGGTAGAACGGCGGTGCTCTGGCATTAGGAGAGGTGTTAGGAGCGGAAGGTCTGGGAGCGGAAGGTCTAGATGGGCGGGGCCCGGAGATTGTCACCGTATGGGCGGTGGTCACACGAGGACCCACCATGCGGGGGGGAGGCACTCCTTGGTGGGTGATGATACGAGGGGCGGCCTGCTGGGGGACAGCCGCCGCTGGGGGGGCCGGAGGGGCCTCCACTGGCACTGTCTCCGGGTAGGGCTGGTCCGGTGCCCCTCGCTGCCGCTGACTCGAGTACCGCTTGGGACGGTTCTGGTCTACTTTATTCACTTGGTTGGGGGTAAGCGGAGTCGGCTGGAACCCGGCTCGGTTTTGGGAGTCAGGTCGATGTTGTTGGGAGTCAGGTCGATGTTGTTGGGAGTCGGGCCGGTGTTGTTGGGAGTCGGGCCGGTGTTGGGAGTCATTATGTTGCTTTACTGATGATGAAGGACTCGTCATTGTAACTGGACCGGAACCTGAAGTAAATGAACGTGACCATATCATGAAGAGGTACATTTTGTGATTCAGTAAAAAATCAAATATGATACAGGTCATCTGATATCAAGATACTTAAAAGCTCTGTCCTTATCTCTAATATACCATTTGATTGATTCTAAAACTCTTTTCAGATTCTTAATTCAACTAGTAGAGCTACTTGATCTTATTTCCTCATCATCTAATGTACATGAAAAAAAAATTATATAAATTTCTGATGCATGCAAGAGATTATCATGCAGACATAAACTTGTCTGCCTATGAACCCTATAGTTAACCTTGTAAGGCTGCATTGTGATTTAAAACACTATTATGTTCTTTGTCGTCATAATGCATTCATGCAGCACTGCATTCATGCACCATTCCAATCCTACGGGGTTGATACACTCCGGTAGGATCGCCTTGATGCATGAATACAGCCCTTTGCATTTATGCATCTTGATGAAGAGGCACAGCACATGTTTCTAACAGTATCATCTGCCATCATCATGCCCTCACATATAGGAGTAGACTTACTTGAGTGTCCGTGCCCCACGCGGCCTGTACCGGCCGTCATGTTAGAGGAGTGGTGGTACACGGGTTTACTCGGCTCTGTCACCCGCGGCACCGGACCCTGTTGGTGGTGAGGTGGTGACTGCTGCAGTGGCACCGGCCCTGACGGCTTCCCCGTAGTAACAAACCCAGGCTTGCCTCTCCGCTCCCGCTCCCTGGTATAGGACTTCCTCTCGGGCCCCGGTCCAGCCGCTGAAGGCAGTGGGGGCTGAAAGGCCTGCGGGTTGGCACTCGTCACCGGAGGCACGATCTCCGGCGGGTTGTCGTGTGAGAGTTCAGTTTTGCGGCTGGTGGGGGTGACAACTATTGTCTCCACCGGGGGCTTGGTTGGTTCCTGGGTGGGGCGTCTGAGGGGCTGGGGCGGGGGGTCGTGGTCCGGCTGGCTCCGGTTGTTAAAGCTGTTCTGTAGTGGCCGAGGTCCGCTGTCTCCCCCCGGGCCCGGGTGCCCACCTTGGTGAGGGCCTCTTTGGTTAAACTGCCGGTCACCATCGTAATTCTCATTCCTCCGCGAGTCATACCTATCATTTCTCGGTGGCCCACTATTGTTACCGTAGTTTGAACTATTGTTGCCATAGTTTGGACTATTGTTGCTGTAGTTTGAGCTATTGTTGCCATAATTTCCACGATTGTTGCGGTCGTAATTCCTCTCGTAGCGGTCATTCTTGGGAGGGCTATTATACTCCTGCCGTTCATGCCTTCCCTCCATGTTCCTCTCGTTCCGACTACGTAGATCGGTGTAAGAATTGTTATTAAATCCACCACGATTCATGCCGCCTCGGCCTCCCCTACTGCCGCCACGCCCCCCTCGATCACCGCCGCGGTCCATATCCCGACCACCACGGCCACCCCGGCTGGAACCACGCCCAAAGCCGCGGTCCCCATCACGCATTGACCTCTGACCTCCATTGTTGTAGTTGTTACCTCTGTAGTTGTCATGGTAACCGTCATGGTTATTGTCGTGGTCAGAGTGAATGTCGCGGTGTGGGCCCGCGTTCTTAGGACTGTTCTGGTCGGGGTATTCATACATCATCGTCTTACGGTTCAGAACAGGGAAGTCCTTTGTGTCGTTGAAGTTGACTTTCTGTTCTGTGTCGCTGACACGCGGACTGTCATACTCGGGTTTGGAATAATGATGGTCCCTGGTGCGGAATTCATCCTTCATCCTCGACCCCATGAAGTCACCCAGGGCTCGGTTACCACGGCCACGCCTGAGAGAAAAGACAATTGAAATGGAATCAAAAAGAGAAAAATCAAAAAAGAAATCGGACGCTATTTTCCTGCCCCCCCAATATATTTGAATTTACATGCTTATTATTGTTTAGCCATTTAGATAAAGTTAAATATACATTAGAGGAATGATTCATAATTCCCTACAAATAACTAAACAGTTGAGATAAATGCCCTCATGGAGGTCATTACACTTTTCTTTGAAGTCTCAAAATCAGCAATATGTGAAGTACCTTCCCCCCCCTCCCGAATGAGCTTTGCATTATATATAAAATATGCAAAAAGCATTTCTGTCTTTATATAAATTTGATTCATGACATGTCATGTGTGTGTACTGCTACTTACCGTGGTTTGTCTGACCGGCGGGGGGCGTCTGGGGGTCGGTCAGAATCCCTGATGTCGTACCCGTAGGCGGCCACCAGCTCCTCCCGGGACTTGGGACCCTGGAGGTCAGGGCGGTAACGGTCGTGGTCCCACTTACCATCATCCTTCCACAGCTTCTTCTTCGGTCTGAAGTTTGAATTTCAGAAGCAAAATTGATACATATGACAAGGCCAAAAAAAAAGAAGTTGTGTTCAGGTATTAAACATGGCCCAAAAAAAATAGGGTAGGTAGGTCGATTTTTTTTTTTAACCAAATTTTTTAATGGATTTTGAGACAAAATTCCTCAAATTTCAGTACAAAAAAAGAGTTTTTGGTAGAAAAAAACACAAAAATTCCTTCAAAAAAAATGTAAAAAGAAATTGGGTAGGGCCAAAAAAATAGGGTCGCAAGGGATACCTGAACACAACTTCTTCTTTATTTTGGCCCAACTCATGCATGACATTTTCTTTTGTTCATAAATCATGATACGCTTAGTACATTTTGACTTATTATATTTCATAGCAAACACTCAACAAAGTTCTAATACAGTTTGTAATTGATGATATCTACTAAAACTACAATATGTGACGACAGAGAGATGCCACTTGCTGACTGACAAAAAGTAGAAAATCGCCTTACTGTGAGCAATTTTCTACGGAAAACTAATCCTTTATAATTGAGAAATCACAGCCTAAATGGTATATATTGCATTAATGGCCCTTCAAGGGTGAACCAAATGCAGTGACCAGATCACATTAATCTAACACCAGTGTTTACATACATCTTCTCGTCCTTCTGCTCCTCGTAGTCTCGGGTGTCATGCTCGTAGAAGGCACCCTTACGGGGGATGTAGGCCGGGTTCTTCTGGTCCTCATCGTCATCCAGGTCTGCCTCCTGGTTCTTGTCCGGCTGCTCCTGAAACACCCAGACACAAACATGTTACGGACTTTCAGAGTTTACATTTTCATGAATATATCAGTGTTGCAACTACCGGTACATGGTCTTTGATAAGTAGTGAGTCTTTCGATTTTGGATATTTTTTAAATAGGATATTTTCATAATCTAATAAGTCTTTCGATTTCGGCAAGTTTTCTATATGATATTTTAATATTTTAATAAGTCTTTCGATTTCGGCAAGTTTTCTATGGGATATTTCTAATGCAGAATGGAGCAGCAGGAGGGAGGCTTTTATTTTATTTTGTTATCAATTTGCTATGCCATGAGGGAGGTGACTTTTTCTCTTTCTTTTTACATTTCAAGTGATGAGGGAGGTCTCTTTTCTTTTTTTCACTATGTTAGATACCCCATATGTTATATGTATACATTATTTGAAACATATTCCTAAGATTCAGCTTTGTGACAACAGTATTCCAGGTCTTCATGAGATTTTAAAGTAAATCTATGGCATAATCGAGTACTTTTAGGGGATTTCAAAACTGTAAAATGTATGAAAATCGATCAATTGGTTGTCACAATAAATGCCCTTAAGAGCCTTAAAGAGGGGCGGAAATTTGAATGTTTTTTATTATAAAAATTCAGGAGTGCTGGGGTTTTGATGATATTTTTTGTAAAATAATGAAAAAAAGCTTCCATGCGGCCCCTTTTAGAGGGTGCGGGCGGTGCCTGCAAAGCTGATAATTTTTTTTATGCAGCCATAGATGGTAAATAGGAGTTTGCTTACCTCTCCATCGCCACTCTGGCGCTCAGTTTCTATCCATCCGTCCTCGATAATGACGCTATCCTCGTCATACTCAGTACACGTTGTCTCCGTGTCATCATCTTCCGTCTCATCATAATCATCGTCATCATCATCATCCTATCATAATGCACCATGTATAGAGGCATTAAGATAGGGTTTAACAACAGCCCCGATAAATGTACAGAGATGCCGCTCAGTTGTCAACAAATACTCGGAAATTTTATTATTTTCCTATAATTTTAACTGTATCATTATACCAGTGAGAAAACTGTATTTCACGGGAGAGAAAATGGGCATCTTCGTATTTCATGAAAATAGTGGCATCTTTGTTTTTCACATCAGTTTCACTGAATTTAGATACGCAGTTTTATGTGAAGAAGATCTGGAGCAGTTGGTTGTATTAAGTTCGCATTCAGTGGACAGTTGAGCCACCTAAACATGCAATATAACTACTACACTGGAAATTACTGAAGTAAAGTTGAGGTAAATCTGATGTGCGAGATTATATTTAAGATAAAACAGATGCCTTAATTTCCAGTTTCGTTTGGCAAGTTATATATTGTATAGCTGCTGCTATGTATCTTATTATGAAAGTTATTTCGTTGATGATAATGAATGAGTTTATCATGAATGGTATTAACTTATCTATATGTATGCACAAAACACATTAAAAATCAGATAAACACGGCAAGAACAATATGAATACAACCTAAACATAGTTTATGTGAGAGAGCGACATGTAATAAATGAAAAAGGTTACATATGACAATGTGAAAATGATATTACATGTACTACAAAATTAAACATCAATCAAAAGATTTCACTTTATTACGTAGAATCACTCGACAACACCATGAGAAAAATAGAGCGATGAGTGTTTATTCGAGACGTAAATATCTCACACACATTATTAATGGACTAAAATATGAAGGCATATGGTGCAGAAATGGTGTAAAACGAGTATCGTAATTGCAGATAAATATGATAATAGAATGAAATATCAAACTGAGAGGAAAAATGATATACAAACCACAGAAGTGCAAACACGAAGAAATGCTGGGATCTTGTGCATACCTTTAATTTAATCCTACCCAGTATACCCGGTATCTCTTCTTGGTTTTTGGTGTTATTGTTTCTATTGGCCCTGCTATTATCATTCATATGAAATTTGTGTGTTGTTTTCATATCTTAGTTGTATCAAGGAAAAAAACTTTTGAATGTTACTACCAAACAAGGGGATTATTTAATTGCCAGATCAATGAGAAACTTAGATTTGTCCAAAAAAAGTGAAATGTGCATGTCCTGAAAGCAAGAGATAAATGTACCCCCCCCCCCCCCCCAACCCCTTTGTTTGAATAATCTTTAACCGAATAAAATCTTCCATTCCAAACTAATTGCTAAAGAAAATCAGTAGAAAAATATGTGCGAGTGCGACAAGAGCCCGGCAGCGGGGCGGTAGGAGACAGTGGAACATCCAGAGCAGCGGTGAGACGACATCTAGTGTACAACAGCTGGAATAGAAACCTGCGCCTTACCTCCTTAGTGCCTACCTCAGTGGTCGTGTCGTCCTGCGACTCCACTACCGCCTTCTTCTGCAACCAACGACAAGCACATGGTCAGTACACGGTAATTGGGCATATAAGGGGTACTTAAACCCTTGTGTGTTAATATTAGATGAATACATTATGTTTCTTGTCATCATGATGCATTAATGCAGCACTCGTGAGTAAACTCGCGAGGGCTGTATTCTTGTGCATCATGTGCAGCTTTTCGGAGGGTATCAACCCTGTAGGATCGGCATGATGCATGAATGCAGCCATGGTGAGTTAACTCGCCAGGGCTGCATTCATGTTAAAATTTCTGAGGATTACAAATATGCCGACTGAAAATATATGATTCTTTTCACATAAGGGCTTGGTACTTTATTTGACAACCTTTCTAAAGTAGCCTACCATCAATTCTCGGGTATAACATACACCAAAATTTTCGGAATATAGATTGACCATGCGACCACACCACATCAATGATAAAATTGTATATCGCTCAACTATGCTTTTCTAATTCTAAATATCACTTAGCAAATATCATGCAAGAATAACAAAGAAACTGTCATTTAATCGAATATGATTTACAAAAATAACACACGCCTATCATTACAAATTAGCGAAACGTCTTTGTGAACGATCAAACTATAACAATGGCTAATCACGAAGGAAGGAAGGTAAAACGGTTCTATTCATGTACCCACATCAAACGTCTATATTCAAACCAAGTATGAATAGAGATGGCTGTTGGATAATTTGTTTGTTTAGTTCAGGGTTCACACAAAAGTTTTCGATTGAAATTCGTGGACTTTCCCTGATGAAAACCGAACATTTTCAGATCGTATTTACTATACGCAGTGATATAGCACTGGATGCTCTTCAATTCGACGTTGCTTTGCTACCATACTAGTACTAGTGCCTACTGTGATATTATCTTGTTTATTTTTCCATTTTCCCTAACCAGCATCACATTTTAGGCTCTTGACAGGGAATACAGACCGCCACAAAAGTTATGCTTTTTTTCCACAGCGAAAGGAAATCATAGGATGATAGGAGGGCCGTTGAATCTGTAGGGTGCATTGATCACGTTAATCCATGTTATACTTTAAGCAATGCAAGTGTTCTTTTACCTCCCAGTCCACATAGACATGGTGGATCTCCAGTACAGCGTGGGGAGGGGAAGCTACCCAACAACCAACCCTCAATTTGATTCATAAATTCAAATTTTAAATTGGTGCATGAATTCTGGATATTAACATACTGTTATAAATAACTAGAAAACAACACAGGAGGAGTTTCAACCTGGTGCATGGAGATTGAACCGGGGTCATGCACCGTGACATGCGACTTACAGTGTCAACTAGTTCGGGGCACGGGTCCGCCAACCGACCACACGATTCCTGAAAATACCAACATGTATGCCCATAGGGTTGGGAAAATTGTTCATATCTGTTTTGTCTCCATCCAGTTGTCTACTTCTGTGGGCCTATAGTATACCAATTGAAATGGATCTTAACTATCAACCAAGAACAAGAGCTACTGATGCTCCTATCATTGGACAAACTAGACCGAAATTAGTGTACGCGATAAAGAACCCGGTGTACCAAGCCCAGGCCCAATGGAATGCATTGCCTGTGTACCTGAGATGGTGTGTAAATAAGGATGATTTAAAAACAAATCTGAAAGCATGTCTAACCCTGTTCTTCCACGCCCATTGGCGATCAGATAGGCTAAGCCTATTATTTGATGGTCAGAGTATAGTTAGGCTGCCGGCGAACTAAGTTCACGCTGGAGATTGGAGTTGTGTGTTCTACTCCCCCCCCCCCCCCCCCCCCGTGATGTGCCCGGGTTCCCCACGCATAATACAAATTTATGTTATCCACCTTGTTATTGTTAAGTGAGCCGGAAAGTGTTGGCCTAATGTCAGTGAAATGTAAACAAAAGAAAGTGTAAAGGATCATTGTTATAGCCTAGGTAAGGTTATTAAATTGCATCATTGAAATCGAGGTTTTATCTTTACACTGTCCTCCCTAGAGCGGACATGCAGGGAGACCAGTTGAACCAATTGATGTACTCAGTTTCTCTAGGAAAAAAAAAACAAACTTTTAAACTTGAAAACTTGAAACTTGAAGATGACATTTATTAAAGGAACCTATTGCAAATGGCATGATTGACATGAGATGTGTATTCTATTATTAGTAAAAAAATCATTGCTGTAAAGTGAATTTCCTACAACATAACAAGGTGCATTTATTCCGAATGGACAAAGGAACACCCACGGATATAAAACAAAGCATCTGTGTCGCAGTGTCCAGATGAATCGACGAAGGTGTACTCCACATGCTGTGATGAATCACCCAGATCATTGAGTGGTGCTGATAGTAGAGGAAGTACTATAGTGCACTGTAAACTGTAAGTAGGGGAAAACCCAGCTACAGGAATAGACAAAGCCAGAGGAATGCTGACTCCCGTGTGTATGTGATGTACTCATACTTTTTTATGGTTAATGGAAGTACTCAGCAAGTAGGCTTAGGTTTACATCATTTTCACACCAAGACATTCTATGGATTTCAAGAGAAATGTTCACTGATCATATTCATAGCCAACATGTGTCAATGAATTGAATAGACCTAGATGTGACTGGTGGCCAGTTGGAGAGCTCATTCACTTCAATCATGCTATCTTCTGAGAAATATGGATTCAGTAGTTACATAATTGATAGATCCGGGTTATTATTATATTTTCCAACCAAGTGACTCATTCAGACTCAGTCAGTCACTCACCGAGTCACTGACAGCCAGTCGGTGACAGCACAAACGTGCTCCAATCCACTTTCACTCAGTTTCACCAACTTTTCAACTTTGGATTTTAGCTTCAGTAACACATTTGTATTGAAGTGCATCTACTCATGAACTTCAAACGAGAGAGAACGTCTCACCATTTATCTTATCATATACATATTAGCGAGCAAGCATTCCTTACCGATGAGACTACAGGTCAAGATGAGGAAAACGTGAAAAAGTTGCGAGTCCAACCCCAACAAGTTTTGCTCGTTTTCCATGCCCCACGTCCGGTCACGCTGAGCTGATGTTTTGAGTGATCTGTCGGGTCAGGAACGCTCAAGAAGCTAAGAAATTTTACCAACTTACGCATTCGCCTTCTGGTTTATCCTTTTCACTTGCTTTTTGAGGGGTAGGGATCTCATCCTCGCTTAATTCGGAGTCGGAATCTGACGGCCTCCGTCGTCGTCTCCTGCGGTCCGCCATTTTGATGCTAAATCTCGTCGCGTCGCGCCCGCGACGAGACTCAGTGACGAGACTTGGCCTGACGCGTCGTTCTACATTCCGACACCAGGCGGCGCCACAGTAGAGTTGGGCTCCCGCGCTGCGTTCACGTCCCCTCAGAATCACATATCCCTAGGTGAGTTCAGAGACAGGTAGACAGTCAGCTAGACAGGTAGGAAGACAGACAGACATTCCCTTTTGTGCATGGGCGAGAACCTACATCAAGCACAGTCTTGGTAGGCCTACATAGTGGAGTGGGTAGCCTAATTAGAAGAAGGGTCCATCACTAGAAGTCCCCCATCTCCGTTGAGCATGGTATTCTGGAGATTGAGAGGTCACATATTTGTTACTGGGCATAATCAAGAATATTCCTGGGGTCCAGAACATGACTTTTTTTTACTCTGAGATAGAGCCATCTTTAGTAAAGTCCCCCCTCTGCTTTGAGGCAGTCTTGCTGCGGGGCTGACCTCCATAGGCATAGCCACAGCATTGTGGGGGAGCTAAATATGACAGAGAACCATGCACAGGTCGCCAGTGTAGTACCTAGAGTGACGCACCCTTCTTCTATTAATAGTAAGAAGGTCACGGCCCCGTGTCAGTTGCGGCCCATGCTTTTGTGTGACAGACAGGATTAAATTATTAGAACAGTGAACTCTGAAAAGTGGATTGAGTACATTTAATTCTGATTGATTGTACTATGCAGGTAGTAAGGGAGTGATCATTTTTTAACAACAGGGGGGGGGTGGTTTTCCGCGCGGAGCGCGCGCATTTTTTTTTCACCCCCCCCCCGGTCAACGGGTCAAAATTTTTTACCCCCCCCCCCTACGGGTCGAAAATCGGCGCGCGCGCAGGCCCTTTGAAGCATAGTAACGCGCGGGCTTTTTGGCCCAAAACAGGTTACATTTTTTTGACCCCCCCCCTCAAGAGGGGTCCAAATTTTTTACACCCCCCCCGGTCAAGGGGTCCAAATTTTTTTGCCCCCCCCCCAAACCAACCCCCCCCCCCCCCCTGTTGATAAAAAATGATCACTCCCTAATCTAACAGCCATTGGAAGCACAAGTAATTTACACTCTCCTGTTAGGTTTGTCATTCTCCAAAGGGTGAACTACGTCGGAAATGAACTATGGTCCTCAGAGTATATTTATCTCCTGGTCCAGAGAGAAAAGAGGTGCACAAAGACAACAGAATATGGCTATCTGTAGTAGGCCTACCGATCTTTGAGACTGAGACTGTGTAGTAAAGTTGTTGATTTTTTAAGTTATATTTTTACCCCTGCTGCCCTCTCTCTCTATATATAACCTATCAGGTACATGACACTCACACGGAGGGAACAGAGTGGCCACTGCAGGGTGTTGGGGGCTGACTGTTGCCAATCAACCGTTTGAATGATATAGGAAAATGGATAGTTCCATTGGATTCATTGACATCGATTTTGGGGGGGGGGGGCGGGGGGGGGGATCCCGGGAGTGTAACCTTAGATAAATTATACTGTGAATATTAACGATACTACCGGTATGGCCTGCCATATGAAAACATTTTCTTGGCCCAATACGGTGCCATATTGCTCAATATGGCGCCAAAAAGCGTAACGGACGCGTTGTGACATTTAGTTTAAATTCTTGTAAATTAGTAAAAAAAAAAATTAAAAAAAAAAAATTTTTTACTTCCAAAATGTGTCAATTAATATCAGTAAAAAGGCCCCTATACGTTTACACTGTTTAGGATCATGTATAGGCCTACATCTCCCTTGCGTGTACTATTTAAAACAATTTCTAAGAAAATAAATACAGATATTTCAATTCTTTGAATAAATTACCAAATTTCAAGGAAAGAGAAGGAAATATGATAAAAAATAAAGTAATTACATCATAGAAATGGCGTGGATCTTGAATTTTATTGTGAGATAAGAAATAGTATTATTAATTTACTGATTCTAAATAAATTTTGGGGGTGAAATATAAGTACCCACTTTGTGACATCCTAGTATGGGGTTTCTGTACTAATATACCAACCTCTCTTTGTGTGTGGCATACCCGGGGCAGCTTAATTTAGTGCAGGTGACTGGGTGGTGTCAGTTGGAGGTCAAGGTATTTGAGACATGTAGCAACTACAGACAGTATTATCTTTGTTTCTAAAAAAGAATAGACACCTACAGACGTCAAGATGTAAGACCCAGATATTGACCCATGCTTTGAAATGCAAGGTCATGGGGCATCCCATAACTGGTTTGTACCTGACTACAAAGTGTGCTATCTTCATCTCATCATACAGTGGCTCAGTCAAAAAAAACTATGTTTACCCCCGTCCTATATTTAGCTGATATATACGTAGACATGTCAGCACATAGTCCAAGTCAGTGCCTTGGTAGCTCTCTCCATGCCCACTGCCAACACAAGACCTACATAACCAGCTATAACAGGTAGGCTTTATTACGATTATGGTGGATACTTGCATTTTATGATTATAGGACAATGTACTTGTGCTATATCATAACTAAAAGCCAGTAGAATTAGGAACCCATATCTGTTTTATTCTAACCCCATAAACAGCAGTTCAAATGCTATTAGGCCTACACATTGAATATATGCATGGAAAATCGCCGTAGTAGCTGTAAGAAGTGTGCACCTCTTCAGTATGCCAAGACATAAAACTCAGGCAATACACAGATAGCCTTTCAGGATTTGATTGATTGATTGAATTTCCTTAATTTATACTGAATAAAGATAGGTCAAAGACCTGTATTCTTCTAGATCCAGTCAATTGAACAGAATCTGACTGAACAATATGAGACAATAGGTACATAGAATAATAAAGAGTAATGTAAAGAGGAGGCATAGGCTTGGAGCCATGACTTAGTATAATAGTGACAGATGTTAGTATATGCAATATTGTGGAGGTGGTGATGTTACTACCACATGGAGGATGTTATTTCCATTTATTTGGACAGGTGGTAAAGTCCATGTTAAAATGATGGTCAGTCATTTAACTGTAGTCATATGGTCGATTAAAGGTTTCTGGTGAAAAACATAAATACACAAACGTCCAAATTAAAATTAAAATAATTTAGACATATGTGTCAATCAGGTCCCTATGGGTATTCCTGTTCCAGGAGGTGAATTTGGAGCTCTCTCTCACAGATCTTTCTTCCACAGTTAGGGCATTCCAAGCCCCAGCCAGTCTATACCTCAGAGATCTAACATATGCTGGATTTTTTGCTCTTTTCTGGAGGAGTAACCTTTGATCCCGTCTTCTAGTGGCCACATTGATTATATGTTATTCTTCAGGGATAAGTGATTTTGAAAAGGCTAAATCCAATATATACATATGTCTTCTATCCTTAAGTTTATTCAATTTGGCTTTCCTGTGAAGGGCTGCCGTGTTTAGAATTCCTGTTCTCCTATAGGCAATTCTGAGGCATCTATTAAAGGCGCACTGAACCCACGACGTCATTTGCGTACAAAACTCGGCAGGGCTAGGTCCTGAGCTCAGTGCGCCTTTTAACTAATTTCTGTACATTTTCAAGGCTAGTCTTAGAGGCAACATCATAAAATACATCACAATAATCAATAATAGGTACAACCATGGTTTTTGCTACCTTAACAGCTGCATTTTGAGGTAGGTCATATTTAACATAATTAAACATGAATACTTTGTGTCGAACACTATGTACTAAGGTGGGTATATGATGATTAAAATTTAACATGGGGTCAAGTGTGATTCCCAAGTACCTGTATGAGGGAGCATAGGCAATATTATCCTGTCCGATATTTAGTAGTGGTTTAGTTAGGCGTCTCCTTAATGCCTTATTGGCAAAAACCATATATTTGGTCTTTTTGCTGTTTAAGGATAGCTTATTGGCATTACACCAATTGGCAATATGAGCAAGGTCATTGTTAATTATATTAGTTATGTTAGTCTCAGGTGTATGTGCTAGGTATATAACTGTATCGTCAGCATAGTGTTGACATTTAAGGTTAGTTAGAGAGGAGTGCATATCATTAATGTAGGTTAAAAACAGTAATGGGCCTAGTACGGAGCCCTGGGGGACTCCGCAGGTGATATTATGGTAGTCTGAGAGAATGCCATTAGCTTTAGTGTGTTGTCTTCTGTCTGTTAGGTAATTTTCAATTAGCGAGGTGGCAGGGTTAGTAAGGCCTAAATCTGTTAGTTTTAGTTTCAAAATGGAATGGTTTAATGTATCAAAGGCTTTGGAAAAATCGAGAAATATGGCTGTAGTGCATTGTTGTGTGTTAAGTGATTCAAATATATTATTAGTTAGTTTTTCTATGCTATGAAATGTTGACCTATGTGGTCTGAACCCGTCCTGGTCCTGAATGTTGTTATTAATTAGATAGTTTAGGAGTTGTTTATGAAGAACCTTTTCCATTATCTTAGCTGGTAGAGGCAAAATGGAGATCGGTCTTAGATTATTGACATCAGACCTGTCCCCACCCTTGGGTAGGGGAGTCACAATTGCTTCTTTCCATGCATGAGGGAAAACTGAAGTTCTTATGACTAAATTTATCAGGTGTAAGAGGTGGTAGGGTAGAGTAATAAAAGTGTCTTTAAAAATTTGTGAGGAAATGTTTGGAATACCAGATGATTTGTTTACATTGATTTTCTTTATTAATTTAATTGCCAATTCTACTTCGCATTCCTGAAAACTAAATTGAGGGGGGAGTGGGGGGATATTACTATGATAGGGTAAAGTTAAATTTTGTGTCTCCTATAGTTGCAAAATATTTATTTATGAAATTAGCAGTTTCTTCAGATCTAATATGAGTGTTATTATTTTTGTCTTGAAGGGAGTAAACTGGGGATCTATTTTTTGGGTTCATTAAGTTATTGATGGATTTCCAATATTCCTTGGGTTTATTATGAAATTTTACAAATTGTTGTTTGTTAAATCTATTCCGAGCAAGTCTTTTTTCTTCGTTAGCCAGGTTCCTCAGAAATATAGCAATGTTATGATCATCATCATTTTATGTACGTCTATATTTTTTCATGGCATCATCCCTATCCCTAAAGAGAGTTAGTAGGTCGTTAGTAACCCATTCCTTCTTTTTCTGTGTGCATTTAAAGGTTTTAATGGGGCAGGTGAAGTCAAGCAGGAAATGGATCTTGTCCAATAGAATATTCCATGCAATATTGGGGTCTTGTGCATCCCAGAATGTATTCCAATTAATGTTTTTAAGCCCAGTCATATAATTATCAGGAATGTAATTCTTATAGGAGCGTCCTGTGAATGTGATTGGGGTTTTAACTTCAGAGGTGAATTTCCTTGTTGCGAATATGGGATAGTGGTCAGTAACAGTGATGTGAGAGACTCCAGATGTAGCAACTTGAGAGGAGTTAGTTAGTATTAGATCAATTAAGGTATTTTCTCCCTGTGGATTTTTGTGAGTAAATTGGTTGATTAGTTGGCTTAGTGCAAATGTAGTCATAAAGTTTTTTAATCTATCATTATCTCCGTATTTTTTCTTAACATTAATGTTAAAGTCACCTAGCATAAAAATCTCTTTGCCTGGGGTCCTAGTTAGGGCTGTTAATAATATGGTTAATTTAGTAAAAAAGATGTCCATATTGCCATCTGGAGGCCTGTAAATATTGAACAAGTGAATAGTTTTGCCATTGCCCTTATTCAGGGTAATATATTGCACTTCCATATCAATATTACATATGTTTTTATCTCTTTGTTCAACATAGGAGACATCGTTTGCTATATATGTAACTACACCACCCCTACATGTCTTTGCTCCGGGTAGGGTAAGGTCTCTATCCAACCTGCAAAAGTTATACCCTTCCAGTACAAATGTATCGTCTTTATGCATATTAGTTAACCAACTCTCAGTGAGGCCAATGCAATCGGCCTGAGAATTTTCAAACATAATTCTAGCATCATCAATTTTACCTGGCAATGTGCGTATATTGTAGTTAACTAGATGTAAACCTGTCTGCCTATCAAAATTAAGGTCATGGGACATTAAAGGTGTGTCTAAAATTCCTAAGAGAGAGCATCCACCCCTGTAACAAGAGCATGTTTGACCAGAAACCTCTATGTGAAAGAATGTTTGTTTCCATAATGTAAAATGTAGCGCTTATGCAAGGGCATGTGCAATAAAATGCTACCCAAGCAGCTTTTCCATTTATGTATGTCATTTAGAGTAGAAAAATATGAGCCTTATGACTCTGTGTATATGATACCAGCAATAAACTTGTAATAATAATTTAAAACAAGTGTTTATAGATATCATGCAAAAAAGGTTTTAGTGATCTTATGCAACTCCTGTTCTTCAAATGGCATTGCCCCTTTCTTACAGAGCTAGAAAATATATATTTCTACCTATGTGTTACTTTACATTTATGCTGAATCCTCAAATACCAGTGTAGGGCACCTATTACAATCATTGCTGTGATGAAAATATCATCAAAATCCTAAGATGATTGACAGGTGTGACCCCAGGTCAGCAGATGACCTGAGGTCACGCCTGTCAATCACCCAAAAGTATAATTGCCCTAATAGGGCACAATCATTGTGAACAGAAAGTATTTGACCATACCTACCCCCAGTATACAGGCCCTGGGGATTCTATTGGAACTATTGGCATGTTGCTAGGACCACTCTGTTACCTAGCAACAGCAATTCCAAACATTCCATGCCTAGCAACCAGCACAATAAGTGGGAATAGAAGCTATTTGACCATACCTACCCCCAGTATACAAGCCCTGGGGATTCTAATGGAATTATTGTTATGTTGCTAGGACCACTCTGTTACCTAGCAACACCAATTCCAAATATTCCATGCCTAGCAACCGGCACAATAAGTGGGAATAGAAGCTATTTGACCATACCTACCCCCAGTATACAAGCCCTGGGGATTCTAATGGAACTATTGTCATGTTGTTAGGACCACTCTGTTACCTAGCAACAATGATTCCAAACATTCCATGCCTAGCAACTGGCACAATAAGTGGGAATAGAAGGTATTTGACCATACCTATCCCAAGTATACAAGCCCTGGGGATTCTAAGGGAACTATTGTCATGTTGTTAGGACCACTCAGTTACCTAGCAACAGCAATTCCAAACATTCCATGCCTAGCAACCGGCACAATAAGTGGGAATAGAAGCTATTTGACCATACCTACCCCCCGTATACAAGCCCTGGGGATTCTATTGGAACTATTGTCATGTTGCTAGGACCATTCCGCTAGAATAGCAATTCCAAACATTCTATGCCTAGCAACTGGCATGATATTTTACCAACTGCCCTAAATTATATGTCATACCCCACTACCGTGGATGCCTTTAAGTTCAGTTGATCACCATAATCTAAAGATTATATGGAAAGATCAAGCCAGAACTGAACACTTGTGTTCGGTTCTGGCTTGTAATAGTATAGGCATGTTATTAAGTTAGTCGAGAGTAGGGTTAGTAGATGACGTGTTGCACCCTCCAGGTCACTGTAACAGCGACCCTTCGGGATTACACAGTGTAGACCAGTATTGAAAATGTTCGTTGGAGATTCCTTTGATCTATTAGTGTGTTAGTATGCATGTAATTATAATAAGTGAGAAGTATGTGTAATGTGTATTCCACATACACAGGATGTAGCCATCAAGTGAGGCATACTTTGAGACATGTAAGTGTCCATTACAGTCCGTAATAGCGAGTATGTCAAAATAATCAAATGAGATCCATGTAGGGTAAGTCAAGTACCAGCAATGTGGATTATATCAAATATGATGTAGGCACACAGATGTATATATATACAGGTTTACATTTAAATGTAACCATACAGTCCAAATTATCCTAGCTAAGTGCATAGGTCTATTAATGGTGGTATTAAACCCACATACTACGAATAAACATGTTTGTAACTTAACTGACACAAATTAAATTCAGGTTAATTTATAAACTTGGACTGATTAGTAATTGGTCATGAAGCACAGATGAACACAATGGTCTACTAGGTTTCATACATTTTTGGGTTCTATGAAATATGATAATTCAGATTCAAAACTGGCTGATAATGACTAACGCGCCCTGCACTGTCAGTTAATACCAGCTGGGGGGGGGGGGGTGGGGGGGGGGGTAAGGGCATGGGCAATCCGATTGGGCTAGTTTGATAGGCGCGCCTTGCACTGCCAGTCTCTTCTCCCGGGTTGGGTAAATTTTGAATAAAATAAAATTAATATATAGTAGGGCTGGTGGTGGGGGGGGGGGGGCAAAACCTAGTAGAACCAAGACAAATACCTATAGGTGTGTGGGGAACAATTTTGTACTATAGTGTTCTAGAATTGGTGGGCGGTGCATACTACCTATCCTCTAGAGCTGGCAGAGGTGAAGGGTGAAGTAAAGTAATCCGGGCCTCGTGCCATATCG
Source organism: Harmothoe impar (assembly GCA_947462335.1). Lineage (NCBI taxonomy): Eukaryota > Metazoa > Annelida > Polychaeta > Phyllodocida > Polynoidae > Harmothoe > Harmothoe impar. Next base: position 27,345,680 of record OX381719.1, on the reverse strand, counting down.
TCACTAATCATCATCATCATCATCATCATCAGGACTTAGCCATCGTCATCGTCATCGTCATCACGGTTAACATCAGCGGAAGGTGAACCTCTCCACCTCTGGAGCCGGGATTGCTATGTGTCGTGTCGATTCAGCACTCTGGAGGTTTTTCACCGGTGTGGACTGTTCTAGTCCGTATTGATCTATACGACTCCAGCATTATGCAGTATGTCATAGTTCCTTTCCAGACACTTAACATATAGCAGGGCCCATTCAGTGGTTGTGTCGGAGGTGGGGTGCAGTCCATCTGGTGAGAATTTTTTATATTTGTGGGTATATTTACCCTTATTCCCACAGTGTATGGAGGTTGCCAGTTTAGGACCATAGTATGGCGTTTCCCTGTTCAAATGATATTTCTGTGTATCAAATTTAAGTTTAAACTGTGAGGTATTTATAAGTATCTGTATAGTTCTACAATAAATTGTTATTGGTTTAGAGAATATGCATGTTTTAAAAGAAAAATTCTTGTCAAAGTCTCAAAGAACATATCTGATAAGAGGTCACCGATCATCAATGTCCTTAGTTATCATGCACACATAAACACATAGTACACATATATGTACAGTTGTACAACGGCTCAATGCTAGTTAACCCTTCAATGACGGCATAGTGTATTAATGCATAATGCCCTAGGTCGTCATAATGCATGAATGCAGCCCTAGTGAGTAACTTGCTCTACAGGGTTGAGACACTCTTGAGCAAAGTGTTGGCATGATGCACCAATGCAGCACCAGCGAGTTTCTTGCCGGGGCTGCATTGGTGCATGTTGATGACAATTGTTGTCTTATAGCACCATGTCGTCCCACATCCATCCCTTAGACGGTGACGTCATTTGTGAACGTTCCCTTGCCCTAAGTGGAGTCAGGTTAATGTGAAGTTGAAAATGGGCTAAAGAGCAACCCACACATGGGGAAAGCAAGGTAGTCGATGTGCAGGAGTACAGTTGACCCCCTTTTGTCTATGCTAGGAAGGTTGTAAAAGTCGAAAAGGATTACATTTGGAAAGTAAATGATCCTAATTATGATAACCTGTTGGAATAAATGTTTTTATAAATAATAACTACCCCTTTATTGAACTTTTCATAAAACTCCAGGTGGTAGAAGTTAATCATGGACTCCATACCACTCATCCCTACTCTGGCCGTGGGTGTTGTATCTCTGTTAGTGTGGTACATAGTCAGCAGATGGCACCAGAGGAAGCAGTACCCTCCTGGTCCTATGCCATACCCAGTCATAGGCAATCTGGGCTGTAAGTATCAGAGTGTGGGATTGTTATATTCCACCAGATATTTAATTATATCTATTGTTTTCTGAGAAATTTGTACTTTATATGGTAACCAATACTGAATTAGATCACTTCAATACAGAATTCATGAAATCAAACTAGTAAGCCCACCTCCCCATGGAGAGGTGATGGAGACACACATACATGGTTAATATCAAATTATCATTTTCCTTTAGATAATTCATAGCAGAAGGCTTCCTTTGTTTAGAAAAATCATTGTGGTCTGACAGTACCACCAGGGATTTTGGATAGAAATGCAAAAGTACAGGCAAGTATTTATTTATGCAATTTATGTTTTCTTCCAGATGTATTGGATGATAGAAAGAAACTATGGATCACCATTACTGAACTACAGAAGAAATATGGAGACATTTTAACACTCTTCTTCGGTATGTATGTTTTCGAGACGTTCCCATAATATAGAATATCATTTCAGAAGGCAAGACATGTCACCCATTTCTGTTCATGAACACAATATCTATAAAAGCTGTGTAATTGATTGGTTCATTGTTTTATCATTCATGTTCTTACTTTCATTGTATTATGCCTAGAAATCAATTCTGCCCTTTGTAGTCAGTTCATGTCATGAATATCTTATCAAAATAGCAATATCTTATATTTATTCTTAAATTCACAGCAAATCAGCCAACAGTATTCCTCGGCAACCTAGACCTGATCAAGGAGGGCTTCCTTACCAAACAGAATGACTTCGCAGGACGGCCAACTTCATACACTTGTAGGTTTAGGGAGTGGCCATTATTTAACAATGGGGGTCGTTTGATTTTAGAGTAAGTCAATTAATGGGAGTCGGGGGAGGGGCGGTCAGATGTCACTAACGATACTATAGTCCAAAACAATGGGGGTCTGGAAAATATCGGCCCCTGAAAAATATTCACACACTCAGTGAAAATCCTTTCGTCAACATTTGGTTATGGCAGAACAATAGTATGTTATGAAAGGATAGAAAATGTTAGTACCCTAACAGCATGTATAGAAGCAACAGCCAGAGTTTAAAGAAATCTTAAAAGCCTGATTATGGGTACTTAAATATTGTGGTATACTTCCAAAAATACTGTGTAGCAACCGCACTGTTACTTTGCGCAAATCCTTTAAGCTGCACTATGATTTAGATTTGTATGGAAGCTGACTTATAATGAGGTTTTACGATATGGTCATGTCTGACTTTGATACTACAATTGGAATAATATACCTTGGTTCATCTGATTTTCAGTTGACATTATCACTTCTGGAGGGAAAGATATAGCAGGAGGACAGTTTGGCCCTGTGTGGAAAAGACAGCGGAAAATTGTGCATGCTGCTATCAGGTATATATACACTCTAAAAAAATGTGTGGTAACTTAACACACTTTTTAACACACTTTTATGTACTTATTTTACACACTTTCTTTTCTAACACACTACATACCTTTGCTAAATGTGTATTGATCCTGCTACTCTCAAGTAGATCAACTTGCAGAGAACACACAATATTGATTGTCAAAAAGACGTTTCCATTATTGTGAATATTGTGGGTTTTATAAGTCAAAACTTTGAATTATTGCAGGAAGTTTGCCGTGGGAGATTGTCTTGCTAACTACATACATGAGAGCACCCGGAGGGTACGCAATTATGGTTCTTGATTTATAATTAGTAGATTGTATCAACAATCAATTAAGTGGCATGCCAATGTGAGTCATATTGCATCATGTAATTAGATTCAGATAGTTAAAGTGGGTATATCCAATATTTCCTCAAATTCTAAATCTTACTTAAATGTATTCCAAACACTGTAAAAGTATAATATTTAGAGAATAGAGGTCCATTAAATGTCATCTATGGGTGTTGATAGGTCATAAAGGGCACAAATGTACCCTGACCATGGACTTTTCTAGTGTATTTTCAATGGGGGGGGGGGAATAAAAGCGGGGATATATAAGGCAATAACATCTAATTAGAGCAAATTCAGAGGGAATTAAGGGGAATTGATCAGATAGGAAGTCAAACATATCATTTCTGAACATTCTGACTCATTTTTAGGGAAATCTATTTTTTGTCCCACACATCGAATGTACTAACTTTAAGATATTTGAGGAATACTATTATTTGTCCACACTTAATATTGTAGGCATTTGATGAAATGGACAAGGCAGCTGACACAGGCAAAAAGTTCAACCCTCGTCACTTTCTGAACTTGATCATTTATAACATCATCTGTTCCATGGCCTTTGGAAAGACGTAAGTAAACAAGCTATTCCAAAGCAGAGATTAATTATTAGTAAACACAAGAATGGGGATGTATGAGTAGAATAATATTTGATGACTGGTGTATTATATGCAGACTAAAATGGGGACAGTACGTAGGCCTACCAGTGCCCCTGTTGGTATGATGGCTTTAATAACTGCAGGTGGTCCATTCAAATAGGCCTTAGGACATACTATCTAATGAATCACTAGTCTATTAAACAAAAATTTCACGATCTAGCAGGCTTTAAACTGTTAAGCTGTTAATTTTCCTTCAGCACATGGGATAATAATATAGAATTGCTCTTTAAATTCCAAGGACATTTTCAGAATAAGGTGTATAATAATATCAAGTTAGGTTTCATTACCCAATGAAGCCTACTTTGGTGAAATGTTGTGAAGTAATTGTGCCAACTTATATGGATTACTTCTATTGCTGTAGATGTGTTGATCATTTTTAGATACAGTTATAAAGTCTATATTTGATAATCATAATATAAGAAAAGCAAAATCTAGGCTACATTACTGGAAATACTGTTAATCACTGTTTCCATAACTTTTCTTTTCAGGTTTGAACACAACGACCCCTTTCTTAAAAGCTTTATACAGAATGCAGATGATGTAAATGATGCCTTTGGTTCAGGGCTTCTGGCAGACATGTGGCCGATATTCAAATATATTCCAACCAAAGCAGTGAAGATGTTGAAGAAATCAAATAGAGAAATGCTTGATCTCATTGAGGGAACATATGCAGAACACGAAAAGAATTTTGATGAGAGTGAGCGTGTTAGGCATACCCAAGCTTCATATCCTATTATAATATGTAGACAAACCCCAACATCCATTGATATTTCACAAGTCGTCGCTTGGGCTGTATCCCATGAAGCAGCAGGCTGAATGGGATACGCCTGGGGGGCTACTTGGTATATTTTGTATGCACATGTGTGTTCCAAAAATCGCCCTAGCAAGGGTCCACTTTTTAAGGAAATACGCCCTGGCAACTGAAGGGGTCTTTTCCCTAGATGGGTCACATAGGGTCGATTCAGGTAAACCGAACCAGAGGTAAAGCGAACCAGTTGGAGCATTTTGCAGTGCACTGACCATGGAAATGTATAAATTATTTTCGACTATCATTAAATTGAAACTATAAGTGATAAGCTTTCTTTAAAATCCTAAAACAATATGTTTGAGTGTATTTGTACATGCATAATAACATCCCAAAGTTACCACAATGACAAAAATTGCATAATCGCTGCCTCCGACTTTTTTTGACAGAAATTTTAAAAGTCAGTTAAATTAGTGAAAGCCCATAGGTATTTGATATGTTAAGGTTTTAGAATGAAGTTTGTGGGGTTTTTGAGTAAAATAATTGCTTAAAATAAAAATATGCTGTGAAAATCATTTAGAATCAAAAGATTCTTTTTGGTTCGCTTTATCTCATATTTTGAGATAAAGCGAACCAGTTATTTTAGATAAACCGAACCGGTATCTAAATATGTCTTATGATTAGTTTTGGGGGCATCTGTAGGCCCTCTGTGACACTTATGCACATATGTGTTTATTTTTCAGGGATGATGTATCTTTTGAAATAGCCTTTGCCAAATTTTGGGTGTATTGTATTCAATAACTATTAAATATTTCAGAAGTAATTCAGAAAGAGGTTCATTTTGGCTGAACAAAATAGCCTCATAGACTACAGGTATTTGACATCCGCAACCTCGGTTATCATTACAAAAGTTTCAATTATATTTTTGTAATCTAGACTTAGATTCCTCAGAATTAAAGAACATTTCTAGTAAATATGGCCCTGATGGGAGTGGATGTGGGTTATTAGGTCACAACTAGCCCCCTTATAGGCCTATATAGGTCCTATGGCTAGGCCTACCGGTAGGCTTACGTGGGTTATTGGACCCAAATTTCACAAATGCCATTTAATAAGTTTAGGCCTACACATTAGGAAATCAAATTGGATGCTATCCATGCATAAAATACTGTTGATATCAAATGAAGTGCCCCTGTAACTCAAAAAATGCATAGTCCCCTATTACCTAATAGTATCTGGAATGCAGGTTCCCCTGGGCCCACACCCCACAGGCCCACGGAACACAAGCACCTGCCCACAGGCCCTCCTGATCTACCCAGTAAACACGACTACGTATGTCAGACTAAATTTACCTTCATTTGGGGTAGGAACTATGTATTTTTGATAGGTTTATGAACCTCAAAACATTAAGGTTTATTTATGTCTACAAACGGTTATGTTTGATTTACGTTTATCTACTTCTTTCAGACGTAGATAAACATTATATAATCTATGTTTTTCTACCTTATTCAGACATAGATATTTGGCAAAATAACACATATAACTTGATGTATAAGATACCTAACTTTTTACCTAGATTTGATACGGGGATTCAAGCATAGCCCTCTGTCATTTACATTCAGAAATGAATTTAATCTAATTATACCATAATATAATTAGTTTTGGCCTCAGAGAGGCTTTGTATTTTTTTCAATACCACTGATGTGGTGTTAATAAATAAAAAAGTCGTGAAAGACATATCACATGCTATTTTCTCATGTCCAAACATTTATAGACAAATATTCATTGGTGTGTGGCTGATTTGCATTATATTGAATTCAAAATCATTAAGATTTTTACAGTAAAAAGGGTACATTTGATGGAGTGCCAGCTGATTCTTTGCAAACTTGATAGTGCTGCCACCTTATGGGACACTGGGGAGCTATATACACAATTCAAGTTGAAAAACTACGAATTTCAACATAGATCTATGTAGTTATGTTACGTTTATCTATGTCCAAATGAGGTAGATACACTTAAATCAAACATAAACATTTGTAGAACGTAAATAAACCTTAATGTTTTGACGTTTATAAACCTTGTAAAAAGTCGAAATTCAAACCTTTGGTTGGAAATCTACCTACAGGAACCTCTAAGCTACGTTGGAATTACATAGGGTGTTTACTGGGTACGGCCCCCTGCCTTCAGCCCACCCTGACTACAGGCCCCCGGCCTGTAGGCACCAAACTCACGTCCATTTCATACGTCTCTAACCCATTATCTTATTCAAACTCCTTGTGCCCAACACTATCTCTTACAAATCATATGTCCAACCCCCACCCTCCTGTCCAACCCCTTCCTCCCGTCCAACACCCTCCCTCACATCCAAGCCCCTCCCCCACGTCCAATCCTTACCTCACGTCCAATTCCCTCCCTCACATCCAAGCCCCTCCCTCACCTCTAACCCCTGCCTCATGTCCAATGCCCTCCATCACATCCAACCCCTCCCTCAAGTCAAATTCTTACCCACATCCAACCCCCTCCCTCACATCCAATCCCTCCCTCATGTCCACCCCCTCCCTCATGTCCACCCCCTTCCCTCACGTCCACTACCATCCCCTCTATCACGTCCATGGATATGAGAAGGGAGTTGGGCGTTAGTGAAGAGGTTCAATGTGAGAGAGGGGTTTGACGTGAGAGAGAAATTGTAGTGGATGTGAGGTAAGGAAGGGTTGGACGTTAGGAGGATGTGGTGGACGTGCGGAGATGGTGGTAGGCATATGGAAGTGGTAGAGGACATTAGGATCAGCCCTGTAAACACACTTAAAATGGCATACAATTTATATAGGACAGTACAAGGCAGGTATAGCTCTGTGTCATTGATATTTCTGGCGAATTTACAATCACAAACATGATTCATTCAAAATAATCGTTTCAGTTATAACCTCATTTCATACTATTATTGTATTATCATTGTAGCAATATATATTGTGCTACAGGGGGGAAGGGGTTCACTTGATCCTGATAGATCACAGACTAGATCTCTTACACCGCATATAATATAGTTTTGTCTGCTGAGAGGCTTTATATTTCTTCAAATGCCCCCGATGTGGTGTCCAATCAATGAAAAGCCCAAATGCACATAGCATGTGCAATTCTTTTATCTTGTGTCGGGGTGCGCGATATTACCACATGCGTGATATTACCCACATTTACCCTAGTGAGAGATAAGAGGCCCACAAGCCCCAGCAGACCCAACCCCTCCAAAAGAAACAGACAAAATTCAGTAGTTATCTGGTTGCCATGGTAAACATGTTGTCATGACAACAATCAAATATCATTGCGGAGATAGTTCTCTCATAGAGCTTCGATTTAAGATACTAAACGACCATATACGTTGAAATGCATATCATCTGGAGAGGATTCCCATTTTTTCTTAACCCGAATATGTTAAGGGCGGCCATCTTGGAAAATGGCCGCCTTACCCCCACCCACCAGGTGCAAGTGGCCAAAAAAGTAAACTTCAGCCTTCTACACGTATAAGTATTCAAAAAATTGGTCTCACAAAATCCCTCATGGAGGGGAGGGTTTCTGTTTCTGTCTCATGGTCTAAATAGAACCACTGGTTCGCTTTTCCAACATTTTGGGTTCGCTTTATCTAATTCTTCATATAAAGCGAACCACTATTTTTTCCCTCTAGAATTGGTCTGACATCAAGACAACACACATTATAAAAAAAAAATCTATTGTATCACATACATCCATAGCCTTAGTTAATTCATAGAATATATCATATATGAAAAATTATTTTATTAGGGACCTTTGCAGGGTAAAGCAAAAACTGGTTCGGTTTACCTGAAGCGACCCTATATGTATTCATATTTGAATTTCCCATAATCCTGGTTTTCACCAACAAAAAACAGATCTCTGAACAAACCTTTATTTTGAATTCAAGAAAACCCAAAAGATTTTGTGGACTACATGCTACAGACTTCCAAAGAAGCAGAGAAAGCAGAAGGCAAGGAAGCTATTGAGGGCCTGACCCGCAAACACTACATCATGAATATTGTGGACATTTTTGCTGGTATGTTTTTAATCTATTTAGGGCCTGACCCACAAATACTCTATCATGAATATTGTTGACATTTTCCCTGGTACATTTTTGATTAATGTTATTGAAGTAGGTAAAAAGATACAACAATCGTAACTGAAGATTACAGAAAAAAGAATTAACATGCCGTTCCTTTATCCAACTCACACTATGAAAAATTAATCAAAGATGATGTCAATTGGTACATAATCTTTAACAAATTAAACCAAATCACATATTCACCATTGTTTCTACAGCTGGTACAGATACGTCCAGGTTTACACTTATGTGGTCCGTTCTCTTCATGGCGGCTTTCCCTGAGGTTCAGAAGAAGCTGCAGGAGGAGGTGGACAGTGTTGTAGGTAGGTGAAGCTACATTATGTAGAAGCTAATTATAGGGCCTGATTAGAGGGCCTGGTAAGGGGCATGTGGGGAGCTTGCATCCATCGACTGAATCCATCATGCCCCCCCCCATCTCACAGGTAGGCCTAATGAGAGTATTGTGGCGGTGAGGGGCGCGGTTAGCTACGCCCCGCAAGTTTGGCGAACTTGCGGGGCAGTAGTTCCATGCGGGGCCACTAGAGGGGGGGGGGGGTGCTGCCTATATAGGCCCCTAAGGTAGTGCTCTGCCCCTCAGTGGCCAGTGTTCCCCACTCCTTAGTCTAGAGCAGACGTGTCTCTGGGCTGGAACACTCCTAGCCAGTTATCCTCATAACTGCTAGTTACTATTAGTCTTGGTATACTGTTATCACTATAACAGTATCAGTTCAGCTATTCAGACACCAGTTATCTTTATAACTGTGAGCTATATGATATAAGTAAAGCCTCATGCTATTATGCCCCATGCACCTTCTGACTGTATTAGTCATAAGTCACACTTGAATAGAACCTCATATATTATAACTGTAAATTACCTGTGTTGTCGTATAATTCCCTGGAAGTTCCCCTCCCCTAGCATCCATCTCCCCGTTACATTGGTGACATTGCGGTGACAACAAGGAGACGAATTCATGCAGAGCAGGGATAGATGGATATAGGTTTATGGATGTCAGAGTGAACTTGAGGGGCGTCAACAAAACTTGCGGGGCGCTAAGGAATTTGCGGGGCAGAACTTGCGGGGCAGAACTTGCGGGGCAGAACTTGCGGGGCAGGAATTTGCGGGGCACTTCCTGTGGCCGTTGGTAAGACGTTTCTGTGGCCGCTGGTAAGACGTTTCTGTGGCCGCTGATAAAACGTTTCTGTGGCCACTGATAAAACGTTTCTGTGGTCGCTGGTAAGACGTTTCTGTGGTCGCTGGTAAGACGTTTCTGTGGTCGCTGGTAAGACGTTTCTGTGGCCGCTGGTAAGACGTTTCAGTGGCTGCAGTTGCTGTGGCCACTGTCAGTAAAATTCTGTGACCACTGTCAGGACGATTCTGTGGCCACTGTCAGGACGATTCTGTGGCCACTGTCAGGACGATTCTGTGGCCATTGTCAAGACGATTCTGTGACCACTGTCATGACGATTCTGTGGCCGCTGTCAGTAAAATTCTGTGACCACTGTCAGGACGATTCTGTGGCCACTGTCAGGACGATTCTGTGGCAACTGTCAGTGCGATTCTGCGGTCACTGTCAGTGCGATTCTGTGGCCATTGTCAAGACGATTCTGTGACCACTGTCATGACGATTCGGTGGCCACTGTCAAGGCACAGGGAGGTCACATGGTGGTAAAGACAGGTCACCTGTCTGCAAAGAGAAGTCACCTGGTGGCATAAAGGCGTCACCTGGTGGCACAGAGACATCACCTGGTGGCATAGAGAGGTCACCTGGTGGCACGGAGATGTCACCTGGTGGCATAGAGACATCACCTGGTGGCACAGAGAGGTCACCTGGTGGCACAGAGACGTCACCTGGTGGCATAGAGACATCACCTGGTGGCATAGAGAGGTCACCTGGTGGCACAGAGACGTCACCTGGTGGCACGGAGACGTCACCTGGTGGTACGGAGACGTCACCTGGTGGCATAGAGACGTCACCTGGTGGCACAGAGACGTCACCTGGTGGCACAGAGAGGTCACCTGGTCGCACAGAGACGTCACCTGGTGGCACGGAGACGTCACCTGGTGGCACGGAGACGTCACCTGGTGGCACGGAGACGTCACCTGGTGGCACGGAGACGTCACCTGGTGGCACAGAGACATCACATGGTGGCATGGAGACGTCACCTGGTGGCACGGAGACGTCACCTGGTGGCACAGAGACGTCACCTGGTGGCACAGAGACATCACATGGTGGCATGGAGACGTCACATGGTGGCAAGGAGACATCACCTGGTGGCACGGAGAAGTCACCTGGTGGCATGAAGACCTCACCTGGTTGCACAGAGACGTCACCTGGTGGCACAGAGACGTCACCTGGTGGCACAGAGAAGTCACCTGGTGGCACGGAGAAGTCACCTGGTGGCACGGAGACGTCGCCTGGTGGCACAGAGACGTCACCTGGTGGTACAGAAAATCACCTGGTGGCATGGAGACGTGTCACCTGGTTGCAGCGAGACGTCACCTGGTTGCATGGAGACGTCACCTGGTGGCAAGGAGACATCACCTGGTGGCATGGAGACGTCACCTGGTGGCACAGAGACTTTACCTGGTGGCACGGAGACGTCACCTGGTGGCACGGAGACGTAACCTGGTGGCACAGAGACGTCACCTGGTGGCACTGAGAAGTCACCTGGTGGCATGAAGACCTCACCTGGTTGCATGGAGACGTCACCTGGTGGTACAGAGGTGTCACCTGGTGGCAAGGAGAAATCACCTGGTGGCACAGAGACGTCACCTGGTGGCACAGAGACGTCACCTGGTGGCACGGAGACGTCACCTGATGGCACGGAGACGTCACCTGGTGGTACAGAGACATCACATGGTGGCATGGAGACGTCACCTGGTGGTACAGAGACGTCACCTGGTGGCACTGAGAAGTCACCTGGTGGCATGAAGACCTCACCTGGTTGCATGGAGACGTCACCTGGTGGTACAGAGGTGTCACCTGGTGGCAAGGAGAAATCACCTGGTGGCACAGAGACGTCACCTGGTGGCACAGAGACGTCACCTGGTGGCATGGAGACGTCACCTGGCGGCACGGAGACGTCACCTGGTGGTACAGAGGTGTCACCTGGTGGTACAGAGGTGTCACCTGGTGGCACGGAGACGTAACCTGATGGAACAGAGACGTCACCTGGTGGCACAGAGACATCACATGGTGGCATGGAGACGTCACCTGGTGGCACAGAGACGTCACCTGGTGGTATGGAGATGTCACCTGGTGGCACGGAGACGTCACCTAGTGGCGGTGTCACCTGGTGGTACAGAGGTGTCACCTGGTGGCACGGAGACGTCACCTGGTGGCACAAGAAGTCACCTGCTGGCACAGAGCAGTGCACAGGTGGCACAGAGAGGTCTGCTAGTGGTGCAGACATCACTGAGAGGTCCCCCTGCGGTGCAGGTGGCATAGAGAGTTCACCTTGCGGTGCAGGTGACAGAGAGGTCTGCTAGTGGTGCAAAGTTATCAGTATAACTAGTACCAGGTCTTCCGTCTGACAGTGGCTGCCACATGGTGATCACGATAACAGGGATTTAATTGAAGGGAGCATAGGTAATTAAGAGACATCACCTGGTGGCACAGAGACATAACCTGGTGGCACGGAGATGTCACCTGGTGACAGGGATAGGTCACCTGGTGGTACAGAGAGGTCACCTGGTGGCACAAAGGGGTCACCTGGTGGCACAGAGAGGACACCTGGTGACACAGAGACGTCACCTGGTGGCATAGAGAGGTCACCTGGTGGCATAGAGAGGTCACCTGGTGGCATAGAGAGGTCACCTAGTGGCACAGAGACGTCAGCTGGTGGCACAGAGACGTCAGCTAGTGGCACAGAGAAGTCACCTGGTGGCACGGAGACGTCACCTGGTGGCACGGAGACGTCACCTGGTGGCACGGAGACGTCACCTGGTGGCACAGAGACATCACCTGGTGGCACAGAGACATCACCTGGTGGCACAGAGACGTCACCTGGTGGCACAGAGACATCACCTGGTTGCATGAAGACGTCACCTGGTGGCAAGGAGACATCATCTGGTGGCATGGAGAGGACACCTGGTGGCATGGAGACGTCACCGGGTGGTACAGAGGTGTCACCTGGTGGTACAGAGGTGTTACCTGGTGGCACAGAGGTGTCACCTGGTGGCACGCAGACGTCACCTGGTGGCACAAGAAAGTCACCTGCTGGCACAGAGCATTGCACAGATGGCACAGAGAGGTCTGCTAGTGGTGCAGACATCACTGAGAGGTCCCCCTGCGGTGCATGTGGCATAGAGAGTTCACCTTGCGGTGCAGGTGACACAGAGAGGTCTGCTAGTGGTGCAGTCACCACCCAGAGGTCCCCCTGCGGCACAGGTGGCATAGAGAGTTCACCTTGCGGTGCAGGTGACAGAGAGGTCACCTGGTGGCAAGGAGACGTCACCTGGTGGCATGGAGAAGTCACCTGGTGGCATGGAGACGTCACCTGGTGGCACAGAGACGTCACCTGGTGGCATAGAGACATCACCTGGTGGCACAGAGACGTCATCTCGTGGCACAGAGACGTCACCTGGTGGAAGAGAGACGTCACCTGGTGGCACAGAGACGTCACCTGGTGGCATGGAGAAGTCACCTGGTGGCATAGAGACGTCACGTGTAGGCATGGAGAAGTCACCTGGTTCCTCATGGGCCGCTACCTCACCATAGTTAAGCTAGTTCTACAGTTTGGCAGTGCAGCCAGCGAAGATGACCCACAGTGCATGAGAAGGGTCCAAGCCGTCGAGTAAATGGGAAAAAGGAGAACGTCCATCCCAGCCATCAGTTGAGGTGGTGCGTCAGTGTACTACTTACCATCTTTGCAGGTCAGAGAGTGGAAAGAGTAGCGAGACGCATCTGTGGGAAGGAGCCCTGCACTGTCGGTTCAGGTGGGGAAGAGCCACTGGAGGTGGACGGGGGAGAGGAAGTAGTGGTGTTACTTCCTGATGGGCCGCCACCTCACCATAGTTAAGATTGTTCTACAGTTCGGCAGTACAGCCAGCGAAGACGACCCACAGTGCATGAGAAGGGTCCAAGCCGTCGAGTAAATGGGAAAGAGAGAAGGTCCATCCCAGCCATCAGCGGAGGTGGTGCGTCAGTGTACTACTTACCATCTTTGCAGGTCAGAGAGTGGAGAGAGTAGCGAGACAGCTCGGTGGGCAGGAGCCCTGCGATGTCGGTTCAGGTGGGGAAGAGCCACTGGAGGTGGATGGGGGAGAGGTAGTAGTAGCACTACTTTCTCACAGGCCGCCTGGTGGCACAGAGAGGTCACCTGGTGGCACAGAGAGGTCACCTGGTGGCACAGCAAGGTCACCTGTTGGCACAGAGTGGCCCACCTGCTGGCACAGAGTGGCCACCTGCTGGCACAGAGAGTTCACCTGATGGCACAAAGAGGTCATCTAGTGGCACAGAGAGGTCATATGGTTAACACAGAGATGTCATCTGGTGGCACACAGAGATGATCAGTCGGAAGAGAGTTCACCTTGTGGTGCAGGTGGCACAGAGATGTCACCTTGTGGTACAGAAGGGGTACTTCCCAACGGGCCGCCACCTCACTATAATTAAGCAAGTTTATATAAGGGCTTAGGCCCAGGTTACTCCGCCACATTTCAATAAGATTAGCTACCTCTCATATTGTTAAGGGAGAGAGGCCCTAGTTTAATTTAAGTAGGGAAGAATGTGGCGGTGAGGGGCGCGGTTAGCTACGCCCCGCAAGTTTGGCGAACTTGCGGGGCAGTAGTTCCATGCGGGGCCACTAGAGGGGGGGGGGGGGGGGGGGGTGCTGCCTATATAAGGTAGTGCTCTGCCCCTCAGTGGCCAGTGTTCCCCACTCCTTAGTCTAGAGCAGACGTGTCTCTGGGCTGGAACACTCCTAGCCAGTTATCCTCATAACTGCTAGTTACTATTAGTCTTGGTATACTGTTATCACTATAACAGTATCAGTTCAGCTATTCAGACACCAGTTATCTTTATAACTGTGAGCTATATGATATAAGTAAAGCCTCATGCTATTATGCCCCATGCACCTTCTGACTGTATTAGTCATAAGTCACACTTGAATAGAACCTCATATATTATAACTGTAAATTACCTGTGTTGTCGTACTTGATAATTCCCTGGAAGTTCCCCTCCCCTAGCATCCATCTCCCCGTTACAGTATGCATACGTGGCTGGTACCTACATTTGCCCCCAATTAGAAAATTCACTCCAAATGGACAATTTATACCCAACTGGACTATTTTATACCTTTGCAGCATAAATGCCACACAATGTACATTGCATCTTTATCTGTCATCATTGGCATTGCTATCTTTGTACTTTCTTTTATACAAAGAGCGGGAAGAACCTCTACGCATAGAGCATCGGGCCCATCTGCCTTACACCGAGGCCTTCCTTCATGAAGTGATGAGGATCAGACCTCTGGCACCCCTGGCCTTACCTCACTATACCACTTGTGATACATCCGTTGGTAAAAAAACATTTTGCTACATTGTATGTATGATGCAAATGGTAATTCCTTAATTAACAGCTATTTCATTAATTGACAGCTAATATGGAATGTTCACAATATATGTCACCAGCTAGAGGTTATAAATATAGCTATTTCTATATTCAAAAGATGTAAAGAGATAATTGTTGCCAATACATATTTAAAATATTTAACTATTGCAGGATCATGATAATTATAATCGTTCTTTTTTTGCCTGTAGGAGGCTACAACCTCCCTAAAGGTACCCAGGTCATGCCCAACATCTGGGCTGTACACATGGACCCGAACCACTGGGAAGACCCAGAGGCTTTCAAACCTGAGCGTTTCCTGACTGAAGATGGCAAGATGAGACCCCGCATCTCCTCCTGGCTTCCGTTTTCCACAGGACGACGTGTGTGTGTTGGGGAGGCAGTTGCCAAGACAGAGCTGCACCTGACAATTGCCCACCTCACACAGAGGTACAATTTCGCTGCACCGACCGGAATCATCATGAACCCATCAACCAGTAGCACTGGACAACTCATGATGCCTGATGAGTATGAGATCATTCTCACCAAGAGGAAGTGAGCGCAATGAGAGCCTCCCGTAAATAATTGTGTATAAACCTAACGTGTGTAGTTGCAACTTCTTACAGAGAATCTACAGTAATGGCACCCCTATAATTATGATCCGCCTTAAGGTGGAAGTTGTGACCTGGTCATGGTCATAGTGAGGTCTTGCAGAACATTATGAGATTATCAAATTGCATTGATCAAAACAGCTGTTGCATCTGATCCCTTTTGCAGATCTAGCTTGCTTAGAATTGAAGAGTGTCTCAGGTTCAATCTATAGAGCCATATTGTATACTTCCTGTTGGTGGATGAAATGATCAGTGTTACTATTGGTTGTATCTTGTCAACAACATTGACAAAGGTACACAGGTTTTGAACAAGTGAAATAACCCTGGCATCAGACCTAAACGAGTGTTCCTTTGTATTTAAAAAAAAAACACTTTTTCGATTCAAAATACCAAAATGATGATGAAATATGCCCTCAAATACGGCTATGGGTTATTTCACTATGGGGAGTGAAATATGGTGCTCCTTAGTTAAACCAATGGCACTTCCATATTACATAAAAAATAAAAATCATGTTATGCTCATTTTATATGAATTATGTATTTGTTGTAAGGCTATAACTTTATGTATGATGGAATATTTTATAGCAATGCTTGTAATGCAAGTTGAACTTAAGTAAATTGTTGACCGTTTGTTCGATTATATGTTCAGAGTAATTAATATCCCATATATAAAACAATTGAAAAAATCTTTATCTGTTTATATGTGACCAGGAATCAATTATCAAAGTCTGAGTCAGGATCTTTAAAATGAGACATCATGAACTAGAATATTCCTCGTTTTTATTCTGGACCCCAAAAAGAGTGGCCCTTATGCGGACAGACAGTTGTCATCTGAACAAATAATCAATAATAAGAATATAATTCTAAAATTTGTAAATGACAAATAAAATGGTGCCCCCCCCCATTCCTAGGTACACCAGTGTCATATTGTTCTCCACTACATTCACATTACATAGATATGTGTCATTTAGATGGTGGCTAGTCCAGGCCCCAATGTCCACTCCCCTAAGATCCACAGTACAGGTCATGTTAACTGACTATATCTGGAGATAAGATGTGATAAGCTAGTCAGCTTACACAAAAGACATTACACATTGGACACCACTGACTATAACATTAAGCAGATAATGGTGTTACTCACCATTATATTGGGTTCTTGTACTATAAATATGTAGGATGAGAAATGTAAATTTACTCCCTACATAGGCCTACCCTTAATACTTTGGGGCCGACACACTCGATAATACCGGTAATGAATATTTACAGCACAATAGTTTGTTGTCATCTCTCACGGACAGGGATAACTAGCAGTAACAACGGTTTACAGAGCTTACTTAAAGAACACAACACCAAACTCTACATAATCATGTATATATGATATATAATTATATATATATAAACAATACTCACATTTAACAAGCGACACTACTCTCTACATGATTTAAAACTTAGATACAATATTATTGGGCCATACTGAATATCAACATCTAGAAGTTTACAGATTCAAAATGAACCCGAACCTCATATTTTTATCAATGATACTTCACTGATGAACATCCCTGATTATTGAGTCTTCCATTAGCATTTATAGTAGGGGGGGTGGTTAGCGCAAATTTTTTGTGGTCTGCAGCCTAAAGTATGGTACTCATCATGAGAAACAAGAATTTGGCTTTCCTTTTTGATTTTGAAAACTCCTACCCCCCCGTACGCCCCCTCCGAAGATAAAAAGTCGGAAAATAATTATCTAATTCAATTTAAAAATTCCCACATAGTGTGCATCCCTTAATGTTCACATCAAATCACTTTGAGGTGAAATGTTAAAATATAGTGGACTAAAATGAGCTATTTTGAAGTTTTGGGAAAATTCAAGATGGCTGCCATTGGCAAAAAACACCGTTTTTCAATGTAATTCTATCCATATCTGGTCTGCCACACCTGAAATCTCTATAGAATCACTTTGCTATGGTTTATAATGACATACTGCACCAAAGGCAGCTGTTTTTGAAACTTTTGAAAATTCAAGATGGCCACCATTGGCAAAAACACCGTTTTTCAATGTAATTCTATCCATATTTGGCCTGCCACACCTGAAATCTCAATGGAATCACTTGGCTATGGTGTATAATGGCATACTGCACTAAAGTCAGCTATTCTGAAGCTTTTGAAAAATCAAGATGGCCGCCATTGGGAAAAAACCCATCATTTTTCAGTGTTAATTATGTCCATACTTGGTCCGTATGATTACATTCTTATATAGTCGACTACACAGGAAACCTATACCGATACTGTTTCTAAAATATCCAAAATGGCTGTCATCAGACAAAAGCAATGTTAAAGCTTTTATAGACAGAAATGTAGAATGTTGCATAGGACAATTATAATCAAACCTAAATTCACTCAAAAGCTTGAGAAATAAATTGCTGTGGGTTACAACAGCTTTTCTAGCTATAGTTTTGGCTCCTAACACCAAATGTATTAATCAGCTCCTCATATGACAGTCATACATTGATTATCTCCTGTAGAATTTGCTATGAACAGACTTCACTCCTATTGTTATCTATTGTATGTAAATTCCACTTTTCTGGTGGATTACCTGCTATTTCTGAGACTATTTTGGAATCATCCTATAATGGATCCAGTAACCAACCCCTGATCTTATAGCCTCATTGTCCAGATACCAAGGTAGTCTTCTATCTTGGGTTAAACTGTGTAAAATGAGAAAAGGGAAGAAAAGGGTATGGGTTTAAACCAATCCAAAGGGTGTTGGTAATTTTATTGTTACTGGGTGGGTATCTGTAACATAGTTTGTATGTGTATCTCAGCATTTACGCAGAGTATGTTAACCCTTTGACCACTGGATTCCTGGCAGTGACTCTTATTCAGGATGAGATCCTTATTGTAGTGAAAAGGTTCCCAATTTTTCGGTGAAGAAGTGAGTTTGAACAAAACTTGTGCTACCACATCTTATGTAATTTCTAATTTCTGAAAGCTTTTGGAGTGAGAGGGGGCTAAATAATTTCTCCTACAAAGTGTCCCTACAAAGAGTACCATTATCAGAATGTATACTAGTGTGCCGTTCTATGCCAGTCTATATTTAGGTAACACAAGCAACAGGTCTCTCCTTCTCATAATGCACTGTCCTCAGTCATCTATTATGTTCTGAACAAATCATACAGAGATTCCAGCAGGCACTACTGTTATGTGGGATCCCTGTGGTGCCCCCATTGGGATAAATGAGGTTTTGTTTTAACTCTGAATTTTGTATATTGCATTAATTGTTCATGCTATAAACATTCTAATATGTAGGCTCTACCAAGTTTTTAAAAGAATTTTCCAACCGTATATACTGCGGTAAATACTTGCATATAACCTCCATCCCTAAGCCTGCACACTCAAAAAGATCCTGTGACTTGCACCTCCTATGATTTTTGGTACTTTGGTATATATACCATAAATTCCTGCGTACTACCCACGGGTACCAAAACACCAGTTCGGGTTTAGGATTTTCCCAAAGTCTAGGTGTGGGTAATATGAGGGTTCTTGGATTTTCCAATTTGAGAAATTGCTGTAAAATGACCCCTCCCCTTCTTCAGCTCCTTTGGGCATCACACCTCCCACTCCCATCAATCCCCACCCAAGGCAGGCAGCAGCTTTATAGGTCACAGCTTACAACAACCCCCCCCCTCCCCAAGTCCCCAGGATACATTGTTTTATTATTTGGCGGTTACAACTCCCCACCACCCACCCATCCACCCCAACTGGGCAACTTTGGCGTTCACACCTTACTCACTCTACCTAGCCTCCTAGGCTAGGGCAGGTAAACAGCATTCAACTGCTGGCAGAGGGGTGGGGGGTATGGGTAATACATGTACATGTAGCTATTTTACAAAAGTATAGGTGTGGGTTATATGAAGGTTTTTCCCTGGGACCACTCAGACCCTTAGTTGGGGTGCAGGTTATACGCCAGAATTTACGGTACATCCAGATAGCCTATAACCAGCAATCTGACTTTGGGGACCTTCTACGATAAATATTTTTACCAAAGGCAGCCATCTTGAAATTTGAAAAAACTTAATGATAGCTGACCATCCTATATCAAAGTGCTTTTGTGTGGGTTTCATGCATGGTAGACCAAATATGAATATAAAATTACATTGAAAAGCAATGTTTCCCGCTATTGGCGGCCATCTTGAAATTTTCAAAAGTTTCAAAATAGCTGACTTTGGTGCAGTATGTCATTATAAACCATAGCAAAGTGATTCTATAGAGATTTCAGGTGTGGCAGACCAAATATGGATAGAATTACATGCAAAACGGTGTTTTTTGCCAATGGCGGCCATCTTGAATTTTCCCAAAACTTCAAACTAGCTCATTTTAGTCCACTATATTATTACATTTCACCTCAAAGTGATTTGATGTGAATATTAAGGGATGCACCCTATGTGGGAATTTTTTAATTGAATTAATTAATCATTTTCCGACTTTTTATCTTCGGAGGGGGCGTACGGGGGGGTAGGAGTTTTCAAAATCAAAAACGAAGGCCAAATTCTTCTTTCTCATGACGAGTACCATATTTTAGGCTGCAGACCGCATTCCTAACTTCATTTTGACCAAATAACCACCCCCCCTATTTATAGATACTAGTAGCCAAATATAGTGCTATACAGCATTGAAAAACTAGCTGATTTTCTAGGCATATTTTTCACACCTATGCATGTACGTGGAACACACAAATATATATGCTGAGCAAAAATCAATACGTTCACTGTAATCCTATTGGGTGATACTGAATATTGATATCCAAAATCAATTGACTAATTAAAAATGCATAATTACTGGCGCTGGATGTCCTGGTTTTCCATGACACGAGCCTCATGAGCCTCTTGGGTAAGTGCACAAAGAGAACAGAAACATACATAGCAGAAGTCACCAAACTCGGTACCTTTGATGCCACGTCGGTCACGGAGCTCACCTCGGAGCATAATGTGAGCGATACAACGGATGATGGGGATGACAGAGCCCACACCATAGAGGATGCAGGAGTGCCCCAGAGCCTCAGCTTGCTTTCCTACCTGAAATAAATGACACAATACACTTGGTCATTCATGCTTCAGATTATAATTGATTGCAGGATCCATGCATTGAATAATGCAGTTATGTAAAACAGTGAATGTCATAGTTCTTTACGTATATATTGATTTGGAGGTGGGGGTCCAGAAATTCCGACCCCTTGAACACTGTTGAAGGGGAGGGTGGATAAATCCAACCCATTTAGAGAGGGGGGCGTCAAAATAAATTCACCCCTTTATTGGCGAAAAGGGGGTGAATTTTCTTTTTAAAGGGATTGGCCATGATCAATTTGAACCCTGGCTTGGGGGGGGGGGGGATGAAAAGGGTGAGCCCCTCTCATGGGGGATACCAAAAGGAATTTAACCTGCTTCGACAAAAGTCCATCAACCCCCGTCTTATTAAAAAACCACTCCCTAAGAGGAACAAAGAGTTAAAAAGACACTATTAAACTACTTACCACATAGCACGAACAGAAGCAGCTGAGTAGACAGAGCCCACAGCTACTGCAACAGCTGCAGAGTCCTCTATCCCAATCATTGGTCTTAGCTGGGAGCTGCCGACGGGATGAGGAGGAACTTGTAACAATGACAGACGTGGTGTGTGAAGGCTGCGGCTGAGCAACTACTGGGTACGCTGCAGAGGCGGCCATTCCTGGTTTAACAGGGACCTGTTGCTGGGGTGCAGGAGGTGCCTGGTAGCCTCCTGCAGCATAACCTGCCTGTGAAGCTGCCACCGGTGGATACGCAGCTTGTGGTGGGTATCCTTGTTGAGGCGGGTATTGCTGGTATCCCGACTGTGGGTTATATCCCGGCTGTGGGTTATATCCCGGCTGAGGTTGTGGATACCCTCCAGGCGGCAAGGTCTGAGAATAACTCGGTGGAGCCTCAGTATAATGCTGAACAGCTCCTGGTGCTGTAGGTGTTACCTCTGCTTTACCCCAGTCTGACATCTTCTTTCACTAAAGAGGCTTTGTTACAGATAAGGCAAGCTATCAATAAATGAATCCTCCTCTATAATTCTATTGAATAGTGTTCCAGACTGATGCAAATGGGAAATGACTTTGTAAATGTTTCAACAAGTCCTGAGCTGGATTACAATCCCAAATGAGGAACGATCCTTAGTACAGGTTCTCTTATATCAACTGATCTAACTGAGAGACCTTTACTGACTCAGTCACACTGCAGTGTGTGCCTATGATATTACAGCTTGTGGACAGTGTACTATGGCCAGATTAGTATTGATGGTCAAGGAGAGTGAGGGGGGGGGGGTACTCCATACCACTATATTATATGAAACAATATTAGCGTGTCAAGGATAATTCATACTAATACAGATATTGAGCCATACGTCTCCCTCCCTATATTCATTCATATACACAAGTGAATAAAGGAAGTGGCATACTGAATTTGATGTTTCCACAGGGATGAGCATGGGGTAATTGACTTATTTCACACCTTGATCATAATTGGGTATAGGGAGCCATTATTCTGGTGAGTAACCCCCATTATCTGCCTCAGCAGGTGGTCAGTGTTGTCCGGCATGTGATAGTGTTTGTGCGTCATCTGACCGGTTTAGCACTCCTTATCATCTATCCTCACAACATGAAATACAGCAATACATTGATCAAAAATAATCCCCACTTTCGGTCCAACCCTACTTCCCTGTCAACATAAAACTGATGAGTTCGCAGCACATTACACGAATGAGCATTTTTTAAAGTTATAAGCACATGATATATGAATATACACATTTCAAAATAGAGCAATTATTGGGGTGTAACTTGACTGCATGGATATCAAGCTGATAAATGGATTTGTCAAAAAGCGTGAAAGGAAAATTATTGCCATTTGTTGTTACCATGGATACTGAGTAACATAAATCATTTCTCGATTAGTTATATAAATTTGACGATGAGGATGAGTTAAATTCAAAGACCATGCAGTTCACTTTAAATACTAAACCTGAAACATATTTTCGCATAATTATAATTATGTCAACTCATAATGTAGGTACCACAGTTAGTTTGAGAAAGCACTTCCCTGAACAAAATTGATATGTTGCTTGAGAAGCTGATAAAGTATGATGAAGAATGGTGATTATTATGTTCTGTTCAGTGCTTCGTTTTTTATGAATTTTCCAAAAATAAAAGTTTAATGCATTTAGCACTTTTCATTCTCAATAGCCATTGCGCCAATCTCAGTATGATCATACACCTCTTTTAATGTCAATAGGCAGTTAAAAATAGATATTTGCAAATGAATAATACCTGATGACTTTGGTATTGTATAATGTATCTACAAGTTACATAGAGCATGTAATATTTTCCCCAGATCATTTCCGACAGGGCAAACTGGTAGTTCTGATCATTGACACTAGATATCATTACTATACTATACTGATGTAGTTTTTTAAACAAAGCCAGATAAATTAGACTTTCTCTAATAATACAAGGAACGGTTAAATGGTGTAGAATAGGAAACAATAAACAGATGATCATACAGTTTGGAAATAAGGTC
Source organism: Harmothoe impar (assembly GCA_947462335.1). Lineage (NCBI taxonomy): Eukaryota > Metazoa > Annelida > Polychaeta > Phyllodocida > Polynoidae > Harmothoe > Harmothoe impar. Next base: position 27,322,440 of record OX381719.1, on the reverse strand, counting down.
GACTACATATTTGAATGATGAATGCTGTAGACACTATTTCTGTTGCATTGAAGTTTGATTAACACCGAACTCATTCTTCACGTAGGTGGCTCAAACTCCTGACTTATGTTGTTTTAAGATAGAGGAAGGACAAATCAGAAAGTTCTTTATATGTTTAAACAAGTTTAGTATATTGAAAGGTATATATCTTGGCTCCTTGGAACACTTTTTGATACATTTCTAACCCTAGCGGTTCAGTTTTTATCGCCTCGTGAAGTTTATTGTCCTTTTTTCAGGTGACTCCGTGACGAAAAATCCATGATCATGAACATTATGTTTTAAATACATCACAGCAACTAATAATTTTGTTTACAAGCTGGGACAACATATATCTTGAAGCATACTAAGAATGGATATCCTCTGAGTAATAGTTTTTGAAATACAGCCCGATGAATTTTGAACATTTATCAGAAATATGAACATTTCAACTACATACTCTCAACTTTACCCTAGTTTCCTCAAAATGGTCCCATTATTGGTTAAATTCACTCTACACTGTCCTGATCATATGTACTTTAAGAAATATGAAGCATCATGATATCTGGTTACACCAAATTTGCACAATATAGGCCTAAAGTACCCCTATTAACCTATTTTACGTCACGGAGTCACCCGGGTGACTCCGTGACGGAAATAATTTCTTGTATAAATGAGCATAAAAATGGTGGATTTTTGCATTAGAACATTAGAGGGAGTGGGTAGGACACAGGAAAACCAGAGATAACTTAAATATATTGGGTATTAACAATTCTATGAAGGTTTAAATTTTTATCAGGGTGGCTGGTGACTCCGTGACGAATATTCCGGGTGACTCCGTGACGGAAAATATGTATCCCAATAGACATATGCTCCTGGAGGCAAGATTATTGGATATTTTTCAAAATTTCTTTTTTCCAGCAGAAGACACAAGAGTTACCTCACAATCTGGGATGCAATAGTGACTGTGTGGATCTTCTTTGTTTACTATATAGAGGTATCAACCTGAAATGACATTTGAATATTTTGCTGACAAAACACACTTAAATGACTGTGGAGAAAAAAATACAGAACATATCTAGTGAAATCCTCATTAATCAATTGACTATACCATAGACCTAATAGAAAATGATATCAGGAATAAGCTGTTACTGCCTCAGTACACATGGGAGGCATGTAAGACATGTCATTTTTAGCGTTTTTGAGGTTTTTAGTATTTTTTGGGCCTTTGGAGGGCCAATACACAAAAAATAGAGATTTCCCGAATTATTAGGATTTCTTTTTCACATATACCAAAAATTTGAATAAACTGGTGCAAAACTGGTTATTCTGTAGGGGTATAAGCCTGAAAAGGGCCAGAAATTGCCGAAACAACATAAGTGGGGAGTTTATGCCAGGTATGAACTTTGGATTTGAAGGCCCATGTGTACCTAGACCAAATCAGCATGACTTGTCTAAGCTGCATAATTATGGCTTAAACCTGATGATGACAGGACTGCTTGCTACTTCCATAATTGAATAGGGAGATTGTGATTATGCCTTTGGTGGGTTAATTAGCCGGATCTTATTCTACAATAATTATAAGGGAATGATTAAAACCCAATAATTATGCCAGGTGGCACTGTGGCCAAAAAACGATCTGAACCTCAAAGTGGGCAGCCGTTCCAAAAACCGCTCTGCACCCAACTTAGTTAGCTCGCTTGGGGCCACACCACAGCCCTGTGCCCTAAACTAAAATGGGCACCTGTTGGTTAGGGCCACCTCGGCAAACACAGTTTGGCCCCGTCCAGGGCCACACTCTGTTTGCTTCTAGGGACTGAATCTTGTCCGCTACTGGGTTGGCCGAACTGTATTCGACATGACTGACCCCTCTGTCTCTACTTTTGTAATAAACCCTTATTCGCATATACCCTTTAAAATAAATAGCCTGCTTTATACCTTGTAGGATGAAGTTCATGAAAAACACGTCTGTAGGGTTACTTTTCAGGTCTTTATTACATTGAGTTGTACAGTTTTATCCCACAAATCGGAATAGGTTACAAGGTAAGCCCAATGATGAAATAGCCTAGCAGAAGGGTCACACAAAGCTCTCTTACAAAAGAGTAGATGCTGCATCCTCAGTGGACCAAAGATAAACCGGATCTCAAATTACTAGGGGGTAAATAGAGCCAGCATCTGATGGGGGTGAATTAGGCCAGGGAGGCGCGCGCTTTTGGCGAGCTGCGCGCGCTATTTGGCATACCTCCACTGTTGCAGGTACTCCTAGGCCCGCGCCCAATATTGCCTAAAGGGCTGACTCCATTGCCGTCGAGTTGCGATCCGTCGGTCGACGGAATCGCACCAATCCGTCAACGGATAGGTCAAATCCGTCCATTTTGGACGGATCCGTCCAGTTTCTGCTTCCACCAATCCGTCCGTCAACGGATCCGTCCATATTTGATCGTGTTTTATCCATATTTGATCCTGTTTTGACGGATCCGTCGATGGACGGACCGGTGGAAGCTGAATCAGTACATCCGTTGACGTTTTTGGGCTGTCTGTCGCAGTTCTGTCGCAGTTCCGTCAAAAAAATTTGACGTAATGCCGACGGATCCGTCAGATGACGGCAGTGGAATCAGCGCTTAATGAACTCACGGCTGGAGTCAGGTTTCCTGATAAAACGTTAATGCTGCCACATGTGTTATATTAGCACATCCGAGACAAAAAAGACTATGTTCCATGGCCATGCATAAGTATAGGTGTATATGAAGAGTTTGGATGCAAAACGACATAAATCCATCCCAGAATTGAAGCATATAGTACATTTTGTAAAGCCACCCTGGGGTCAATTTTAGTAATTTGGTAACAGATTGTGTACTGAGTAGACCCTAATGCGATGAAAAATTGTTAATCTTGGAAAAATAGTTTGTGAGTTATATCTAAGCACCCCTAATCAATCTTTTTGCCAGATTTTTGTCCCTTTTTTGGAAATGGCGCCTATGTCGTTTTGCATCCAAACTCTTCATATCTGACCCCTAAAAATAGATATGTAGAACAATATAGTAATTCAGAATGTCAAAGTGCACCAGATTTAGCATAATAATCATAATAACAATATTGTTTTTTGTATATATTATAATACATGACTTAGTGAATGTTCTAAAGTTTCACTAAATAACGCTACCCATAGCATGCTTTAAAGAATCAATATAATTATGTTGGGTAATACTGAATATCAATATCCAAAAGTAATTGACAGATTCAGAATGTCTACATAACTACTGGCGCTGGATGTCCTGGTCTTCCATAACACGAACCTCATTTGCTTCTTGAATAAGTGCACAACAAGAACAGAAACAGACGTAGCAAAAGTCACCAAACTCGGAACCTTTGATGCCACGGCGATCACGGATCTCAGACCGGAGCATAACGTGAGCAATACAACGAATGATGGGGAAAATAGAGCCAACACCCCAGATGACGCAGGAGTGTCCCAGAGCCTCGGCATACTTCCCTACCTGAAATGAATAACAAACTTGATACATTACATTTGAATCGAATGAGACATGGCTCACTTTATAAGTTCTGTTTCTTCCAGCTACTGTGTACAAATGTACAAATGAGTAAGTGTCACACTTTACATAGCAGTTTACAGAACTATTTCACATTTATATGAACTGATATGAAACATGGAATTTCCTACTTTTATGTAAATGCTTTTTGTGTGATCATCATTTGTGACATGTACTGGGAAAAGAGACCTTAATGCACCCTGCACTAAGGTCCCTTTTTGCAGATCATGTCACATTTACTATTAGGCCCTACTTAACAACCAGACAACCAGTTCAAAGAATGACTCTGATACTATTAGAAATCAATAGATGACTGAAATACAAAAGGTAAGCATGTATACATTTCCAAATATTAGAACCAATAGTAAGGCCACTCAAAAAAAAGAAGATGTTTCTCATCACCGGGCACACCATGAAAATCGTGATATTATGGGAAACCTTTTTTTTGTTTTAGATTTTTAATGAAAAATCCGTTGAAAAGTGGAGAAATAATTATAGGCATATTTGGTATGTAATTAGAGCTTATAGTGTCAGTAATGCATGCAGCTAGGAATAACTTGCATTATAACAGCATTTGCGGATCAATGAACTCTTAACTACCAAAATGTGAAATTCACGTGCAAAAACTCTTAATTTCCCTACATATTTCAGCTCCCAGTAAAAAAGATAAAACAAAAATAAAAAACGTCCTCTCACTGCCGGGTGATGAGAAACAACTTATTTTTGAGTGGCCTAAATATGAAGAAAATTCAAAAGGAACAATTGTGATATATTTTTTATGGAATACAGCAGTCCCATTGACTCACCCAAAGAGTGCCCCACACCCGTGATATCATCAAAATGGCACTGTGACGTCATCAAAAATGGCGGTTTGTTTACATTTGAACTGTGTAGAAACAAGCCTTTTTAGGCTCCCCCTACCATAATTTCGGTATTTTGTATAGAAAAAGATTTAATAAAAACACAAAGGCACACTCGTTTTAGTCGGTTGAAGGGAAATAACCCTGTCAACAGACCAAAACTTTTGTCTATTTACTCACCACATAGCATGGACAGAAATAGCTGAGTAGACACAGGCCACAGTTACTAAAGCAGCTGCAGAGAGCTTTATCCCAATCATTGGTCTTTTCTGGGTACTGCCGAGTTGAGGAGGAACCCATAACAAGGACAGATGTTGTGTGTGTAGGCTGAGGCTGAGCTATTGGAGCAGTTGCTCCATAGCCAGCTGTCTGTGGTGGATATGCTTGTGGACCCAGTCGGTATCCTTGTTGAGGTGGGTATTGCTGATATCCAGTCTGTGGTTGTGGATACCCTCCTGGCTGCACGGTCTGAGAGTAACTCGGTGGAGGTCCTCCTGCAGGTGGGCTGAACGCAGCATGCTCAACAGCAGCAACCGCTGCAGAAGCACCCACAACTACTGCAGTTGCAGCTTCATTAACCCTCTCCATTGGAGATCTCTTCTCATCATTGACTGGTGCGTAAGCTGCATTTGTCTGGCCACCATTGGTGCCACTAGGACCCACTATGCCTGGCTGTGTCGGGTAGCTTGGTTGGGGTGCACCAGCACCAGGTGCTGTGGGTGAAAACCCTGCTTTACCAAAGTCTGACATATTCTTTTAACTTAAAGGCTTTGTACAAAACAAGGTAAGCTGTCAATAAATTGACCCACCTATTTGTAATGTCTCTCTCTAATGATACGATCCTTTAAGTGGATTACAGAAATGAAGATCCTGGCCTTATATTACCTGGTAGCACGTTCTAATACTGACTACCGTAGACCATTAGGCTGATGTATCCGCTATAGCTAGTGGACAATGAACCTTGGCCTAAAAAGTTGTAATATTCATCTGGAGGATGAGGAGGGGATACTCATACTTCTCATGAAATTACTATTTCAGTATAACTTCTCCCTCATAGTATTCATGACACATTCTCATACACAAGTGAATGAGTAAAATATATTGATTATATCGCATAGACTGTGGTATGTAAGGAGTAAATACACATTTTTCACCTAAATATAGGATAGAAGCCAGTATTCTGTTGAGTAACCCCCCCCCCCCCCCTTATCTGCCTAAAGGTATGGTCAGTAGTGTCCAGCATGTGACCAGCTTATCATCCCTTATCTTAATCAGTTTACATACATCTACTGTGGATCTTAAGCGATTGGACATGGGGACTAGCCACCATCCGAATGATGCATATCTATGTAATGCGAATATAGTGGAGAACAATATAGTTCTGACCCAGGTGTTCCTCGGAATGGGGATGGGGGAGGGTGACACCATTCAAATGAGAACTATCAGTCCAAATATTTTTGTGTATAATAGACTTGTTCTCTTAAGAATATTCCATCTTTGGTACTGACCTTATAAATATTTGGTATGCAAAAAAAGTCCTAACTAAGCTGCCTTCATCGATATTGAAATTCCAAGATTAAAATTAAAATTCTCTCTATGCAAAATATGAAATATAACAATATGGGGAAAACCAGCCTTATGCAGGGGTTGAATAAGACTGGTTTTTCCCATGGACGGGCACTTATAGTTGCCATGCAAACATAGCTATGGGAATTCTATTTATAACAACATTTATACGAAAAGATTCCTTTTCCCCCCTAAATATTAGGATATATCACAAATTTTAATACCTTTAGAGCTCATTTGCCATTTCTAGTTAGACATAACAACTCATATTCGAGGAGCGACTCCAACAAAATTATTATTTATGATATCTTATTTTGAAGATCCTGACCCAAACTTTAATCATTGATTCTCCCCTGGATGTCTCCCTGTCACATACAAACAGATAACGATTCTTTTAATTGTTGAATATTCATTATACCAAACATATAATTGAAGAAATAGTCAACAATTCATTAAAGTTCAACTTGTGTTGCAACCTGGGTTTTTTTTAATATCAAATATTCCTAACAACAAATACATTGCTGTAATAAAAATATAACACAATATTGAAAGAGCCTAATTGAAAAATGATATGTACAGTAATATTTTCTAAAAAAATGAGCATAACATGATGGTAAAGAAAATGAATGTTGTTGACAAGATACAACCAATAGTATCATTGATCATTAATTTTCATCCAGTATCAGAAATTAGCCCGCGACAATGCACTGGGGCGCTCTTCAATTAAAGGGCCTTAACTTCCAGTGCTTAACAAGATCATAACTTAGTGCTTAAGACAGGTTTGGAGATCCCCTACCCCTGGTGCTTATACATGATCAACACTATTAAAAGCATTATCGCGATTAGTAAACACATTTTATCGGCCTCATATGCAATCTGGCCTCAAATCAATAACTTCTAAGCAAGTTAGATCTGCAAAAGGGATTACTTAATAGATGCAACAGCTGTCTTGATGCAGTTTGGTAATCTCATAATGTCCTGTGAGATCACTATGACCATGACCAGGTCACAACCTCCACCTTAAGTTGGATCACAATTATAGCCATTACCGTAGATTCTTTGAGACCAAACATGCCTTTATTGGGCGTCGCTCATACAAGGATGCTAAATTAACAGTTTTCAGCTTATAGGATATGTCAAAATTGGTAGTGATGCCTACACACGCGTTAAGGTTTACACACAAGAATATACGGTCGGCTCTCATTGCTCTCACTTCCTCTTGGTGAGAATGATCTCATACTCATCAGGCATCATGATTTGTCCAGTGCTGCTGGTCGACGGGTTCATGATGATTCCAGTTGGTGCAGCGAAATTGTACCGCTGTATAAGATGAGCAATTGTCAGGTGTAGCTCTGTCTTGGCAACTGCCTCCCCAACACACACACGCCGTCCTGTGGAAAAGGGAAGCCAGGAGGAAATGCGGGGTCCCATCTTGCCATCTTCAGTCAGGAAGCGCTCAGGTTTGAAAGCCTCTGGGTCTTCCCAGTGCTTTGGGTCCCTGTGTACAGCCCAGATGTTGGGCATGACCTGGGTACCTTTAGGGAGGTTGTAGCCTCCTACAGCAAAATAGTGCAATGATATTATCATGATCCTGCAATAGCTTTGTTTAATTTTTAATTTGTATCAGCAATTATTATCAATGTACATCTTTTGAGTGTAGGAATAGTCATGTTATTTATATTTAACTATACATGGTAGAAATCATATTATTTGATCCGCTCCCAAGAAGCATTTGACTTGGTAACTAAGGGAACATAAATTTGTCTCTTATTTTGGAAATCTTTTTAAGACAACCCATGACCATCTTGGGCAAGTCTGCCTATAGAAGTACATGGCCCGGGTCACATTTCATCCCTGAACCCAAACACCACCACCCCTAGCTTGTGACATAATTTGTAAACATTCCTTAATAAATGTTACTTAACATAAGAAATGACATTTTGCATTATACATCCAATATAGCAAAATGCTTCTTACCAACAGACGTATCACAAGTGGTAACATGAGGTAAGGCCAGGGGTGCTAGGGGTCTGATCCTCATCACTTCATGAAGAAAGGCCTCAGTGTAAGGTAGATGGGCCCGGTGTTCTATGCGTAGAGTTTCTTCCCGCTCTTTGTATAAAAGAATGACGGATGAAGATACAGTGTATATTGTGTAGCATTTATGATACAAAGGTATGAAAAGGTCCGGTTGGGGTAAATTATCCATTTGATGTGAATCAAGGCGGGGGGAGGATTTAGCCGATGGATTGTGATGTTTTAGCAGCAGTAAACACCTGACCACGTTGAGTCAGGCCCTCCATGACCTAACAGGCCTCTAACCATGCCCTATAATTGGCTTGTACAGAATGTAAAATAACCTACCTACAACACTGTCCACCTCCTCCTGCAGTTTTTTCTGAACCTCAGGGAAGGCAGCCATAAAGAGAACCGACCACATAAGTGTGAACCTTGATGTATCTGTACCAGCTGTGGAAACAATAGTGAATTTCGGTTAATTTGTCACTTTGATTAATCTTTATAAATAGCATGAGTAAGATAAAGAAATGGCATGTTGATTCTTTATTCTGTGATCTACAGTTGCAATTTTTGCATCATTCTACTTACTTGAATAAGCATTTTTGTTTATTAAAAACGTACCAGCAAAAATGTCCACAATATTCATCATATAGTGTTTGCGAGTCAGGCCCTCAGTAGCTTCCTTGCCTTCTGCTTTCTCTGCTTCTTTACATGTCTGAAGCATGTAGTCCACAAAGTCTTTTGGATTTTCTTGAATTCAAAATAAAGGTTTCTTTATAGGTCTGTTTTTTGGTTGAAAATTATTGGCATTATGGACAATTTGAATGTAAATATGAATACATAATTAAAATGACACAAACCTAAATCATCATCCTACATTTGATGTGTCATGGAGTTTTGTATTATGGATATACAGCTAACAGATTAGCTAAGATATTGTTTTATCTTTTTGAGATACATGATTTATCATGCCTAAGTGACAGAAAGTGCTGTATTCAATGACCCCACCCCCCATTGTATACAAGCTGGTTGTATTCAATGGACTAAGAAAAAGTTGTCTTTCTTTCATTAAATGCTTCAAATTAAAAAAATGAACACAAATGCCGACTAAATTGATAATGTTTCTGGCGTATTTCACTCATGGAGGCTGGGGTACATGCACGCACGGGTTAGCTCTCCCACGTGAGAGGACAGACGTTTAGAGCGTTATCTTAATAAGACAATTAAGACAGTCTTAATAGTCTTAACGTTAGTTCCTGCAGTGGCCACCTTACCTTCTACATAATCCGACAGATGGAGACATGTCAGTTGGGTATTGGCTCAATAACCCAATCCCACCCCTGCCCCAGTTAGCTGTTCCATAGGCATTGTGTCCCTTCAATGTCGATCCTCAGAACTGCCCCCCCCCGCCTCCCCCTGTGGGAACTAACAGCGACTGATACCACCCCCCCCCCCCCCTTTCCGCCCTTCCCCGCAGCCACTGGCGCCTGTGGCAAGCCATATGTTCACCTTCAATATCGGAGTTAATGACTTCGATATCGGAGTTAAAAACTTCGATGTGTGACCTTGGCCATCGGACCTGGCGGCTCCAAGTATGATATACTATATAACAGGTTGTAATCAAGATTATATCCCTTAAGTTCCATTATAACTACAATGTTATATGTTAATGTTGTGTAAAAGGGGTATCATTTTACCCCAGACTCCACTTGAAAATAAGACCCCTTTCTTCCGAAAAACGCTGATTGTATTAGAAAAATAACACCCCTTATTTTCGAAAAACGCTGACATGCGCAGTTATGGAAATATGCCCCATTATCTGTGTTTTCTCTAACGAGGATGATGTCTGGAAGACTTGAAAGTGCGGGGTCCGGGAACCTGGTGCACATTGGGGAAGGGCGACTGGGGGGGGGGGGGGGGGTAACAACACACCAGCCGGTGCATGGCTATCTGCCGCCTACCATGGCACAGACCAGGCCCTGATCAGTGCACCGGGACCTGGTGGTTAAAAATAGTTTATATTTGTTTTCTCAGTAATGAAAGGACTTATGAGAATTATCCCAACATACTGTAGCGGGCACGTATCGCTCGGGGCAGCCCGAGCGTGCGTGGAGAGCGCATTGCCCGCCTGTTGGTAGCTCAGGTACCGTAGCGGAGCGGTGAGACTTCAGCTGGCCCTGTGGTGCAGCGGTAGCATACTCAACTTCGGAGCGGAGGGACCGGGGTTCGATTCCCCGTGGGGCTCGACGTTTTCACCGACCCGTTACACTGGTGCCGTGACCAGGATGGGACATCCTGGGTTGGGTATCTGAGCGGTTTCAGCTTCTGCTAGGTAGGTCCGCGTGACCTTGTAGACGACCTAGCAAAAGTCTGAAGGGGAGTAATGTAGCGGGCACGTATCGCTCGGGGCAGCCCGAGCGTGCGTGGAGAGCGCATTGCCCGCCTGTTGGTAGCTCAGGTACCGTAGCGGAGCGGTGAGACTTCAGCTGGCCCTGTGGTGCAGCGGTAGCATACTCAACTTCGGAGCGGAGGGACCGGGGTTCGATTCCCCGTGGGGCTCGACGTTTTCACCGACCCGTTACAATACATTTAACAGGTATTTAACACCCTTTATGATATGGGTAATGTCAATTTAATTAGATGGGGGACTAATTAGCAAATGGAATAATGTTGGACAAGACACCATAATTAGATGGGGGACTAACTTAGCAAATGGAATAATGTTGGACAAGACACCACACTTCTTTATTTTGAGTATGGTGTTCATTTAATTAAGTAAGACCCTAAGACACTGAATAATAATACTTTAAGACTTAAGATTAAGATAACGCTCTAAACGTCTGTCCTCTCACCTGAGAGAGCTATCCAGTATTTGCGGCTACATCCCATTCAGCCTGCACCTTCATGGGATATGGCCCCAGCCCCCATTAATAAAATACGTCAGAGGCGGTATCAATGGGCGTTGCCATTTGTCTATATATTATAATGAGATATTAGGTTTGGCTATGCCTAGCACACTCACTCTCATCAAAATTCTTCTCATGTTCAGCATATGTTCCCTCAATGAGATCAAGCAATTCTCTATTTGATTTCTTCAACATCTTCACTGCTTTGGTTGGAATATATTGGAATATTGGCCAGAGGTCTGCCAGAAGTCCTGCACCGAATGCATCATTAACCTCATCTGCAGTCTGTATAAAGCCTTTAAGAAAGGGATCGTTGTGTTCAAACCTGAAAAAGAAAGTTGAGTTTGAGTTGAGTTTAGATTTTTATTGGCATTAATAAATCATATACAATACAGACAATTATCAGATAATGCCATGGCATCAGTGTTTATTTTTTATGTTACTACAGATCAAGTTATGTTAATATTACAATCCAGTTCCAGCAACTCCAATTCATAGTCTACACTCTTGTGATATTTAACAAGGGCTCATCATTTAGATGATGAGGCGTTCTAGTGGTGGCAGGTCCGCCAGTGTTACGCTGGCAGCAAAGACTGGTTTTGTTGGGGAGTGTCATTGGGGTGATGGAAACGGTTATAAACAGTTTTTCTCCTACATTATGACTTTTCTTTAATATGATTATCACATGTAGACTCAGATGTTGATGAAGGCTAAATTAATATCATTATAGACCTGATAACGAATATGTCCTTCAAACATTGCATTTCAAATGCAATTCTCAATACAATAGGTATTGAATAGGAGTTCAAAGCCTGCTAAATCTTTATGCCTTCTGACTAATGGAATAGAAATTCAGATAGTATGTCCCAAGGCTCATTTGAATGGACCACCAATATCAAGGCCCTTACATCAATGTGGGGCACTGATACACAACACAGAGAAAAGAAACAGCGTCCCCAGGGAGTCCAGGTTGCCTCCAGAATGACTCCTCTATCCAGTGGGGCCCAGGTCACCTCACGGAGCCTAGGTGACTCTCGACCTGACCTAAGGGAGTCACCTGGGGAGTCATATAGGTCTCTGGGTCATAATATTATGACTCCCCCAGATGACTCCCGGAGGTCAGCTAGAGAGTCACCTAGACTCCCTTAGGCGACCTTCCCCTAAAGGGGGTGTCATTCTGGAAGAAACCTGGACTCCCTTTTCAAGCTGTTCCTTCTCTCTGTGAATGTAGACCCCCATTTTAGTCTGCATATAGTTTAATACCAGTCATACAATACTATTCAACTAATAGTCATACACCCCCATTGTTGTATTTCCTAGTAATTAATCTGTCAATTTTGAAGAACGTGATTATACTTACGTCTTGCCAAAGACCATGGCACAGATGATGTTGTAAATGATCATGTTCAGAGAGTGGCGAGGGTTGAACTTTTTGCCTGTGTCAGCTGCCTTATCCATCTCACCAAATGCCTATAATGTTAAGTGTTTACAAATAATGGTATTCCTCAAATATTTTACCCATCTGCATCAAAGTATATGATGTAATATGATTCTTACCCATATTGCCATATATTTTTATCTAATACAATTCAGTAATTATAAACCTAAAAGGAGCATATTTACATACCCTTCGGGTACTTTCATGAATGTAGTTAGCAAGAGAATCTCCCACGGCAAACTTCCTGCAATAGTTCATTCACAGTTCAAAAACGACTTTTTCTTTAAAACTGCATTTTACATCATATAACTTGAAATATTCCTCACAACAGAAAATACCTCTATGATAGTCTATATTGTGTGTTCTCTGCAAATTGATAAAATCATACTTGAAAATGTTCAACTTGAGATGATACCAACAAACTACATGTATGATATTAAGATTAATATCAAATATCATCTCTCTATATACCTGATGGCAGCATGGACAATTTTCCGCTGTCTTTTCCACACAGGACCAAACTGTCCTCCTGCTATATCCGTCCCTCCAAAACTAATTATGTCAACTGAAAATGAGATGAACCAATGTCTGTTATTCCAATAGCAACATCAGGATGCTGTTTCTCCACAAATTTGCAGACCTCCGCAAATTTGTGGAGGTCCGTAAATACACTCTCCATATATTTTTGGGGGTTTGCAAATATATAGGTCTACGGAGGTCTGCAGATATATTTTAATCATCATTTTCTCCACAAATATATTATGGAATGTGTATTGCGGACCTCCACAAATTTGCGGAGGTTAAACAGTACCCAGAGTCAGACATGATCCTACCGTAAAACCTTATATATGACAGTTACGGCTTCTATATGAATCTGAACCATAATGCAGCTTAAGCATGTTATCTACTGATGTTGGTCGGCCATGATTCCGTCATCCGTTTAAAGTCTATAATGTTAAACTTATGGGCGAATCTTGTCCAACCGAGGGACTCACGGGCGATTCCTTCCATTGAATGCTCCCTTTATATGACTTGCTCAAAGTCAAAGTAACGGTGTGGCTTCTATACAACGTTTTTTGAAGTATACCAAAACATTAAAGTATTCATAATCAGACCGCTGATGCAGTATTTAGGATTTCCTCAAACTCAGGGTGTTGCTTACATAATGTATTCAAGGTTTTAAAGTTAAGGGTTAATGTCTAATCTTTCAACACACACTATTGTTCTGCCATAACTAAATGACAGAAAAGACAAGGATATACTACAACATAGCCAGAACAACCTCTGCAGCTGCAGAATGCTTGTGTATAGCTTGTTTTCAATTTTTAGATATGAAGAAGTTGAAAATAACGCCTAAGAATGGCCATTATCTGACAATAGGGAGAGGCTGTTGGATTTTCACTCGAGTGTGTAAATATTTTTCAGGGGTACACATTGTCCAGATCTCCACCTAAGTGAACTATAACATCAAAGCCTGAAATCAACCGTCCCCCTGTTGTTAAAACATGACCACTCCCTAAACTTACAAGTGTATGTTGATGGCCGTCCTGCGAAGTCATTCTGTTTGGTGAGGAAGCCCTCCTTGATCAGGTCCAGGTTACCAAGGAACACTGTGGGCTGATTTGCTATGATGGATTAAGGGTGATAAATGGTAAATTCTTATAAAATTGGGTTGCACAGCAAGTAATTGTACATCCCCAGTTCTCATTCCCTGTATGTATTTAATTCAGAATATATGATTATGTAAATAACATTGGGATAAGGTACTGATGAAACAATTGAATTGACTACAAAAGTCATAATTGATTTATTGGGATAATACAATGAAAGCAATAATAGAGTACAATTTGTTTCTCTGGTACGCATGGTTCCATGTGACACATACAGTCTTTGGCAGTTTTACACAATAGAAGTTGCTGCAAATTATAAGTGTCTTGCATAAATCATACTTAACTTTCTTCACCAACGCTAATATATCCATAGTGTATTACAACAGTAATATATAAATAATCTTTTAAATAAAAAAAAAGAGAGAAAACAGTGGCACATATAATTAATGATCACTAGAGCTAAAACAATGAACTCATCGATGCTCAGCTTCATATGACTATTGCTTTTAGAAACAGAAATGGGTGGCATATCTTGCCTTCTAATATCATTATGATATATCATGGGAATGTCTAAAAAACATACATACCGAAGAAGAGTGTTAAAATGTCACCATATTTCTTCTGTAGGTCAGTAACGGTGATCCATAGTTTCTTCCTATCATCCAGAACATCTAGAAGAAGACATAAATGACATAAACAAATACTATCCTGTACTTCTGAATTTCTATCCAAAATCCCTAAAGTAGTACTGGCAAGCCACATTGAAACAAAGGAAGCCTTCTGCTAGGAACTAGTATCTCTGGATTATCAATCAAGGAAAAAATACTTTGGGATTGACGTTTTACACATGTACTCATCACAGGTAGGCTTAGGCATACTATTTTGATTTCAAGAATCCTGCATTGAAGTGCACTAATTAGGTATTTAATACTAATTTCTAAAACATTATAAATTTATTTCATAGGATATAATAATCCTTCTACTTACAGTCCAGATTGCCTATGACTGGGTATGGCATAGGACCGGGAGGATACTGCTTCCTCTGGTGCCATCTGCTGACTATGTACCACACTAACAGAGATACAACACCCACGGCCAGGGTAGGGATGAGTGGTATGGAGTCCATGGTTAACTTCTACCGTCTGGAATATAAGTTAATAAAGGGGTCACAAGAGTGGTCATTTGTAAAATCGTTTGTTTAAACAGGTTCTTATAATTAGGATCATCTACACTCCAAATTTAATACCTTCAGCTTTCGAGTTTTACGTCTTTCCTAACATTGACATTGGGGGCCTACCTTGCTTTTTACTTGTGTAGGTTGCTCTTGCACCCCAATTCCAACTTCACATTAGCCCACTTAAGTAGTATAGTATGTATCGGAACGGGACTATAGTTAAGTACTGTTTATTACTCAATCGACCTGCAGCCAATCAGAGGCCTCCATTTGGTCACGTGACCGGAAGTGACCTACTTAGGGGATTAGTGGTGACGTCACGTGACCTAGTTAGCCAATCAGAGGCCGCCATTTGGTCACGTGACCGGAAGTGAGGTCATATGACCTACTTATGGACCGGAAGTGACGTCATATGACCTACTTAGGGGACCGGAAGTGAGGTCATATGACCTACTTTAGGATCACGTGACCTGAAGTGACCTGATGAGTCACGTGACCGGAAGTGACGTCACATGACCTAATGGCCAACCGGAAGTGAGTGACCTGATTGAGGATCACGTGACCGGAAGTGACCTGATTGATCACGTGACCGGAAGAAGAAGAAGAAGTGACGTCACGCGACTTAATGAAGAGATGAGCGTCTTTAAGGGGTCACGCGCTTTAAAATGTGATATCTTTTTTTTTGGAGGAGGAGGAGGAGGAGGAGGAGGAGGAGGAGGAGAAGGAGGCGAGTCTCTTATTTTTTTCGGTAAACTAATAAAAAACACTACGATATAAGTTTTTTTTTTTTTTTCATTTTTTATTGTTTTACGAGCGACTGGAAGTGACTTATTGAACTAGGTAGAAGCGTTCTTTAGAGTGTATAAAGGGGGGGGAGGGGAGGGGAGGGGAGGGAAGGGGAGGGGGGCCCCTTTAAGATGCATGGGGAGGGGGGCGCTTTTAGGATGCATGGGGCGAGTGGTGGGGGGGGAGGGGGGGAGGGGGGAGGGGGGCACTCTAGGGGGGTGGGGGGGGCACTCTAAGGGGCGTTTGTCTCTTTTAAGAAAAAAAGAAAAGAAAAAGATTTCAATCGAGAGACACGCTTCTTCCTCTCGAGAGGAAGAAGCGTGTCTCTTCGTTTTTTTTGTTTAGGAAGTGAGAGTCTTTAAGATCACGCGACTGGAAGCGACTTGATGAAGCATGTGACTAGAAGTGACGACGTCACATGCTTTAATGAGGCGAT
Source organism: Harmothoe impar (assembly GCA_947462335.1). Taxonomy (NCBI): domain Eukaryota; kingdom Metazoa; phylum Annelida; class Polychaeta; order Phyllodocida; family Polynoidae; genus Harmothoe; species Harmothoe impar. Next base: position 27,306,079 of record OX381719.1, on the reverse strand, counting down.
CAGCTGTGGCAGTGGCGGCGGCGGTGGTGGTGGTAGTATACGTTACTGTGGTCAGAGTTGATATGGTTTTTTTCCAACAGAAATCAGAGCTTTTATACAGAGGGAGTTTAATCCTATTTCCAACAGCACCCCAGCTGTCTAGCAGCTGCTCCGCTCCTTAAGAGCTTCTTAAGAGCTTAGATGACGAGGGGTATGTCATCGCCATCTGTGGAAGCCAGCTGAAAATAGTGTTTTTTCCTTATCCATAGCTTTACCTCCTACCCCCTACCTGAGGACGACTCTCTCCCCCTTTAGCATTCATTGTAACAAACGTCAGAGGTCAGGTGAAAATCGGATTTTCATGCACAGCCTTAGTCAGCTGTCACCCCTATTGAACTAGCCGGCCGCCGCCGGCCGGTCTACTCACCACGGCAGGAGGCGGTGATTTTTTTTGTTTTACACTTAAGTCGCTCACCACATGCACACGACTCTACTCACAGACAGACACACCCGTCTTAGGGGGTCCTGCTTCACACCACACGCCTCCTGTAGTTTTTTTGTATACACACTCTAAGCTCATGACTGCTTAATCCTTTATACAGCTAATGCGCGTTGAATTAGCACAGTCGGTACACCGCCCGCTCATGGCAGTCGATCTCTCAAAAAAGGGGGGAAAGAGATCCAGCTGAAAACGTCATGACTTATGTCTTTTGTTTCTCTTTGTGAATGTCCGCCGGTCAGCCGGCGGCAGCAACTGCTTAATCCTTTATACAGCTAACGCACGTTGAATTGCTGAACAAGGCAGTAAGTAGCTTAGCTCATGTCAGTCGATCTCTCAAAGGGGAGGGGGAAAGGGATCCAGCTGAAAACGTCATACCTTAAGTCTTTTTGTTTCTCTTTGTGAATGGCCGCTGGTCAGCCGGCGGCAGCTGAACAGAGCCGTAAGTAGCTTAGCTCTAGAAGCGAGAAGGAGTATATAAGGGGGCTGGAAACACCCATTCACTCACTCAGTCTTTTGCTGCTCTCTACAGTCACCACCATGAGCAAAACACAACAACTAGTGTCGTCCAAAGATCTAATCGAGTTCAAGAACAAGAAGAGTACGCAGAACGGTGATCGTTTAGCGTCAGCGTCTCCTCTTGCTACTGAAATTGAGACTACCGCCGCAACCGCTTGGTCTTATCACCCTCCCGCTGTAGCGAGCGCACGCAGCAGTAGTAGTGGTAGTAGTAGTCGTCGTGGTAGCGACGTTGTTACACTCGCGACGGTTGTTACTGCTAAGCACGCTGCTGCTGCTGCTACTGCTGCTGCTGCTGCGGCTGCTGGTGATCTTCGTGCTGCTAGTGCTGCTGCTGCTGCTGCTGCTGCTGCGCCTGCTACTGCTGCGCCTGCTACTGCTGCGCCTGCTGAGGCTGCTGCGCCTGCTGCTGCTGTGCCTGCTACTGCTGCGCCTGCTACTGCTGCGCCTGCTGCTGCTGCTGCTGCTACACCTCTTGCTGCGACTGCCGCTACTAGTACTGACACGCAGCACGTTGCACAGAACCTCTCCACCGCTACATCAACCGACGCTATCAACGCCGCTCGCGCTGAGACTTACAGCTATTCGGACACTCAGCCCCAGCAGCGCGTAGTAGACATACATGCCCTAAAGCAACAGGGTGAGACAGAGAACGACGCTGACGACGAGGCGTACGAGGAACCCGAAGGGCTACGGGCGCACAGTCCGTTTTTCGACCTCATTTCCACTGGTATCGCGTCCGGTCCGTGGCGACTGCCCTCACCAATACCTTACGAAGTCGTGTGGTTGCCCTGTTCCGACAACGAGTCGTCGGATACCAGCGCAGACGCTGCTCCTGTTATTGGTTGTGCTGCAGTAGTACCTGTATCATCATACTTCAAAGCAGAGCCGTTAGGATACTTGTCAGACGCTATGCTACTGAAAATAAGTAGTAAGTTGCCGACATCAGATTACATACGGTTAGGTTCATACCTTGAAGTGAACTTGAAGGATATGGGATATCTCAGTTGTGAGACAAGTGTCATAACTCAAGCTAGAGAAATGTTCACTACTTGGTACCAGAAAAGTTGTACTACTAAGTGGAAGGACCTAGCCGCCGCCTTGGAAGAATCTTACCGTATGGACCTCATCAAATTCTCACGTGAGTACATGGACAAGCATGACATGTGGGATGGCTTAGAGAGTGGAGACATGGAGTGGAAAGTGCAGAAATATTTCTCTCTTTTAGCTGAGCTCTGCCCTAGAGACTGGAAGACCATAGGGATCTACTTAGGGTTGACTTCTCATGAAATAGCTTTCATCTCTCAACCTGTGCCTTCTGACAGGACTGTGAAGAACCCTGTCTATGAAGTGCTGAGAGCTTGGAAGTACAACGAGACGTCTGAGCCTATGGCTCTGATGAAAGTGTTGCAAGACGACATGGGTCGCAGCGACGTCGCAATGTATGTTCAAGGGTTGTATGCAGCTGTACCCAAAGACATAAAAGTGAGCTGTGACACTCCAGTGTTGACCACTCTTGTCTGATCCCTGCAGTAAGACGGTCATCTGTTGAATTCGATCCTAGACTACAGTCACCTTTCACAATGCTAATAGTATCGTGTGGTAAGAGGTGTCTAGTATTCGAAGTGATAAATAACGTTTTATTTTTTTTAATAATTGGTAAATAAGTGAAAAAACAAAAAAAAAGAAAAACATGACGCAGGACGTTTGCGAAAAGTGTTTCAAAATTTTTAAAAGACCGTACAATCACGAGTGACCCGTAGAAAAATGAAGAACAATACCTAAGTTTTGCCCTCTATGCGGCGATGTCGATTGCTGAAAAGATCACCTGTCGACGCGAATCTCTGGACGAGGTGACTATCCCTCCACGTACATGCGCTGTACCGAACGGTGAGGAAACGTTCACGGCGAATTGGCCTGCAATACGAACGAGTGTCAGGATGCACGGGACTCGCGTGAGTGTAACAAACGTCAAACTACCAACCGGCGAGTTGAGTGACGCTGTAGATACTATGCGTCGCAATCCGCTTCACACAATGATAAAAAGTGAGTTTCTCGGTAGGCTTACTCTTACAACACAGAGAAGACAAGAACATACTGCGCTACTTTCACGTCTCCCAGAACAACGCAACTCTCATTACAACCGCTCCCTACTATAACTAATTCAGAAACTTTGGAAGAGCTCCTCTCAAAGATGGAAAACACCGTCGCTTGCGAAGAAGTACGGAAACTTTGCGACGCTGACACCAAGCGGTGCACTCTTTTTCCTACTAATTTTGAACATTTGCGTTTACATGGGACCTGGAGGTTTTCCCATAGGCGGTAGGAACAGGCAGGACGGTCGAGTTGGAAAGAGAAGCATTGTGTTAGATTTTCCCAACAAGGACAACCTCTGCGTCTTCCGCCACATTTCCTTTCACTTATACAACACCAGCAAGCGCGCTTCAAATTTGTTACGTCAGTTCTGTCCCGCTGCCACACGTGAAACTTTTCCTCCCGACGGACATTCCAGAATCTACCCTTACAACATTACCTTCGATTTCGAAGCTTTCTTCAGACCGTGCAGAGAACCGTCGACTGAACACGTGTCCCTGCTGTAGGATCACGTCCCTTTGTCGGCTAGCGTCACATCCGACTTTCTGGGGTAGGAGGGGACGGTGTACCTCAGAGAATCCGACGCAGATTCCGACCCCTTGTTAGACCGAGTTTAAAATCACATAAACGAGAACGCCAAAGTCATCGAGAAAGCTGTGCTAGAACTTTACCGACCAACGTTAGCGAAGTTACATGTGGCGATAGGTGAAGCTCTCCTGCTAGAAGAAGCGACATTCACCCCTTCTCCAGGCGGCTTCGCTGCAGCTCACACCAGACAACCGTTAGTTCAACTGAAGAAGCAGCTTCTGAGATACATCCGTCAAGCTCCAGTCGTGAGCTTCAACACGGAGCGTTACGACTTGAACCTGATCAAAAATACGCCTTCACTCGTTCTTTGCCTCCGGAGACCGAAGAAACCAACAATTCAGCGTCATAAAGAGAAGCAATCAATACTTGACGGTTTACACACAGTTTTCTTGGACATAGTAGTCAACTATTTGGCACTTGGTTACAGCTACGCGAATTATTTGCGAGCTTTCACCAGAAACGAAGAGAAAAGTCGCTTTCCTTACGAATGGATGACGTATACCAAGAAACTGGTAAACAGAACCCTGCCACCGAGATCGGCTTTTGACAGCGAACTGACGGGCGTCAAAATGGCCGAAATCCGACTACGCCACATGTCAGAAAGTTTAGTACGACAAGAAGATGCAAACTATGAGAGATTACTTGATCCACTACAACAACGAAGATGTCAAACTTTTCATTAAGCTTTTGAAAAAATCACGCTAATTTTTTCCAAGATCGCAGCATTGTCATGTTGAAAGACGAGATCTCTCTCGCCAGTTTGACTTTACAAGTCCTCTTCCAAAACCTATAAGCTGTGTTCACAACGTTCCCTCCCTTCGACGCCGTCCTCCACGCTCTGATCAAAGAAAATCTAGTCGGTGGTCCTTCCATCATCTTCCATAGATTTCACGAGAAGGAGTGTATAGGTGTCTTATAAGTCGGCAGAGGGTGAATACTAGTGAAAAGGGAAGGCAGGTGTGCAAGTAGCTTTTCTAACAGACACGTGTGTGAACTAAGCTGCTTAAGTCTAAACCCACCTGCGGTAGAAGCTCTGTACTGAGAGAGTCTTTTCAGCCGTTTAAGAGGCTTATCTAGGACAGGGTACATAAGGAGTGAAACGCCGCTCTCACCAGTCACACTTTCTCCACCCGCCCTTCATCTTCGTAGCATCGTCGACTCTACGCTCGCTCAGCACGTTACGATGATTAGTTCTGCTATTTTCTTTATTTATGAAAGTGTTGACGCTACAGAGCATCGAAACCCTCTCGAAATGAGTCCAAGAAAGAAAAAGCAACTCCCACTTGAAGCAAGAAGAGAAACAGTGCCCTATGATGCATGTGAGGTAAAGAAACATTGGAAGGACGTCACCAAGGAGCAATGGATAGAAGCATGCTTCAACTTCATCGGAACAGTAGTTTCATTTGGACAGAGGGAGAAGATTTTGTTAGAGCTATTTTTCTTAGCTCCGTATACTTGGCCTGACTGTGGTGAAATTCCTTCAAGTTTGTCAGTCTTCGCCATACAAGTTATCAACTCCTTGAAGGAGCTTCGATATATGCAAGGCACTCAGGAGGAGATTGTCAAGAAAATGACGGAATTCGAAACAGGCGAAGACACAATATGGTGCGAGGAGACGACATATGCGGACGATGATCTGGAGTCCATCATTTGTAGCCCGTTGGAACATTATGTTAAAGACTTTGAGGACATGCTAGACAGCACTGAGATGAACCCGAAAGAGAGATCCCTTACTGCACAGAAAGAGGCCAAAGCTGTGTTGGAAAAGCACAAGTTTGGTCAAGGATTCACTCTTCAAAGCAGCTGTGTGAGTGTGATAAAAAGTCTTGTGTTGAAACATTCAGACATGAAGTTTTCGCGTGCTGTCGACACACTTCCTTTGCCTGAACTGATGATGAACATGATCGACCCCATCGTACCAACACGTTTCGACTCTGCCAATTGTCCCATGTATAAAATGGTTTCAAGTTTTGCCCGTGGCCGATCCACTAAAGTCAGAAAACCTCCTTGATTTAATCAACTGACTAAATGTATTTTCTCATACTAGTATTAGTAGCATTAGTAATAGCGGCTACTCAGTCTCGTGCAGCACAAGCAGCAGCATCTGTCAGCAGCATCCGTGACATCGTCAGCAGCAGCAGCAGCTGCACAAGCAGCACAAGCAGCCACATCTGTCAACAGTATCCGTGACATCGTCAGCAGCTGCAGCAGCTGCACGAGCAGCGCAAGCAGCACAAGCAGTAACATCTGTCAGCGTAATCCGTGACAACGTCAGCAGCCGCAGCAGCGGCTGCACGCGCAGCACAAGCAGCAGCATCTGTCAACAGCATCCGTGACAGCGTCAGCAACTACAGCAGCTGCAGCTGTCAGCAGCTGCAGCAGCTGCACGAGCTGCACAAGCAGCAGCAGCAGCAGCAGCAGCGGTAGTGTAGACCGCTAAATTCGAGATGACGTCATGTCTGTTTCTTAGCATCGACATTCGACATGAGACCTAGTGACATTTGACATGAAGCTTGAAAAACATAGTGACAGGTGACATGAGCAATTCTTAAAATCGCCATGAGATATGAGCATAATTAAGCGACATCGACATGTGCTATGGCTATTTTTTTTTAAGACAAACGCCGTAGTCTCCTCATCCAGACCTCCGCTAGTAGCGCTCTATAAGCGCAAGCTGTAGCTGTGAACCCCCTCCTCCCACCGTACACACGGGTAAATATCAGAGTCGGCCAATGTCGCCAATACTACTCTCATACAAGGGTCAGGCGCTGCTGGACTATAATAGATGAGTCAAGGACTATTCTACTGAGGGTCAGGCTACGCCGGACATTCAATAACAAGCTGGACTTTGGCAAATTTGCTTGAAAGTCTGGTCAGCAAGAGTCCAGCATACTCTCCCAAGAGTTCAGCATTGCCAGACTATGGCATGAGGATCCCGCATGGTCAGACTTTCAAGCAAGTTTGCCAAAGTCCAGCTTGTTATTGAATGTCAGGCGTAGCCTGACCCTCACTAGAATAACCCTTGACCCATCTATTATAGTCCAGCAGTGCCTGACCCTTGTCTGAGAGTAGAATTAGCGCTATTGGGTGCCTCTGATATTTGCCTCTGTGTAGTCAAACCTCGCCTGAGAGAGACATACTTCAGAAAGAAACGAAAGCAGATTCCGACATCGGTGTGTGACGATCATTTAGAGCTTTTCGTGAAGATAAAACAGAAAAAATTGCGAAAATGGTGTCCGCCGCCCAGCGGATGTTGTGAGAGACGTTACCTTCACGATCTGAGAACTTCGAGGCTTATGTAAACGGCGTAGGAAGGTGACGGGATCCTAAGTCTCAACCCTAAGACTTACATTTGCTACGATCGAGTCAGCAGCACCAGTGAAAGAAAATCCCAAAAAAAGAGATGGCGTGCAAAAAGTGTACAGAAGTAACAAAACCCTAAAGAACCAGTCGTCTTCTTAGATGTTTTCGCAAACGAAAAACTCTCCTTGCGGTAAATAGAAATTTCAAAGTGGTACGAACCAAAAATGGACACTTACACCATAGAGAAAGATGACGTGCGCTACTTGTATTATAAGCGTCGCGTGCATTCTAACGGTGTGACAACAAGTCCTTTAAAAATATGAAAAAAAGTGTGTTATTGATTGATTGAGCGCATCTTTTCAAAAATAGCGTGTTTATTAGAATTGAAAAAAATAAAATAAAAAAATAAATAAAATTATTGTTGTGTTTTATTTTCATACGTCTTCTTTTATTAGTAAGTAAAAAAATTATAACAATTAACTAGCGTGTCCTCTTAAAGTGACACTTCCTCCAGTCGCTGCTGATCGCCTAATTAAAGCATGTGTCGTCGTCACTTCTAGTCACGTGACTCATCAGGTCACTTCCGGTCACGTGATCCTAAAGTCGATCACTTCCTAAACAAAAAAAATTAAGAGACACATTTCTTCATGACCCAACCAATCAGGGGTCTCCATTTGACCGGGAGTAGTCCCTCATTTGCATAATGGGTCACTTCCGGTGTACCAGCCAATCAGAAGCCTCTAACTAAGTCAAGGTCACGTGACGTCACTTCCGGTATGCCCTTATATGGACATGTGAAGGTCACATGACGTCACTTCCGGTATGCCCTTATATGGACGTGTGACGTCACTTCCGGTCAAATGGAAGCCTCTGATTGGCTGCGTCATGACCTTGACCTCTAACTAGGTCAAGGTCACGTGACGTCAATTCCGGTATGCCCTTATATGGGCATGTGACGTCACTTCCGGTCAAATGGAGGCTTCTGATTGGCTGCAGGTCGATTGAGTAATAAACAGTAGTTAACTATAGTCCCGTTCCGATACATACTATACTACTCACTTAGTAACTGACTTAGTGTGACACTGAAGGCTGCGAACCACTGCACTATCTTAATTCCTTTATTTCACAGGTTTTCACACGAGTGTCTCCCTGAGTGTCACACTGAATGCGGAAATGCCACAAAACTAAATTGCCCAAGCCAAAGGACTTTTTGATCACCCTGTTTAACAGCAGTCAGTATTGAAGTCTTAGTTTATAATATATGTTTAATAACTGTGATAATATCTTTTTTGGTTGAATTATCTACGATTCTCTCACTCATCTGTACACAAAAGTACAGTGACAGGCACATATATACCAAAGGGAAGTAGATGATGCTAAGAATCTTCAGTGATTTACATCAATGTACATCAGCTTAGGAATAGAGGATCGCAGTGGATAAAGACTTTATCTTTAACCCTTTAAAAACGGCATGTTGCTAAAAACGTCATTTGTCATCACGGTGAACCAATGCAGCCTCGGTGTTCTTTTTGTTGTTGATAAATTTTATTTTGGCAAAAAACTCTTATGACAAAATTATGAGGATTTTCAGCAAGAAGCCAAGAGCTAACCAGGAGGACAGTTAACGAGGAGAAAGTTATTAGAATAATTATAAATGATGTAGTGTCTGCAGGACAACATTGTAGTTTAGATGTAGAGCCGTTTTAGGTCCTTTTACTACTTTACTTGGGTAAGTTTAAACTTAAATTTGATACACAAAATTTCTGAAAGGCTATATAGATCTGTGTATTTCCTGAACTTTACGCCGTGGCATATTGATCTTCAAAATACTCAATTTGTAATAGAACTTGTACTGCTATTAACGGAATTAAAATAAGAACAACATATTTAATCTGGTGTCCTAATTCTACCAGCTTTTAGTTAGAATATAACACAACTGCATCGTCCTATGATTGTAAGATGCAAGTGTCCACCATGATAATAGAAGAGCCTACCTGTTATACCTGGTTATCAAGGTATTGTGTTGGTAGTAGAGAGAGCTGACAAGGCACTGACCTGGAATACCTGCTGTTATGTCGCCTTATATGTAAGCTGTATATAGGACGTGGGTAAATTTTGTTTATTTAGATTGTGCCACTGTATGATGAGACCAAGATAGCACACAGGTACAGACCAGCTCTGGGATGCCCCATGACCTTACATTCCAACGCATGGGTCACTATCTGGGTCTTATGTCTTGAACTCTGTATGTGTCTATTCTTATATATGGGACACAAGATAATATTGGAATTTTGTTTGTAGTTGCTACATGTCTCATGCAACTTGACCTCAGACTGACACCAATCATGTGCACCAGAGCCCCGCACACAAGGAGAAGCCCCTTATGATTCAGCCAAAAGGGGCCCAAACATATTCAGCCCTCCGCCCCCTACTCTGCGATTGGGAGGCCTGGCCCCCTGCCCCCTCCTTTTATACGCCACTGCAAATTAAAGCTTATATTATACTGCCAGCAATGTAGTGGGATAGAAATAACTTATATTTCCCCACATTTAAAGATCAATAGATTTTTAACTATCAAAGTGTGAATTTTGGTCACAAAAAATATATATTATCCTATACATTTTAGCCCGCGACTAAAAAAAAGAGATTTATATGTGATGATAAACCATGCAATATTGCCTTGAATACTTCAACAGTAGGCCTACCGCTTAATAACCATATTTGTACCTGACTTATGGAGTCCGTAACGTGGCTTATGGAGATCTACAAGTCACCTATACTTCAGTCTAGAGAGAGCATAAGTCTTTTTTTTTACATCAAGAGTCTTTATTTAAAGAAGTCTACAAGGAACCAGCGCTTCAAGAAGCAGTGGTATCTTTGATAAGACACTCATATTAGGTTAATCAAAAGAACACAAGCATCAGGGAATGCAAATTTATGTTTACACCAAAGGAATAATATACACTGGGCATGTATTGGTATTATGTGAAAAGATTACATGTATGTGCATACATATATAACGCAGTGTAAGTTGTGATAAGCTTAAGATGACATAATTATGGGATCACATGTTATTTACGTACAATTGTGTACACCCAGAGCTATAGATATTTGATGGAATTCGGTAAATACGGACAGAAAGACTGGACGAACGTCTTCATGCATGATGGCGACCATAGCTTGTGACGTCACATTTATTTGAGCACACGTGACTATATGATTTACACGCCAGGTGGCAGGTCGGAACTTTGCCGCCTTGATTAACAATATGTAGGATCGCACATATTTCAATACTCCTTCTCGAGACTTACATATTGATGATAATGTTATTCAAACATAAAGGCTCCTTCTCAAAACATAGATTTAGTTTCAGTACTCCTTCTGAACGTTAAAGCATTTGAGAAATAATGTTCAGTGTCTCTTGAGATTTTTGAAGTCTTTATCTTGACTTATAAATGTTGTCCAGTAAACTGGTGTTAAAAGTTTGTTTTTGGTTTCCTCCAGTAAACTGGTAAAGTCCTTTGTATGACTCAATAGTCAAGTATTGTTTCTCAGATAAACACACAAATGAGTAAACAGCATTCCTTCTGTTACATACTAAAATAAACCGGTTACTTTAACTTACTTAGTTACACAAACTAGATCTTTTTTAGTTTTTAGAAGTTAAACAACAATAATTTCTTATGTTGTTACATAATACACTAAATAGCATATATACCTTAGCTATTAAAAGGTGATACACCTGTAACACAATGCTATCATACAGTACCACACGTGTAACACATTGCTATCATACAGAAACACACCTGTAACACATTGCTATCATACAGAACCACACCTGTAACACAATGCTATCATACAGTACTACACCTGTAACACAATGCTATCATACAGAAACACACCTGTAACACATTGCTATCATACAGAACCACACTGTAACGCATTGCTATCATACAGTACTACACCTGTAACACAATGCTATCACACAGTTTACTTGAGCCTTCAACACAGCAACTCCAGTTCTACAGCCATCTGCACTTGCTCCCTGCAGTCCTGACATGTTCCCTGCAGTCCTGACATGTTCCCTGCAGTAACACAACTCACTGACACACCCCACGACGATGTCAACAGTACACACATAAACACAGACCCTCCTGGCCACTTACACGTCTCCTGTAATTCCCAGCCACTGTCTGTAAACTCCCTGTAACTGTCTGATACACCCACGACGTATTTCCATGTGTCTCTCGACGGCACCACTACAAATCCACTTGTAAATCCATAGCCGTCTCTCACCACACCCCACGTCGATCAGGTGTTTTCAAACTTGCTGACCCAACACTTCTTGGCGTCCTAGACGTGTGCCCTTGCTGTCCATCTTACTGCAGCTATCTCCCTACACGTATCTAGTAGGCCAATTACGATCCTGCAGCCTCCCAGCAACTTTACAGCTACCACAGTCCCAAACTGCCACAGTCCCAAGCATCCCTCGGAGCATCCCACATTGTCCCACGTGGGTCCCCGGGTTGCAGACAAAACTCACGTGCCGCACTCCTCGGCTCGGGCACACCGCCCCACGTCGTACACACGTGGCTCCCCAGCCTTGTTCAACGTCAGCCCGCCTGCAGCCACGCTCCCACGTCGTAGCCAAAAACTCGCCAATCAATCCCTGATCAATCCTCCGTAATCCAACCTCAAATTCCTTCCAGCAGAAGCACCTTACAGCATTAGATGTTAATCTATCCACTGAATGTGACTGGGCCCATAACCTGATGGAATTCGGTAAATACGGACAGAAAGACTGGACGAACGTCTTCATGCATGATGGCGACCATAGCTTGTGACGTCACATTTATTTGAGCACACGTGACTATATGATTTACACGCCAGGTGGCAGGTCGGAACTTTGCCGCCTTGATTAACAATATGTAGGATCGCACATATTTCAATAATATTGTCTGGCTCTGGTAACAAAGTCATCTAGACTCTCTTGGCCCTTGCTCTTTCAACAGCCGTGTATCAGACGCAGTTACTAGTTAGAATGAACCTTCTTTATTAAGTTACTGTTTGCTCCGCCAGGTAGAGCCACAATATAAGAATATGAATATGTGCCATTCATGCAACCCTTCCTGTTTCTCATTTAGTGCAAAGTAATTTGTCAGTTGCTAACTGACCACTCATGGGGAGAGATGGTTGATACATAGACAAGCACACCCACCAAAATGAGTGTTTCATGTGGACATTAAATAATCAGTGTTTACTCTAAAACCTCGCGTATAAGCTGCGGCTAGTACGCGAGTCAGATCGGCAGTGCGGCTTATAGGATCGGGCCATGGTCAAGGTGCGGCTTATATGCGAGTTGTTGCTCTTATAATACAGTACAAAAGTCACCATAATCAGATCGCTGGTGCAGCTTATAAAATCTGCCCAAACTCTATGTGCAGCTTATATACGAGTTAGGCTTATACGCAAGGTTTTACGGTAACACATAAGAAAAAAGAAGCTTTGAAATTACAGGGTAAAATGCCCCTGAGTCGACCACTTGGACCTCTGCACAACAATTATTCTAAACAGATTATTCTAGGAACTCTTCCTCTGGAAATTGATATAAAAGTTATCATAATGTCTTGGACTTTCCAGCCAATAAGGTCACAACTTTCATATTCATGTCTATGAGGCCTTATTGGCTTTCACTATCTAGGATATGGATAACTGTGATTTCTCTTCATAAATACCATGAGTCAACCACTGTGGTACCTTCATGAGCTAGCCACATAATCAGTCAACTGCTGTACACTAGACTGTCTATTTGTTTTACTAAATGCAAGGAAATGGCTTATGTCTTGTTCACTGATGGCAGACAGAGTATGAATGTAATGTATTATGCAAGTTGAGTTATGGTTCAATTTATTAGTTCAATATGTCACCAAAAAACAAGGAAAATAGCCGACTCGGGTACATGGCCGACTCAAAGACACTTTACCCTATACCTATCTGTACTCCAAAGGAGATAGATTGAGAGACACGAATCACCTGTTCTGTGATGAGTATTAAAGACTAAGGAGGTGGTAATTTGCCCCCCCCCCCCAACAAGAGTGGGGGGGGGGGCAAACAGTACTGATACATAAATATCTAAATGCACAAAATAATGCCATTCTGCATCACTGTTTATTGTCTGCCAGATTAAAAAAATACCATAGTACACATAGTCATTTTTGATGTTTAGATACTACTCATATCATTTGAGTTTCTGTCATAATCAACTCAACACAATTTCAAACAATGATTTAAGGCTAATACTGAAAATCATAATGCCGATATGAAAATGTGAAATTATTCACGTTGTATTTCCTGTGCGGCCATAACACGAACCTCGTTTGACTCTTGGGTCAGTGCACAAACAGTGCACCAACAGACATAGCAGAAGTCTCCAAACTCAGAACCGCTGATGCCACGGAGGTCTCGAATCTGAGAGCGGAGCATTACTTGACAAACGCAACGGATGATGGGGATGATTGAGCCTACACCGTACAGGCAGCAGGAGTGCCCAAGAGCCTCTGCATTCTTTCCAACCTGAAAATAAAGGAAATTAAACATTTGATATCAGCACAGTTTGTTATTCATAATACATTTTATCTAGATAAATGTATATGTTCTAATTTATGGGAATTATGGTTTGGTTATTATATAATATATACTCACAGCGGATTCTTCACATGTATCTATTTGCACTTCTAACTATTGTTAGACATGGTCACACAGCAAGAGTTTCAGCTGAATTTGCAAGTTACAATATCATTACCCCAACTGTATCTTCTTGATGATTAAGGTAATGGAATGAGAAATGTATCGCAAATGTGTCTGTTTAGATAATGGAATACTACTTATGGGCTTAAACATACATACATGTATGTAATATAATTTGATATAAGAACTGAGAGATGAATTCAGATGCATATTCAACTATTTACCATGTAGCACGGGCAGCACCAGCTAAGTAGACACAGCTCACAGCTACTGCAGCAACCACAGATGTCTTTATCCCATGAACCTGTCTTGACTGGGAGTGCTCTGGGTGACTGCTGGTCAGAGGAGACCATAACAATGGCAGGCGTTGTCTCTGTGGGGTGTGGCTGAGCTATCACTGGGTATGCTGCAGCACTGGTGGCTGCATAGCCAACATTCTCTGGTTCCATTCCTGGTTTAACAGGGACCTGTTGCTGGGGTACAGTAGGTGCCTGGTAGCCTCCCGCAGCATAACCTGCCTGTGAACCTCCCGCCAATGGATATGCAGCTTGTGGTGGGTATCCTTGTTGAGGCGGGTATTGCTGGTATCCTGACTGTGGGTTATAGCCATATCCACCTTGCTGCACAGTCTCAGAGTAGCTCGGTGGGGCCTCTTGGTAGGGCTGCTGGGTTCCTGGAGGTGCCCCTGGAGGTGCCCCTTGAGGTGCATTTACTATATCAGGTGCCATCTGAGAAGCAGCATGTTCAATAGCAGCAGCCGTCGTAGCAACAGCTGCAGCTACTGCAGTTGCAACCTCACTAACTGATTCCACAGGAGGTCTCTTCTCATCATTTAATGGTACATCTCCACTGCCACTGGAGGGCGTCATACCTGGGAGGGCCATGGCCCCTGCTGGAGGGCCCCTAACAGTGGCTCTGGGCTGTGGCACTGGCTTAGTTGCTGGATCTACAGTTGAGGCAGCCATTTCTGCTGCAACAGCAACTACAGCCACCTGCTCTGCGGCATTAAGTTCAGCTTCAGTTGCTGGACTGACTACATTAATTGTATCAGCTCCAGTACCACCTGGCGCTACCATACCTGGGAGGGCCATAGCCCCTGGAGGAGGGCGCCTTAAGCTGGGTTGGGGAGCAGCAGGGGCTGTAGGTGGTACCTCTGGTTTATCCGAATTCGACATATTCTTCACTCCAAAGGCTTTGTCCAGATGTAGTTAGTTTTAAAAGGTGAAGGTCCGCTCCTGGGAATAAAGGCCCTTTCTCACAGGTTGGTAGGTAGATCCCAACTGCAATGGTGCAGTTTTGTCAGGAAGAAGTCAGGTAAATTGGTAATTGAGAAAGCTTCTTCTGGGTAATGAAACAACGTCTATTGTCGTGTTTAGTGTCACCTGACCCTGATGTATTTTCGTAAATATCTGGTGAGTCAGACTGGGTGTGCTAGTGGACATTGGTCAGTATGGTATCAGTAGGCAGGGAGCGGGGCAGGGGGGGTTACTCCTCCTAATTATGTATGATGCTTGTTTAGCAAACCCTTTCAATTGTCAATAAAGCTTTTATTGTGCTACATTTAAACTGTTAAACTATAGTGTATCCTTTTCTGGATATGAAGTTAGATATGACAAAATGAGATGTCCAGATATCAGGAATGATAACTTTATCTGACCTTGTGGAGTATGTTATGTTAATATAGTTATATTGATGTTAACCAGGGACACTCAAAGAATAAAGTCGTCTGCAAACTATTCTATGTGACAAGGTAGCGGGTGTTCTAACTATAGTTGTCAGATAAAGCACCTACTTGGCATTTGCCAGCCCAAAGCCTGACGTATGCCAGCCCTAGACACGTCAACCAGGGCCTGATTTATGATTCCCCCTGTAGGTGGTGTCAGTATATAGCATGCCTTATGTGTAAAGTGTGGGAATGAATTGCATAATTTCTATGTTGATCTTAATCATAATTATGGAAATACACATTCATGCTTTGGAGAATCTTGAGAATTATCTATTGTGGATGCTAGAAAAGGTAAAAGATTCAAAGTCTTGATATAATTAAGACAAAACAAATATGTGTAGGGCATAGACACCTCTTTTGCGTTTATTTCAATAGTAAAATAGCTGTGCAAGGAAACTCATTGGTAAGACACCCACATATATGTGTTAACAGTCTGTTACTGAGGACTAGAAATACTCTCATACAGACTTTCAGGACATGGCAGGGATTCCCTTAACCTACATGCCTTTATGAATTAGCTATTACAAACCTGAGAATTAGGGACATGGCCAGTAAATATGCCTAGGCTTAGAACCCAGTGCGCTCCACCGGCAGTGAAATAGAGGTCATAGTGCACAAGTTAACCCTTCAAGGGCTGCATAGTGCTTAAAGGTGCTATGCTCTATGTGATCATAATACATGAATTCAGCCTTGGTAAGTATACTCACCTAACTGTTAATACATTTCCAAAGGGTCGGCGTGATGTATGAATGCAGACTTGATGAAGAGACTCGCCAGGTTTACATCTCAGGTAGACAACCTTTAACTCGTTTATTTTATGACCGTCACTTTAAAGACCCTATACTCTTCTTATAAGACGACTATTTGACAAGTTTGGATCCCTTCATTTTATCAGTGTACTCTATGCACTAATTACTAATGAAGTGAAGATTCCTACGTGAAATCTCCTACTTCGTGACTTCAAACCCTAATCCCAGTAAAGGACCAATGATAGATTCATAGTTCCCACAATGATCAGCAATAGAGCCACTATTTGAGTGAGTGACCCCCTCCCTTATCTCCTGAACCTTAGTGGTCAGCAGTGTCCGGCATGTGATAGTGTTTGTGTGTGGTATGGCCAGCTTATCACCCCTTATCTCTTACCTTCATAACTAGCCAGCCATAGACTGTATTACTGACCTATAAATGTAATGTGGTTGTCATGGGCATTGGGTGTAGTGGGCGGGGGAGGGGCATTTTGACAAACAATGGATATTTTCAAAAGGGCACATTAATGAGCTAGTTAGGGAGTGTTCATTTATTATTTACAGTGGGGGTGGTGCAAAAATTTCCGATCCCTCCTGAGGGGGGGGGCGTAAAAAATTCTGACTCCTCTTGAGGGGGGGGGTGGGGGGCGTACAAATTTAAGCCCCTTTTTAGCAAAAAAGCCAGCGCGTTACTATAGTTCAAAGGGGGGGGGGGGCGAAAATTTTCCCCCTTGGCGAGGGGGGGCGCAAAACGTTACACGCGCTCTCGAGGGTGGGGGTGCAAAAATTTTTCGCCCCTCCGCGCGAAATCTCGCCACCCCCCCTGTAATTAATAAATGAACACTCCCTTACTTTGATTACTCAGTAAAGCGAAAATGTTCTACATGAACAACGTTTCAACTCGTTTTTCCATGGCTCCTTGTTATGGCCAAACGGTTGTATTAGGTTAGAAACGTTATTTTGACGTAGAATAACGTAATCTTGTTAGCTGGGATGCCCTTTGCAGACTACTTTATTTTTCCAATTAGCTACTTAGGTTTTCTTAAACATTACTGACTGTGAAGAAGTTACTTTACCATGTATATTCCCGAATCGCATACAATAACAACATGATAAAGATATCAATGCTATACACGGAACTCCTCCGTATTACATAACCCTGAACCTAAATTATCTCTAACAACACGTCTGTGAAACAAACTAATGTGACTCACATAACTACACTGATTTATAACTTCCTGAAGTTTGTATGATGGGGCCAAGAAAAAAAAGAGATGTGTTTCAGGTTACCCGACAATTTTTTAAATATAATTTT
This sequence comes from Harmothoe impar, assembly GCA_947462335.1. Taxonomy (NCBI): domain Eukaryota; kingdom Metazoa; phylum Annelida; class Polychaeta; order Phyllodocida; family Polynoidae; genus Harmothoe; species Harmothoe impar. Next base: position 27,288,563 of record OX381719.1, on the reverse strand, counting down.
GAAAAAGAACTTAAGATCATTTTAGACAATTTTGGGGTTATTTTAGATTCAATTCAATCGTCCTGGAGTCATAGCCGCTCTCCCGCGTCCTACCTACCCTAGATATTCAGACAATGTAACCTAAAACAGACCACTGCTTTTTGGTCTGACGGGTCTGTATAACCAAGGGCTTATTTACCCTCTCCAGTTTTACAGAAGGATCACATCATGTGTGAGGTATAAATGTGACAGAAACACACATTAATAGGTTAGCAAATGATTATTTACCATTGTTCGCGATTGTTCTCATCTCAAGTGTTGCCAAAGATGAGTGCCATGCAATTTGATATAACGAAAGGCGCTGTACCTTTTTGGCCCATCGGGTGGTTTCACATTCAATGGTCAATCACGCATATTGGTATCTCTATTGATAAGGAAGCACGTGCATTGGTATACTAATCGCTTTGAACGCCATAGGTTGTCAAGCCTCAGCTGGCTTGTCAAGCTCCAACAAAGAAAACAGGAAAGAACAAACACTGAACCAAGCTAGAGAATAGATCATGGCTTTAGGAATAACCAAAAACCTGCACGTCAAAGCATAGCTACCTATAGCTAGATGTTCTAACCAAGTAGACATCTTTTCTTGGCCTTTGCATGCACATGGCAAATACATGTCTGACCAGTGCCATACACAAGCATTGGAGCCGTGTATACACCCTCGGCCCTTATCTATCGGTACCCCATCAGGATACCACCACAGTGATGCCCAAAGGTCAAGCTATACACTCATTATTATCTCATTTTATGATTCCAATGTACGATGTTTCTAAATAGGGGCCTCATATACCTGTGCTTGGTGGCAGTATAGGTTCTACAACACTGTGGGCACCAGGCCTAGTCACATGAGCCTTACATATGAGAAATACTTACCAATAGAATCAACTTATTTACATCAGTTATGGACCAGAACTCACCTCCAGGAGAACCTGATGTGGGCGGTACCCGGATGCCTAGACCTCAACCTAGCACGAGGCGCCCACCTCCAGGGGCCAGGGCCCTAGCAGGTATGGTCGTCCCGAGTGCTCCCCCAGGAGAAGACGAGAAGAAAGTTGCTGATGAGGTGGCTACATCTGCAACTATTGCTGCAGATCCAGCACCTGAAGCTCCAGTGCCACAGCCCAGAGCCACTGTGAGGGGCCCTCCAGCAGGGGCCATGGCCCTCCCAGGGATGGCGGTCCCCAGTAACAGCAGTGGTGGAGCAGCAAGTTCAGCATATCAGGCAAGTCCACCTTCTGCAGATTACGCACCAGTCAATGATGAGAAGAGACCTCCCATGGATACGGTTGGTGAAGCTGCAACTGCAGTAGCTGTGGGTGCTGCTACAGCGGTTGCTGCTGTTGAGCATGCTGCTTCTCAGATGGCACCTGAGTTATTCAGTCCACCTGCAGGAAGCCAGCAGCCCTACGAGGCTCCACCGAGTTACTCTCAGACCGTGCAGCAAGGTGGATATCCACAGCCACAGTCCGGATATAACCCACAGGCAGGATACCCACAATACCCTCCACAAGGATACCCACAGGGTCCACAAGGATACCCACCACAAGGATACCCTCAACAAGGATATCCACCACAAGCTCCATATCCTCAGGCAGGAGGTACACAGGCAGGCTACACTGCAGGAGGCCACCACCAGGGAGTTCCTCCAGTAGCTGTTGTAACTGTCCAACCTGGTGTTAATGCACCTCTTCAAGCCTCTGGGGCTGGACCCAGAGTCAAGGATTGGGATAAAGGACTCTGCAGCTGCTGCAGTAGCTGTGGATCGTGTCTACTCAGCACATTCTGCTCCTGCTATGTTGTAAGTGGACAATTATTATATTTCACTTTTTCTTGCATTTTTACAGAATTCTATTTCCATTTTTATTTTCTTAAAAAATCAATAATAGCCATGAAACATGATATTTCACTTGACTCACACTTTTCTTGACAAAGAGTAAACCCTTTACTCTTTAACACTTACCGTCCAAGAGTGAGACTATTGGTCTTCAAAAGGTGCATCTATAGAATATGTTTTTTCTGTTTTCTACGTTTTAATCATTATAATGATGATTACAAAAATACCATCAACATAAACGTTGAGTTTATTGACTGTAATGTCAGCTGTATGATAATATTAGTCATGTGTGGTAATTTTTCTCTGGTGTCCAGAAATATTCAGCTTTTCAATAATTAACCTGTTCAATATTTAAGCAGTGAAAGTAAAAATTATGAACTTGGTACATTGATTAGATTTGATTGAATTCGTGAATAATTCATATAATATTTAATTTCATTCAAGGTGGGGAAGAATGCAGAGGCTCTGGGTCACTCCTGCTGTCTCTACTGTATTGGCGCAGTTATACCGGTTGTCAACATTTTCACCCGATTTATTCTCCGCGTGGAGGTGCGGAGCCGCCGTGGCATCAAGGGCTCTGAGTTAGGAGACTGTTGTGCAATTTGTTTCTGTGCTTGCTGTGCACTTACACAGGAGGCCAATGAAGTTAGAGTACTCAAGGCCGGCAGTCAACGTATCCTACGTGAATAACTATTAGTTTAATGTTAGCAGAGGACAATCAAGGAACTGCATTTAAGGCTGACCCATTTTCCCCACATCTTTTAGAACTGGTGGGCATACATGCATACCAGGTACGTTTATATGTTATTTAAATATTATACAAATCTTCCCGTATGCTTCATGTGTATCGACCGTTTATCTGCTGTTTCACTATGAGTATAACACTCTCCATAGATGCTACAATCTGAATACGCAGCAATTAAGAGAACTCGATATAGACTGAGATGATAATGTAGGAAAAGCCATGTAAAGAATTGCAGCATGCATTTCATCAAATAAATCTTTATTTCTGTGCTCTGCAGTAGACTATACTATATTCCCAGCATTATATGCTGTGATGTCATAATACTTTTCCTAACTCATGAAGAAATGCATGTTAATTCTCAACGTCAGAATTATTTTCATGATTATATCCGCGGGTTGTGGGCCGACTATTGTGCCTAAAAGAACATGATTATTACGTAAAGAAAGCAATAAAATCCGAATTGAACCTGAACTTGAAAGCGATCGACCCAGTTGTTTCACAGCGTTTGGCCAAAATGACTGTAATGAGAGTCCAGCCTTCCTAGCCAGTAAGAGATTACGTTTACCAATGCACATAGTAATCCTACAAAAAGATTTTAAAACGACGACAGAACGAAGACACAGAGAGGCCTCTCTCTGTTATCTTTAATTGCTCATGATGTCAAACGCCAAAAATGTGCATCATAACGTTATATCGGTACAAAGAGATTTGGATCTCAATATGCATAAATCAAGGCATGAAAATATTATATTTTAGTTATATATAAAAACCATTTTGATTCATTTGAAAAATATCAGGTTTATCTGCGAGACATCAATGAAAAACATTACATGTCAAAACCAACAGCCAGTGCTCCCCATAGTCATAATATATAGGCTGTGTCTCATGAGATCGGGCCAATTGAAACGTCTTTGATCGGGTGCCAGCTTTGACCGGGTGCCAGCTTTGACCGGGTGCCAGCTTTGACCGGCCACCTTGAAAATAAATATTTAAGAAAAATAAATTTATTCTTTGATGTGTAAGGGATAAAATAAAGAAAATGGTGGTGGTTGTATCTTCATACAATAAATTGCTTTGCCTGCCCTAAATAAACTGTTTTATGTCAGCCGGTCAAAGCTGGCACCCAGTCAAAGCTGGCCCGATCTCCCATTTAGTTTAACACATTAGATGGCTTTTAGCCATGTTTTAGCCCTCTCCCTCCATGCTAATGTTTAGTAAGATGATGTGTGCTCCCACATGCCTCCTGCTCCCAGCTAGAAAAATGGGAATACATGACAATGTCCATAACATGTTAATACAATGTACCCCCCTCCCCATATTGCAACAAATGATTCGCCCGATACACACCCACCTGTCCCAACACTCACTGATAGTGATTGGCCCATATAAAATAGGCCACATAGATAAGGCTTGTACAAAAACATCATTGATCAGCGCTTCACAGCCGTAGCAACGTACACAATCCTATTTCATTTGATATTTAATATACAAATCTGCCAAGATGAGCAGCAAACTGAAGAGATTATTCCTGAACTTCAGATCTCAGTCCAGCAAATGCTTGTCTCTCAGATCATTGATCGATAACCATGACGAAGAGGGACTCCGTAAAATGCTGACAACCGATTGGTACGTGAATGATTACTTCGAGCCAGGTGTCCAGCCTACCGACTATAAACATGGCCTAGCATGGATGTGTCCATACATACTGACCGAGTGTAGCCTGGCCGCCATCCACTTTGTCATTCTGAGTGGCTGGATGCAGGGTCTAAGGGTCCTACACCAGGCTGGGGCAAACATCCATCTACAAGGCAGACTGGACATGACACTGGAGGACACCCCCTCAGAGGAGTATCAACCCCACATGCCCAAGTACAGGACTTGGGATTTCACCCCTTTGATGTGGGCAGTTCTCTATTTGCATACAGATATGTGTGAGTTCCTCATTGACAATGGTGCTAATCTGTGGACAATTTGTCCTCATTCACAGAAGTCAGCATTGAGTATTGCAATTGACATAGTCAATGTTTCCGCTGTGAATCTGCTCATAGTGAAAGATCGATTTCTGTCAGATTCTGCTATCACCATCCATTTAGAATGTAAGACAATGGTGGAGTTGGCTTTCAACAATACTCTGCTCAATGTGTACAGAAGGCCATTTGAAGATGAGGTGGAGGTGTTAAAACAGCTGATGAGCACTGTAACTGATGTAAACCAACCTGTAAAGGCTGTAGGAGGCACTTTACCATTACTTCATCAATGTATCAAACATGTGCTCTACCCTCTGGACCTATACAACACCTTGTTCCAGAGGGGTGTTGATGTGGATGACCATGTTGAGGGTCTCACTGCCTTGGCTAGAGTCATTTCTCATGAAACACCAAAGGCGATCTGTGCCAAGTGGCTCATCAAACATGGCGCTGACACCAATGTACACGTGACACCGAGAGTTGGTGCATCCAGTTCTAGAGGACAGAGTCGGGGTTTGATCACAATTGCCCTTAGCAATATCACACCTCAATTCCACATAGCTCGCCTGCTGCTATTCGCTGGTGTGAAATTGTCAAGAGAGGACATAAATATCTTAGAACAGGCATACAGGGATAAAATAAGCCATGAGAAGCAACCACATGCATTTATAAACGCTGGTATATTCACGGGACAACACAAAGTGTCGCCAGTTGTAAAACGAAGAAGAAAACCTTTTCTGAGCTTAAAGCAGAGAAAACACCAAGAAGAAGACCTGCTTGGGTTTAGTGCTGACTCCCTGAATGCTTGCTATGAGCGGGATACTCCTCCATACAATGACTCTCTGCAGCAGATCATTAGTTTCCTGAGCCAACCACCCTCACTGAAGTTGAGCTGTAGACAATGCCTTCGGCGGAACCTGGTATCGCTTTCCCCATGTGTTGTAAAAACACTCCCAGTACCGGTCACAATGAAGCGCTACATTTTGTGTCATGAACTGTAAAATATTCGCAGTAGCAGTATTTTAAAACAAAGCACTACATTTTAAACAAAGTGCTACACCTTGTGTCATGAGCTGTAAAACACTCCCATACCAGCTCTTTAAGAAAATGAACTGTAAAATGCTATTAGTAATGGCAGCAATGTCCAGAGTGCAACATCCTGTGTTGTGAATGGTAAAACACTTGCAGCACTGGTCACAATGAAGCATTACATCCTGTGTCATGAATTGCACATGAAGTACTCCCATGGCAGTACACACTCAGAGAGGTCAACGTCATTGTATACTTTTAGGGAGTATACTTTTAGGGAGTGGTCATTTTTTAACAATGGGAGGGGGGTCAGTGGATTTTCGCGTGAGAGGGTTGGAATTTTTCTCGTTCCCCCCGCGAGACGGGTCGAAATCTTTTTGGTCCCTCCTCCAGGCATTTGAAATTTAGCACGGCCGACGCCTTTGAGCTATTGTAATGCGCGGTCTTTTCCGCTAAAAAGGGGTGTAATTTTTTTGGTACCCCCCCTTCAAGGGGTCCAAATTTTTTGGTCCCCCAAATCCACCAACCCCCCTGTTGTTAAAATATGACCAGTCCCTTTAAGATAAAGTGCTAGATTCTGTGTCATTAACTGCACAACGCTACCAGTACCAGCCACAGTGAAGCGATACATACTCTGTCATAAAGGCCATAAGTCCAAATGTAATGGTTTTAAAAATACGATATTAACAAGTTCTGTACTTTATCCACCATAACTTTTTATCCTTTCTATATAGCACCATAAGAATGTATGTGATCACCTGCCGCTTTGATGTATGCTCAGTTATAAAGCAATTACTAATGTACCAAAGGAACACCAGTTCCTGGGCTGGACGTTATCCTTTACTACTACTAAGTTTATTATTAGAAGTTCTAACACGCACAGCCATGACTCTCCCATTGACGCAATAGACCAAGCGGCGTGGTTTGATCAGAGGACCAAGTCACTGACTTCGCATTTTGTGGCGCACAACTAGACGACGGGGCCCAATTACAAAGTAAGTTTCGGAAGTTGTGGTCTATTATCTCAAATAATCTGAGTTAATCTTGCATTATCTTGACTTTTGTTTGTTGTCAGAACCGCATTTAATCACGTCACACCTGCGAGGGCCTCTAGACCAAGCCACTCTGTCTCGGGAGCCTGTCCCATGGCACCTGCGGTGTCCCTGGACAGGCTCCCTCGACGTTGTGACTTGGTCTAGAGACTCCTCTCGCCGCGCCGTGGCTAAATGCGTAGATCACAATTTTACTAGTTAATGTCAATTTATATTTTACCTGGTATCAACCCAAACATTATGATTAACATAATATGATATAAACATAACAGGTTGTTCTATTGCATTGTTCTTGTTAGTTTTCAAGTAAATCTACCTATATTATTATGATTCATACTGTGATAAATACCCAAAAGAACCACCGATGCAAAGGAATGAATGATAAAACTGTCTTTATTTAATTTGTCCTAATACTGGACCATACCGATTTATACCCAGGGAAATTAACTGTGTGGAGGCAAGGGGAAAGGATACTCCAAGGAAAAAGTCAACTTTAAAATTGATGTCATAAGCTTTCCAGTGATATATTACACTTGAAGATATCAATTCTAGTTTTTGAGGAATGGCTTCATGAATATGTGAGGGCATTGCCCTATCAAAAAGCCCAATAAGCTCTAAGTCTCATATTTTCCCAGATATCCCTATATAATTAGCATAATGATGATAATGAGAAATATATCATACATTTTCATTCTTTTCATCATAAAATTTGACCTAGGAATGGTAATTTTATTCTGTTTTGACCATAGTAACCCCCATGAATCATTCTGTCAAGGGGTATCTTTAATTTTTCTATTTGGAATGAAAATCATGTTTCCATGGCAACATATATCAACAAGGACACCCATTTAGGCCTTAAAACATTCTTTTTACATTCCAAATATAGGGGCTTTTCACTTGAAATGGAATGTTTTGTATATTCCCATTTCTTTCTACAGAGAAAAGTACCCTAGAGCAATTTTTACTCTTTTTCTTTCATTTAAGGCCATAGTGGCGCCCTCCTGGTGGCAAAAATCGGAACTAATCCCGCACGGACTATCCTTTCTACTTGTCAGAATCATTCTTAAATTCTAAGAAATGTGACCAAACTAGCCAAAAGGCCCATCCGTGGAGGGATTTTTAGTACTGTTGTTTGGCCACCAAAGTGACTTAACCCTTTAAGGACGGCATTATGCTTTAATGCATCATGTCCTTGGTCATCATGATGCATGAATGCAGCCCTTGCAATTAACTCACCAGTGCTGCATTCAAGACTTAAAAATCTCCTTTCAATAAAACTGATTTGTCATAATTATCACTATTGATTATGGGATGCAATGTTTTAGAGCTTATTTACCATTTTCAGTTACTGATAATTATGAGCTAATCTGTGAAAAGCGATTCCCACAAAACTACCAGGAATATCTTAGCTCATGATAACTCATTTTAAAGAGTATGACACCCACCTTGAATACTAATTGCTCCCTGGATGGGTCCTTTCCCTAGCTTGGTCACAAAAAATGAGGTCTAGATGTAAAAACTAATTTAGTCTTTTAATATTGACAAAGTCAATGGTGGGAGACTGCTTTGTTGTGGCATGGATTTATTCATAGCTCTCTGCCTGTCAAGTGTTTGCATAAAGATTTGCAGACACGTAATCCCATACAAGATTCGAAAGTCACGGAGCACCTGGTGAGTCGATATTCTGTTCTTAAATATTCAGCATGGTCCCAGCTATGTGTGAGGTTCACATACTGAATCTGCCAGATGATCACGATTTACAAACAAGGAAAAATATTCACCTCTACTTTCATCAGATCATTACAGATTGATTATGCTCATTGCATTCTAACAGCTCACTTCATGTGTGGTACAGCTTTAATATACAGGGGTAATTCTCATCGCCATCTTCATTTGGATTTCCAGTTTGATCTGCAGTGTTTCCGCATTTGGATCTCACTTTGGATATGGAGAACAATATGGGAAACCAGACTCTATGTGATAATTCCTCATTCTATGATAATAATACAGATAACTTAGCAGTCTTCTATATGCCACTCAAGACTATTGTGTCTCTTGTTCTCCTCAGCATTGGAATGGTTATGAACTGCATCATCATCATTGTTATAACATATGGCTCTCTGATGAAGACATCAGCCTTTATGGTACTACTCCTCCTTCTAGCTGTTGCAAGGATATCCACCACAAGCTCCATATCCTCAGGCGGGAGGTTCACAGGCAGGATACACTGCAGGAGGCCACCACCAGGGAGTTCCTCCAGTAGCTGTTGTAACTGTCCAACCTGGTGTTAATGCACCTCTTCAAGCCTCTGGGGCTGGACCCAGAGTCAAGGATTGGGATAAAGGACTCTGCGGCTGCTGCAGTAGCTGTGGATCGTGCCTACTCAGTACATTCTGCTCCTGCTATGTTGTAAGTGGACAATTATATATTTCACTTTTTCTTGCCTTTTTACAGAATTCTATTTCCATTTTTATTTTCTTAAAAAACTAATAATAGCCATAAAACATAATATTTCAATTGACAAAGAGTAAACCCTATACTCTTTAAATATTGGTCTTCAACGGGTGTATCTCCTGTATACGTGGATATTTTTGCTGGTATAATTTTTTGCGGATTTAAACAAATGTATACCTACAACTACATAGGATCAATTTTCGCTCTGTACATATTTTCACGGATTTTAAAATATGTACAGCGCGAAATAAAATACGTTTACAGTATTTGGCTTTCCTGTTTTCTACATTTTGATCATTATAATGATGATTACAAAAATACCATCAACATCAAAGTTGAGTTTATTGATTGTGATGTCGGGTCTATGATAATATTAGTCACGTGTGGTAATTTTTCCCTGGTGTCTAGAAATATTCAGCTTTTCAATAATTAACCTGTTCAATATTTAAGCAGTGAAAGTAAAAATTATGAACGTGGTACATTCAAAGACATTGATTAAATTTGTGAATGATTAATATGATATTTGGTTTCATTCAAGGTGGGGAAGAATGCAGAGGCTCTGGGTCACTCCTGCTGTCTCTACTGTATTGGCGCAGTTATACCGGTTGTCAATATTTTCACCCGATTCGTTCTCCGCGTGGAGATCCGGAGCCGACGCGGCATCAAAGGCTCTGAGTGCGGAGACTGTTGTAAAATTTGTTTCTGTGCTTGCTGTGCACTTACACAGGAGGCCAATGAAGTTAGACTACTCAAGGCCGGCAGTCAACGTATCCTACGTGAATAACTATTAGTTTTAAGTTAGCAGAGGAAAATCAAGGAACTGCATTTAAGGCTGAACCATTACCTCCACATCTTGTATAACTGGTGGGCATACATGCATACCAGGTACGTTTATATGTTATATATATTATACAAATCTTCCCGTATGCTTCATGTGTATCGACCATTCATCTGCTGTTTCACTCGATATAGACTGAGATGATACTGTAGGAAAAGCCATGTAAAGAATCGCAGCAGGCATTTCAGGGCGGATCCAGGAATTTTGGAAAGGGGGGGGGGCGTGAAATAGGCAATGTACTGCGGGTATTGAAAAAATATACATTAAAATAACTATATTAAAATAATTTAATACGCCGGGTCCGCCCCCCTCTGAATCCGCACCTGCGGCATTTCATCAAATAAATCTTTATTTCTGTGCTCTGCAGTAGACTATACTATATTCCCAGCATTATATGCTGTGATGTCATAATACTTTTCCTAACTCATGAAGAAATGCATGTTAATTCTCAACATCATAATTATTTTCATGATTATATACCCGCGGGTTGTGGGCCGACTATTGTGCCTAAAAGAACATGATTATTACGTAAAGAAAGCAATAAAATCCGAATTGAACCTGAACTTGAAAGCGATCGACCCAGTTGTTTCACAGCGTTTGGCCAATATGACTGTAATGAGAGTCCAGCCTTCCTAGCCAGTAAGAGATTGCGTTTACCAATGCACATAGTAATCCTACAAAAAGATTTTAAAATGACGACAGAACGAAGACCCAGAGAGGCCTCTCTCTGTTATCTTTAATTGCTCATGATGTCAAATGCCAAAAATGTGCATCGTAACGTTATATCGGTACAAAGAGATTTGGATCTCAATATGCATAAATCAAGGCATGAAAATATTATATTCTAGTTATATATAAAACCCATTTTGATTCATTTGAAAAATATCAGGTTTATCTGCGAGACATCAATGAAAAACCAACAGCCAGTGCTATAAAGGTTCTCCATAGTCATAATATATACGCTGTGTCTCATGAGATCGGCCAATTGAAACGTCTTTAACCGGGTGCCAGCTTTGACCGGGTGCCAGCTTTGACCGGCCACCTTAAAAAATAAATATTTAAGAAAAATAAATTTCTTCTTTGATGTGTAAGGGATAAAATAAAGAAAATGATGGTGGTTGTATCTTCATACATGGCTTTGCCTGCCCTAAATAAACTGTTTTATGTCAGCCGGTCAAAGCTGGCACCCAGTCAAAGCTGGCCCGATCTCCCATTTAGTTTAACACATTAGATGGCTTTTAGCCATGTTTTAGCCCTCTCCCTCCATGCTAATGTTTAGTAAGATGATGTGTGCTCCCACATGCCTCCTGCTCCCAGCTAGAAAAATGGGAATAGGCTACATGACAATGTCCATAACATGTTAATACCCCCCTCCCCATATTGCAACAAATGATTTGTCCGATACACACCCACCTGTCCCAACACTCACTGATAGTGATTGGCCCATATAAAATAGGCCACATTGATAAGGCTTGTAAACATCATTGATTATCGCTTCACATCTGTAGCAACGTACACAATCCTATTTCATTTGATATTTAATATACAAATCTCCCAAGATGAGCAGCAAACTGAAGAGATTATTCCTGAACTTCAGATCTCAGTACAGCAAATGCTTGTCTCTTAGATCATTGATCGATAACCATGACGAGGAAGGACTCCGTAAAATGCTAACAACCGATTGGTACGTGAATGATTACTTCGAGCCAGGTGTCCAGCCTACCGACTATAAACATGACCTAGCATGGATGTGTCCATACAGACTGACCGACTGTAGCCTGGCCGCCATCCACTTTGTCATTCTGAGTGGCTGGATGCAGGGTCTAAGGGTCCTACACCAGGCTGGGGCAAACATCCGTCTTCAAGGCAGACTGGACATGGCACTGGAGGATACCCCATCAGAGGAGTATCAAATCCACATGCCCAAGTACAGGAATTGGGATTTCACCCCTTTGATGTGGGCAGTTCTCTATTTGCATACAGATATGAGTGAGTACCTAATTGACAATGGTGCTAATCTGTGGACAATTTGTCCTCATTCACAGAAGTCAGCATTGAGTATTGTAATTGACATAGTCAATGTTTCCGCTGTGAAACTGCTCATAGGGAAAGATCGATTTCTGTCAGATTCTGCTATCACCATCCATTCAGAATGTAAGACTATGGTGGAATTGGCTTTCAACAATACTCTACTCAATGTCTACAGAAGGCCATTTGAAGATGAGGTGGAGGTGTTAAAACAGCTAATGAGCACTGTAACTGATGTAAACCAACCTGTAAAGGCTGTAGGAGGCACTTTACCATTACTTCATCAATGTATCAAACATGTGCTCTACCCTCTGGATCTCTACAACACCTTGTTCCAGAGGGGTGTTGATGTGGATAACCATGTAGAGGGTCTCACTGCCTTGGCTAGAGTAATCAGTCATGAAACACCAAAAGCCATCTGTGCCAAGTGGCTCATCAAACATGGCGCTGACACCAATGTACACGTGACACAGAGAGTTAGTGCGTCCAGTTCTAGAGGACAGAGTCGGGGTTTGATCACAATTGCCCTTAGCAATATCACACCCCAATTCCACATAGCTCGCCTGCTACTATTCGCTGGTGTGAAATTGTCAAGAGAGGACATTAATATCTTAGAACAGGCATACAGGGATAAAATAAGCCATGAGAAGCAACCGTATGCAATGATAAATTCTGGTATATTTAGTGGACAACACAAAGTATTGCCAATTGTAAAACGGAGAAGAAAACCTTTTCTGAGCTTAAAGCAGAGAAAACACCAAGAAGAAGACCTGCTTGGGTTTAGTGCTGACTCCCTGAATGCTTGCTATGAGCGGGATACTCCTCCATACAATGACTCTCTGCAGCAGATCATTGGTTTCCTGAGTCAACCACCCTCACTGAAGTTGAGCTGTAGACAATGCCTTCGGCGGAACCTAGTATCGCTTTCCCCATGTGTTGTAAAAACACTCCCAGTACCGGTCACAATGAAGCGCTACATTTTGTGTCATGAACTGTAAAATATTCGCAGCAGCAGTATTTTAAAACAAAGCGCTACATTTTAAACAAAGTGCTACATCTTGTGTCATGAACTGTAAAACACTCCCAGAGCAGCCTTCTAAAACTAAACTCTACATCTTGCGTCATGAACTGTAAAACACTTCCATACCAGCTCTTTTAAAAAAAGCGCTATAATACTGTGTCATGAACTGTAAAATGCTTTTAGTAATGGCAGCAATGTCCAGAGTGCAACATCCTGTGTTGTGAATGGTAAAACACTTGCAGCACTGGTCACAATGAAGCAGTACATCCTGTGTCATGAATTGTACATGCTGTACTCCCATGGCCACAAGCTTAAACTGATCAGTTTGATTATACTCGTACAGTGGATGACTGTATATACCACAAGGTATGACACAGCTAGACACCCATCATCTTTATACCCTAGGTGGCCCTACTGTACAATGTATTTGGCCATAGACAGGTGGCACCATCTGAAGTATAAAGATGATGGTGGACTAAGCAGTTTGTATATTCCTAAATAGATGGTGCTACTGTCTACTGGCAAACCCATGGTACAGTGGGGCCATCTAGGGTATAAAGATGATTGGCGTCTAGCTCAGTCATACCTTATGCTATATACAGTCATTAACTCCTAGTATAACCAAGCTGGTCAGTTTACGCCTGTGCCCATGGCAGTACACACTCAGAAAAGTCAACGTCATTGTCGCTGAGGCTGACTTTTATGAGTGTGTAGCCTAGCAGCCTTTTAAAATAAAACGCTCCCATACCAGCCTTTTAGGGAGTGGTCATTTTTTAACAACAGGGGGGGCGGGTCAGTGGATTTTTGTATAAGAGGGTCGGAATCTTTCTCGTTCCCCCCGCGAGACGGGTCGACATTTTTATGGTCCCCCCTCCAGGTGATTGAAATTTAGCACGGCCGACGCCTTTGAGCTATAGTAACGCGTGGGCTTTTCCGCTAAAGAGGTGTAATTTTTTTGGTACCCCCTCTTCAAGGGGTCCAGATTTGTTTGGTCCCCCCCCAAATCCACCAACCCCTTTAAGACAAATGACCACTCCCTTTATGATAAAGTGCTACATTCTGTGTCATGAACTGCACAATGCTTCCAGTACCAGCCACAGTGAAGCGATACATACTCTGTCATAAAGGCCATAAGTCCAACTGTAATGGGTTTAATAATACCAGAAATAAGATATTAACAAGTTCTGTGCTTTATCCACCATAACTTTCTATCCTTTCTATATAGTACCATAAGAATGTATGTGATCACCTGCCGCTGTGATGTAAGTTATAAAGCAATTACAAATGTACCAAAGGAACACCAGTTCCTGGGCTGGACGATAATGACCAGAGTGACTTAACCCTTTAAGGACGGCATTATGCTTTAATGCATCATGCCCTTGGTCATTATGATGCATGAATGCAGCCCTTGCAATTAACTCACCAGTGCTGCATTCAAGCATCATGACGACCCTACGGTGCTGAGACATGTTTTCTATGGAAAATTAGCACATAAGACAGTTTCTGGTTACCATAGAAACCATGAATTCCATTACACAAAATGAGAGATAATTGCTTCTAGGACCAAATTTAGACTTAAAAATCTCATTTTATTTGGTTATTCAATAAAACGGATTTCTCATAATTATCACTATTGATTAGGCCTATGGGATGCAATGTTTTAGAGCTTATTTTTCATTTTACTGATATGACCTAATCTGTGAAAAGCGATTCCCACAAAACTACCAGGAATATTTTAGCTCATGATAACTCATTTTAAAGAGTATGACACCCACCTTGAATACTAATTGCTCCCTGGATGGCTCTTTTCCCTAGCTTGGTCACAAAAAATGAGGTCTAGGTGTAAAAACTAATTTAGTCTTTTAATATTGACAACGTCAATGGTGGGAGACTGCTTTGTTGTGGCATGGATTTATTCATAGCTATCTGCCTGTCAAGTGTTTGGATAAAGATTTGCAGACACGTAATCCCATACAAGATTCGAAAGTCACGGAGCACCTGGTGGGTCGATATTCTGTTCTTAAATATTCAGCATGGTCCCAGCTATGTGTGAGGTTCACATACTGAATCTGCCAGATGATCACGATTTACAAACAAGGAAAAATATTCACCTCTACTTATATCAGATCATTTAAAGATTGATTATGCTCATTGCATTCTAGCAGCTCACTTGTTTGGTGCAGCTTTAATAGGCTATACAGAGGTAACCTCATGTCCATCTTCATTTGGATTTCCAGCCTGACCTGCATTGTTTCCGCATTTGGATCTCACTTTGGATATGGAGAACAATATGGGAAACCAGACTCTATATGATAATTCTTCATGCTATGATGACAATATAGATAACAGAGCAGTCTTCTATATGCCACTCAAGACTATTGTGTCTCTTGTTCTCCTCAGCATTGGAATGGTTATGAACTGCATCATCATCATTGTTATAACATATGGCTCTCTGATGAAGACATCAGCCTTTATGGTACTACTCCTCCTTCTAGCTGTTGCAGATAACATCACATTGCTGTGTGATATTTTGTGGCAAGACGGGATATATTACTTACTGCCATTTTCCTCATCAATTTGGGGCTGCCGAGTGCTTGTCTTGATAAATACAGCTCTGCTGCTGTGTCATCTTGGTTTATTACATTTATAACAGTCGAGCGTTTCATCGCTGTGATCTATCCATTAAAGGCACACATTTATTGCACAAAAAGAAAACTCCTCTTTGCCACTTCTACACTAGTCTTTATAGTAATCCTGATCCATCTTCCACTATTATTCACTGGCTACATAAAAAAGGTAAACAGGATATATGTATGCTCCTCCTTTGGATCCTCATCATTGTTAAAAACGCTTTACTTTCTTCTACTTGGACTGGTGTACTGCCTCATACCCTTTATCATCATTTCCATCCTAAATGTAAAAATATTGAAAAGGATCTACCGCCAAAGGACATTCAGAGCCCAACAACAGCCCCAACAGTATCCACATACAAATACTTCTGGTAAATCAAATCTTACTTTCACAATGTTAGCAGTGTGCTTTGTGTTTATAATGACTACCTTACCAGCAGAGTTCTGTGTAGTTTTGCTCTCTTTATCTAAACTAATCGGCACAGATCTTGTCAGCAGTGGCAGTCTTGCTGTGGTTATTACATATAGATTCAGATTTGTCAATCACAGTATAAATCTTGTGGTGTACTGTGTGACTGGAACAGCCTTTAGGAAGACATTTATCATTTGTTTGGGATGTCGTAAAAGACCTGATTCAGTACGTCTCACCCAGCAACAATGCAGAACAGTGCAGGACACAGTCCTGTAAAGCAATACAGGATGATTATCAGTGCACCATGACAGTTGTTTCAACAAAGACATCATAGTTAGAGCATGTATTATAAACATAGGGTGGCATGAGAAACACCTGAGTATACTAGAAACATTCAAAACTATTTTCAGTGAAACACAGTACTATTCCAATTCCAATTAGAACCATAGTTCCACTTCCCAAATCAGGCTGCCACATGTAGATGTAAGACATTGGCACCCAATTTGTTTGTTAAACATATGTAACAAGCTCATGCGAAAAATGATCTATCAACGGTTAGGGAGCGTTCATTATTTATGGCAGGGGGGGGGCGGGCGTTTTGCAAAACGAATACGTAAAAAAAAAAAGACCCCCCCCCCCTCTGAATGGGTCAAAAAAAAAAGACCCCCCCCCTCCGAATGGGTCAAAAAAAAAAGACCCCCCCCCTCCGAATAGGTTGAAAAAAAATGACCCCCCCCCTCACCATAGATGTTTATGAATACTTAATAATGGCATCAACGACATACAAAGTCTACATAGTCCTATACTATAACCTATTATAGCATGTGCTTAACCATTATTTGAGGGAGTGGTTATAGGGCATAACAATATGGTGAATATTTTCCCACATGTGGAGAGCGCACATTTTTCTGTTTCCGTGGCACGTTTGATATTTTTGCTAAAAATTGGTGTGATTACTTTGGTCCCCACCTACAAGTCCTGCTAATACTGTTTGGTAGAAGTACCATGAAATGGCCCAGCTCAGGGGCCGCGGAAGGTGGATAAAGTTGGAGGGCCCAGCTCCCAAAGCCAGCTGATGAGTGTTGGTTGGAGGGAGAAACAAATGGTTGTTTCGGGGCTACAAGCACTACAAGGAAAATTTAGGAATTTGACCTTTATACTAGTGTATTCAGAGTGGTCTGAAGTCTACCATATGATCCTGGAAAGTTTTGTAATTTTACATTGAAATTGATGAGTTCTGAGGGACTTTGAGCTTGTCTTTCAAGAATTTCTAGGAATTTTACCTCGAGATTGGTGTATTCTTGGGTACTCTGAGTCTAGAATGTTCATGTTTCCCAAAAAGATTGGCTCCCCCACTTTACTAGGCCCCCAGCCCCCCCCCCTGTTCCGCGCTACTGCAGCTTAAAACAAAGATGTTTGATGAAGGGATGCTCTGGACATTATAATAGTGGCAAACCTGAAGAAAATTTTGAAAATCTAGAGGTCAATGGGCCCATTTTAATGTATCCTGGTATTATAACTTGCAGTTAAAGAAACAAGATCACTATTTGAACCTAGCTTGGTTTTCCAAAGGCTAGGATCAGTAAGAAATAGGGAGCTCAGGGTGAGAATTTGAAGTTGAACAAAGAGTCACGGGGGAATGTGTCTTTGTTATATAATGGCACGGATCAATTACAACCGCTTAAGCCATCAATGGTATGCATGGATGTTACTTGCACCATAGTTGATAACCTTTATTTGAGGAAATGCCATAAGGTACCTGCCTTCAATATTCTAGGGTGTGGTCAGTATAACCAAGCCATGGGAATGCATTGACTCCAAAAAAAATAAAAGCTTTAAGATAGTGATGAATAACTCACTGATAACCCTGCAGAGCATCGGAAGCAACTTGACCAGAACCAAATATAGAGCTCTAAAAATTCTGATGAGGCCAAGTAGCGATGAGTAGCAATGATTATTCAGTGCCTGATTTCTGTTGAAGCCAAAGATGAACTTAGAGGGAGATTTAGAAATTGGCGACAGAAGGAGTGGCATCCGCAGCAGAAAACTCTGTGGATCTGGTGGCTATTTGCTACATTTCAAGGCATTCGGTACACCGATTTATAGTGGGATGATCATGTTTACTCTATGAGTCTGCTGATTTTATAAGTCCTAGAATCTGTGAGAAGCAGGCAGCTATCAGGGAGATGGTGAAGGTATTCTAAAAAAATTGAGAGCTCTGCAATCAGAACGCTGTGGCTCATTTAGCAGGGTCTGGCACAAGATACCAAGGAAAAGTGTGTATCATGACTAGTGTAATCACGCCTTTGACTGGTGGAGTGGACCTAAGCTACAATGTATCAATATTATATGAGGTAGATCTGCATCTTGCATACTATGCATCTGCTCCTCTATTAGGAAGAAAGGCAGGGTCTAGACATGTAGGCCAGTTCACCCTTGCATATGGATGCCAAAATATGATGGGCAAGGCTAAAGTCCAATTAACCCAAACTATTTCGGATACAGTACTGTCATATTTCGGTGCCACAATAGCATTCATCTAACTGCACACTGATAGCTTTGCTGTTTAGACCCCCTACTTCTGTACTCTTCTCGTGTTGAATTAATGCTCTTTCTCCAGTTAATTATTGTTGTTTAGGAAAAGAAAAGTAGTGAATCATTCAAGTGTCGATTGGTAGGCAAGAAATTTAGCAAAGTTCTACCGTCTCTATGACCCCAATTCGCGACATGTGTCGTGAAATTCGCGTCACGTTGTGTAAAAAAATACGCCCTCCCAAATAAAATTTAATACCCCTAAAAAAAATGACCCCCCCCCTCAGAATAGGTTGAAAAAAAAAGACCGCCCCCTGAGAATAGGTTGAAAAAAAAAGCCCCCCCCCCTCCGAATACCCCTAAAAAAAATGACCCCCCCCCCTGATTTGCACACCCCCCCCCCTGGCATAAATAATGAACGCTCCCTTAGTAACACCCCTACATGAACACCATCACATCTCAGGTGCCCAATCTGCATTCACGTCTGGAAGGTGCACCGGTGACACTGTGTATTGCCTAGTGACTGCCCTCTACAATGCGAGAAACAAGGTCGGCAACTGGTCAGCCGTGAGCATCAAACCAGAGCTAATGACAAGCTGTCGGCAATCTTGTTCTAAAATTGAATAAAAAAGGGTTACCACAGGGATCCTTAGTCGGTCCCCTCCCGTTCATCTCCTGTACATATGTGGATGACATCAGTGAAGTCATAGAGAACAGTCAGGTCTACCTCTGCGCAGATGACCTAGCACTAGTTGTCTCCAGATGAAATGTAGAGAGACTGGTCCATGACACCAGTTTTACCCAGTAGAAAAATGATGATTAGGGAGGAGTAATTTTTAACAAGGGGGCGGTGTGGACTTTCGTTGGCGCATGGTAAACATTTTCCTCCCCCCTCCTCCCCCATATGTGTTCAGATTTATCACGGCCAATGCCTTTGGCCTAGAGTAATGATTGGGCCTTTTCGTTATTAACCCAGATATGCCTACCGTCCTTTTAAAAGGACGTTTTTGGTACTTTTTCATCCATTTTCAACTCATCACCATTCTCTGGAAAATTTATGAAAAGTATTTTTCTTTTGCGAATTTGATCTATGAAACTTAATATTTTAGGTGATATAGATTATGTGTCTCTGTGTACCTTTCCCTAGAAATTGCGGATGCGGCAACTTCAAAAATATTTAAGAGATATTAGCAATGATTAAAGCAATATTAAGGCCAAAAATCGCTAAAAATATAACAGAACATTGTAATTTTTGGCAAAAAATGAATTTGAGTAGCTTTTCACACAGAATAACATGGAATCAGCATATTTGGTGATATTTGAGGCCTTAATGGGGAAAATCCTTGTTTCCATGGCAACAAAACATTCCAAAATGGCAGTTTTTGTTGATTTTGGTTGCCATGGTAACGGAAAGTCCTACTTTTCATATGACAGTCATATACAAAAATTCAAATTCATCTTAAGTATATTTATTAGTTGAAATTCATTGCAAGTTTCTGTATTGCTCCAAATATAAAATATTACAATTCAAATAGTGCAGAACATTACCTATTTTTGACGTCAGGACGTCACATATAAGACGTCATAATTTGGTCTATACTGTCTCTATGCAAATAGGGGGTACTGATATTTTCAAGTGATGTAGTTAACTTTGATCTTTCACGGTTTCACTAATAATTGGAGTATAGACAAAATTCTTTCAGATTTGGAAAGCTTAGGAGATTCCCTATGAGGGAAAATTCTCTTAAAAAGGTCCTCAGGCATATCTGGGTTAAAAAAGGGTGAACTTTCTTTCTTTCCGCAAGAGGGGGCCATATCATTGTAGTCCCCCTCCAAAAAAAACCCAACCTTCTGCTGTAGTTAATATATTTCCACTCCCTTAAGTGCATAGAAAATGTTAGATTGATACTGTAAAAAATAGATGTACTTTTTACAGATTCACTCTGTAAAAGTTAACACTGATTCACCATTATTTGTTATACAATGAAGCACCGTAAATATCAGCCATTTCACAGTGGATCCTTGTTAAATGCTAACCTGGTTTGGATTACAATGATTCAACGTAAATTCATCTTCTAATGTCAAATCCTAGAGGGAGCCACATATAGTGGATCTTACCATAGATAGGTGGCCTGGTTTGTAAGAAGACTTTTCTGGAGAGTGTGAGCCCTTGAAGTGGAGTATAAATGTTGAAATAATGGTAATTTTCAATTAATCTATATGTTTGAAAATTTAACAATTCAATCTTTTGATAGGTTTTAACATACAGTGATCACTTGACAATATCCAGTAGCTGTCTGGATCTATACACCTATTTTGTGGTAATATACTATGCATTATTATCCTTACCTCTGGAAACTCTGTCTTGTATCAATCCTATAGAGTAAAAGCACTTGTATAGGCCAGGGCTAGTATGCAAATCAGATCCCCAGTATAGCATATATTTGAATACTGTGAATCTATTAACCCCTTACACACGGTAAGCCAATATTTTGCACAAAATTGCATTGAGTTACAAGATATTTAGTGGTGAAGGGGTTAATGCTGATTTAACGTAAAATTAACAGTGATTCAACGTAAAATGAACAGTGATTCTGTGTAAAATGAACAGTGATTATGCGTAAAATTAACGGTGACCATCACCATTCAAAAAACGGTGAAAGTTATGTCCCAATAGTTGCCGGTGATTCAACGTCATTTTGACGACATTTTTTCTACAGTGAGATCAAGGCAAACATATTTATTTGATGACGAATAATGAGTGTGGGTCGTATGGATTCATGTTAAGCAGAATTCTACCTGGCATTAACCCTCCCACCCCCATCTACATCATAAATACACTCCCGAAATGTTGTAAAGAAAGATGTGTGCCGTGACATTTAATCATGTGTTTAGCAAAGTATCAACTTATCACTAAAATCAAGAAAGATAATTCTTTGCTGAAGGTAGTTATGAGGTAAGAATGTACATCGGTGCACACAGATTAGTTAATGCACTACCCAGCTGCCAATAGTTAAACTAACGTTAAATTTGTCTTGAATCAGTTTGACTTTTTGGTGCTGAATATTGAGAACATGAGGATGTGGACATGTTAATACAATGAGATAGGCGCTTACGGCATTATACCTACATCAGGTCTCAATGCCACACCTATGCATATAACTCACATGAGATCAACAATATTAGTTACCTTGGAAACTTGAAGTTGTGGAAATAATATGAATTAGAAGAACAAGTTGTCAGGACAGTTTGACATACACAGTGTTGTATACAATGGAAAACCAAACGATCTCGGATTATATCTTAAATGCTTCTAGCAGCAATTCCACTGTAACAGATCAGTTGGAGCCTACTACCTACCTATTTGGGAGGATTGCAACCTTAATAATATGTGGATTTGGAACATTGTTGAACTGTCTTGTAATCATTGTGATAGTCTATGGCTCCCTCATGAAAAGGTCTGTCTTCTTCGTTCTTCTTGTGACCCTAGCAGTCATGGACAATTTGAATTTATGTTTTATTGTTGTAAAACTGGATGTAATCTACCAGTTACTTTCATTTTCTTCCTCACTGTGGTTCTGCCGTGTACTTGTATTTATGATATATAGCTCAAGCACTATCTCATCCTGGTTGATTGTATTGATATCGGTTGAACGTGCTATCGCAATTCTCTATCCATTGAGAGCGCATATATACTGCACAAGACGGAACCTATTTCTTGTAGTTACAACTTTAATAGTTGCAGTTTGTTTAATTGAAATACCAGCATTTTTCACTGGACATATCAAGATAATGAACACCAAACCTTATTGTAACGCATTTAGATATGACCTTTTTGATGCCATTTTCAATCTTGTAGGTATCCTTGTATACAGTGCTATACCCTTTATCATCATTTCGATTCTAAATGCCCTAATGGTGAAGAAGCTCTATTCACAAAATACATTTAGAAAAGGGCATCACAATTCTGGTAATATGAAACCTACTGATAACACTACCAACCTGACCATCATGATGTTTGTTATCTGCCTTGTCTTTGTACTAACCACCCTACCTAGCCAGGTGACAATATGCGTGGTGACCGGATCCAAACCATTCAGAACTGACTTTACTGTAGAAGACAATTTCCTTCTGGTCCTGGTACTTCAACTGGATAACATAAACCATGGCATCAACTTCATATTGTATTGTATGACAGGGTCCGTATTTAGGCAGACACTATTCAGTGCTTTACGATGTCGTAGACGCCATGCCTCCGGAAGTGGACACCATACCAACAGATGCAGAACAGTGCAGGAAACTGTCCTCTAAGGGCCGAGTCATTTATTACTAGCTGTGGGGGCTTGGTAGATTTTCCCAAAATGGCATTTTTTGTTCTGACCCCAGACCGGTTAGCCGAAAGTGATCTCGACCCCCACTATATATATATGTGTGGATTTCGAGAAATGCCCCCCTAAAATCACATGCACCTGTGAAATCATGCATGTTCGCAGGTATCTAAATGAACCGTTTTTAATTTTGTCCCCCCCCCCCCCAGCACATGCACCAGCACAATCCCTAGCTATAATAGCCTGAAGTGTTTGCATCAAAATTAAAACAGAACAGGGGAAAACGTACCATTACGGGGATTTAGTGTCATAAACAGCCACTAGGTGGCTACCACCCATGCATAAATATGACATTACTCTATTGACTTATCATGGGACCTTTGGCCACTTCTCCTCTCCCGATTCTGACAATCCTACCCCCAAAATAAGCATCAAGAGCATTTTTAGCAACAAATATGAACCTGTCTCTTTTAAGCATTGGCAGTGCTAGTGGTATTGAGTGGGAACTCAGAATTTTGTCCAGAATACTACATCTAGTTCTTTAAGAAAGCTGTTGATCTGGTCAGAAATTGACAATCACACAAATATATAATGTTCATATTTGTTGGGAAAAGAAGGTCATAATGATCATTTTAAGACTATGCTTGTCTAAAACTCTTAATACCATGTTGATTTTCTCGGAGACTCCTATCTTTATAAGATTACTTTTACTTATAATTGTTCACTGTAATATAGTTATATAACATTTGATCAAATCATTACCGGCTCTAAATGCTATAGTTAAAATTGTTTTGATATTAGAGACTGGATTGAATCTACAATATAATTAAATGCGTTTTAAAATCATCATGTAGGCCTATGTATTATATTGTGCAATGTTAAGCCACCAATATCCATCTTATGGGCACATGCACCAACCATAATATAGTGTCCATTTCATTGTTGTATCCTGTTACCAGAATAGTGCAAAATGTCGTACCACAAGTCACAATTGAATGTTTTCAAGACGTCATCTAGTCATAGATAATTCATAGCGTTTTTGACTTATTTTTTTCCCAACACCAAACCCACACACAAATTTTGCCTTTAAAATCTTGGATCATGAGAGGGATTTATTTCTAAAAAAGGTACAGAAGGAAAAGAAAAACAACTAGCATTCCTGACTCCATTCTAACTGTTCAACCTCAAGTCAGGTTGACCACTTTACTAAATTTGTGCACTATATTTAACCTATTTGTATACATAGATACGCAGTCACTGTGGACGTCCCTATACACTTGAACGGTTCAAACCACCTAAGAACTTGAGATATTTTCTGTTTTACCAACACGAGTTTATGATCAATTTATGTGCAATATCTGTTTGCATTCATAACACGATACTGCTTAACATATAACTACCAGTAGGATAAATTATGCTGAGAAGCAACTCTTTTGCTATCGATTCTAATATGACTTTGAACCTGCCAAGGGATTGAAACAAAAGCTTGATGCGAAGAGCAGAGCCACAGATCACGATGTAAATAGGATGTAGCTGTATTACTGTTGTATGATAATAAAGAATAATTGTAACTTAAAACTGACTCAGATATATGTGTTTTCTTGTCCCCCCTCGTCGTCATAGAACAGGAACAAAACAGAAATGAGAACGTAATGTAATTTATTAGTTCAAGGTTTCACTTGTCACATGTTGCAGATCAAACAGCATGCGATTGACCATAATTCCATTTAGATGTTAACCCGATAACGAGGACATGATGCATTCATGCATCATACCCTTGCTCGACATGATGCATGAATGCAGCCCTAGTGAGTAACTCTCGCCAGTTGTCATGATGTACCAATGTAGCACCAGTGAGTTACTCGCCGCCGGGGCTGCATTGGTGCATCATGACAGCAAATAAGATCTTTTAGTTACATCCGTCCTTAAAGGGATAAGGTGACCACTGAATCACATGTCTCCTCACAGAGAGAACATGCACAGAACACCAACATGGTACTCAAGATTCTTAATATTCATCACCCAACAATGCAAGTAAAGCCAAATTAAACTCAATGGGCCAGTATTGTTATAATCTCCATCCTTTAAATCAGTCTTATAGAGGTACCTAGGTAAACTAAACTTTCAATCTGGTCATCGTCTGAGTAAAAAAAAACCAAGGTATGGGACCTTCTTCTTGACTTATGATTTTTGTGCTGTTTGTATTGAATTCATACAAATCCATCTATGTATTCTTCTAGACATGTAGGTACACTAATTACTTACAGTATGATATCTACATTCATCATCAATATTATGGCCGTGTCTCCCCAAATAGATATAAGTTGAGAATCTATGAACGGGTGAAAGTCTATGAACGGGTGATCTGTGACCTGCATGAAGGAAAACGGCAAATTTAGGGTAGATGTACACACAATTTGGTGAGACCTGGCGTCATGTGCACAGCACTACCAACAACATGGTGAGTTTACATTTCTGTATCAAATTATATTCACTTCTTGGCTTACAAAATAATTACCGAAAGGAAAGATGCCAAGCTCCATGCAAGGCAAATAGGCTCTAACATAAATTCACCTTATCTAAAACTGATGTAATTAATATCGCATTGGATTTAATAATATACCCTTTTATCACAAATACATGTTCCATGACTGACTGATGCAAGCTTGGTCGAAAAATGAGATACTAGACTGTTTAAGTTCACGATTGAGTTATTCTGGATCAAGAATGCAAGAGAGAAAAGCAGCTCTTTCCATAGTGTCAGGCGGGTCAAATTAGTGCTTTAATGCAGTTTGCCCTTCATCATTACTACACTGTCCTCAAAGTGTTGTTAACCTATATAGCTAAAACGTTAAGGTAACGCTGTGTGGCAGCGCATGTGAGTCCGGAGGTCACTTCTGAATGTGAAGCCTCGGATACAAAGACAGCAGTCAGAGTACGTATTCCCTGTACGAAACTGCATATGTTCATAATAACCCACTTTACTGAAACTCTGTTCACAAGCAGTGCACTTCATAGCATTATCTTTGTTAGGCTTTGGCTTTTTACTTAACAAATTAATATTCCTGCTTGGCTTGCGGACCGTTCCTTTAGCATGCGCCCTCATATGGTCATTGCGATTTGATGAACAGCGGAAACCCTTACCACAAATTTCACATTTAAATGGCCACTCTTTAGTATGTATGAAACTGTGTCTCTTCAGGCTGCCAGAGCTGCTGAACGTCATATCACAATGAGAGCATTTGTTCGGCTTAACGGTGCTGTGAATGTGTTGTCGATGGCTGTATAAGTTGGACGGCCGTGCAAAGCGCTTATCACAGTCAGCGCACTCATAAGGTTTTTCACCTGTGTGCTGCCTTTCATGTAACAGCAGGTATGTGGATACTGGAAATGCCTTGCCACAGAATTTACAAACAAATGGGTTGTCACCTGTATGACTCCTTATGTGAATTCTCAAGCTGGACTTCTCGGAATAAACCTTATCACAAAATGTACAGGCAAATTCAGACCTTCCTGTATGAATCAGTGTATGTTTGGTCAGCGAACACTTCAGTGAAAAAGTTTTTCCACATTGATCACAAACGAACGGCTTCTCGCCTGCATGGCTCATCATATGATTCTTGAAGGTTGCTTTAACCTTGAACCCTTTACCACATTGTGAGCACAAGAAGGGTTTCTCTCCTGTGTGTATTCTATTATGGACCTTGAGGGCTATTGCACTTGGACATACTCTGCCACAGGTGGGGCACATATGGGCATGCTTTTTTGTATGTAACTTCATGTGTTTCTTAATATAGTACAATGTTGTTTTCCGCTGTTTGCAGATCAAACATAGATATCGGTTTTTACCATTTTGCGTGTCTACATATCGACCGAGCAATGCTGATTTCTTGAAGTTTCCATTGAGGTCATCAACTGTATTTTGCATCTCACCAGTATTTTCTTGTTCAACATCTTCTGTAAGATCAACATTATTGTTAGGATACTTCTTGCCATCATCCATGGTGAGATCAACTCTTTTGTTAGGATGGTTTATGGTGGCAGTAGAGTCTTTTGCCTTAGGTTGATCCTTTGTGATAGACAGTGCTCGAACTCTTTGGTTCTTCGACCTGTCCGTGGTGTTCGTCTCCTGGCATGGTCTTTCTGTACCATGCTTGACCTTAGTGTGTTTCTCCAGCTGAGAAGCTGATTTATGGTTAGTGTTACATTGAGTGCACCTGTAGGGAAATTGTTTATGGGAGGTCATGTGGAGGACATAGTATTGTGAACTCTGGAACACTTTAGCACAGATAGAACAAGTGTAAGTCTTCATTTCTCGCTCATTTTTTCCAGAGGCTGTGCTTTCCGCTGCCTTCTTTGTATTTGCTGCGGGACAATGATGCAGCATATGATTCTTCAAATGTGATGCCCAGATAAATGACCGGTTACATTTTACACATCGGTATGGGTCTTCTTTGTGACGCTTCATGTGGAGAACAAAATTATTTGTCGTTTGGAACTGGCTACTACAAATAGAACAAGTATATTGCTTTCCCACTATGTGAGTTTTGGGATGTGTTGATAGACCAAGCTTAGTGATGAAATTCTTTTTACATATCGAGCATGGATAGCGTCTTTTAGTCTTATGGACCCTACTGTGATACTTCAGATATGTAGAGTTGGTGAATGATTTCTTGCAGCGAGGACACTGAGAAGTTCTCCACATCTTATGGCTTCGTCCATGAATGGCTAATAATCTTGGTGTCAGGAAGCTTTCTTTGCAGTACCTGCACCTGTATGGCTTTTCTCCTGTGTGGGTCATCATATGCATCTGCAGACTGTCTAAAGTAGATTGCCCCCTGCCACATTCAGAACAGAAATACAGCTTCCCTGCTGAATGGGTATTCATATGTATCTTGAGTCTAATCTGTGTCGTGTAACCCCGCTCACAGCGAGAACAATAATGAGGTTTCTCTGGTGAATGGGTTCGCATGTGTTTCATCAGTCTTGAAAAAGTATGATGCCCTTTTCCACATTCGGAGCAAAAGTATGGATCCTTCTCCTTTGAGTGTCCTTTTATATGTTTATTGAGACCAGAGAAGGTCTGGCATCCTTTACCACACTCTGAACAGTAATAAGGAGTTTCCTTGGTATGAGATTTTATGTGTTTACTTAAGCTTGATAACGTAGAATGACCCTTACCACATTCAGAACAATAGTAAGGTGTCTCCTTGGTATGTGATCTCATATGCTTGGTTAGACCTGATAAAGTGGAGTAACCGTTGCCACATTCAGAACAGTAATATGGGGTTTCCTTTATGTGTGTTCTCATGTGTGCATTCAGGTTTGAAAGTGTTGAGAGCCCCTTGCCACATTCAGAACAGTAATATGGCTTTTCCTTCGAGTGCAGTTTCATGTGAATGCTGAGGCGCAATAAGGTACCATATCCTGCTCCGCACTCAGAGCAATAGTACAGGTCTTCAGCAGTGTGGGATGCCATATGGCTTTTTAGGCTTGGGAGAGTGGTGTGTATTTTTCTACAGAAAAAGCAACAGTATAGCTTCTTGCTGTTGTGGATTTTTTTATGCTTAGTGAGTCTTGAGAGATTACTATATTCCTTTCCACATTGAGAACAATAGTATGGTCTCTTCCCATCATGAATCCTCATGTGCAGGCTGAGATTGGAGAATGTGGAAAATCCTCTCCCACATTCAGAACAAAAGTAGGGTAACTCCTCCGAGTGGGTCGCGACATGAATGCGGAGGCACAGAAGGGTAGCATATCCAGCTCCACATTGGGCGCACTGATAAGGCTTCTGTTCTGTATGTGACTTTATATGTTTTTTCAACCTTGCAAAGGTAGTGTATCCCTGGTTACACTCAGAACAGTAGTAGGGGGTGTCACCTGTATGTATTCCCATGTGGTTGGTCAGAGCTGAGAGGGTAGTGTGCCCTTTACTGCATTCCGAACAGAAATACAGCTTTACTGCGGTGTGGTTCTTGATGTGTGCATTTACAGTAGACACGGTAGCAAATCGCTTCGGGCAATATTTACAAAGATAGAGTTTCTCATCAGCATGTGATTTAACTTCATCGTTGGACCGAACTTCAATGCTGCTTTCTGAATCCGAATCTTCGATAACTATGATATCACAGATAGCATTGTTAGGTCTTTGGAGCTCCATGATTTGCAACATTGATTTATCTTTGACCTACAGAACTTCTTCAGACATTAGTCAGTTTCATTTGGGCTTTGTTGTTCTCAGCACATGGTGGGGATTCAAGCTTTGACAGTCTGTAAGTGTAAAAGAAAAATGTCTTAAAGCACATTATTACCAAGGGAACTGGAATGTTACTATTGAAGAGAACTATAATGAATGTCATTGGAAGGGAATTGAATCTACATCATGGATTTGAAATGTTGAATTAACAAGTAATGCCAAAGGTTAGTGGGACTTCTCATAAGTTACCCTCTAGAACACCCCAAAGTGACTGCCATAACAAGTCACCACTAAAAGCCCCATCTTATAGAACTGTAAAAATGGCTATTTGTAGTCTAATTATAACACTTCGGTAACTAGAGAGGGGGAGGGGGTTCAGGTTATAAGCAGGGGTTGCAAAAGATTAATCCAGAAAATTAATATACTTTGAAAATCTAGTAAATAGATACAAGAATAATCGTTTATTTCTAAAGCCTTTTGGTTTTCAAGAATGAAACCTGTTGACCAGATTTTTTTGATATACCTATTTTCCAGTAGGCTGAATCATCCGGATATCCAAATAAGGCAATATTCGCAGCCTCCCATGTCTACCGTATGTAGGGTTGTAGGGATGAAATGTGTAGCCTTGGGCGGGCGGCTAGGGGAGGGATGGGAAGGGGGTAGTTGGGCTTATCTCTATGCCTTGCCCAAGACCCAGCTGTGGTGATACCCCAGGGGTGATGCCTATCAGTGAGTCACAATGGCAACGCAGATAGGGAGGAATAAGGAGGGCCAGTCTGCACACAGTAGGGCATCCCTGTCTCCGTAAGATAGCAGCGGATAGCAGCCTAGATGTGTGGCAGAATATTACTCTGCGTTATGTTACCTACATGGTGTCTACAATTGGGCTACAACTACCCCAATTGACTGAACGGTCATTCTCATAACTATATTATCCTCATAGCTCCCATATAATTTATAGTAGGCATTTATCATATAGGCCTACATGATGGCTATATAAATAAATGGTATTTATGTGATTGATATCACATGTGAACCAGGGCAGTCTAGCGTCTTCCAGGTTGAGTGTGGATGAATTTTATTCTCGTGTAAACTGATCAAAATAGTGGCCGCTGACCGCGGATCGCCGGTCCCTCATCGGCTTGACACCTGACTGAGGGTATCTGTACTTCTCTTCATATGTTACAGATATAAAGAATTTCAGCTTTTGT
Source organism: Harmothoe impar (assembly GCA_947462335.1). Taxonomy (NCBI): domain Eukaryota; kingdom Metazoa; phylum Annelida; class Polychaeta; order Phyllodocida; family Polynoidae; genus Harmothoe; species Harmothoe impar. Next base: position 27,258,247 of record OX381719.1, on the reverse strand, counting down.
CAACAGGCAGCCCTGATGATTTTTGTCTTTTTTTCGTTGTTCTCTGTGTAAACTACTGCCTTACCTTCATTTTTGTGAAAGGTACAGAAGGTAGATGCAATATTGCGCCCTCAGACCGTCTCAAAAAGCGTCTCACCCCGTTTTTACATTAGAAGAAAGACGATTTCATGCAAAGTGACACTTCATGAAGGTCTGTAGTTTACATGAAACCCTATCCTTTAGCATTGAGCTGAAAAGGTTGGTTTTGTGCTGTTAAGGTGACTTTTTTTCAATATCATTTTTGTGTATGAAATAATATTGCTTTTTTTGTTTCAATATTTGATGGCATTGATTGGCATTGATCAACACTTATATGCTGCAGCATTTAAATATTTTATTTGCAGGTTTTTCACAGCAAAATAAGAGACAAAAGGCAAGGGATTATTTTGGGAAAAAGCACAAAAATACCTGTCGTATAAGAACCTGGCACAGGGGTGCCCTGGTTCAATAATATAGCATATCGGTCGGTCCATGGTCTGGGGCCCTTGATGGGGGATACCCCGGGGATACCCCATGTCCCAGGCGATTTAAAGAAAGGGCCATTTCACCCCCGGGATGTTGCCATATTGATTTTAAGATATGTCCATGTTGTCATATCGATTTTATGAAATTGTCCCATGTCACATTCTGTAAAACTTTGCGTAGAAGCCATTGCTAGTACGCAAGTCAGATTGCCAGTGGGGCTTGTAAGATCGTTCCCAAATCTAAGTGCGGCTTATATATGTGAGTTAGGCTTCTACGCAATGCTTTACGCTATCTTACTTTTCCTTCTGTCCCAAATCAGTACACCTCAAAATGGCCATGTCGCTGAATTTAAGGGTCTAGGGACTGGGGCTCTAAATGCATTATCCATTTATCGGCATGACGCATGACCGAATGCAGCCCCACAGCTGACTAGTACCAGGTAGTAGGCCTACCTTACGGGAGTGGATGGCTATAAATTTGACATTGCTACATGATCATCTTTTAAAATTGACATGCAACATGTAGCTTTAAAGGGTGGCTAGCACCGCGAAGACGACCCATCTTAGCAAGTCACGTGACCACCGATTCAGGGTACCGCTAAGGCTCCGCTAGTTCTCGTGCGTTTTGTACGATCTGTGAGGGCAGGTACCAGCCTTTGCTATGCTCCGTGCTAGCCCCCCTTTAATAGTGACATGAGGGACATGAAGGAACCAATAAATGACATGACAATATTTCTTCCCCTAACAATTCTACCTACAGGTGTGGTGGTGGGTTGGCTTAAATGATTATACTATAGTCTATAGCCTTATAGGGCCTACCCTGTAATTTCTGTTCTGCACCACTGCCACCAGGGCCTAGAACAAGGCCTGTCAAGGGTACAAGCCCCGGCAGTCCCCATCCCTCCCTATCCCTGTGCGAGTATAGTCCTACTATAAAGCCTATTTAGGGAGTGTTCATTTATTATTTACAGGGGGGGGGTGGTGGGTTTGGGGGGGGGGGCGTAAAAATTTCCGACCCCTTCTGAGGGGGGGGCGTAAAAAATTCTGACCCCTCTTGAGGGGGGGGGGACGTAAAAAGTTAGGGAGTGTTCATTTATTAATTACAGGGGGGGGGTGGTGAGATTTCGCGCGGAGGGACGAAAAAATTTTACGCCCCCCCCCCCCCCCCCCCCCCGAGAGCGCGTGTAATGTTTTGCGCCCCCTCGCCGAAGACGCGGAAATTTTTTCGCCCCCCCCCCTTTGAACTATAGTAACGCGCGGGCTTTTTGGCTAAAAAGGGGCTTAAATTTTTACGCCCCCCCCCCCTCAAGAGGGATCAGAATTTTTTACGCCCCCCCCCTCAGAAGGGGTCGGAAATTTTTACGCCCCCCCCCAAACCCACCACCCCCCCCCCTTTAAATAATAAATGAACACTCCCTTAAGCCCCTTTTTAGCCAAAAAGCCAGCGCGTTACTATAGTTCAAAGGGGGGGGGGGCGAAAAATTTTCGGCGTCTTCGGCGAGGGGGGCGCGAAACATTACACGCGCTCTTGAGGGGGGGGGGGTAAAAAAATGTCGCCCCTCCGCGCGAAATCTCACCACCTCCCCCCTGTAATTAATAAATGAACACTCCCTTAGGCCTACTATAGTATACTATAGTAGTACACCTAGACCTAGTCAGTAGCCTAGTCTATACTATAGCCCCACTGCCAACACTGCACTAGTTTAATAGTAGTGGCAGTAGCCTCAGCCCTGGGCCTACTGGCTACAGGGGCTCAAGGCAAGCACATACTATTTATATAGGCCTACTTTATCATGTCTCAATCTGAATTGATTCCTGATATCAGATCAGAAAGAGTAACGAATAATTACCTGTCCCTGTAGCCCATTAGTAGGCCGCCGGCAGAATGCAGTGCTGACCAGAAGAAGAGGAATCAGTTAGCACAGGCAACAGCACAGTATTGACAATCCGACAGTATGCAGCTCCAGTATGGCATAAATGATGGCAAAAGTGGCAGAAGTAGTACAGGCAGCCCTACCCGTTACAACGCACCGACTGTCTCCCAGATGGCGCCACCGTCAGTCTGCGTTCTTGCTGCGTCCCGTCCGCGGCAGACGACTTTTGGAAACGCTCAACACCCACGTAAAAACGAGTCGCAGCATCTGCCGTGCAACCGTCCCACCATATGACCATGGAATTGGTAATTATACTTCTTACTGTTTGTTTTGCTTTTTGTGACCTACCTCACCCTAGTCTACATCTGTAGGCCTAGGTCTATATCCGGGTCTATATATAAAGTGATATTCTGAAACCTACGTCGATTCAGCAGATTTAAATTATTGATGAAAAATAAACCTGCCGTACTTCAACCATGGATGTGGTAGGCCTACAGGCTACACGTTGTAGGGTAAAATAGGGCAATAACGCGCATCTAGGCCCTACCTAACCCTAGAAATCACCCAGAATTATAGAAACCGAGTTATGCCTATTGTTAGGTAGCTGCTTGGGTTACCATAACTAGTAATTAGGAGAACGCCTGGAGTAGAGTTGACGATGGAGTTTATTGAGTATAAGTGCTATTGAGGGTGGTACACCGAAGAACCCTCGCCAGGCACGTCCGGTAGATACTATGTATGTCTATAGAGTGCCGATCTCGCTGGTCGGCAGGTAAGATATACCTGCCTCACAGCGATGTCATCATACCTTGCCTGGATGGCGACATGGTGTCCTGGGGCGCGATCACGACCCACCCTCCCACCCAGGGTGCAGGGTGCATCCAGGGGGGGGGGGGGGGGAGGGGAGCGCACGAGTCACCCAGACACCAGCACCCTCCAGGTGTGTGGCAATCCCCACACCTAGGGGCGAAGCTCCAGGTGTATGAGGATTGCCCCACCAAGGGTCACTGAGTGCACCGCGAGGGCCTCACAGTGCATTATTGTGAAATGTAGGGTTTCAGCGCGTCCACCAGCACCCTGACACATCCCCACACACCCACTCAGCTCCTGGTGAGTGTATCACAGTGCACGGGTGTGATGTGAACCTGTAGATAAGGGAAGGTGTGTGGTGGACAACTGAAACCACCATCACTTGAGATGGTCCTTGGTCTAGTTGGGTGGCGACGGCAGTGTGTGGTCAGCAACTCGTATTGGCCCATTGGGTCTTTAATTTTTGAATTTTGATAAGATGTTTTTAAAATTCTGGTACCGGTACCTAGAGGTGTTCTAGGACTTGCCGTAAGCTTGAATTTGTTTAGTTGAGATTTTCTAAATTTGAAAGGTCTTAAAATTTTAAGTGAACAATTAATTCAAGTTAAGGCAGAGTTTGGGAAGTCCCGTGTTGATATTTTTGGGCAAGAGTTGTAGCATTTGACAGACTGTCGACACCAGGGTTTTGTTAATTTATGATGATAAGGTTGCTTAACACAAGAAATGGTATAAGCATTGAGTTGATGGTTTGACTTTGTTTGCTGTGTAGGTCTTGACAAAAGGACCGGTAAAAATAATTATTTCGTGCACACGAAATTCACCAGGTGGCTGGTGATAAGTTATGGCATGTATAAACTGAGAACTCTAATCATAATTCCAGAGGCCTCTCTAAGCTAATTAAAATGTCCGTGCGGGAGCATGGATTGAGACCTTTAGGTCTTTTAAGTCTTGAGGCGTGGCTACTGGCAAAACAAAATGCAAACCGTATGAATAAAAATAGATATAAAAATTTGAGTCCTGACCCTTCTGGCCTTTTTGAAGGCGCTGACCTGGTAACATTACCGGTAGTTTTTATAAAGCTAATTGTAACTAAACAGTGCCGGGTATTTTAAATGTTAATTTTTCTTTTTGGAAAATGGTCAAAAGGTGTTTGAAAAATGGTCTTTAGCGCGGGCCAATTGTCAGTGGGCTCAAATAGGCACATTCAGTGCAAGGCATCAAAGCTGTAAACCATGCATGGGAGCTGGGTGGGTAGCATCCAGGTGCCATGGCATGGGTGCAAGCTACACCAAAAAGATGATAGTTGGGCGCCTCGTAGGGGTCGCCGAACGATATAAAATACTTGTGGTAATAAAAATGAAATATGTTGAGATATGTATCTAATTTGACACAAAGGTGTTCACAAGTAATGTAGACTAGGGGATATACACAAATGTGGCTTCCAGGAGGAATAGCCAAGATACTGAGATATGACTCTTGTGGGCGACAGGGGTATTATATTCCTGAGTATCTATCCTGTCTCAAACAGGATCAGCCCAACATCAAATCAGTTCACATAAAAGGTATTAATACATGGTAAATATGACGATCATAAAGGCATGCATCGGTTGATCTTGTTTTTGGGTCGTCCTGGGCAGAGACGGGTGGTTTAGCTCGTCTCTGCTCAGGAGGGTTTTAAAAATCTATAAAGCATTAAAAAAAAAACAAAAAAAAACAAACAAACATGGTTCTAGGTTCTCTGTCAAGTCCAAGGGAATACACAAGTATGGGTAGAGAAGAGAGACCCCTAAATGAAACTTTTTAAATAAAGAAAAACAATAAACAAAATATCTAAGTAGTGTAGGTAACCCTGTAGTCATGTTTTGGGCGCAGAAAGTGCCCTCTACATAGAGCTGTGGCTTATAGTCCTGCAGTATCAATTGGCTGGAATGGTGCCGATGTAGGCTGTCGCAGTCAATAAGGCTTGCAGCGTCTGATAAGTTGTTTCTTTTCCTCTTTTATAAGAAATCACACAATGTAGTTTTAAATGTATCCAGTTATGTAACTTGGGTATAATAGTTAGACAATAGGTCTCAGTTCCAGTGGGAAATCCTGGCCGCCCAGCGGGGCATGTGGCTGGGTTCACTGTTTATGTTGGCTATATGGGCCTATGTATATAAATATTAAGTTAAAAAAAAAAAAAAATCAATGTTAAAAATAGTGCATGAGGCATATAGCGTCAGGGTGGAGGTAGTCGTCCTCCAGTAACCCTGCTTCGGCTGTGGATGGGTGCCCAGGACCAGCCTCTATAGGGGCTTCCATCCTCACTTGCTAATTCTACCCAATGCCATAAAAAGAACAAGCAAAAACAAACACACACAACATAAACATGTGGCAAGGGTAGATAGTGGGTGATGCCGGGAGGTATAGCCAATGATTTTTAGTCATCCTGGGGGTCATCTTCAATGTACAGTTGTGCGGATAAATCAAGGGGGCCAGGGGATCCGACGCTGAGCGAAGTGTTATCATCGGGGCTGATATCGCTGGCGGCTTCATTTATGCTGTCACTGGGGGGAGGGGATTGATTCCAATCCGAGTCGCTTAAGTAATCAGTCAGAAAAATGCGCTCATAACAGATGGAGCATGTTCGGGAACGGTAATATCTCCTATTCTCTTCCATTGAAAGATTTCTGTCGTAGGGACTGTAAGACCTGCCACGGGATTGTGCCTCTTGGTCGGCGGCGTGCAGAATCTCTATTGGGTCCGAGCCCGGGGGGCTGTTTGGTGACTGTGTGTACAGCCACTCCCTCCAGTCTGCTCTTGCACGCTCTGCCCGCGTCCAGGATGGGACGGCGTATAGGTCATATCCGTAGGGCTGTCTTGCGTGTCTTGGGGTGTATTGGCGGGGCCATCTTTGGAAATCGTTACCCGCCACGTCTAGGTCATTAGGATCTAGGTCTTCGCTGGATAGGCCCTGTGGTGGCGCCCTACGGGCCGGAAGCAGGTCGTCGTCGCTTCCGGAATTGTAGGGGGAGATGGTGGGGCTAATTTGTCTTCTTTGGGCCGCAGGTGATAGGTCAGAGTCTGGCGTGGATACGCCATCGTCTGATAGGGCCTCGAAGGGGGCGTCGCCTGTTGTGATGTCATATGCGGTGCTTCGTCTAGGAGACCTGCATAGCCTTCTAGGTCTGGGTGCTGGGCTGTAATGTGATCGCCTTCTCCCTTCCGCCAGGGGGTGTACCCAAAACGTTCTCTCATCTCCATTGGTTACTCCTTGGTGGGAGTCTGGATGTCCCCTGTTATTAAGGATAAGTAGAGGACACTTTTATTAGAGGAGAATTGAATGTGACAGGCTATTGGTCATTTCAAGGTGCAACACGGATAAGTCTCCTCAATATCAATACACAGTTCATGGCAATCAGGTGAGGTCAGTGCGGTAGGTAAGCCTTGAATGGGGTGTTGAGAAAAATTTTATTTCTCCAAAGAAAAGGGTGGTGGAATGAGAAAGGCGCATGGTGGGCGACCGCCCTGTCAAGGGGCGAACCATTAGAGGAGTTTGTTGTAAATTTCTAATGGGGTTTGTGATAAATTGTTCGAATTTGTGGGAAAAATAAAGAGAAATGGGGGGGGGGGGGTGGGGGGGGGGGTTGAGTAGGGGATCTGGGATCAATATTGTGTTTTCTGAAAAAGTATGTCCCTTCATGGCAGCGATTACACCTCATAGCAAAAGTCTATATAATGGTGTCTGTGTGTTTTAGTTAATATGGGTTTTGATAAGTCTAAAGGTGCAAAAACTGTAAAGTTTTGGCTTAAATGGTTTGAAGTCTATACTAATTATGGTAGTAGTGGGCCCTGTATCTGGCCTTGGTTGAAGGAGGGCAGGTGTTTTGATTGTGGTGGATCCCGCCAGGGGTCAGTTCTGTAGGAGGTGCTAATTTGCATAATTTATGCCAAATCGGGTTTGTAGACCGGTGCCTGGATGAGGGGCTCATTCCAACTCAAGATGGCCACCTTCATGGTTGAGGTGTTCGCGTTTCCCATCGAGTCGGTGGTCTTACCCACCGGGCATGTTGTGCACATGCAGTGGGTGCGGGTAACTTTCCCCTGGTAAGTAGCATTGCAATGATTAGAGCTTTACTTAGATGTGAATTCTAATAAAAATGCGGGAGAGGGATGTAATGGCGACGGTCTGGAGTTGCGCAGCCGGCTGGGGTATTAAGTGGTGGGGCGTTTATTGTTGTAGTCAATTAAGACGTTTTAAGAACTTCTCTCTTCCTCCTTTGATTATCAGGGGGCACGTGTGGTGGCATCAAAACCGCTGGCTAGTGGACCTAGTTCAGTATAACTGTTCTACGGCGGTGCCGTTAGGGCCCTGGAGGGGCACGCCTGGGTGCCACCGATGAAGAGGTGGGTGCATTTATGATTCAACAGGTGTAAAAATGAGGGGCTAGCCAATCAATTGCTTATGTGAGACGGGGTTTCTTGTAGAGGGAATTGTAGGTAAGCCCTATGGCGATGTTGAAATTCTGCGTTGGGGGAATTGGTCATGAAAAATAGCATAATTTAGGCTTCCGATTATATATTTTGTTCTTTTATTTTTATTTTTAGGCGTCATTGTAGCTGGAGGAAAAATGTTACTGTTTGGCACGTTGGCGAGATGGCCTTAAAAATGTGAATTTACAAGCGATTTGGCTGGAAAATATGGAGATGGATTTTCGACCCGATCAAGCTTTAGACGGATAGTGCACCCCTAATGGGATACAAATGTGATGATCCGCCAGATCTCATGATGAGGGAGGACCAAACATGTGAGACTTGATTCATGGACGATGTTGTGGGACTTTGATCAGCTGTGATAATTCATGTGATTTTCTGTGGAAGTTTTTAGAGTCGGATAGCATGGGGGCCGTTGCCCGAGATGTGTTTTTCTCTGATTTGTTAAAAAAAAATAAAAACACATGCGGTCGCCTGGCCTCTGAGAGGTCAAGTTTAAGAAAATTTTAGGCGTCCTGTTGTATTTAAATATCTTGGTTAAAAAAAATTCTTTTTCTGACCTTTTGGATATTTTATCCCCACACAAAGGTGTAAAACGTGTGTGTTAAAAAATTAAAAAAAATTCTTTGTTAAAAAAAAAATTACGATTTTTGGGGTAATTTTGGGAACTCGCTGAAATTATAATATCATCCCCACACTAGTAGAAGTGTGGGTGGCTTCAAAGTGATGGGGGGGGGGGGGGGTTAGGTAGTCGTCGGGTGCTGCCGAGGCATTTTCTAAGCAATATATATATGTATATTCTATATCCTCCTGACTCGACAGCAACCGCGAGACAAGGTGGTCTTAAGACTAGAAGTTTTAATGTACAAAGCCTACCATGGGGTATTGAGGTGGCGGATAACTGCCTCTCGGTCTGCTCCTCCTGGGCTGCTTTGATCATGAGCTCCGCCTGGTCAATTAAATGATCGCACTGGGCGGACTCATTGTTATTTGCAGATGGAACTTTACAAACAGAAATCACAGCGTCTGCTGCCACATTTGTGGCTGTGACAGGGATAGGAGGGGGATTCTCAGCGGCAACGGTTAGAGTTACCTTGCGTGCTGGGTCGCTGTCTGTTGTTAGTCGCGAGTGGGTGGCTTCCGCCGGATAGTTCACTTCCGTGGATGGCTGCAGCTGGAAGCCCTCCAGGGTGCCGGCTGCAGACCGTGACGAGGTGGGGGTGGGGTGGGCAGGGCTCTCCTCTCCGGCCTCGTACCATGTTGAGTGGCCTGCGGCATGGGTGTTGGGGGTAGGGAAATCCTCCCAGTGGGAATGATTGTTGGGGTCACTAGGGATTTCGGTGTGCTTGTTATGACACACCATTACCAGGGTGACAGAAGGGCTTTGGCCTCTAAGTGCCAACAGGACCAGGGGTAGTTTGACAATGGGAATTGGGATCCGGGTTGGCAGGGGGACACGGTTGAGAAAACCATTTAATGTCATTTTTAAGTCCCAGTTCCATGTGATCAACAAATGGCGGCCGAAGGGGGCCGAGATCCGGGGGATGGAGTGGGGTGGTGCAAAACCCCTGACAGCTATGGAGTTTCTGTCGTGGTGAACGGGTAAGCATTTAAGGACAACGGTCTTCCAGCCACTGCTAAGCTTCAAGCCGATGTAGGGATTGCGGTGTGGAGAGGCGGTGGAGGTGGGGTAACACCGAACACAGCAGCGGTAGATTTTCACTAGAACCCAAAGCGCCATGATGGTGGCGGCCGCGCCGATGAGGACGTCGAGCGTTAGCCACTTTGTGCTGGTGGTATTGTCAAGAACGCGCTCCTCCAGTGCTTCCTTATTCTCCGCCAGTCTGGTCTCCCACCATTTCTTATTATGGTCTTGGAGCTGTTCCCTCCAGCGCTCGAAGTCAGCCATTGCGAGAGAAGGGGTGTTTAATATAGCCGGTATGATGCCGAGTGCTCCGAGGCGATAATGAGCAGTTCCCGCCAAAAGTAGGGATAGGCCGGCTAGAAGCAGCGCCACGGTTTCGAAAACCGGGTGCGAGCTGAACTTGTCTAAAAGGGCTAAATCGCGGCTCAGTAGGGCGTCTGGTGGGATGTCTAGGGCCATTTGATTGGCCATGCCGGCGAGGCTTCCGGCCCAATCGGCCAATGAGGCGGCTTGTTGCATATGACGCAGCCTGCGCCGCTCCGCATTTGGAATTGGGAGGGAGAAAGGAAGCTTCGAAATTGAAATTCCTGAAACGTTTAATGGGGGATTGCCGAAATGTCTCCAAACTGGGAGGTTTACTGTATAGTGTATTACTTGAGGCATTACCTGGGGGATGACACACGAGAGGTTGGAGTTCTGCAGCCGGATATGGGCGTTTATGAAGACGCATTGGCATGGGACTGTCACTGAGGACCAGGCCGCTGTCACCAACTGTTCGTCGTGTCGGTGTGGGCACCTGAGTACTGAGTGGGCGACATTGGTTGACAACAGGAACTGATTCAAAGACACCGGGTAGGCAGCAATTGGAAAATCAGCCAGCAAGTCTACCGTGAATTCACAAGTCCTGTGTACTGCCTCAGCCACATCCAGAAACAGCGACAACAAACAGGTAGGTGACTCAGGTCTTAGTATAGGTATTGGGAGTGGGCAGTCGATGACCACTCCCACTGAGCAAGGTTCATAATTTAAGTCTTTGAGCTCCAGGTAGGTTCCGTCTATTTTTGATATTGCCAGGTATCTGGCTATGGTATTTATTTTAGTGACGCCCTTAGAGGTGGTGTTAGAAGTGTCTATTGGTATGGGAAAGATTTGGGCATCGTATAATTCAAATAAGGAGAAATTTCTACTGATTGGTACAGGTATTTCTAAACTTAGGAAACTGTTATTAAACCAGTAGGAGTGTATGGAATTTGTGTAATAATATTCCAGAGGGACTGGGATCACTTTTAAACCTGGGGCTGCCGTGGTCATGGCGAAGGCCAATGAGTACAAGGTGTCCTTTAGTTTAGAGTGACTGACTAAATTTTTGGGTAGCATCCCTGTTTTTAAAATATTTAATGTATTATCCAGCATTTGGAGATCCCTGTTATATTCATGCATTGAAAACAGTCTTGAGTTTGCCGCTGCCAGGAGGTAATTATTGTAGAAATTGATTTTACTCTTGATTTCTAAATCCCTCAAGTCAGAAGTTAGGTTTAGGCCCAGGCTAGCTAATTGCCATTCTAGACTGGATAAGGAAATGTCAGTGTCATTTTGAAAGGAGGTAAAGGTGGACAGGCTTCTGAAGTTGAAGTCTGTCATGTTAGTTAAGATTTGGGTGGTAATTCTGCCAAAATGCAATTCTTTTGCTAAATACACGTCAATGACCGACATCTGATCTAGCAAGGCCTCGATTTCAGCCTGAGTGGCCACGCCAAACAGTGATCTTAGTAAGTCAGCTGTGTAGTGTGTTGCTGAGCTTCGTTTGACTCTAGATGGGCTCATGTGGTTTGATATGGAGTCAATTAACATGGTTGCCTTCGTGTATTCTAAATTTAGTAATGAATCAGTTAAGGTCGCTATTTCAGCCTGAAAGGGGTGGGTGGATTCAGAAATAAGGTCCAAAATGGAGTCGGGTTTGTCGATTTCTAAATCGGCTGTGATGTTGATGGTTATTCTAAGTGGGTAAATGAAATGTCCGTTCAGGAGTGGTTTGCTGTGTTTTGTAAACAAAACTCCAAAGTTGGGTCTGGTAATGGTGGGGGATATGGGCTGAAAGGAGGTGGAGGGGCTCACAGTCTGCAGCAGGCAGAGTAGGAGTACCGCCCACCTGGATGAATGGATAATAAAAATTAATAAAGTTAATCGTTGCAGGTGGTAGGAAGTGGGACGGGTCCTGAGACGTGGTATACTAGGTAAATGTAAAGTAGAAGGTTGGGTTGGAGGGGGTAGGAATAAGGAAAAACCTGTGAAGAAAAGCCGGATCACAAACCTCATGTAGGCCCTTGGTCGATTGTGAGCTCCTGGCATGATGGGGTAGATAGGTATAGAAGGTATGCTGATCTGCTGGGTGGTTGCTGGGGACGTCGTCCTCTGCTTCTTGATCATTTAAGATTAGTGACTCTGAGCTGCTCATACCCCAGTATTTAAGCGCGGACGCTGTCGCTAACAAGGGTGGGGGTTTTAGGGGGGGGGGGGGGTCTTTTGCGGGCTAAGTTGTAGCCCTGATTGGCTGGGAGGGCAGAGTTAATTATGCTGGGGTGTCGTCATCTGGGGTAGGGTGTTGCAAGGAGCTCGGAGAAGGGTGGGGGGGGGGGGGGGGGGGGTTGATTGGGGAAAATAGTGGGTTTGGAGAAATCCGATGGCTGGAGCCAGCTATGGGGTATTGGATTTCGACTGACGAATTTTTAAATTATTAAGGATGTTGTAAGGGAAATGAATGGGTTGTGGGCGATTCAAAATGTTATTAGTATAATAATTTTAATTAAAACAAGTTGTTATAATATTTTTTTAGTCAATTTGGCTTATAGATGAGGGGTCCCTAGTGCAGTGGTATCATCCGTATGGAGGGGATTAAAATAGTCGCGGGTGAATTACAATGTGTTGGATCATGCCCACGTGGACTTGTTCACCCAGGACAGTCATACTGTTGTAAGCTGTAAAGAGCCCACAATCCCAGGGAGTACTGCAGCTGCTCATTTAGCCTGTTACCAGCGCGTGGCCCATTTTAATGGCGTGTTGTGAATATCGAACATTGGGCTTGCTCAAACTAGATGTAAAAATGATGTAGAAAGACTAAGTTATATTTTGTAGCTTTAAGGTGATTTTGAATAAAAGGCTTAGATTGAAGAGAAGCCACGGATAGGCAACCCTGAAGTTGGCTATGTTTCAGTCTGCCTATTTCCCTCTAGGGGCGTGCTCATCTCTCATATAAAATCAGTGAATCTGATTTTGGGAACTTATGCTTGGTGTGAGGGGGAAAAATAGGCCTATTTTATCCCTTATAAGGTACAGCCCGTACGAGCTGTGGGCAAATTATATTGGTTATGATTAATTAAGGAATATGTGTTAGGGTAGGGTACCCGGTAAAGGTTGGGTGCCATAACCATTTTGATATAGCCGGTATTAATATATTGAGTGTTTTCTCAAGCCATTTTATCTAAGTTTGCTAAACAGAGGCCTTCCTGCCGTCGCGTCCAATAAAAATAAATAACAGGGTTTTATGTTCTTGCAACCTTCCCCGTCTGGGATTGGCAAGTTCGTGCTTGTGCACGCACCAAGTGATACATTGGTCCCGATAGTCGACTGGTTTAATGAATACAAAAACCGCTTCATCTCCATATCGGGCATTGGGGCACTGCACCAGAAAAATATGTACAAGATCTATGTTATAGTAAGCCTTGACTAGAAAATATGTATAAAGATAGTGGTATGGATAAGAGATCGGGGGGGGGGGTGGGGGGGGGGGGAAATGTCAAGGAAATGAAATTTGTGTGTAATTGTTGATTGAAATAAGCAAAATTTATGAATCTTGATATGAAAATGGTTAGATTGTCTTTGTAATGCAACAAGCGTGGGTCGTGTATGTAAGGTTGGTTTTTGTAAGGGGGATGGGGTGATGGGTGGGGGTTCAAGGTAGGTAGGTAGGTGGGGGGGGGGGGGGGGGTGTTTCGCAATTTCTCGCGGCCCGGGGTGGGGAAATAACCACAGTAGGTCGGGTCATTAGTAGGGGGTGGTCACGTGTCGAAATGTGGTCGGGGTCGAGGAGGGGGGGGGGGGGGGGTGTAAAGCAGGTGCTGAGTCGGTGCTTTGTGCCTGGGGGCAAGAATAATGGTTTTCCGTATCTGGGTTGGCCCTTTCCTGACCCATGGGGTGGTCAGGTGTGCTCACTAATTGTGGTGATTTGGGGGGGGTGGGTGTACATTTAAGGCCCCCTGGGTCATGCACCGTGACCTTTAATTGCTCTGTACCAAGCGCCACGTGCCGGTGCAGGGGTACACATGTGTGTGTGTGTCATGATGAGGATGAGGCAATCGACGGGTATAGGTGGTGGGCGTGGCGTGTGGGTGTCTCAGGTTATAGGAATGGGGATTCATGGTAGGGGCGAGGTAATTGTGTAATTCGGAAGTTGGTGTGTGTGTGGCGTACGCTGGGGTGGGATTAGTGGGACGCTCAATCTCTGTATCTAGCTGGCAGCCTGGTAGCTTGCCTCAGGCCATATTTGGTGCCGCGGACACGCTGAGTCCTGGTCGGCAGCCTCTTGTTGGGGGCTGCTGGTTGAGAGGCTTTGGCTATTTGGGGCCTGATTCTTTTTGCTGGTACATTTCTATTTTTGGGTCTGGCTATTAGATTGGCTGCTTTTTGCATTGGTGTGAGGGGGTTTTTGAGCCTAAATCTATCTGGGTTGATTAAGGTGTTTGTAGGGCCGAATTCTAACCTTGTGGCCACTGCTTTGGCGCTGGCGGTTTTAACCGGCGACCTTAGGCGTGAAGCATGGACGGCCTTTTTAAAAATGAAACCGTCTTGGAGTCTTCTTAATATGAAAGTCACCGGGCTGGTTGCCTTCACTATCATATAGGGGCCGCTATAAGTGGGTTGTAGCTTTTTGCTGGTACCTTTCCTCAACAGGGATGGAATGTGTAGATAAACCAATTCTCCCACTTTGTAATTACATTCCACAGCCTTCCTGTCATGTCTGGCCTTCATCTTTTTGTGATTGTTTTTCATATTGTTGGCTGCTGAAAGCATGATGTTGTCCTTTTTGGATAACATGTACTGAGTCAGCTGATCTAAATCTTCCCCTTTTGTGTTTGTTTTTAGTAAACCAAGGGCTGCCTCGGTGGGCAGGTGTGGCTGTCGGCCGAGTAGCATCATATTGGGGGAGAAACCCATGACAGGGGCCGTTGTGTTGTTCAGCGAGAACACCACTGGCTGTAGGAAAAAGGACCAGTATTGTTGTGCGTCGGTCACCAGGTTAGTCAGGTCCTGAATTAGGGCTCTAAGGCATGTTTCAATGCTTAGATTTTGACGCTCCCCCAAACCTTGGGATTTGCTGTGGAAGGCTGATCCCCTCACATGCCTGATACCAAACTTTGTGCACATTTCACCAAACTCATTGCTGGCGTATACGCTTGCATTGTCTGTGTTTAATACACTAGGGGAGCCATGTTGGCATATAATTCTATTGAAGAATTCAAGCGCGATAGTGGCTGTGGTGTGCACAATTGAGGTCCAAGCTGTGATATGGCGGGTGGCGTGATCCACTACTACATGGATGTATCTGCTGCCATCAGCTGCCGGGGCAAAGGGGCCAATTGCATCCATTGTGAGGTGTGTGTAGGCGGTTAATATTGGGTCTCTCAGGACCATGGGTGTTACCAGATTTTTCGGCCTCTTTTTAGTTGTTAGACATGAGTGGCATGTTCCCACAAAATCATGTACTGCCTTGAACATTCCCCTCCAGTAGTACCTGGACCTCACCGCGTTGTATGTGCGGGTACAACCCAGGTGTCCGCCCAAAGGAGAGCAGTGGGTGGCTTGTATGAGTTTTGCAGCCCATGCCTCCGGTATTACTATTTGTAGGGTAGGGTCTGTACCTCTTCCCAGCACGGCATGTGTTGATTTGTATAATATGCCATGGAATATTTCGAATTGCTCATGGTATAACAACACCTGGCGCGCCATAGATTGGTCTGGAGGGAGAATAGAGTGTTTGACATAGGGGTACATGGCGCCACAGAAAGGGTCACTGGTTTGGGCCTCTTTAAGATCATCCCCTGAGGGGTTGAATTGGGAATGGTTTGAAAGAAATCTTATAGCCTTTTCAGCGAGGGGCTCCAGTTTTTGGTGCAGTTTCTTTCTTTTTGCATTTGCTGATCGGACTGAGATGACGGGTGACTTGGTTGACAACGCTCTTTTTCGGCCTTTAGTTACCTTTTGGGGCTGTGGGGTTGGTTGGGGTGAGGTGGGATGGGAGCTGCAGGTGGTGGCCTGGGATTGTGCTCTGGTGAGGGCGTTCAACTCCACTTCCTCACAAAGGCTATGCTCCCTTTGCCTCTCTGGGGTGTTTTTCCTAGCAATAACACCCTTGACCTTGGTGCTGCTGGCGCCCCATGGCTTGCCTCCCTTTAGAATGGACCTGGGAGCACCTAGGAGTATGGGGTTGATTGGGATGGGTTCCTCGGGGTAGTAGTATTTGGTGATTAAGATTTCTGAAAATCTTAGATTCTTGGCTGGTAGTATCAGTTTACCCTGGGCCCTCATTGGTACAGGGTCCTCAGGCTGTGGGGGGTAGTCCCTCCGTGATAACATGTCAGCTACAATATTTGCCCTGCCCTGGAGATATTTCACCTCAAAGTCGTAGGCCATGATGGTGTCTATCCATCTTGCCAAACGTCCATTGGTAATATTTTCCTTTTTATTAAAAAGGGATACCAATGCAGTGTGGTCTGAATACAGGGTAAAATGAGTGCCATCCAGGTAGTGGTGAAACCTCCTGACTGCAAAAATGATACCCAGCATTTCTCTGTCTGTGACAGAGTATCTCCTCTGTTGTTCACTTAGGGAGGATCCAGCGAACTCAATTGGTCTATAAAAACCATTGGCGTCACACTGGCAGATCACAGCTCCACAGCTCGTGTCACTGGCGTCTGTGAACACTATGAAAGGCTTCTCATATTCGGGGAATTTCAAGGTGGCTTCTGTGCAAATGCAGTCTTTTATTTTATCGAAAGACCTTTGGCATTCTGCTGTCCATTTGAATGATTTGCCCGATTTGAGTAGTTCATAGAGTGGTTTCATGATGTGAGCGAAACCTCTGATGAATCTCTTGTAGAACTGAGCCATTCCATTGAAGGATCTAAGCTGGGAGACGTTCTTTGGTTCAGGGAATGTTTTGATGGGCCAAATTTTGTCTGGGGAAGGGGATAGTCCCTCTCTGTTTACTCTAAACCCGAGGAAATCCATTTTAGTTGTGCCGAATTCACATTTCTCTGATTTTAACTTAATGTTTCCTTTTATAAACAGCTTTAGAACCTCATCAAGGTCCTCCAAGTGTCTGTCCCAGGTGGGGCTATAAATAGCTACGTCGTCTACATAGGCCACAGCGTTTCTGTATTTGCATTTGAGCAGCAACTGCTCCATAACATTTTGAAAGGCTAGACCTGATGTTTTCAAACCCATTGGTAGGACTTTGGCCCTGTACCTTGTGCCATTGGCCGAAAATGTGGTGATATGTCTAGATTCTTCGGCCAGGCTTATCTGATGGTAAGCTGAGTACACGTCCAATTTGCTGAAAAATCTAGGGCTGTCCCTACCTATTGTGTTCATCAAGTCATCAGCTCTTGGGAAGCTGTATGAAAATGATTTGAGGTTTTGATTTACCCACCTGTAATCAACAACAATACGCCAACCAGAAGCCTTGGTTGTGTCACCCTGTGGTTTAGCCACCAAGAAGGCTGGGCTGTTGTATTCAGACGGCTCAGAGCATATTTCTAGGACTCCCTGTTTTAACTGTTTTTCCAGCAATTCTCTTTGAAAAACCTCTTTATGGGGTGACATTCTATAAGAGGGTCTGTTACTGGGTTTGGCCCCAGGTTTTAGCTCTAGGGTGACTGTATTTTCAGTGTTTAAGCCTATGGCGTTGTCATTTACCACAAATGCTTCCCTGTTGTTTTCTATAGTCCTTTTAATTTGGGTCTTTTGTTGTTGGGTCAAATTTTCGGCTACCCGGTACTTCAATGGCTCGTCAGCTGTTGGCAATTTATCTATAGGGTCCTCCCCGCTGTTTATTGGGAGGAAGCCATCTGCAGGCGTCATGGAGTTGACACTGGGGCCTGAATTTTTCAACAAACCCAAGGGAACCGCCGAGCCCATGTCAAAGGGGGAGAAAACTCCAACAGAAGTATCTTTGTATACCCACATGCCCGTATCCGTAGGGTTGGCTATTGTAATGGGTATCAGATTTCTATCAGTCTTTGGTGTTACAAGTGTGTGTTTGATTAAGTAGGCTGGGGATTGGGTGCAATTTTCAGTGATGCCTGTAGTGTTTTCCAGATTTTGATGGCAGACTACCTTGGCATTGAAGGTGCATTCACTGTTGGGAGGAACATATATGTTGGTGATGGTACAGATGGAATTTGTGATCTTTTCATCGTCAAAGGATATTTTTCCCTTGTAATTTTTGAGGAAATTTACTCCTAATATCATGGGATGATTTAGGGTTTTCAAAACATACAGCCTTTGTTTGAATTTTCTGCCTTCAATTTGGAAAGTGACTATTACTGAAGATTCAGCCTTTATTGGTTCACCATTGGCGAGCAGGACGGTCAGGGAAGATAATCTTTTCTGGCCACACACAGGATTGCATTGAAGTTTGCTAAATAACCTTTGAGAGATGAAACTGAGGGACGCCCCAGTATCAATTAGTGCTTTGGTCATAATACCACCTGCTTCAACACTGACTGAACCCTTTTGCATGCTAGTGATGACGTGGGAGTCCTTACCTTGGTGTTTGCACCTACCTTTGACCCTAACCACTGTCAGTTCAAGGGTAGCATGGGTGGGCTCCTCCTCTGGGTGAAGTGCCGCTGCGAGTGTTGGTTGGGTGGGGTGAGTAGCATATGGAGAGGGTGTAGCTGAAAGATCGGTCCCTTGATCTGTGACAGGTAATGGACTGGTGTGTGTCATATTGAACAGGGTGGCGGTATTTTGGGGTGAGATTGTTTTGCATGGGTTGGGTGTTGAGGAGGTGGGGGCTTGATCAGCATTGTCTAGGTGATCTTCCCCTGACCTTTAATCTTTTCTATGTGGCGACCTGGATTGACCTCTGTCGGCAGAGCTTGACCTTGAGCTTGCACCCAAAGACTCCGCGCCTACTGAGTGGCTTCTAGAGCGGGACCCAGGCCTATTGTGGTCTCTTCCAGGTGTGGGGTCTCTTCCTCGGGGCCTGCGACTCTCTCTGTTGTCTTTGTAGTCTCTGCCAGAGGATGTATGTCCCTCCTTCCTGCCAGAATGCTCCCTGCCTCTAGATGAGGATCTCTCCCTGGAGTGGTCCCGGTTTCTAGAGGGAGGTCGACCTCTGTGATCAGGGTTGGATCCATGGTTAGAATACCTGGGTCTGTCTCTGTCCTCGGAGGGAGTCCTGGGGTAGCCACTGCCGCCACTGTTTTGATGCTTGGAGTTGTAATATTGGCCTTTGCTGTCCCTGCTGCTCCTCCTGTGGTCATCGCGGTATTGGGAGCTTCTAGGAGGGGGTTTGGGGTCCCTGGAGCGGTAGCGCTCCTGATACACTTGGTGCTTCTCGTTGAACCTGTCCTCATACTGCTTATTGTAGTTTGAGGTGGAGGGTTCAAACCTATAGTCGCTGCTGGAGTTCCAGCTGTTGCTCCTCCTGGGTGGGTTGTGGTATTGTCTGCCTTTACCGTCTGGTATAGGCCGTAGCTCACATACCTGGGCTGCCTCTGTTTGGCTTGTTTCTATGCCCTTTTTGATGGATTGAATAATAATGTCATGTTCAATAGCCAATTTTTCCACGTCAGTAATCTTTTTGGGTAACTTGACTCTGATGGCGTTGGCCAGTTCCTCCCTGAATCCATTTATTAGATAGTCTACTTGTGTTTTCTCATCTAAATGGGAGTTGGACAGCAGGCTTATCATGTCAGTCATATAGTCTTCCAGAGATTCTGTTGCTTTTTGGCGTCTGTTCCTGTAACCTTTGACCACAGACTCAGGATCTTCACCACTAAATCGTTCTAAGAAGGCTGCATACAGGGCGTCCCTGTTAAACATCAAAGGTTTGTCCATCACATTGGTATAGTACCAGGATGCTGCGCGGCCCTCCAGGTGACCATACATGCATTTTGCATGCATGTTTGGGTTGTTAGGATGTAGGGCCTCTATGAAGAATTTATATTCCATTAGGAATTTATCTGCCGACCTATATGCAGTCTGCTTGCCAAAAGGTGTGGGTTTGACAAATGAGTTGAGTTGCGCGGTGCTGTATCTCATTTGTAGCTCAGATGAGTTGAGATCCTCCAGTGTCCTGTAGATAGGTCGTGGTGTATGGTTATTGAAGGGCAAATCTGGATGGATAGCGTGTGCTGTGTAAGTGGCTCCATGGTGGGCCTGGCTTCCAGGTTGGTTGGGGGAGGACAGGTAGATGGAGTCTGCCACTTGTCCCCGCGTGACCCTGGAGTCCTGGCTGGAGGTTTGGTGGTCAGGGATGTGGAGTGGAGTAGGGCCGTCCACTCTGGTAGCCTGGGTATGCAGGTTGCTGTATGCTGGAGGAGCTGGGGTGTTTACTCCAGGTTGGGCATGTAGGCTGTGTATTAACTGTGCGTGTGGAGGGGCGGAGTGAGGTGTGGAGCTGTAAGGTGTGGTGTTATGGCTCGGCGCTCCTGGTGTGTTTTGGAGGGGGTATTGTTTATGTTCGGAACTGTGTAGTATGGGTGAAGGGCCGGCATGGTCAGGGCCAAACTGATGCAGGGAGTGCCCTGAGTGTTGGTGGTTGCTATGACCTTTACTCAGGTGTGAGTAAAAATCGTCTCTTATGAGTCTGAACTCATCTGCCACACGCTTACCCAATCTGTCAGTTTGTTCCTGGCATTTTTCAAAGATCAAGCCTTGGCGGTCCAGCATTGATTTTTCAATTTCAATCATACGGTCACCATTAGACTGTCTTTTAAATTCTACCTCCTGGACTTCCTGACGTACCACATCCAGCCTGTCACTCAGTCTTTGTTCTAGGCCACAGATCAATTGATTGAAATTGGTCTGTTGCATCTGTAGCATATCTGTCATGGACTGGTTCAGGGCCGTAAGTACATTATCAGGTGTGATTTGTCGGGGGGTAGGGGCCTGGGGGTCCCTACTGGGGCTCATGTTTTTGTTGGCCATGGTGGGAGGCCCTAGGTTGCGGCGTCTGTGGAGCGGTGGGTGTTGCAGTAGTATAGGGGTCGTGGCCTCTATATCACCTTTCACTGCAGTGTCTAAGCTTTCACCTAGGCCGTAATAGAACTCCTGTCTAACTGGTCTGGGCTGGGTTAGAGGGGCTCTCCTTGATGGTCTATGGGGAAAGGGTGGTGGGGATGACAGGGAGGAGCTACTGGAGGACACAGTTCTTAATGGTGGTGGCTTTTGAAACTCTGCCTCCTGGAAATAGGAGTCCTCTGATGAGTCCCTACACACCAGGGTGGTAGGTGTATTGTGTGGGTCTCCCAAAAATGAGTCTAGTTCCCTGCGAATTTTTCTTTCAAAAGCCAGTGGGTGTTCAGAGTCCTTGTAGTCTAGGGTAGAGTCTGGTAGGCAGGCGAACAGGTCTTCCTGAGATAAAGGTGATATAGTGTCCCTCCACCTTTTGAAAGCCTCCTTTACCAGGTGACTTAGATGTGGGGTTTTACCTGCACCCGCTGCGGCCCTAACTCTGTCAATTGGTTGACCTTGGTATATTAAGCGCTGTAGGTTGGGGGGCAGGAATCTCTTACACCTGGTGTTTTGCTCTAACTGTGGGGGTAGTTGTAGACTCCGGTCCACCAACTCCTGATGTCTATGTGGTGTGGCGGTGTGTGGGTTTGTCCTTGGGGTTGCAGGGGGTGTCACACTATGTTGTGATGACTTTGGTTGGGGAGGTGAGGTAGGATGGGGACAGGTGGCGGTGGGTAGGGGTTGGTTGACCGCGAAATTGCTTACAATTTCCTGGAGAGCTGCCTCCAGACTGTGGTCCCTAGGGGCTAGGTGTGGATCCAGAGGGTATAGATCGTCTGACTCAGAGCTGGCCGGTGCAGTGTGTGGCACTATACCTGAGAGCCTAAATGGTGTGGAGGTGTTGCCAATGGGGGTGCCCAAACTGTATTTTTGTGTAGCTGGGCAGCTATTCCCAATGTTCGGTGTACTAGTGTGTATATTTTCACTGTCAATTAGTAGCTCAGGTGTGGTGGTATCCGAGCTGGTAGAACGGTTAACGTTGATATTACCGGTCAGCAAATTGGGTGATGAACAGGAGGAATTTTCCTGTGACACTGAAATGATTGATGAATGGCGCTCCAAATTGATGTCAGACTCACCCTCAGTGGAAGATGTGGTTGGTTGAGTTGTGATATTTTGGTGTGTAACTGCAACTGGGACCAGGCTCACTGGAGGTGCGAGTTGCTCATCCTGAAGCACAGGGTGTTGGTCCACAGCTCCCTGTGGATCATCTGATTGTTTATGTAACTCAGTATCCGGCGCTCTAGCGCTCATGGCCTTGTGAGAGGTTAACTTCTAGTGGGTTTCAGCCAAGAGGTTACTCCACCAGTGTTAGGTAGCTGCTTGGGTTACCATAACTAGTAATTAGGAGAACGCCTGGAGTAGAGTTGACGATGGAGTTTATTGAGTATAAGTGCTATTGAGGGTGGTACACCGAAGAACCCTCGCCAGGCACGTCCGGTAGATACTATGTATGTCTATAGAGTGCCGATCTCGCTGGTCGGCAGGTAAGATATACCTGCCTCACAGCGATGTCATCATACCTTGCCTGGATGGCGACATGGTGTCCTGGGGCGCGATCACGACCCACCCTCCCACCCAGGGTGCAGGGTGCATCCAGGGGGGGGGGGGGAGGGGAGCGCACGAGTCACCCAGACACCAGCACCCTCCAGGTGTGTGGCAATCCCCACACCTAGGGGCGAAGCTCCAGGTGTATGAGGATTGCCCCACCAAGGGTCACTGAGTGCACCGCGAGGGCCTCACAGTGCATTATTGTGAAATGTAGGGTTTCAGCGCGTCCACCAGCACCCTGACACTATGCTGCACCGTCCCGGGTGCACCCTATATGTCTTCTTTCCAGTCATGCTTTGAATTTTGTTATATTAGCCAGTCTGCCGAATGCAATAGGAGAAAAAGATCGCCAGAATTGAATATAAATAGGGATCTTGAATATCAGACTGTTTCCTTTTTGAATTGCATTGGATTAAAGTTTGGGAAAGGGGATCGAGGGGACATTCTTCGAAATATGAACCTGGCCCAAGGGGGGCGAGGTGGGACTAGATTAGATAGATTAGGCCTACATTTGGCTCAATCGCCTGGGGGGTATGGTGACACAATAATTTCAGCCTCTGATGTATTATTTACATGCTTCTTATTTTTATTGATACACAGAATACTAACAACGGATTACATCAGGTAAACATAGTCATTTTTGTACAAAATCAAGTCCTGCTCTTGAGTTTTTCCTTACTGTGTAGTTTAATATCTATGAACTGAAACCTCATATTGACGGAGAAACAATTCACTGCATGACTGTCTGTAATCAAGTTAATCAAATACAGGGTGGCCACCGTCAGGGAAAATGTCAGGGAAAATATTTTTCGTTCCAGGTCAGGGAAATGTCAGGGAATTTCAGATTTTTGGCAAAATATCAGGGAAAATGAGATTTTTCTCTGACAATGTCAGGAAAAATATTATTTTGTCAGGGCAAATCTTTGAAGTACCAAGAAAAGTAACTTGTTTTCTTTGAAATTCCTGTATTTTGCAATGATTTCAAGGGGGGAAGATGTCCAAATACTCAAGAGGGAGGGGTTAAACATTTTGGTACATGTGATACACAAAACCCCTGTTGTTAGATAATTGTTGTATTTGAAGTCACATGGTTTATTCATACACGGAATCATGTTACAGGGAGCTATAGGTTAGACATAGGTGACACCGTTCACTCGTAGTAGGATAGATGTCGTCGTCAATACAGGTACACAACAATAATGACCACTTGTTAAGTAGTCAATAACTTTAAAAGGAGTGCATATTCATTGTTGGAGGGCATTTAAAAATATTGGGTTTATGTCAAGGTTGTCAGGGGAATTTGATATAACTTTAAGGAAGTGTCAGCACAGAGAGAAGAAACCGAGTCAAAAGGGAGTCCAGGCTTGCCTCCAGAATGACTCCCTTTTCTGACTCTCTTTCTGACTCTCTTGATGAACCTGACTCCCTTAAAAGGGAGTTATGTGACTCCCTTAAGAGAGCCCAGGTTTTGCCTCCAAAATGACTCCCTTTTATGACTCCCCGCTACAGACAGAGTCCAGGTCTATGCTGCAACTCCCTTTAGAAGGGGATTCTAGGCACAGGATGGCTCCTTTGGAATAGAGAGTCATAATTTATAGGTAATTCCTACCCCCTAACCCTCTATATAACCATTTTAATAGCTGTCTCCCTAGCTGATGTTTCTACATTATGTTGGTGCAATGCCTCACAAGGAGGAGGGATCTCAGAAAGATCCCTCAGAGCACATTAGTTAATATACAAAGGAACATATGAGCTTTTGGGATTTAACTTTCTCATGTTGCTACAAATTGGGTGTCTATACCTTATACATCATGCTTATGCTACAGTTTTAAATTATTTCATAAAATGTAATTCTGACATTACATGTTGATGCTACAATGATATACATGTATCAGCATAATTATCAATGTCATAAATAACATGGATCTAGAGATCTGAGCATGCAGAATATTACCATTTTAGGTATAGTGCTACCACCTAGCAGGCCTAACTGTAACCAACTGTTTGACTCCCTTGGGGGAAAAGGGAGTAGGGACCCTTGACTCTGATTAGAAACAGAGTCAGATGGCTTCTTAACATATATGCTAGATGGCATTACAGTCATTGTACAGTAGTGTCACCTAGTGGGTTTCCTATTTCCATTTTGTATGCTCACCTCTGTGACTCCCTTAGGGAGTCCAGGTAACCATTGACTCACCTCAGCTGACATGGACTCTGTTTGATCTAATTGAAAAGGAGTCAAGGCTGTTAGAAGGGGGAGTCAGACAGTGTGAAAAGTGAGCCAAAGGGACCCTGGCTCTCTTTTTATAGCCTGGACTCCCCTTGTTACTCGGTTTCTTCTCTCTGTGAGGGAATATATTCAGGGAATTTCAAACTATTTTGTTGGCGGCAACCCTGAAATATGCTTAAAAGAACTTGTTAAGCATATTTGAATTGAGTGAATTTCTCAAAAGTCATTATTTGATGATGTTTTTTCTCTGTTCTATATCATCACATCAACCATATGGTAAGAAGAAGTGAGAAAAATCAAAGAACATTGTGTAGATCAGTATTCAGCTGCTGAGAGGGTAACTGAGGCTAGTTATATTTATACAGATATTCCCAAACTAGACATATCTAAGTGGTCGGTCTATTACATTAGTAAGGACCTGGACAAACACAAGTCCTCAGGGATTGAAGGTATTAGGTGTGATATCTTAATTGCTGCACTGTTATGTCTTTTAGATCAGTTTACCCACCTATGTCAGGTTAGTGTAGATACTGGCATATTCCCACGCAAATGGGGTAATGCCGTGGTCAAAATTTACTATTTTTTGAGTAATCAAATGACTAAAACCGGTAATTTTAGTGAAAATCAATATGGTTTTAACAGAGGTTCTGGCACTGGTGATGCCACTTTCGATTTGGTCAATGAGCTTTATAAATGGTTATAGAAATGATCGGCTGATAGGAGGTGCCTTGTTTGTCGACTTTACTAAGGCCTTTGACAATGTTACACACTCTAGACTATTAGTAAAATAGCCAATCTAGGCCTAGCTTTTGAAAATTACAGATGGTTTGAAAGTTATCTTCAGAATAGAAGCCAGGGGACATCTTTTGCAAGGAATATTTCTGAGACTAGTAAAGTATTTATGGAGTCCCTCAAGGTTCTGTTTTAGGCCCCTTATTATTTGTCCTGTATATTGATGATGTTACCAAGACCATTGCAAGGGCTAGTACTAAAATGTATGTGGGTGACATTGTAATTCATTATGGGCATAATAATGCACAAATTGTAGAAAATGTTCTACAGTCTGAGTCAAAGATGTTTGCTGATTGGGTTTACAATGATAGACTTACAATCAATCCAAAGAAAACCGAATTTATGTGGTTTTGCAGTAAGCACAAATTGAAAAGATGTCCTAATACAAAAATTTCTTTCTATGGGCAAGTATTAAGACAGTGCAACACTTCCCATACCTTTGTGTTACCATTGACAGCTCACTGTCTTTTGATAAACTCCTAAAGAGAAATATTTGTAACAAATTGTTTAGGTTTGCTGCTTTAAGAAAAGGGCTAACTAGAGAGTATAGTATTCTGGTTTATAAATGTACAATCAGACCCATACTTGCATATTGTAGTTTTATTACTTCTAGTTGTAATGAGGATGGCCTGAAACAGTTGCAGTGCCTGCAGAATAGAGCCCTCCGTATTTGTCTCAAATGTAATATTAGAAAATACAATGTTGATAGATTACATGAAATCTGTAACGTGGAAATGGTCCAAAGGCGTATGGCTAAACTATTACTTAGCCTAATGTAGCCAAACTTGTCCCTAGTATAATGAATGATACTGGACATGATGAAGATGCAGTTGTAACAAGGGGAGGTACCAAAATTGTATTTTAATTACCTCACTTGATCAGTCATTTTTACAAACGGTCACCCTATTACAGGGGTATTGTATTATGGAATACTTTCCCAGCTGGTGTTGAAAGGGCAACCAGCAAAGTAAAGTTTAAAATTGAAATCGATAAAATCAAGGACCTAGGGGCCAAAATCAAAAAAGGTTATAATTAGATTTTGAACGTAGTAACTAATTATATTTCATGCTAATTGTTGACTGTTTGGGTTTAGTGTGAGCCCAAATGATCCAGTATGCATATTATTATTATCATTATATTACAACAATCATGTCATTATGTTTGCCATGTTACAATTATCCTGTACATTGACCAATCTCTTTTTATACACACTGTCACCAAATGTATTTGCCAAATCATTTTGGGTAAGAGCATTTGTATATATGTTGTACATACTCATCGCTATATACACATTATATCTATTACATAATTATGTTATGTTCCTAATATCAAATTGTAACTTGTTCGACAAAAAATCAAAATGGTATTGTTTCTAAGCATCACTTAAACCCTCGTGAAGATGGATTGTTGCAAATAAACACGTCCAAAAGTGCGAAGATCAGCACTCAGTCGGTAAGTGCTTTGTTAACGGGTTTACTCTCTATCTGTAATGGAGCACCCTTCATTAGTTAATGAGATTTCTATAGAACCAGTAGGAAATCCTTATCTAGTACAAGAAACATTGTCTCCATTCGAACATCACTACTTCAAACGGGATAATACAACCATAGGATACATCACTGGTACACACATCACATAGAGTTATAGCCAGACATTATGGATAATATGTACAATTTGGAATGAGGAGACCCAGGAGGGATTTTGAGCATTTGGGGTATGTCCAAATCTGCTCTTTATCTCAAGTTGGATATAGCATCCTTCCCCCTCTTATTCTTAACAAAGGAATTGACACTATGTAACAGGGTGGGGGGGGGGGGGTTCTAGATATTATTACCTCAAAATGCTAATGACCAGATTATCATTAATTTTGTTGTTGTCATGATACACCAGCGAGTAGCTATAACTGGTGCTGCATTGGTGCATCATGTACACTCCTGAGGAGTATAATATAGTCACCATGATGCATGGGTGCAGCATTGGCGAGATATTCATCAGTGCTGCATGAATGCATCATGCAGACAAAAGCAATTAGGAACAAACTGGATCAGGTGCGTGGACATTTACAGATTTTGAGTATTCTTTAAAAACTACGTACCGCGTATACTCTTTTTAAAACTACATGCCGTGTATACTCTTAAACTACTACATACCTTGTGTATTCTTAAAATTGTTTAGTTACAGATGTGTTATCAGTTTAAAAAAAGAATGAGAAAAGGGGTTTATTTATATATATATATATATATATATATATATATATATATATATATATATATATATATATATATAAATATATATGCAATACCAATACCAACTATGAAATGCAGCTGAAATGCATTCACCAAAGCCTGACATTTCATTAGATATGTATACACGGGTATGTAAATGTCCAGGGACTTTGTTCTGTTTACCCCACAAGCACAAAAGGATACTAATGTAGAGCTGCCCTTAGAGGGATGACACACCATCTATGTAGAGAATGTGTTCATGAAGTGGTCCCAGCATCAATGTCCGATACATAAGAAACCTCAGGAATCAGAATCCTCGGTAACCACTCATACATTATATACAGGACATGCATAGATAACTAGTGTCTGATCCTGATAAGGAATGTCTGTCTTATGTAAAACCAGTGCCTGAATAATTCAGTAGCTTTAATAGTGTCCACTCACCACACCAGCTCTCACACATAATGTATTTCACCATGAGACTAGTTATCTCCATGTCCTATGTAAGATCTACTATAGAGATATAGTCCATTGTAGGGATATAGTCCAGCACAGCACTGCTAGCACCCATGTTATGGTGAGACTACAGGCTGTGTCCAGTAACAGGTCGGGGTTGAACTCCCCGATCTCTGCCCCTTCCTCAGGGGAGCGCATCATGCGGCCCATGAAGAGGATGTTGTCTGTGACCTTGTCCTGTATTAGGAACATGAAAGGGTGGTCCACACGGAACTCAGAGTCTGGTGTGGGGCCGGCTAACATGATCTGTATGCCAACCGCCGCCGCCCCAGTTGTCCCCTCCTCGTCAAACTCTATACTAGCTTGGTGCACCATGTCAGTGAGGTACAGGTTGGGGCCGATACCAGACAAGTCAGCACTTGGCATGAACGAGTCTTTCAGGCCCAGCTTGTACAGTGTGTCCTTGAGGTTGACCTTGACTTGGAGTTTGACTTTGGGTAGGTAGAGTGTGAGGAGGCCTGCCTGGCGGTTGGCGCGGGAGGTGGCTGTGCGGAAGGTGTCGTAGTCTAAGGCCTGCTCCAGGTGGTAGATACCCAGCACAGTGTTAGGGAGGAGGATGTAGAGCCTGACTTCATCCCCCACATAGGGTAGCTCCAGCACCCGGGCGTCCAGCTCGGGGCTGCTCCAGTAGTGGAAGCGCCCCGTCTGCTGCATGAAGTCCACCTGCTGCATCTCCTGCTCGTTCAGCCGGAACTGCCCCTGGCGCGTCTCCCGCGGCTCAAAGTCATACTTCCACCAGCCCCTGAAGTACACCGCATTCACCACCAGCAGCACCAGGTTGCTGCTGAGTGCCCCCGCGTGGAACAAGGCCCTCACCCGGTCCTGGGTGGCCTCCCGTACCCAGGCATTGATAGTGTCAGTGGCATTCTGCCGTTGTGACACAAAGTCCAGCTGCAGGACGGCGGCGCGGTAGAAGCGTGCGGCGGCGGCCCTGTACTCGGGGGACACTTGGTAGCGGTTACTTATGAAGGCGGCGCTGGCTACATCCAGGGTGTAGTTGTTGGAGGGGTCGCGGAGAGCCTCCAGGAGCTGCAGGTTGGAGACGTGAACCCCTGGCAGCCCTGTGTAGTGTAAGACCTCCCCCAGCTCCTTACGCGACCCATGGGATGCGCCCAGGTAGGACAGGGACAGCGCTGTAGACACACTCAGTGGGGACAGCACCGCATTCCTCCCCCCTGCCGTATGTGCCACCTCTTGGTACAGGTCAAATGCAAACTGACAGTTGGCATAGGTCACCTTGTCCACTGCCCTTTCCCCTAGTGTCAGCACCAGACACCACAGCAAGCAGGGCAGGCAGGGGAACGTCCGCCACATCAGGATGTGGGTCGTTGTAGTAAGCGACATTGCTGGTGCTTACATTGTCATCCAGATTGAGACACTGAAAGATACAGAAATATATGACAGTAAATAATGAATGGCCATAATCTTACTTCATTGAAAACCCAGGCCTGGATAGAGGATTTTCAGCGTAGAGTCTTACTAGGGAATTGTTACAAACAAAAGGCAATATTGGTCTAGTATTCACAGCCTTAGTATACAATCAGTAAAAACCCACCAGCAGTTACTGTTCCTGGCTGAAATGCTTAAAGTAGGCCAATACATGATGATAATAATGTAAATGCAGTCTTTGTGAAAACTTGCAGGACAGTGACAATGTCCTTCTAAAATGCCACCGGTCCAGCAGATTTACAAGTGTGGCAGGACCGAATGTCCTGTCGTATCTTGGGCTTCTCTAGACTAGAAGAATTCAGTTGGGCTTCTAAAGATGAAATATGTATGTCAATATACTGTGTGAAACCATATCTATCCTGATTAAATGATTACAAATAAAATGTTTTTTAATGGACAAAACTCTTTTGTACTTTAATGGCTACTGAGTATCTGGTCCTCCAAAAATTTAGCCGGTCCTTCAACATTGAAAATTTGCAGGACTGAATGTCCTGTGGGATGAAAACGTTTTGCAAAGACTGTAAATGAAAAATATAAAATAGTGCCATGATAGTAAGATTACCAAATTAAATTGGACTAATTTTCCATATGACTTTGGATGCACTTTAGTTTGTTTCAATCAAATTATGATGTTGTTTGACTACATGGCTTTCTCCATGAGAAATATTTTGCTGCCACTTGGAAAATTATAGGAAATTATCCACACTTTCAAATCATATCCTACCATATCCTTGACTTCAACCGCTGAGAAGATGGTTCAACCTGAAAGAATAGAAAGTAGTTTAAATAGTTTCAAAAATGTTTAGTATTCCAAACAACAATTGTCTACAACTTATTGCCGTTATCAATCACTCTCAGTATTTACATTTGCACTTTATTTTAGGAGCCATCCATAACTTATGTCATACAAATATGACTCATTTTCAACACTTATTCGGCCCCTTGTCACACTTTTCCCCATACCTTCATCATTAGACGTAACACTCAGAGACACATCCCCCACCCCTCCAGTGTGATGTCTACCCTCCCCATTATCACTCACCTACCAAACCCTAGTTACTGTAGCAGTGTGGGAGTCTACCCTCCCTATTGTCACTCACCTACCAGACCATAGTTACTATAGCTGTTTGGGAGTCTACTCTCCTAATCATGACTCACCCAGCAGACCCTACATGGAGAAAAAAGTGAGTGTTGGCTGGACTCTCCCCAGGGTGAAGCACTGACTGCCTCAAGTGAGATAGTCTGGACTTTTTCTTCCATTAAAAAACAGTCAGGCTGAGCCTCCTTTAATAGTCTCATAAAGTTACTCTCATTTGAGAGTCAGCCTGATCTTCGAATGACAGTCAAGCAAGACAATTCTTCATACCAGAGTCAGCCTGACTTTCTTTCCACAGTCAGGCAATGCCTGACTTTGGGTTGAGGGTCATTTAGCCTGAGCCTTCTTTTATTGGTACCAGGTGGGAACACAATGCAGTATCAAGTGTGATGGTAGGATATAATACACCATTATCGTGGATTTGGAAGTTATATAAATTGAGATTCTGGGATCACCTCTGACATATGTTGGTACATGTATATATATACATATATATGTTGTAACATACTTAAATGACTGGTGGTAAACTTGTGTTAGCAAACACTTTCCTATTCATGGCAACAGTATTACTCTCTATATTTGAATTATCAATAGTATGGAAAATAAAAGGTGTACATATTGAGTGAAAATGAAGGTCATTAATCAAACTACATGTATACCTTTATCTGTTTGGCTTCAGAAATTACTAAAGACATAACATCTACTAGAAAACACACTCTGCAGACAATGAACACACTTATATAATTGTTTTTGTTGGCAAAACATAATGTGTTGACCACATTAGAGAGGGTAATATGGACCTTGGGACTGGGGAATTAGTGACCACAATGCGAGGTGACCACATTAGAGAGGTGACCATATTGGAAAGAGTTTTCTATATTAAAATGTAGAGAGAAATTGACGGTTCTTTCCAAAAATGACCACATTGGCGAGGTGACCACTATAGAGAGGTGACCATTAGGTGAGAGTTGACTGTATTTTGAATGAAATTTTTGAGTGATTCAGCAAGGGGCTAATGAATATAAATTATAGTTAATTTATTGCCTGACCAGAGTCAGCCATAGAGAGTCACACCAATAGGTCAGGTATTCTTGGACCCCTATTCAAAGAGAAACCCATATTGGTATGAAAGTTAAGCAATGCTTGACCCTCTTTACAATGAAAGTCAGCCTGTCTTTCACATGAAGGTGCTTTTGACGATATATTGCAGTTATGTACGTCTCCTTTCACATGTAAATTTAGAGGTGTTAATAGTATCATAAGCTCCAATGTTATTGAGTATGAAGTGCTTAGTATTCGGTTTCCAGGGTTCACTACTCCCATCACTAATAACAGAGTATTGGGTGTGATCCTGATCTACATTTTGAGTACATGTCATGCTATATAGAGTGGATACATGTAGCTGTAGAGACCTGTAGTCTGGTCACCATCTGTCTGTAGATGGGCTGCCCGGGTGGTAGCAATCTACATTCAGCAGATATTTAGTTTGGTCCCCCCCACTTTCAATCTCTACACCAAACTGGTGGTGCACAAGTCACTGAGCCAAAAACAGCCCCTATACAACATGTATTGAAATATGAAATGTTGAGTGCACCATTGGATTCAAATATGTGACATAATTATGTAGACATCTGAATAAGCGAACCTCGAAATTACTGACATATTTGGCATGTTTTTTTGGTAGACATTGCAGATTTTCTAAGATACTATTTTTGAATATGGATACTGGCAATGTCTGAAGCAGATAGGAGAGTAGTAAAGCAGCACTCTTTTTTATTCTCCTTCCACATAAGGGTGCTCCTTCCCTACCTCCTTTCCTGACATCTGTAGCTTGAGGCAGAGATAAGTGAGGGAGTCTCTTCCAAGGGGAGATTAGGATGGTAGGTGCTCAGGGGTGGGAAAGATTCAAACTGACACAAGTAAAACGGCATCCAGAAATACTGGCTACCAGCAGGAGGCAACAGATGGGGCAGGTTTTTGTCGTTTGTCTTGTTTTTCTGGCATGTCAGGTTGACAAGGAACACGTGGGTGCGTCTAACAGGAGACTCAGTGGTGATAGTGATGATGGTTTTAGCTCTTCCTCTCTCAACTTCACCCTCTCTACATAGCTGTGCCTACTTGTTTCCATTCCGTACACATTAACAAATATTTATTGTTGAAAAATATAACAAAGTTTGCATACATGGGATTATTGTTTGTGTTGAGGATAACTAACCTTTTCCCAGGTTGAAACACAAAAGCTGCTATTCATTCTCAAACAAGAGTTGTACTTCACTGGGTTTATTTTCAAATATAAACTTGTTCTACTATATGACCTTGTCACAGGATTTATATGAACTTGTCACCGGTTAGGTATGACATGCATCACCTTGTCACTGTTACCGACCTGAGTAGCACTGCAGTGGGCTTTCAGACAAATTGTGACCAGGTGAGGGAAAAGACCCCTCCAGGGGGGAAAATAGTAATTAAAATTGGTGTCATAATCTTTAAAATGAGATATCACGAGCTAAAAATATCCTAGTAGTTTTATGGGAATTGCCTTTCAAACATTAGTACATATCACTAATTGAAAATGGTAAATAAGCCCTAATTGCATTGTATCCCATAGTAAATGATGATATTTATGAAAAATCGGTTCATCTAAAACTAACCAAATAAAATTGAATTTATAAGTCTAAAATTGGTTCTAGAAGAAATTTCTGCATTCTGTTTTCAGTTTTGGGTAACTGATGGGATTTTAAAAGAAATCCGGATTATTACCTCCAATTTAGGCTTTCGGGATGGTTTCCATGGCAACCAGAAACTACCTTATGTGCTAATTCTTCAGAAAAACTTTCTTTTTGCATTCCAAATATAGAATGTCTGCATCAAAGATGGAATTATTTCATGAAGAGCATTGCATTCTACATAAAAAATGGGTTTAGAACTTTTTTCATGTATTTAACACTCTTTTGCAACTATGGTGCCTCCTGGTGGCCCAAACCAGAGCTAAAAATCCCGCCTGAAGGGGTCTTCTCCCTAGATGGGTCACAATTATCTTCAGCCTGAGCTTTGATCATAATTATTAGGTTGCCCAACTGATTTTGGAAAATCTTCAAATATCTGAAGAAATCTTTGTTTTTGACACACAAAGTTGTATTTTAACAGTCCTCAAATTGTGTTTCCCATTTGCAAAATCACCGTTTTTCAGTTACTGAAGAGAGGACCAATAGTGGTTAAAATGTCAATGCTACTTGTCAGTCTATTGAGAAGATAGATGTACGTCTAGACCATTTTTTCTTTCTTAATAACCAACTTCATGAAAATGCAATGCATGTATCCCTTGGGAATTACAGGTCTATTCATACAATTGGGCATAAACGTTCAATTTAGGCTTTAAGTCCAAGTGGGCCAAAGGTCAAATAGAGCCTATAAGTCTAATTGAACCCAAAATGTCCAATTGGGTCAAAAAGTCCTATTGAGACCAAGTGTCCAATTGCTAAAGTCTGATTGGGCCCAAACATCCAATTTGGTCCAAAAGTCCAATTGGGATGAAACATTTCAAATATCCACATGGGACCATAATAATTTATTATGCCCAATTGATGCCAAACGCTGATTGAACGAATGTCAAAGTAGGGGCTATAGTCCAATTAGGTCCCAACACCCAGTTGCGGCAAAATGTCCACAAGTCTGATAGGCCTTAAGTCTGATAAGGGGCAATCTGTCTAATTGGTACATTCCATTCATGCTTTTTTTTGGTGGGAGTGGACATTTTCCGAAATGTCACTCTTAAAAGAAAGGAGGTGGTAGAAGAATATGTTGATGTGAGAAAGATAAACCAAGCTCTTCCAGCCCCCTTCTAACTATCTGCATGCATACACATCCTTAATGATTCTTGTGAAGATTGCCATGACCATTAAGCATTAAGGTTGGAGAGTAAATAAAGATTATGACTGTTTGAAGAGGACATGAGCATTTAAAGATATAGACAAAGGTGCACGAGTAGAGGTCCTCACTGAGGGTTATTTCACGAGGCAAAGCCGAGTGAAATAACGCTCAGTGAGGACCTCTACGAGTGTTCGTTTGTGTTTATTTCATGTCATTATCAACAATATTCATCAAATTCCACTTATCTGCTCTGAAAAAGCTAATTTACAGTGGTGAAATCAACAATTTCGATGATTTTACAGGCTGTTAAATACGGGCAAGGGTTATTTCACGCAGGGTGTTAAATGCGGCCTTCCTTGGTTAAGTCAATGGGAGTGCCATATTCGCCATGAAATAGGACATGTGTCTTGATCTAAAATCTTCAAACATTAAATACAAGAGCACTTGAAGATACCTGTTAGAGAAACAAAACTTCCTAGATATCCTCAAACCAACCTTCAAAGTGTCTTCCATTTTGTTAATCTTTAGTAAAGATTTCATAACCACTGTGCAAAATACCACAAATCTTGTTCATGGTGAGGGGTGGGTGGGTCAGAGCACACATACAGGTGGTCGTGGTTTGTTCAGGGATGCAGCAGGTTAAGGCGCCCCTGTCAGGACTGAGCTGATTCCCGGCGTCTCTTTACCTTGACATATAGGATATCAGCTCAGTAACCAGTGTGAGGTATGGGGGTGGTGAGACATGAAAGGAACCTGCCGAGAGACACACGAGGGATGGGGGGACGCGTGAAGGAAACCTGCCCGGAATAGCTGCAGGTCTCACACCAGCTGTCAGTAGGAGCCAAGATAGGGATAAGCACAATACGTCACTCCCAGGCATGGTGAGAATTTATATGTATTATAGTGAGGGTAAATCATGGACATATTCTTAATGTTATGTATCACAGTTTTTGTCAGTGTCAGGGGATCCCAGAGATTAGTCCTCCTGCTGACAGTGGAGGCTTGGTGGGGGATGGGCAGGGTAGGAATGTCACAAACAGATAGGTGCTGATGGACATGATGGAGATTTGTGTGCTTTATAGTGGGTGTGAATTATAGACACATTATACAAAAATATGACATTGTCACTTTTTCATTGCTTCAGGAAAGTTTCTCCAAAGTTTTCCAGACCCAGATAGTTGAGGACTACCAGTAGAGGTTAGGGTGGGAGACATGGTGGGAGGCTGGGGAGATAAGACTAAGGTGGTATGTGATGTATAAATATTTGTGTATATTTTTATTGGAATGAATTAGTTTTTATTGGAATGAATTAGTAACAGGTAGACATTTTTACACACTATGTTAGTTTTTGATGTCAGGTCCCCACCAGAAAGGTCTCCCAGGCACAGTTGGGTTGGTGATTGATGTGGTCGGTGTAACACAGGATGAGGTGTACACAACATGTGGGACTAGATCAGGGCTGCACTTTGATGTAGTTGGTATACTATTGCAGTCATGCCACCAATATAATCTTCATATCTAGTTTGTTTTATTTTCAATCAGCAAGATGATGTGGCTAGAAAGCATTTACTATACACTCAAAAAGTAAAGTCGTCTCCAGACTCTTCCAAGTGACAGTCATAAAATAAGTCAAAAGCTCGTCTAAGTGACAAGGAAGTGGGTCTTCTAGCTGGAGATAGAAGACCCACTTGGCATGTGCCAGCTCAAAACCCAACATTTGCCAGCTCCAGATTCTATTTGTGGGATGGTAACCTGATAGGTTAGACAACTTTTGACTCATTTATTTTATGATAGTCACTTCGACGAGTCTGGAGACAAGTTTACTTTTTCAGTGTAGTTAGTGCTGCATTCATGCACCCTGTTAGGTTAATCCCTCAGTCTTATACTCATGCAGCTGTCCCACCTCCATGTGTCCAGTAAACGGCCCTAACTACATCATAGTCTCGGGCCCTGACTGTACGTATACAGTCTGGGGGGTTACTTACAGACCTATACCTACACTGGCCCTTACATAACATGCTACTTTGTCTCAGCACTCAGGAGGACGTGGGTTCGAACCCCACTGTGGCTTAATCAGTACTTCAATTGATATCTACATAAATGACCTGAATTTAACCTAATGTACCTAGTCACATATTTAATAGGTGATATTATTATGTCATTGTAGGTGAAGTTATGCTTTAAATGGGTTTACTAGGCAATGTAAAAAACGAACCACCTATTGTGCCAAGGTGGGATTCGAACCCACACACCTCATTGAAAAATGATCCAGGATTCCGGATCATTTTATTTAGATATAAATTTGTCCAGGCCCAGTATGGGCCTGGAGTGTTCGAGGCTGCATCATAAAAGGCCTCCAACTCAGCTCATCAACAGCCCACCTAAACCGCCCTACTGGGAGATACACACAGCACCTGTGGTACAGCACTTTAAACGTGGAACTGTGCATTATTTGGAACTTATGCCCTTTGTACTGATGGTGCTTTAGCTGCTGTACGGTCTCTGCCATAGGCAGTGGTGTTAGCAGCGGTATGGTCTTTACCATTGGACGTGTGGGATAAGGGTTACCCTCAGGGTGTTTACGGAGTAAGTAGGAGCTTCTTATAGTCTGGGAGCCAGTGCCATATAAATTTGAATTCGTTGCACCCCCCCTGTGACAAGCGTCACATAGGAGCAAATGAAAGGTAAGACCCTAGGCTTTCAATTTTGACCAATGGCTAGTCTGGGGAGGACCAGCATGTCACACTTATATGCCCGTTTCCATGGCAACCAATATTTTCAATATTTTCAACAAAATATCAATAATTAATTTTTGATTCTAATTATCTTGAGAACCGTTATAGCTAGACATTTGCAATTTTGACATGAGACTCATATATTGGGCCCCTATCAGTAGAAATAAAATATTTGACCTTGGTCAAGGTCAAGGTCATCTGATTTGACCTTGAAAGTGAAAATCTGCTCCAAATACTACCTGTGAGTATGTTTTAACTCAAAACAAAGAAAATGACAATCTATAGTTGTAGCTGGACATGTGAAAATTTGATATGAGACTCATGTTATGCCCCATTTAATGGGGATAAGTTATTTGACCTTGGTCAAGGTCAAGGTCACATGATATGACCTTGAAAGTGAGAATATCCTTAAAATACTTGCAATTGTTGCAAATTGTTGAAATTTGATGTGAATTATGTGAGAACCAGAAGTGGTAGATGCATGAACTCTCAACATTATAAAGGCAGATACATTGAACCCCATTGAATGGGAATACATCATATGATCTTGGTCAAGGTCAAGGTCATATGATATGACCTTGAAGTTTAGAAAGCACTTGTGTAAGACACAGAAAAATAACAATGTTTGGAAAATTGAATACACAGATAGCAGGTAACAGCATAAGCCTTAATTTAGGCCAGGTGGCTCTTCGGAGTCCAATTGATAGAACTATTATGCCTGTGCCAAACTGCCATTTCCTTGAGATAACAAATAGCCAGTGGGCACAGCATCAGTCTGCACCAGCTATAGTATTTGCTCAAATGACTAGTTGCATTGCAACATTTACTAGCCACTCATGCAACACTGCACTGATACAGATGCTGGCAACTCTTTAAAGGTATGACCTAGTGTCTACGCATACGGCACATGGTGGCAAAAACTGCCTAAAACCATGAAAAAACATGTTGGATATGTCACTCTCATTAACCCTTTAAATGTCAGACTATGGCATTCTGCATGTCTTGTCACTGTATTTTGTTACTGCCAAAAGCTATGTGCTACTCTATTATGACAAATCTGTACCGAATAGAAAAGATGTCCCCAACTTTACAAATTTATCAATGATTTACTATTACTTTGAATGCAAAATGTATCTTATGATCCTATATATGTATTGCTAAGGTTTAGATTACAAAATGTTAGCAACTTCTCTTCCATTTTGCTAAATACAGAAAATAATACAATTTTTAGTTTTTTCCCTAAATGGATCATGGCTCATTGGTTTCACCTATGACTACTACTTTTCATGGATTAATAATGTCACACATGATGCCATTGTTGAAAAATAATCCGGCTCTTTAAATCAGAAGAGTACATATTATACTTCAGTATGACTGTATCTTATGTTTCTTTTAAATTATTTAGATAACAATTGCTAGGGATGGAACAAAAACATTCTTTTTCTTGCTATTTTTCCTTGAACAGCTCTATGGGATAGAAAATTATCAGAATTAACTGTTCTGATGATTGGAATATAATCTAGAGATAATTTACTAGGCTAACTTCTCTGAGTTCATGAAGAGCAGTTCAAAGTCAGAAATTAGGGAAGTAAATGGAAAACTTTAAAAGATATTGATTTGTTTGCCTCTACATGGGTACCCACATTTTTGACCGTGTCGCCATGTTGGATTTAAGCAAAAGGGCCATATCACTGTGTCCAATTTCATGTATAGGGCCCTATATATATATATATACAAATTTAGAGACAAATCCCTGAGGGTTGACTTCGACCCCTAATTTTGCTGTGTCTGTCGATTTTTAAAAGGGCCTAAAACGGCTGTGTCTTCATGTCGCCCGTGTCGATTTTTACCCATGTAGAGGCATATTTGTCCTTATCATCTCATTTTCAAAAGCTCTGTAGGCTTTAATGATAGGAATATCCACTAATTAAGAGACCAGTAAATCATCTCTAGTAGTACAGCAGCAGCTGATTAACCCATCACCAAAAAAGACTAAAGTATGCCATATACCACCGGAAAGCTCTGATCATGGGCTTTCCAGATATGGTACGTGTAAAAAAAAAAAGGTTGTGTACAATCCAAGATGGCTGCCAAAAGCCAAGATGGCCACCAAAATATCAGAATTCAATCTCCCATGACCGAGATATGGCTTAGAATACTATTTTAACACTGCCTAGCAACAGCTATTCTTATTGTTTTTTTCCCTCACAACACATATTTCCACGGTCCTTGGGTTCATTATAAACAAGCATGGCAACAACTTACCAACTTTGGATCCAGGATATTCTGTGATGTGAGGTAGATAAAGAAACATAATGGCTGTTGCTTAGCTTCATATGGCGTGGGGTAGGTATTGTAATAAAACTTGGTTGCATGGGGACCCTTCCAGTGGCTCTTTGAACCCTCCCATCAGCTCTAAGGAGCCCTTCAGTGAGTCTGTGGAGCTTTCCAGTGGGGGGAGGAGTTATCCTTGGTACCAACAAAGAGGTTTTCAGAGCAAGTGGACATTTACTATCTACTGTAAACGTATTAATTTTCGCTCAGTACATATTTTCTTGCATTTCGCGCACATAGGTATGTGCGCGAAAATATGATGTGCGCGAATATTTTGCACAAAAAAAATAGCTTTCCAATGATGTATGGTACTCCATATTGCAGTACAGTAGAGACCCGGGTAGAGACTCTAAACAACAGTATAGAGCATAGATAAATATGAAATGAAATGAAATGAAATTAGGCCGAGGGAATTCCACTGATATTGTGGCCATTATAACTAATGTCAGGGGTGTCCTGAAAATGGCCCCAAAATAAGTGATGCCATTTGTGAATATTCCCTTATGTAGTCCCCAATGTGACCATAGTCTAGTAGGCCTACTGGTGGGGTGTCGGAAAGTCTGTGTTGGAAGGGGCTTGTGGGCAAAATATAAGGTACTGTAAACGTATTAATTTTCGCTCAGTACATATTTTCGCGCATTTCGCGCACATAGGCATGTGATGTGAGCGAAAATTTTGCACAAAAAAATAGCTTTCCAATGATGTCTGGTACTCTATATTGGACTGCAGTAGAGACTCAAATAATAAATCTAACATGCTGGTAAAAATCACATCCTGAAAACTTTTATACAGAAAAACTATCGATATGGCAATAGGGGCCTACAGGGCTATATCATATTTCCAAAATAGAAGAATTTTAGACCCCCCCCCCTTCCACCACCACATAGACATAGTATGATAGTTGGAGGGGGCTTGTGGGGGCAATAAATTTGGCCTGTAAAACCCTTAATAATTGTCCGATTGAAAAACTGTAAAAACTGACATGTAGCTAAAGATCATCTGATTGCAGCTGCGTGAAAAAATCATTGTGCGGATATGCCTTTATGTGCTATGTGCGCGAAAATGTAGCTGCGCGAAAATATATACGTTTACAGTAGCTAAAAATCACCTGATGGCAGCTGCGCAAAAATGTGATTGCGCGAAAATGCCTTTATGTGCTAGATGCGCGAAAATTAAGCTTCGCAAAAATATCTACGTTTACAGTAATGCCACCTGGGTATGCGTACCCACAGAGGTCCCCAGAGTCACTGAAGGGGTCCACCGAGCTGCTGGAGGCATCCACAGAGTCGTTGGAAGGGTCCCAAGCCCTGCTTTGAGGGTCCCTAGAGCTACTGAAGGGATCCCCAGAGCTAATGGAAGGGTCCAAAGAGCTACTGGAAGGGTCACAAAGCAGCATCTTAAACAATTCTGTAACATCTCTAAAGGACTGATAGCCCCAGAAGATGTTGCAAAATATCTAACATCTGTAGCAGTGAGAAGTAAATGCACTATGAACTCCTTCCATCCTCTCCACAAAATGAAGTTCAAGACCCTTTCAACTGTGATGGAAAAGACAAAAGCTAAGGCAATAACCACCAACTAGCTTCATTCAATAGGGACTGGCAACTGTTCAGTAGAGTCATTAGGCTAGCAAAAACAACGAACATTATCATGAAGAATGTCTTCAATCATGGTTTGTCAGCTGGTCCTTACTTGTTTATGCAGAAATCAGGCTTTCTTCTTGCTGAACTGGAAAAGGAGGCTGTCGTCACCACCCTAGTGCCAGCTGAGCCTACTGCATGGGTACTTGATGGAATGGCCAGACTCCATATGGTTACACTAAATGTATTATCTACATTTGGTGAGGTTGGACAACATATATTGCAGATACTCATTAAACCATGCAGTCATTCTTGCCATCATATCCATGTGATATTTGACTGGTATGACTTTCTGCTAATTTATTGAGCAACGGTTCAACAAGACACTTAGTGTCCTCTACTAAATGGGTAAAATTAAGCAACTCAAGTGAGCACCTGCAAACATCTGAGGCTGTTTTACAGAAAAAATGAAGATCTTAGACCAACAGCCAAAAGCTGAAAGAGGCATCCTATGTGCAAACTACCAGGGCTAAAAACATCTGGACCTCTCAACCTGATACTCCTTCACTGGCTGGTAAGGGGTGAGAGGAAGACAATGGAGTTCTGATGCCAGAGCTGATAACTCTGGAGGTAGCTCCCACATCTTTTGCAGCTGGTTATCTGCAAATATCAAAGTACACAGGCACATGCACTTGCTCCTCAGCAGGCATGGCCTACACTGCAGCATGTACCTGTAAAGGCGAGGACACCTGCCTCAACTTGAACAAACATTGTGTCTGACAGCTCCAACTGAAGGATGTCAGGGAAATCAGACCACCCGATAAGCCCCCATGGTTGATACACAAGCCAAGTGTCAACCTTGATCTCTCCAAAACCAAAAAGGCGGAAACCAACCCTGAAACTCTTAAGAAGAACCTCAAAATCATCAAAAACACATACAAAGACCATGTTCCTATCTATGCAGATGGATCCAAAGACAATGAAAGGGTAGGCTATGGAGTGCACACACCATCTCGCAATCTCTCTGGACACCAACACCCAAAAGCTAGTATCTTCACTGCTGAGGCCACTGCCCTCCTCAAAGCAGTAGAGTGGATGGAGAATTACAATGAGAGCAAATTTACTGTTTTCTCTGACTCCAAGTCTTGTCTACAGGCAAAGCTCCAACATATGCCGGTAAACCCACTCAAAGAGGACATACAAAAGAAAACATCTGACCTGAAATGGAAGAATAAGGAAGTGCTTTTCTGCTGGCTACCAAGTCACATTGGCATTGAAGGAAACAAGGAAGCAGATCAGCTGCTAAAAGAGCTCTAAGCCTGGGACCTCCTATACCTGACACTGACTTGTTACTATCAATAAACAGCCACATGAGAGCAAAATGGCAAACTGCATGAAATAAACAAATAGATCACAACAAAATGTACTCCCTTCAACCAAATCTGAAGGGAATAGCACTAAAGAAAGGGCTGAAGAGAGCAGAACAAGTTAGACTGACCCGTCTACGGATAGGTCATACTAAGATGACACATGAATACTGATTAAATGGAGAAAACGAACCGCTATGTCAAGAATGCAAAACTCGTTTGACAGTAAAGCACCTTCTACTGAACTGTAGAAAGACTGAAAATAGCAGAAGAAAACACCTGGTAGACAGTACATCCATATCTAAGGTATTTAACACCACCAAGGAAGAAGATATATTGAAATTCCGCAAGGAGGCTCAATTGTGGGACAAAATATGAAATATAGAAAAACAAAAATACCAAAAAAATTACAAAAGTACCAAAAAAAGAAAAAAGATGGGGGTTGGTAGCTTGGTGAGTTGGGAGGTATCACTTCAGACTCATGGCACATAGTTGTATGAGCTTGGAGTCTGTTTTGCCTAATGACTTCATCTTTGGCTGCCATCTCCCATGCTGTGGTAGACTTACAGCATATCAAAGGCCTGTCCCTCTCACACCATGTCTATGCGGTGTCGGAGGTTAAAGAACCCTTGCTTCGGTAAATGTGTAGGAGCAGGATTTCTATCTCTTGGCTCATCTCATGGATTCGATCATCCTGGATACGATCACCCCTGGTAGGCCTTCGACCTACCATCACTTGTGAAAAACTTAATCTAATGGCAGTCTGGAATGCGAAATGCAACTTGCCCTCCAGACGTTAAACTAACAAACAATCAATCAATCAATCAATCGATTAAGAATTATGAGTAAAGATAATCAGCATGATCTTGGCTTGGTTTGCTTGGTCATGAAGTGACCCAGTCCTATTCTCATAATGACTAGTACTGTTGTACATTATCCAGGAGGGCAGGGAGCATGTGGGGGTGGTTGGACCCTGCAGGTAGCTGGGAGGCTGGGTGAGACCCAAACAGCCCCAAAGGCACCCTGGTGTAGGACCTGTAGCCATGTGTGCGTGTATCTGCTACAGTTGTCCTGGAGATAGCTAGCTACTCTCAGAATTCTACTGACACCTACAACCCCAGGTGGTCTGTGAGACTAAGATAACCCCTGTTCAAGTATGACAGAACTATCAAAATGCCAGAATATTAATTATATAAATGTGCTGTTGCTACTAGAAAACAATGTATGTTAATTAGAGTATTTTGCTGGGTAATCAATAACACTGTCTCAGATAAGTATAAGTTCTGTATATAATTTCATGCAGGAATGATATTCATTAAGCAATTGTTCAGATACGGAAGCTTTCCAAACCACACCCTTTCAGCCAATTTGTTCACTAGACTCAACCCCAACTGCCAATTGTGTATAGTGTTGAAACAGATATTTTGATGCAAAATAATGTATTTTGTTAGCTGGGTACTAAGCATAATGGCAAGTGTGCTGAGTGTCCCCGCTATCATACCTAAGTTGCTGTGGTAAAAAGCTTCATTATGTTCCATGGCAATTTTCATACCTAAGTTACAATAATAACAAGCTTTAGTATGTTTCATGGCAACTTCAAGACCTAAGTTGTCATGGGAAATACTGAGGGTACATGAGGTTGTCATATAAAATCAGTAGGATGTAAATATTGTAAACATCTTTTCTGATGCAGTGTAGGCTATGATCTTGTAATGGGCATGGAAAAATCATCTTGAGAGAGCCGTACTCAGGACAACCGAGGATGATTAAAGTCTATGAGTACTTCAATTTTTTTCTAGGATAGTGCAGGCTATTATATTCGGGGCCTTAGGATTCCATTATTTGAAGGTAATTTATCAGATTTGATACTTTGTAGTTTGACACCTGATCCAAAGAGATACCTGCCCTAAATGAAGGCTCAGGCCATTACCTTAAATTCACGTGTATAAGCCTGACTTGTGTATTAGCAGCACTACTAGCTTTGACAAATTATAAGCCACAGAGGGGGTGCTTATATGGTACTGTAGTATATTTATAAAAACATAGGCATGTTTGGTACCAAAAGAAAGCTGAGTCTGACTCAAAATACCTGCTATTTGTGTATCCAATTTCCAAGATTGACATTTTTCTGTCTTGCACAAGTGTTTTCTCAACTGCAAGCTCATATCATGTGACCTTGACCTTGACCAAAGTCATAAATGATTTATTCCCATTCAATGGGGCCCAATGTATCTGCATTTAATATGTTGAGATTTCGTGCATCTACCACTTCCGGTTATAAACATAATTCAAAACAGATTAAAAACATTGCAAGTATTTTAAGGATTTTCTCACTTTCAAGGTCATATCATGTGACCTTGACCTTGACCAAGGTCAAATAACGTTTCCCCATTAAAT
Organism: Harmothoe impar; assembly: GCA_947462335.1. Taxonomy (NCBI): domain Eukaryota; kingdom Metazoa; phylum Annelida; class Polychaeta; order Phyllodocida; family Polynoidae; genus Harmothoe; species Harmothoe impar. The sequence continues at coordinate 27,213,499 of OX381719.1, read as the reverse complement.
GGGGTGTGATATATGAGTCTCATATCAAATTTTCACATGTCCAGCTACAACTATAGATTGTCATTTTCTTTGTTTTGAGTTAAAACATGCTCACAGGTAGTATTTGGAGCAAATTTTCACTTTCAAGGTCAAATCAGATGACCTTGACCTTGACCTAGGTCAAATATTTTATTTCTACTGATAGGGGCCCAATATATGAGTCTCATGTCAAAATTTCAAATGTCCAGCTATAACGGTTCTCAAGATAATTAGAATCAAAAATTAATTATTGATATTTTGTTGAAAATATTGAAAATATTGGTTGCCATGGAAACAAGCATATAAGTGTGACATGCTGGTCTCCTCCAGACTAGCCGTTGGTCAAAATTGAAAGCCTAGGGTCTTACCTTTCATTTGATACTATGTGACGCTTGTCACAGGGGGGGTGCAACGAATTTCCATTTTAAGGGTCTTTTTCAATACTGGCTTACACCATGTCGCTGTTAGAGTAGAGATAGAATCCATGTCAGGGTACAAGTGACATGTTGTCAGTTAACGTGTCTGCTGAACACACAGAACAGATAAAGTGCCCCACTCACTCCCTGTCCTGCACACACTGCATATGCACTGCACAGAAATCAGCTCATTGCTGCCCACAGTGCCCCTGCTTCCCCCCTGCCCCCACTGCTGGCCCCTGCTACCCCTACTGCCCCTGCTACCCCATGCTGCCCCCTTCTACCTCCTGCTGCCCGCTGCTGGCCCTGCTATAGGAGAGACAGAGAGATGAGTAGGGGCACGTGTGTAATCGGGGTATGGCAGAGGCTGTAGGAGAGACAGAAGGCGCCTGTCTGGTCTATAAGAAACTAAGGAGCTGCTATCTATGACATGTCGTTGTGGGAGTAGATATAGGGTCCACCTGGTGGTACATGGGACATGTTGTCAGTTAACGTGGATACAAACAGTGCAGCACTGGGTCTGCATACTGGATAGAAAGCTGATTCTATAGTAATCTGTATCTAGGTGTAGATGTATAGCATTTGCATCCTGGTCGATTGAAATAAATGTCAAATTCCTTTTCAAATTATGTCCACTTTTAGGTCTCCAGAGGGGGCTAGCTGTATTAGATATCAAATTTAATATACCATACATCATTGAAAACCAAACATTTGAAAAAAAAGTATGGGGTCCCACGCGACTTTTGAAATTATCAAATTTCTGAAAGACTGAACAGGAAATCCTTCATATTGTAAATAATGCTAGTAAAAGTATTGTCATATGTTTTAAATTCCCCTAAACATTCTTCAGATCATTTTTGAATCAATGGTATAACTTTAAACATGTGATTCTGATCATACACAGCTACGTCTTATTTTGGTTGTAAAAGGGAGACAATATGGCATACTAGATGCCACATTAGCATGCAACTGATGGTGATTTGTTTTCCATGAAATTAACTCTAAATTATTATGTCAAAATCTACCCAACATAAAAAAGCCATGTCTCCCCTGAGACATGGATGGTGTGGCGTCCACCTGCTGGGTACGTTCTGCCTGTCCATCATCTACACACGGAGCAGTCAGCTGTAGACACACTAGACACCCTCACCACCACCTGGTGACTGGGTCGTGTACTACTCTGCTATAGGACTGGACACAAGAGGAGCCATTTGGACTTCTCACACATCACATAGAAGGCTGTGTCTCACGACCTTGGGCCAATGTTTTTGTCTCTGATCGGGTGCCGTCTCTGACCAGGTGCCCTCTCTGACCGGATGTCACTTTGGGAGTTTAGTTACCTTCTACCAAGAGCAGGAGGCTAATTATAATTACATAACAACTGCCGTAACGTTTTTACAAATCCTTATATATGTGAGTATAGGTTAACAAGTAAAAAACACTTTTCTCTGACACAAGGTCAGAGACGGCACCCGGTCAGAGACAGCACCCGGTCAGAGACGGCACCCGATCAGAGACAAAAACATTGGCCCAAGGTCGTGAGACACAGTCAGAAGTGTTTGGTAAGAACTAGACGTGTATCCAGTGGCGTGTACATCCTGTTCTCATAGTTTGCTGTTTAGATCTACAATATTCCTGTAGGGTGGGGGGGGGGGGGGTGGAGGGTCTTAGCCACACTTATTTTGATTTTGACTTTATATATTGGTGTTTTAAAATCCATTCAGCCCAGGATATATGCTCCTGGATTTGGGGAACAATATACCAGAACCAGAATCACACATCGTACATCCCGGCATCCCAGCATCACCAGGGTGCATCATCCTGCTCCTGTCCCTATTCCTGGATATAAATATCAATATAGTTCAGAATGGAATAAACTATATAATCACCTCCTAAGGGTGCATGTTGTAATATGAGAATGAGCAACGGTTAATGGTCATTATGTCCTCATCCTATGCTGACATTACCTAATTATAAGGATGTCATGTGCTAAAGTTACAACTACAGCAACCATCCCCCACCCTTCCCCTGCAGACTCTCGTAACGATGTACAAGGGTAAAAGGTGTATTGAAACCTATTATTTAATATATGTACTCATTTCCTAGTTAAGTATGAGGCGAAGATGTAAGGTTTTAAAAGATTTACACTAAAGCAATGAACGGAGGGTAGATGCCTCACTACTCCTCATAGGTTACTTTGTGTCTGAACAAAGCATACATTGAAGACTTGTAACCTAGACCAAATAAAATCTACAGATAAACTGGTAAGGACAGAATAACCGACCAAACCGAAGTTTCCCATGGTAAAAGCCACCCTGTGTTTAAGGATATGATTTAAGCTTCCCGACCTCCCCTGTACATTTCATAAAGGTTCACCAGGGTAATCTGTCCACAGATAAGCTCCATACCTGCACCCGCTACCTGGCGCTGTCCTGCTGGGTGGGGCGGTGGGTAGGGGTAAGGTCAGGTAGGTGGGGGAGGTGAGGGGTGGGAGAGGTTAGGTAAAGCAGGGATGTGATTGGGAGGGGGTAGTTACAGGCTAGGTGGTAGGGCGTTCAGGCCATTTTTATTGAGTGCAGAAAAGTTGCACCTTTTTGTACAGGATAGCTAGACAGGATCTCAACTAAGAGAATTCTGAAAGAATTGTGAATCTACCACCACTAGAACATAGTTAAATTGGGTTTTCTTTGCAAAAAGTAAGGTGTTTTTGGAGGACAAGAAGCCCTGTCTAACCATGCAGTGGATTCGTCCTGAAATAGCACTCCCCTGCTACAGTGTGAGTGGCAGGGATCCAGGTGCAGTGGAGGGTGACTTACATAGGGAATGTACTACTCCTAAGAAAAGGTAGATCCACATAAGTGTAAATCTGGGGGCCAATTCCTTTCCAATCACTTTGTTCTTCAGACAGGAGATAGTAAACAAATATGGGAATTAAATGTATGATCCCACGTTTTTATGCCCCTCTATTTTAAAGGTGATTCCATGACTTTTAGGAAATATTTTGCTGTAGATCTGGATCTGGTAGTCCATATAACATGTGGGATATATGTAAATGTAGGCCTACATCGTAGCATTACAATCCAATCATTTAGGAATTGACTGCACAAATACCCTCTCCCAGAAATCTATTCTAGTACAGGGCAGTTGCTGGGCAGCTATCAATTACTAGTGCCAAAATGTGGGCCTGCACAGGGAGCACACACTCCCCACTTTCTACTTACTTATTCATATAAAACCACAAGTGGAAATGTACAAATCTTTGCAGAAACCACACATTGTGTAGAATGCAACCATAGCTTTCAGAAAGTGTGAACATAACTGTGTTTTTTGTGTCAATTAGCCATAAATGAGACATGAGGGTAAATAGAGGGCAAAACTGCTGGTTGTCTGTGCCATGGCAGGCCGCTCTGAACACCCTATAGGTGGGGATGATAGGAGGCTCAGAGGACTGGCCTGCTGATTACTATGTGTAGATATCTATAGTGACAGTGAGAGTCGGGGGGGGGGGGGGGCTGGCCTGTCTGATTACAATGTTACTGTGATAACTCAAGGGGCCCACACAAATACCTTGCTATATTTGACAGGCTGAATGGATGAAGTTCTACAATAGGCAATTATTACAGTATTAGGGAGCGTTCATTATTTATGGCAGGGGGGGGGATGAGCTATTTGTAGGGGGGGCGGTTCATTTTAGGGTATTTCCGAGGGGGGGGCGGTTCATTTTAGGTTATTTCCGAGGGGGGGGCAGTTCATTTTGGAGTATTCATGTGGGGGGGGCACTTCATTTTGGGACATTTGTTTGGTTGAGTGCACTTCATCTTGATACCAATATGTCTTAAAATGCACCAAATGACCTCTAGATTCTCTAGATTATCAAAATTTTCTTGAGAAAAGTACAAACCCACACCACTTTTAGTACTGCAAATTCCCGCGTATTACCCGCATCTCGCATATAACCCGTACCCCCAACTAAGGAGAATCCTATAACCCGTTTTTGGACCTGAAAATCTCAATATGGCACTTGTATAACAGGCACCCTATATTGGCATACCGTATTCGACCTAATAAGCGCACACCCCCTAATAAGCGCACACCCCCCGTTTTTGGCCAATTCTTATACTAGAAATAACCAAAAATATTTCAATTTTTTGCCCCAATTAAACTCTTAACTACTAAAAGATGTCCATTATATTTTTTTAAGCGCATTGTGCGCTTATTACGTCGAATACGGTACTTGGTATTAAATGAAAGCTGACTTTGATTCACATAAAACCCACGGATAGTACGCTGGAATTTACGGTAGTTGTGGTGCTGCGCTGATGACAGTGGCATGTCACCTGGGCTAAACCTCACTCCTAGGCTTCATCAAAATCAAAATATGCGATCAAGATTTTAACCCCAAAATACTAGAGTGTGTCACCACCTATAAATAGCTATAAAGTACCATTGTCAACTGCAGGTCTTAATTGAGCACTAGTTTTGAGGGTTTGATATACATGTATTGTTTAAAGGGGGGCTAGCACGGACCGTAGCAAAGACTGGTACCTGCTTCATAGCAGCGCAGCAAAACACACGGGAACAAGCGGACCTATAGCATGGCTCTAGACCCCTAAATTCGATATGGCGACATGGGCATTTCTTAAAATCGACATGCGACATGAGGCCTAGTGACATGCGACATGAGGCTTAGTGACAGGGGACATGGACATTTCTTAAATTGACATGGGACAAGAGCATTTTAAGCGACATAGACATGTGACATGGTCATTTCTTAAATCCGACATGCGACATGGGGACCCCCCCATCAAGGGCCCCTATAGCGGCGACCTCATTGGTCAATCGGTGGTCACGTGACTTGCTTAGCCGTGCTAGCCCCCCTTTAAGATGGGTCGATCTAATGCCATTTCCGTTTACTGTGCCGTTTTCTGCACAGATGCATTCTCTAGTTTGACCATAGAACACCAGACCTTTATCTCATATTGAAACAAAGATTGAAATATTGATACTTTTACACTAAGGGATCGAGCCACCTTTAATAAACACTCTTAAACACTAACAAATAAATCTTTAATAAGCACTTGTCTTGTGGGTGGTAAAGAGTATTTAAGATTCAAGAGCGCCTATTCAATTTGTTGTGATAAGATGGTATGACAGTTCTAGCCTGGTCTGCGCTAAAGAATAAGACTGCCCCTCCATTACCAAGACAAGGGACCATGGACTACAGCTATGCTGTGATTAGTCAATGAGTTGTGCTGGTTCCAATGAGTTTTAGAGGGTCATACATCATGGATGGAGATCAGGAATGTCTCTAAGCACCTGTCTTATTCTTGCTAAGCACTCCTGAAATTTTCTCAGTATGTCATCTATGACTTCTGTTATTCTGAGAATTAACTCTTCTCAGCCCATATTTTAATTCCTGGTTTTTAGAGATCATTTCATATCTCAAACAAAACCATCCCTGCTTCCACCACTCATCTGAATTGTGTCAATGTAATTGTCAATCTTTCATATGGCACACTGATTCCTCGTCAAACTCAATGTAATTGTCAAACCAATGCAGTGTGTCATTTCTCATGTAACATTGATGTCCCTTACTTGCCATGGTGGTGCTAGCTGGGATTGGATGATGTGAAGAAAGTGACACTAAGAAAATGACCTAATAGCCATAGTAGCTCATGTCTCTAATATGACTCTGACTGATGATCGGTCTGATGAAGACATTTTCCATGAAATCATGTCCAATTCAGACAATGAAAGAAACCATTTTTCAGAGTGAAGCTATGTAGACACTTATTTCGGATATTAGAAAAGTTTAGTCATTGAAAATCTCATGGTAACTAGATCAGGACGTCATAACAAAAAAGGAAAGTTGGTCAATTAAGTTTTTCTTCATTCCCTTGATATCTACATGCTAGATAATGGTGATCTTCTCACACATCCCCTGTCCCCCTGTAATAAAAGAGACGTCGGGAAAATAAGAGAATGGCAAAATCTGACCCTTTCTGTGTCCAACCTCGGCCCTTTCTGACTCCAAAGCTGTGCCCTTTCTCATGCCCAAACCTAGCTTTTTACCTAGCGGAAAAATATTTACTGACTACAGGAAGAACACTGTCACCAGAGCCTGGGCTTCTCTAGCGTAGGTCTTTCCAGTCCAAAGTGTCAGGGGGGATTGCTGATAAACAGTTTCCTAAAAGTAAACAGGCATTTTCCAAGAACACCACCACATAGTGATGTCATTACCACCTTTTGTGCATTCATATAGGTCTAGTATCAGAACGGCAGATTGTGAGCCAGCCCCAAATAGACAATGCAAATACAGATAGGCCTATGATCCTTAATATCTTTGTGCCAAAATGCATCATTTCAAGTCTATAAATTCAATTTTGAAAGGGCTTTCACTTCTGTCCCAATCATCAAGGACAGATAGCTTACAACAGAACAGAGCCTTGATATATTTTGTGCCAAACTCACCAGATTGGACCATTTCAATTCTAGAATTTCAAAATTTCGCACAAACCTTTCCTTCAGTAAAACAAGTTGCAGCTCCAATCATCGCTAGGCCCTAGAGGCTGGATAATACACTATTTTAAATTTTCCAAAAACCTTCCCTTCAAAAACAAGGTTCCATCCAGTCTCAATCATATATTATAGGATAATGTAGAGTTGAACCTCAATATATTTTGTGCCCAAATGAATCTGAATGCACCATCTCAAGTCTAGACTTTCCAAATTTTCCTCAAACCCCCAAGTAGCACTGATCGCACTGCTCGGAAGGGCATACATCACCAACTTCAGAAAATAATGGACTTTTTTCCTTTTAGAATTTCCATGTTTGTGCTTAATTGATGTACTGTAGCTATAGTGTATCTATATCTAGATGTGTACCGTATTGTAGCTATGAAAGGGAATTGTATGAGGGTCACATAGAGTAAACCTGTATTTAAAGATAATTCAGCCTGCTGTTTTCAGTGAAATAGCCTCTTCCTTACTAGACCTATAAGAAAGGGCGTGCGCGAAGGGGTGCATCGCAGAAGATTTCCAAACAATTGGGGTGGGGGATATGAACAATCTTTGTAGCAGGTAATGACCATTTCTTTAAATTTACCTTGTTACACAATTGTTTGTGCTTTCCTATATTTGGGGGGGGGGCAGTTTATTTCAGCATATTTCCGAGGGGGGGGCGGTTCATTTTAGCATATTTCCGAGGGGGGGGCAGTTCATTTTGGGGTATTGGCGAGGGGGGGACGGTTCATTTTGGGGTATTTGCCGAACGAGAATCTCATCCCCCCCCCTGCCATAAATAATGAACGCTCCCTTAGTGCTGAGAAAAAGATGGTTGTTCACTCTTTATGGGTTGCAAAGTGCTTTAATGTGCTATGTGCTATGTGCTCTGTTGATTTGATCTCAGCTTCTTTCTGAATGCAGTCCTGATGAGTTACTCACCAAAGCAGCCTACATGCACCATGACACCTAATAGCATAGCATTAAAGCCATATTTGGTCCTTAAATGGTTATATGTACCACTGCAGAGGAACACACAGTAAGCTTTACAGTATCTCCACATCTACCTTTCTGCCGTCAAATTGGTGAAGTGGGCGGAAATATCCCTCTGCCTTCTTCTTGTCAGAAACATCACAGAGATCACCTGTCTGGTGTGAGATGAGTGAGCTATAGTGCCATATCTACCACATACCATGTCACTCCGGACACCCCTCTACAGCCCCTCTGACAGCCCTGATCCCCAAGGGGGAAGGGGGGGGGGCACTTTTATCTTTGTATATATACAGATGTGTGGCTAGGAGGGGTACTTTTAGAGCAAAATTCCCCTCACCAATGGTCTGCTTTTGACCAAATTCCCCCTTATATATAAAATTGACTGCCCCCCCCCTCCCACTTCCCCCGGCCTGATCCCCTCCCACACACTCTCCAATACACCATCACAGCGATCCAGAGGTTATTGAGGGACCTCTCACTGTAAGAAGTAAGTACTGTACACCTACCGCAAAAGTTGCTGGCAACTTTTGTCCCAGTAGATTTTGCTGTAGATGTACAGCAACGGGGTGCTGTAAAGTTACAGCAACTTCTGCTATAGGTTATACCTAAATGTACACTGCTCTCACCTCACCAGGTCATGTACTGTGTGGCTGCAGGTGGGGGTCTAAGACAACACCGGTGTATTACCTGATCCAACATTCAGCACCACAATATGCACCCAGTGCCAGGGGTGGGGGTCTGGGACAACAGTCTGCTATACCTACTGCCTCTGTATTCTGCCTGTGTTCTCTTACACCACCCATGACCTGTTATAATATTGATACTGGCTGAAGCAATGGTAGAGTTGCAGAACAAAGATAGATATCTCTCTCTAGCTAAAGTTGTATGAACTAAGAGCCATCTTAGGTACCCGATGGGAGGATGAATGCTCAAGAAATGTTACATAAGACAAGGCTGACTTTATAAAAACTGTCGGAATGTGTCCTTTGAAAAAATGATGCCTCTCCTCGAACAGCTTCAAATTCAGGTGAAGAAGTTAGCTGAATGGCCATGACTATTTGGTTTTCACTGAAAAGTTCCTGACTGAACAAGATTATCTTTTAAATTTCAAATAAAAATGACCCAAACGTTGACTAAAAAGTTTGTGAGCTTAAATGTAGCCCTGTTGACTTACTCATCTGGCTGCATTCATGCATTATGACAACCAAGGGCATAAGGTCACTCTCTGAGTTGTATCCCTCCTCATGTTTAACAAGCCTAGCCATAACCACCTATGTGACCCTCTCTCCCCACTGTAATAGGTGTCTAGGATGTTTCACGAATAGTAAAGATGGTAAAGATTTATGAGACATGTGTGTGAAAGGGGGGAGGTGGAGGGTATGTGCTGAATTAGAGGTTGGCCATCTCAAGTCAGTAACCCCTACAGCCTCCCTACCATACGACTGCAGCAGCTGACACTGAGGCAGCCCCGGACCATCTCCCTGCTCATCTACCAACATCTGGGAGCACGTGTCCTGTCCTCAGTACAGAAATATAGCCTGCCTCCCTCCAGAAATAGTTTTTGTGGACAAGAATTTTCTACACAGGTATAGTGTCCTACACAGTGTCTGCTACATGAGATCAGAAACATTTCTGTACCATGTTAGATTGGTGAGGTACTCATGTTCTTCTGCCTTCTTTGTGATTCCTACATCAGAGGCCGGGTTTGTGGACTGCCCGTGGTCATGTGACACAATGCTGGCATTACACAGACCGTCATGTGAAACAATGCTGGCATTACACAGACCATCATGTGAAACAATGCCGGTGTTACACAGACCATCATGTGAAACAATGCTGGCATTACACAGACCATCATGTGAAACAATGCCGGTGTTACACAGACCATCATGTGAAACAATGCTGGCATTACACAGACCATCATGTGAAACAATGCCGGTGTTACACAGACCATCATGTGAAACAATGCCGGTGTTACACAGACCGTCATGTGAAACAATGCTGGTGTTACACAGACCATCATGTGAAACAATGCTGGCATTACACAGACCATCATGTGAAACAATGCCGGTGTTACACAGACCGTCATGTGAAACAATGCTGGTGTTACACAGACTGTCGTGTGACACAATGCTGGTGTTACACAGACTGTCGTGTGACACAATGCTGGTGTTACACAGACTGTCGTGTGACACAATGCTGGTGTTACACAGACTGTCGTGTGACACAATGCTGGTGTTGCACAGACTGTCATGTGAAACAATGCTGGTGTTACACAGACTGTCATGTGAAACAATGCTGGTATTACACAGACTGTCCATCGTCATGTGACACAATGCTAGCATTACACTGACTGTCATGTGACACAATGCTGACATTACCGTGCATGTGACGTGGTTATTACCGACATTCTGTAATTCTGGATATCTTCACTGCATCTTACAAGTGGCAAATACACAACTGCCAATATGATGAAGATGCTCAGCAGTATCTAGATGTATCTGGGCTATTTTCACATCTACCTTTTTGCCTCCTGTCAAATTGGTGAAGTGAAGATGTTAGTTCTTTCTGTCATAAACATGAGAGAGATGAGTAACAGGTGTGGGATGTATGTAATGACCGTTGATGCCTCTGACGGCCTCTGACACTGCTATAACCACCTTTAGGATACACTTCTATGTACATCTCTGATCCTTGATCCCTGATTCATGATCCCCTGCCTCTCACCCACTGATACACTCATGTAGCTGGGGAATACACTAACTATGAAGGGCCTACTGCAGATAGGACATATGGCAGACTGGGCGATACACAGAGAGAAGAAACCGAGTCACAAGGGGAGTCCAGGCTATAAAAAGAGAGCCAGGGTCCCTTTGGCTCACTTTTCACACTGTCTGACTCCCCCTTCTAACAGCCTTGACTCCTTTTCAATTAGATCAAACAGAGTCCATTTCAGCTGAGGTGAGTCAATGGTTACCTGGACTCCCTAAGGGAGTCACAGAGGTGAGCATACAAAACGGAAATAGGAAACCCACTAGGTGACACTACTGTACAATGACTGTAATGCCATCTAGCATATATGTTAAGAAGCCATCTGACTCTGTTTCTAATCAGAGTCAAGGGTTCCTACTCCCTTTTCCCCCAAGGGAGTCAAACAGTTGGTTACAGTTAAGCCTGCTAGGTGGTAGCACTATACCTAAAATGGTAATATTCTGCATGCTCAGATCTCTAGATCCATGTTATTTGTGACATTGATAATTATGGTGATAGGACGGATCAACGCGATTGAATCCAAGTATAAATAAGCGAGTGGGCGTGGCCGTGGTTCCTGAGCAGCTCACCAGAGGGCGCCCCAGACTGACCTGATTTGTGAGCAGCTCACTGATTGGCTGTGAGTGGCTCAATAACAATGCGTCTGATTGGCTGCAGCTCGGGGACCATGGTTACTTCTTCTTGTTGGGCCCATGCTATAAATGGGCAGTTTCATGGTTTCATGGCCAGTGGCCTTTGAATCTCCAGACCGTTCACACCTGTTCACTAATTTTAAATTTTTGGCAGTTGAATTTTGAATTTTTCAAAATTGTCTCGAGATGGTACGAGGAAGGAGAGGCAGAAGGAGTCTGACTCCAGATGTCTCGGCCGCTACATCGGAAGCTAACAATACTGAGGGAGCAGTTGGTGGGCAGCAGCCTACCATGCCACCCGCTGTGGTGATCTCTCCTCAGGTTGTTGAGAAGACCGTGGAGGAACGTTTGGCGACCCAGGACAAACTCCTAGCGACCCAGGACGAGAGACTCGTCAGGATGGAGGCGATCCTGGTGAAGTTGAGTGAAACCAAGAGCAGTAGTTCCAGGAAGAGGCACCAGTCGTCGCCCCGGCGCCATGCAAGAAGTGGGTCACGACGACCTAGATCTACTCATCGTTCTAGGTCACACCGACGGTCACCTTCGAGAGAGTCAGTTTCCTCGCTGTCAGATGCCTCTAGATCACACATAAAGAGAACTTTATAGCTAGGCATGAGAAAGTTAACACCTTTGACAAACTAATGTTGGTCAACATTAGAACGGTCAACATTTGTATAGAACAAGGTACCGACGCACAGGCAGTGCTGGATCATATGGAACGTCTTTGTGTAAAAGCAGCAAATAAGGTGTACCAGGTTGAAGCCCTTATCTCATATGATAAGGCTGTAAGAGCTAGAGCAAATTTAAAGGGGCTGTCAGCTTTCAAGAATGTAGAAACCGCTGACATTTTGACTTATTTCTGTTATGACAACACTGAAGTGGCCAAACAGGCGACCAAGGTCAAAAAATCAGTATCCAAATCAGAGGGACCTAGGTCTTGTTTTGCTTTCAACAAGGTGTCAGGTTGCAGCTCGCAGGGGTGTAGATATAAGCACCAATGCATGTTCTGCAAATCTTCCTCACATGGGGCTTTTGATTGTAAGAATGAGTCTAAGTCGGTCTCTAAGTAGGATGTTGAGGATGTGCTACTTAAGGAGTCTATAATTCAGATTGCCCTAGACCCTGAAGTAGTTACCTCCAAAGCCCAAACTCAGGCTATCAAAAATGAGTCAGGTATTTTTGGGAGTCCTAAGACCTTTTTGGGCGACCCAGAATGTTCAAAAAACCTCGAGAACTTTGAAAATAATTTTTCTTCTCGAGATAGTTCAAAAAATTTTGAAAATTTTGAGGATATTTCAAATTGTTCAAAAAATGTAAACTTCTCTCCAGGCAGTAATTTACCTGGAGAATTAGGCAATCTACTTGATACACCTAATAATTTGTTATTTCAAATTGAAGGTGATAGTGATACACCTGTAATTAAGGTGTATGAAAATTGTTTGGCTGGTACATGTAAATGCATGCATTTGATTGGGGGCAGAAGTACAAACCTTATGCCCTGCAGATTTGCCCATTTCTTGTTTGGCCAGGGCAATGTTCTGCCCCATGACCCTGAGATGGCCAATTTTATTTGGCAGGGAGTTGTAAACGGTTTCAAAATTGTTGACAATAATTGTGAAACCGAGTATTTTTGTAAAAACTATAACTCTATTCTCGAGGAAAATTTTTACTCAGAAATGTGTGACCTAGTTCAGCAAGAGACCCAGGCAGGGTTAGTGACTCAGACAAAAATGAGACCTAGATGTGTCCATGCTCTAGGTGGGATTTCTAAATCGAATGGTAAACTTAGGCCTATTACAGATTGTAGCATGCCAGAAAAGAAGGCTATAAATAATTTTATGCAGCAAACTTATAAGCCATTTACTTATAATTCAGTTAGCACTGCAGTAACACTTTTGGATCAAGGTGATCACATGGCTGTTATAGATTTGAAATCAGCCTATAGAACAGTGAATGTGTATGCCCCTCACTGTACCTTTCAGGGTTTCAGGTGGAATTTTGGTTCGGGTTATGAAAATTATGAGAACAACAGGCTGTCATTCGGTCTGAGGTGTGCGCCTTATATTTTCAACCAGATATCTGAATTTATAGTGTTGGTGGGTAGAGCATATGGAGTTGGTAAGGTGGTGAATTACCTTGACGATTTCTTAATAATTTGTGACTCTGAGCTGGAGTGTCTTCGCCAGCGAGACCTTTTAATAGAGGTAATGGAATTTTTGGGGTTTAATGTTGCTTTTAATAAAGTCACTTCTCCATGTACTACTACCACCTTTTTAGGGATTACAATAGATTCGGTTAATATGGAACTAACCCTGCCAGAGGAAAAGCTGTTTAAGCTTAATAGAGCCTTAGAAGAGTGTATTGGTCAGTCTCATGCTACCAAGAAACAATTGCAAAGCATTGGTGGGTTAATGAGTTTCTGCTCGTCGGTGGTCAGGGGTGGAAGAACTTTTAGTAGGCGCCTCTTTGACTTGTGTGCCAGAGCAAAAGATAAAGGTTCAATCTATTTATGTGAAGAAACTAGGAAAGACCTACAGTGGTGGAAACGCTTCTGCAGGTATTTTAATTGTAATTCTTTAATTCCGAAAGATATGACAGAATGTCCAATTGTCTCTGATGCTTCAACCAAGGGCTTTGGAGCCTGGTCGGGTACAGATTTCATATATGGTGTGTGGGAAAAAGAATTTTTTCCTGCTACTGATCGCAATCATAGAGTTCTTCCACCCTTGTTAGACAGACTTGACGTTCATGAAGGCAATATAAATGTGTATGAGTTGTGGCCGGTAGTGCTTGGTTTGAAGCGCTGGGCCGAAAAGTATGCAAACTCTAGAATTCATTTCATTACCGACAACATGCAGGTCTTAGCTAACCTTAATTCTGGTAGAAGCAAAAATCATCTCAGTATGGAATGGCTCAGAGAAATATTCTGGATATGTTTCATATATAATATAGACATTTTCGCTACTTATATTAAATCTGAAGATAATATATTAGCTGATCAATTATCCAGACTACCTTATAAAGGTTATATGTCCTTGTGTAATAATACTTTGGCGTTGAATAACATGTGCTGTGTGTATTTGCAGGAAACCTTTTAACCACATTGATGGACCAGCAGCAGACCCTTTTGGAGGCTAGCTTATCTGATTCAACTAAGTTGACGAGAGCAGCTCAATTGAGAAGGTATAAGAAATTCTGTACCCTATGTAATTTTATAGAGTTCCCATGCTCTTCAAGGCAAGCTAGGCTATATGCTACATACTTATCGTCCAGGGTTAAACCTGTGTCTGTAAGGAATTATTTGTCTGCTGTTTGGTACCAATGTAAATTCTTAGGTTATCAGGATTTCTCTATGTGTTTTATGGTAAAACAATTATTAAATGGTATTGATAGGACTTTTATGTCTTTAAATAACCTTTCCAGATATCCCCTTTCAGTCATTGAGTTGTTGGCTATTTTTAAATTAATAAATCTGCATAATCCTGATGATAGGTCATTCTGGCTTGCAGTGTTGCTGTGCTTCAGGGGCCTTCTGCGAAAATGTCATGTGACGAGTTCAAGACATTTGTTGACATGTGGGGACATATCTGTGTCTTCAAATCATGTGTCAGTGACGATTAGGTCTTCTAAGACTGACCAATTTGGCAAGAAACCATTCAAAATTTACTTGCATCACATTCCTGGTTCCCCTTTGTGTGTAAAGTCTCTTTTGGTAAAGGCCACAAAAAGGTCACACAAGAATTCTAAATTATTACATTTGGAATATAATGCCTTCAACTCTAGACTTAAAGGTTTATCTAAGGATATTGGTCTACCGGTAGACAGGATTAGCACCCATTCGCTAAGACATGGGGGTGCTTCCTTGTTGAAGTCATTAGGTGTCCCAGTTACTTCCATTATGACTGTGGGTAACTGGAAATCTAGTGCTGTTTATAATTACTTGCATAATACTAGGAAGGATTTGTTGTTAATTGATTATCTTCCTGTGAAATATTATTCGTCTTTAATGTAATTTCATTACATTGTGGTTGGTGTGTTTTTGGCCTGGTAATATCTGATACTTGACACCAAACTCACTGACTTCTCAATTTGTTCACATGTATATACTCATAGTAATTATATACTCAGAATAATTATATTAATATATAATATATTGTAACTATTACTCAGAATTAATTATATTAATATATAATATATTGTTCTTATAATATCAACAGATTAATATATTGTTGTAAACTATATACCTCCGCTTGGGTAGAAACAAGAATCCTTTACAGGCTGATTAATATATTCATCAAAGTTAACGTACATGTATGACATTTATTAGTTACCGGTAGTAACTATAGTAACTCGTTTATATTTGTCTAATATAATCTAAAGCCCACAGCAACTATTTATAGGACGGATCAACGCGATTGAATCCAAGTATAAATAAGCGAGTGGGCGTGGCCGTGGTTCCTGAGCAGCTCACCAGAGGGCGCCCCAGACTGACCTGATTTGTGAGCAGCTCACTGATTGGCTGTGAGTGGCTCAATAACAATGCGTCTGATTGGCTGCAGCTCGGGGACCATGGTTACTTCTTCTTGTTGGGCCCATGCTATAAATGGGCAGTTTCATGGTTTCATGGCCAGTGGCCTTTGAATCTCCAGACCGTTCACACCTGTTCACTAATTTTAAATTTTATTTTTAATCTTAAGATTAGAATACAGGTGCTGTTGTAAAACGCTATTATTATATAAAAATAGGTTTTTGTGGGAATTTTTTACCCAATGGTATCGTTATTGCGTAATAAAGTAGGCTATATTGGCCTGGTAATATCTGATACTTGACACCAAACTCACTGACTTCTCAATTTGTTCACATGTATATACTCATAGTAATTATATTCTCAGAATAATTATATTAATATATAATATATTGTTACTATTACTCAGAATTAATTATATTAATATATAATATATTGTTCTTATAATATCAACAGATTAATATATTGTTGTAAACTATATACCTCCGCTTGGGTAGAAACAAGAATCCTTTACAGGCTGATTAATATATTCATCAAAGTTAACGTACATGTATGACATTTATTAGTTACCGGTAGTAACTATAGTAACTCGTTTATATTTGTCTAATATAATCTAAAGCCCACAGCAACTATTTATACGTGTATATCATTGTAGCATCAACATGTAATGTCAGAATTACATTTTATGAAATAATTACAGTTAATTTAAAACTGTAGCATAAGCATGATGTATGAGGTATAGACACCCAATTTGTAGCAACATGAGAAAGTTAAATCCCAAAAGCTCATATGTTCCTTTGTATATTAACTAATGTGCTCTGAGGGATCTTTCTGAGATCCCTCCTCCTTGTGAGGCATTGCACCAACATAATGTAGAAACATCAGCTAGGGAGACAGCTATTGAAATGGTTATATAGAGGGTTAGGGGGTAGGAATTACCTATAAATTATGACTCTCTATTCCAAAGGAGCCATCCTGTGCCTAGACTCCCTTTCTAAAGGGAGTTGCAGCACAGACCTGGACTCTATCTGTAGCGGGGAGTCATAAAAGGGAGTCATTTTGGAGGCAAAACCTGGGCTCTCTTAAGGGAGTCACATTACTCCCTTTTAAGGGAGTCAGGTTCATCAAGAGAGTCAGAAAGAGAGTCAGAAAAGGGAGTCATTCTGGAGGCAAGCCTGGACTCCCTTTTGACTCGGTTTCTTCTCTCTGTGTAGTTACCTGATTGATATATGGGCTGTCTACCCGAATGTGACTATTTTCATATCTTTTGATTCATTGTATCCTTAAATGATTTTTTCATTAACCCAGATAACATGGTGGCACATTGGGAACAGGCGGGTGACCTCTAGACCAAACAGTATTCACCCGGGGTAGGGGATGTACAGTATGCATTGGTGTTCTCCTGTGTTGCTTGTTCATTTATAACATTTCTTAGGGTTTCTAATAGTATGAAGATGTCTAAAATGCTCTATTCGGATACTACGGAATTCTTTTATAACTAATTTGATTCCTTGTCCAAAGGATTTCATTATAATGGAATTTTACTGTAGTAACACAGAGCTCCGAACATGACGTCGGGTACGGAGTATTGCGACGATACAGCATAAGCAGAAGCAGATGTTAATGTGTCCAGTATTGCTCAGTGATGATTTGTATCTATGTATATGTAGATAATACAACCATAAACCACCCACCTCTCCCTGTGTGTTAATCTGTCCAGCATCGCTCAGTCATGATGTCTTTCTATGTCTACATGTAGATAATACATAGACAAAGATTCACGAGTCTTAGTCTTTTGAGTGAGTTATTTCACGCATTGACTTCGGGCTGTATTTCACGAGGTAGCAGGCCGATTGAAAAGTTGCCCAAGGGTTAACAAGTGAAAAAC
Source organism: Harmothoe impar (assembly GCA_947462335.1). Classification (NCBI taxonomy): domain Eukaryota; kingdom Metazoa; phylum Annelida; class Polychaeta; order Phyllodocida; family Polynoidae; genus Harmothoe; species Harmothoe impar. The sequence continues at coordinate 27,195,754 of OX381719.1, read as the reverse complement.
CTACTCAAAAGACTCAAATGAGTGTGTAGTGTCTTTGTGTTTATCTTTTATCTTTTTCGATTCAAAGTACCAAAATTATAATAAGAGGAACCTATACGATAGCTTCTTTCTACTCCGTTCAAATATGAACAAATCACCATATTTGATGACATCATGTACCGTGAAGTATGGTCGTGGGTTATTCAACAGGACAGGAAAATAGGGTCTTGTTGGTCAAATCAATGAGACAGCCATACTTGATAGAAAACAAATAGATAAATACCAACGCCAATTGATAGACGTAGTTAAATGTAGTTGGCATTTGTATCTATCTTTTTATTTGAAGCCATTTAATGAAGGAAAAACTATTTTTTTCTTAGCCCATTGAATACGGCAACATTGTATTCACTGGGGGCATTGAATACGGCCCTATCAGTACTTCAGCATAGTAAATCTTAAAAAACCACGGCCATGAGTGGTAATAAAGTCCTACCTGTGGCTGTTACAGAACTCCAGCAGGGTAGCTGCTTATTGACTGTTACATCCTTCAGTATCTGGTATAACGGTCACTCAGCCCTTATACCTCACATGGGCCGCCTTATCTCCTCAGTGCTTACAGGTGGAACATCCAGGCGGTACATCCCAAACACACAGGTGGTAGATCCATGAGGTTAAGGCCTGCTAAAACATCAGTCACAAAACATGTTGGTGGCAAATCCTGCTTACTCTGTGGAGCTCTGTTTGAAAGCTTCCCTCACCTTGAGCAGTCAGCCTGCAGGGGCTGTTAGAGTGTTTCTGTGTGACTGTAGGTGTGTACTGCGGCAGGTGTGGGGGAGGAGTGTCAGCGGGTCTCAGTCCGTGTGTCAGCCTCACCTCCCTCCCCTCAGTCATCCCTCATACACACCCTTAGGATACCTTGACCCTCAGAAACCCTGCCCCTCTCCTGCCAGTAACTCCAGCGTTCTCTTAATTCTAATTATGGGGGGATGTGCAGAAAACTGATAATTATTGGTAAAACAAGATTAACATAACAGTTCAACTCCTCAGAGTGTGAAATGCATGCACAGAGCCTTGGTGTAGAATCTGTCTGTACACTCTCTCTGCTGCCTTCCCAGTATGCCACACACAAGTGACCTTGACTGCTGTTTCCTCCAATGAGGCGCTCCGACACAGGTTGCGATAGCGAATCGACCAGTCAGAGGCGTTGTTATAAAGGTCTGTTGGCATCCTCTCGTGGCAAGTATAGTAACCAGCCTCGTTCTAGGATTAAAAGGTCGCTGGTAACCAGTGGCAGATGTAACACACGCGGGGCATGACGGTGAGAGGTACAGCAATGGTCCTACCCAACCCGTTACAATGAGGTATAGGTCCTGAAGGTACCTAATCCTACCCAACCAGTCCTGAATGTACCTAGTCCTCCCCAACCAGTTATAGATCCTGAAAGTACCTTGTCCTCCCCAACCCGTTACAATGAGGTATAGGTCCTGAAGGTACCTAATCCTACCCAACCAGTCCTGAATGTACCTAGTCCTCCCCAACCAGGTACAGATCCTGAAAGTACCTTGTCCTCCCCAACCAGCTACAACCAGCTATAGCTCCTGAAGGTACCTATAGTCATGATAGTGCCTAGTGCTACTTAGATTGCTGCTGCTAACAATGCCACACAGTGGTTTGCAGCATTATAATAGGGGAGAAGGTTCTGATATCTCACAAAATGGCTGATGTAGAATTAGACTTAATGTGATGGCAGCAGAGCCTGCTGAATGAGTGCTGAACTCCTAGATGCATGCAGAGATATAGGTAAATACCAGGGGTCCCAGGTCAGTGTTTGAAGTGCTCAGGATGTACACACAGATCCAGCTGCAGCTACATGTGTATCTTACTGTGGAAGAAGGGGAGTGCACATGGGGGTAGGGGAATGGGGATAAACACTTTTATTTCACATGCAATACAAATCAGAATTGTACAAAGTCATATATCTAAGCATGGCCATAGTTACCGACTCATGGGTCACATGACCTTTTCTCAGCTAATTGGGACTCAACAGCATCCAGATCACAATGACAATGCTGGGAAGGAAAGGCAGGTAATCTGTGTATTGTAAGATAGTATAGGGTTGTGTCTCACGAACTTGGGCCAATGTCAACGTCTCTGACCAGGTGCCATCTCTGGCTTGGTGCCATCTCTCACCGGCCTGAATAAAAACGGGTTATTTAGGGCAGATGATGATAAAAATGAGCAACTAATCACTACTTTAAAGAGTTATAACATCCATTTACCTTTTCAGCCAAATTCTATCTATATCTGCCTAAATAAACCATTTCCATTCAGGCCAGTCAGAGGTGGCACCCGGTCAGAGATGGCACCGGGTCAAAGATGGCACCCGGTCAAAGACGAAAACATTGGCCCAATTTCGTGAGACACAGCCATAGATTGTTCTAATATGTCATAATAGTCCTTGATGTCTCCTTGTACTGTTAAAATAACTGATGAGGGTACCGAGGAAAGACTCTCATAATATGTCACAAATATCACACCAGAAATACCATGAACTGATAAGCAAGGATGAGCCCATTTACTGATTCAAGTTGAACCTATGAACTATAGGGAAAATTATGAATGAGATTTAGTTATTGCTAGAGAATTTAAAGCAGAGAACAATGATGGTTAGGGAGATATTGAAAAGATTACCCAAATTCACACGAACCATATTTTATAAAAACACTGACTGTTTCACATAATCTGAGATTTGTGATCTATGAAATGGCAGTGTCAGTGGAGCAGGAACGTGAGATGTCTGTCTATAAGATATAAGACCTATATGATATCTCACAGCACTATAAGAATATCTGAGGATTGTAAAAAGGTGTGCTCAGAAGTAAAAACTTGTAGATAAGAAGTAGTACAACTTGTACTGTACGGACCCCTGAGGAGGTGGTAAGGTGTAGAGGATGGCTGCTGGCAACTTGCCCACATCCTAAACTGCAGTTTTAAATGACATAAACCATAGTTTACTGGCTCTGTGTGTGGGGGTGAGTAGAAGCGACTGACATGTATAGGTGGGGCATGCTAGTTCATGTAAATATAGTAACAACAACACACACAGCAGTGAAGACAGCAACACGCACTACAGCACACACAGCAGCACACGCAGCAGCCCCACAAAGCAGGACAATCAGCAGCACACACAGCAGCACACACAGTAACAGAGCACACAGCAGCATACACAGCAGCACATGTAGCAGCACACATAGCAGCATACACAGCAACACATTTAGCACACATAGCAGCACACATAGCAGCACACACAGCAGCACATGCAGCACACATAGCAGTACAAGCAACAGCAGCACATACAGCAGCAGCACACACAGCAGCAGCACACACAGCTAGGGTGCAAAATATTTAATGTTATTAACTGGAATATAAAATGAGGAGACAGAGGAGGTCATTAACAATGGTCATTAACACGTAGTAAGAAGAGTGCTTGTTAACAGTAGGAAGTGAGTTAAGAGTATGTTTTATCACAACCTCTGCCCTTCTACTTCTTCACCCCTCGCCTGTTTCAGCCTTATGCCACCAGGTGGTGCCACTCTCCCCCATTACTCCACACCGTACATATAAATGTCACTGAAACATTGCCGTGAAACGCGACACTCCTGCCGTGAACTCCTCTGACACCACTCCCAGTTACACACACAGCATGAAACCTTCCCGCAACCTTTCCAGTTATATATGCAATAGCAGATGTATTACTGTCTTGTACCTACAAAGCCTGTTTAAGTATCAGACTTAAAGCATTACTGTCAGCTTGTTCAAGGCATCAACTAGTCTCCAACTCCAAACTATACTTATTAGTAGCGACCAGGAGGGGCGGGAGGGTCTGTCAGTGAGAGACTAGGTATCAACCTGATATAGAATTCATGCCATTTTATTTTCCTTGCTTAATAGTTAGGATGATCATGAAAATTAATTGTTTCACAAATTATATTATGTAGTAACCTTATAATATTGCAGGATATACATACTACACCAGTACATGTATGCCTTCTTCAGGGAATGACGATGCCGCAGGGTATCACATACCATACACATCACTCCAACATTCCACCTACATCAAGTCTAAGATAAAAATGTATAGTATGTGTGCTTGCACTGTAACATTTATTCGCCCTTTATATCTACTACAGATGTTCCTTCATTTAATTTTTTTCCCCTTCTGCTTCTACTCCATCCTCCACCTGCTCACCCTTCCCTCATCCATCTGTCTGTTTGACCATCCCATCACCCGCTTTTCTGTCCTTGCCACATCTATCTGTCTGTTCGACCATTCCTCTGACTGTTCACCAGTCATTATTGTCATCTGTCTGTCTGTTTATCTGTTCCTCTGTAGACTTGTCTGTCCTTCCCTAATCTGGCTGTCTATCTGTTTGACCGCCCCTCTGTCCACTTGTCTGTATTTCCCTAATCTGTCTGTCTATCTGTTTGACCATCCCTCTATCCACTTTTCTGTCCTTCCTTCTTCGGTCTATCTGTTTGACCATCCCTCTGTCCGCTGGTCTGTCCTTCCTTCTTCGGTCTATCTGTTTGACCATCCCTCTGTCCGCTGGTCTGTCCTTCCCTAATAGGTCTGCCTTCTCTAGTCTGTCTGTCTGTTTGACGATCCTCTCCTCTCCTTCCTCTTTCCATGCTTTCTTTCTTCCTACTTATTTCCCTCTAACCTGCACTGTCTCTCATGTTTACAGGCAGGTGTCCTGCCCAGGTCAAGGCTTCTCAAACTGCTTCATCTGCGGCTGTACTTTGTTTTTCCCCTCTTAACACATACTTCATATACCCTCCCCACACATCCCTCCCCCACCCTCCTCCCACACATAGCTCATCAATCCCTAACTCTCCACATATGGCTCCCCCATATATACCCCCACCCTCCCGCACATAGCTCATCCACCCTCTAACTCTCCATACAACACACAGGAACTCAGGTAGGGGACTCAGTTAGGCTAGATAGTCTCAAAATTGCAAGATAGTCTCAAATCACACGTCAGGCTAAATAGTCTCATTTTCAAATTTTGAGACTATATTGCAACCCTCAGGCTAGATAGTCTCAAAATACTATATTTTTCGTTAGTATCTTGCAATCCTCAGGCTAGAAAGTCCCAAAATTGCGAGATAGTCTCAGAATACTATAGTTTTGTTAGTATCTCGCAGCTGTCAGGCTAGATAGTCTCCAAACTGTGAGATACACTGTAAAAAGCTGGTTGCCCTTTTTGTAGGTGTACAGTAGATTCTATCTTGCCGTAGGCATGACAGTTACTAAGTCTCATAACTATCTGTCAGGATTCTGAGACTATCTCGCAATTTTGAGACTATCTAATCTGATGATTGGGAGCAGAGACATGGAGGGCTTCTAGGCCCTGTTGGGAGATACTAACAAAACTAGTATTTTGAGACTATCTTGCAATTTTGAGGCCTAACACACTAGTGTGTGGACTGCCAGGTGAGTAAAAACCAAACACTTGGGAGTGCCTGCTCCCTGCTCCTCTTACTCTTCACCCGCGACTCCTCACCTCTCACCCCGCTGTTACAGCCCCACCTACCTGTTACTGCTGCAGTCATGTGATCCTCCCACTGTCCATGTAGTATTTATACAGCCCACAGCGCATGCAGGTGCCTGCAGAGTAATGGTGTTATATTGGTGCTCTGAGAGAGTGACAGTTTGTTGGGTGAGTGGCAGTGTTACAGTGATATGTTTGAACCATGACAGTATCACAGTGATATGTTTGGAGAGGGACAGTGACATAGTGATATGTTTGTAAAGTGAGTGTGTCATCAAGGTGTGTGATACACTGGCATAGTGATATGTTTTGAGAGTGATGGTGTCATAGTGATATGTTTGGAGAATGATACTGTCATAGTAATATGTTTGGGGGGTGACAGTGTCACAGTGATATGTTTGAAGAACAATGATTTCATAGTGATATGTTTGGAAAGTGTGAGAGTGGCATAGTGATATGTTTGGGGAGTGACGGTGTCACAGTGATATGTTTAAAGAGCGATGGTGTCATAGTGATATGGTTGGAGAGTAACACTGGCTTAGTGATATGTTTGGGGAGTGACGGTGTCACAACGATATGTTTCAAGAGTGATGGTGTCATAGTGATATGTTTGGAGAATGACAATATCATAGTAATATGTTTGGGGAGTGACGGTGTCACAGTGATAATGTTGGAAGAACAGTGATTTCATAGTGATAAGTTTGGAAAGTGTGAGAGTAGCCTGGTGATATGTTTAAAGAGTGACGGTGTCATAGTGATATGCTTGGAGAGCGACGGTGTCATAGTGATATGCTTAGAGAGTGACGCGGCATGTTTTGGGGAGTGTGTCCTGGTGAGGGTAATGAGTGGGTTATTTACACAGCCCCTGAGCTGCTGCTCCCACTGTGCCTGCCAACCCTGAGCTGCTCACCTCCCCTCCTACCTTGCTGTGCCTGCTCATCCTGAGCTACTCACCCACCCTCACTGCCCTCACCCCAGGTGACTGACAGGCAGGTGAGTAGGTGTGGAGGGTAGACAGACAGGGTAGAGGTATCTAGTTATCATCATTATGTAGTGTACTCACACCAGGCGCTTTATCTATTTGTATCGCTCACACATTCACTTTTTACTCACTTTTCTCCATGTAGATGGCTCATCTAAACCTTCTCTTATTCTGGTCTCATCTAAACTTGTACCCAACACTCAAAAAGTGAACTTGTCTCCAGACTCTTCCAAGTGACAGTCATAAAATAAATGAGTCAAAAACTCGTCTAAGTGACAAGGAAGCGGGTATTCTAGTTGGAAGACCCACTTGGCATGTGCCAGCCCAAAACCCTACATTTGCCAGCTCCAGATTCTATTTGTGGGATGGTAACCTGATAGGTTAGACAACTTTTGACTTGCTTATTTTATGATAGTCACTTTGAAGAGTCTGGAGACAAGTTTACTTTTTCAGTGAACTATGCAGGTGCCTCACATAAACCTCCTCTCACTCTGGTCTCATATCTACTTGTAACCAACTACTAGGTATGCCCACTCATTCAAAACACTCTCTAACCCACTGGATGCTGTGGTGCAGAGGCAATCTCTCTCGATCTCAGGTTATGGGTATAGAAATGACCCTGTTGCCTTCTCTCTGTTTTTGCTGTTATATTATGCATTGTGAATTTGGGTCAGCTTGTCAGAAAAGCTATTACAACACGCACAAGTAGGCATACTTATGTTGGAGGTGGGACAAGAAAATTTTCCCAAACTTAATTCATATAATCTTACTTGTGTGATGATCTTAATAGTTAGATTATAACGTTATACATAATAATATGGCTAGGCAGGATTTGACCTGGAGAATTCAGGGTTTATGAAAACACGGAAAAAGTGGAATAGCTTGGTCCGTCTTTACAAGAAGATCTGGCTAAGTAGATACATAATATATATACATTAAGTTACACCCCATTTCATATTCAATATTAGAAAAGGTTATCATTAAGCATGAAAATACATGTAAGTGCAGTTACAGTCCTGTCATAGATAGGTATCTCATAGCAAGAGGCTACTGGCAATCGGACCTGGCGGCTTCAGCTGTACATAGCTATATAAACTATGAAAATGGCTACAACCAAGATTATATCCTTCAAGATCCATTATAACTACAAAAACAACAACCCTAATGATACTGTCCTTAGCCATACATCTATTGCGTATTGTTTTTTGTGGTTATAATGGAGCTTTAAGGATATAATCTTGATTATAACCTGCTATATAATATACATACTTGGAGCCGCCAGGTCCGATGGCCAACAGCGTATTACTATCTGCTACATTGCTTGTGCTGCCACCTGGTGTTAAATTCTTGTGGGTAGCTGGTTATTTAAAAGTTGGCCAGAGTTGGCGAATTGTTAGTTTAATTTACTAACTGTGATGAGTTAGTCCCTTTCACTAACATAAGTTAGTATTGACTAATGTCCATTATTTTCAGTTTGCCCTCTGCAACTAAAAGTAGGTTGGTTTTAGTCACTCCCTCTAGATGGCAGCTATGGTGTACTAGTATCCAGGAGTCTTAGGGCGTTTGGGATTTCTTGTGGTGTTGGACTATCCTGCTCTGCTGGTCGACCCATCTAACAAAAAAACGCTTTTAGAACGTTTTAAAAGTCTGTATAAGGTTTGTAGGAAAGCGTTTGTTTCCAAACGTTTGGAAACAAACCTTAGAGGGTCGTCATGATGCATGAATGCCGCTAAAGACGGACACAGGATGGACAGGTGACTGCAGGACGGACAAATGATGGACAGGCGACCACAGGAGGGACAGAGGATGGACAGGTGACCACAGGATGGACAGGGAATTGACAGCTAGGTGACCACAGGACGAGGAAAGTTTAATTGTATAACGTTATTTTACATTGTATGTAAAACTTTATTTTACGTTCTTACAGGGTTCTCCAAAAGACGTTTGTATTCATAACATTACATAACGTTGTTTAACGTTTTTATACTGCTATATTTTATCTTTATCTGTAGGCCTAAATACATGGATGATTATTTACATATCAAAACGTAGATTTACATTTGATTTGGACCAATCATATTGGAAAATGTAAAATAAAGCACCTACAAAATTCCCTCCAGGATTCGAACCTGCACAAGTCATAGCACGAGCTGTGAGGGCGGGCATCCAACCAATGTGACCACGATGCCGAGATATCTGTGGGGGATGATGGACGGAAGTCCTTACCCAAGGCTATATAGGGGGACATGAAATATCTCTTAAGCACTAAAAATCGATCTTAAATAAGTGCCTCTGTCTTGTACAAACACTGGGGGCACACTCAATGTATACCCGTTTAGTTGGCTACGTAGGATTTGAAAAAGGTACCACAATATATTAGCCTATATTAATGTTAAATGGGGTCTGTCCCCGCCAGCCCTATGCTATGATTGGTGCACACCAGTACCCGCCCACAGGTTGTGTTATGCACCTCCCACCCACTGGTATCCTCACCATAACGACTCCAGAGCAGCCCTCACACTGCCACTATAAGGGTTACCAGTCAGTGCTATTTGTGGGTGATTGGGGATCAAACAAAAGCAATGCCCTGGGCTGGGGGCAGTCTGTAGGGTCAGTTCAGGTAAAACTAGCCAGTGCATGGGGATCAGTCAATGCTATAATATTATGGGTGATTGGTGCGTGTTGAGGGTCCATCAAAACAGACTCACAATCCTGCCTGGGTGAAACAGTATTCACATTCCTTAGCAATTTGGGCATAAGATATATAAATATATTTTCTTATGCTAGAATAACTGTATAAGAACTGTCCAACACCACATCTACAACTGACAGTCATGGACACTATCTATTTAAAGGAACCTTGTACATTGTAAAACATTGTGCTATATATGGACATAACTAAACTCTATTGTGGTACCAGTGGTTGGAGGTGGGGGGAGGGTAATTATCAGCTTTCTGAGCATACTATAGCGGCTTAGGTTTGTCTTTCTCTCCTCACTCAAGGTCTATGGGAGTGATCATTGTTGGGAGGTGAGGGGTCTGCCTCATTTATGATAACAAAAAATAAGATAGAAAAATGTGATATCCACTCACCAGCCTGCACATATTGCATGTTTGAAAAAGTCATTCATGGTGAGTTCAAGTTCATCTTCTCTGTGTCCTCCCCAATGAAAGATGGATAAAAGAATGACCCCCCCCCCCGTCCCCCAGCAAATTAACATGCACAGCAGAGACTCAGGGAGCAAAATAGAGGGGGGTGCTCGAACAATCAGCAGACAGAATGTAAAAGCCCTCCCCCCACCCCTTTCCAAAGAATGACCTCTCCCTGTGACCAAGAAGGTCCCACAAGGTGCCCCGTACCCTATGTGGTGACATGCCTCCCCTGCTAATTATAACCTGCAGGTCACTGCTCTTCACCCACACTTACACCTAACAACCACAAACAGTAAATATGCAGTGCAGTGACAGGTATAATAACATGCTTTAAAGGGCACTCTACATGCCCTTATAAGATACATTGTACTGGGGCAGGCAAAGGGGGAGGGACAGAGGGAGGAACACCTGGTCGTCACTCCAATGCCCTCTAATGTTGGCTAGTGCGAATACGTTGCTAGTTTAAAGGGTGGGATATCCTCTACCTGATATTCTGTGCTGTTAAGTATAGAATGCGGGCCTCAATGGGTTAAATCATTTATTTCATATTGTATAGGCTTACAGATAGATTACACATAATGTTTGTAACAGTTTAGTTGGGCTGAAATCCTAACAACCTTGCCGGGCGTTCTCTAAGTCACCATCACTTCGTCCATGTCACCCTCACCTCATCTATGTCACCCGTACCTCATCTATGTCACCATCACCTCAATGTCACCAATAGCCATATTTGTTATTTACTTCCTGTACCCAATTCTACCAACAGCCTCGTTAGCTCAACCAGAATAATCTGGAACTCAAAATCTGAAGATCCAGGGTTTAGTCCCAGTGTGGCTTTTAATCGTTACACAAAGTCGTTTCAACGTTTCAACGTTTAATAGATTTTCATAAACGTTTTTGCAAACGTTTGAAACCCTCCGGCAAATGTTTCCCAACCATTAGGAAAACGTGTTTTCTTGTTAGCTGGGTAGGTGTTGAGTGCAAGATATTCGGCCTAAACATGATTCTGTGCTTTTAAACTTATTGTTCTCTGCAGGCATGCTGTCTTAGGAAGGTACTTTTCATGGCCAAGCTGCTCACCACATTCACACTTAACCACATAGTAGATATGTTTCAAAGTGTTATTTGAAACCTATCTATTTAGGACGATATTAATAACGGTACGGCTGCTGCTGGTAATTAACAAAAACCGTGAGACAAGCACGCAGGGGGAAATACTGTGTCAAGCCATGGGCTGGTTGCTACACCAGGGTGTAGGCTTTGGGGGGGGGGGCATGCCCCTCCTCATCTCCCAAGGGATAGTTTCAAAAATAGAAGGGATATAGGTGTCTATATACATAGGAAAACTTCGATGAGCTTTGATTAGAATCAGCTACCGGCCATGGTTTGATGCAGGGTGGGGTAAGGGGTCTATTATCTGCGTGGCATGCAACGCAACTCCATTCAGAGAGCTGACTCTTAATGCTTAATGAGTTTTCTCAGAAGCCCATCAGGGAAACAAACTATAAATATCAATTTTCTTAGAATCCCATTCAACTAATAATTATTTTCGACACAACATGAGAGATGGTAACATAGGGGGGGAACAGCCATTATACTCTAAACATCATGATTCTGATTAGGCTATCATCAGTGATCATAAAGAAAATAATTCTAAATTGGTCTATCTTGGAACGCAAAAGGAATGCTTTTACCCTAATTTAGCCTATTTGTTGACATTCGGTTGCCATGGTAACCATTCTTTTATTATTGTAACAGGCAGCGCAGACTGCTGTGTTATTTGTATACCTATTCCATGTGCACTGACCGTGACGGTTTCATAACAAGTTACATAATCATCTACACCAGGTGGCTCTGGTGGTGTGGTCAGGTGACCCCCACAGGCCTGTATATAAGGTGACTGCTTCCCCATTGGAAGCCAGTCAGGTTTGGGACTGTCGTGACAAGACCACCCTGTGCTCCGGGCTTAACTCTATGCTGTAGGGTTGCCCCACTGTATTATAGTGATCTGATCTGATCCCTGTATAGCTGATGGTTATACTTGTCATTATAATACTCCAGAGTTACCCTTTTTAATAAAGTCGCCGTATATTAAAGTCTAATTTACCTTGTCCGGTGTTTGATTCTCATGCGTTACACTCGTAGTACTCGACCAACTACATTGGTGCCGTGACCATTTGATCGAACCGACCGTGATAAGGTATTAAATAGGCTTATAGTGTATGGATTACCTATACGATATTGTCAGCTCGTTCAGCGGCAGGACTAAAACCCCTGCTGAGGAACGTGAGGAGGCCGTACAAAATGTTCGGTTCTTCACGGGCAAATCAAATAGGGGGGAGAGCCGGGCAGCCTTGGAGGTGCCCGGTGACGACCTCTCCCAAGGAGCAATAGGTGATCCTATTGTGGAGGCTTTTGCCAGAGGTGAGGACGGAGAGCAATCTCCGGTCCCAGGACCCTTTGATATCAGCCCCAGGAGATCGTTGGACTCCCTCTCCACGAACCTTTTCTGCCCCGAGGGTCAGAAAATACCGGGCAGAGAGACGCGTTCTCTCGGCCTTGCTCCCGTCTGTTCCACACCGACGGTAGCGGATCCTTCATTGGATCCAAACACGCCCGTGTTTACCGACGGTGGCTCCGACACACCCGAGGGTGCAGTCGGTGGTAAACTGTCGGTAAAGGAAGGCGTGGCGGCAAAGGCTCCTGTAACTGGGACCCTGCCGGCTACAGAGGAACCATCCAGCTTACCGCTGGATGCAACTCTGTTGGCTGACTAAGGGATTGGGACAAAGCAGCCTGAACTGCGGAACCTCGTAGAGGCCCGGAGGGAGCTTGCTTCCATCAGCAACACTAGGAATTTATTTCTTAGGGAAGTTGATGAGAAGAAAAGGTTCCTTCTGGAGCTTTTTTTTTTAGAACAAATTATCTTTATTTCACTCAAAATGTTTCCGCGTCATGAATACAGTCATAGTATGGCTCCATTGCTTATCGTATATATGATCAACATGTTTCCCTGGTACAAGCATCAATGTTAGCCAAATAACATGTGATATGAGTGATAAAAGAATGGTAGAGGCATCAGCAAGCTGTTGTTAAGCCTCTACCATGTATGTGCATACGATCTAGAATACAGGAATAACATTCATGTTTAAGGCAATGTGGCACGCACAAAATTTATCAATTCTAATACAGAGTTGTATTTAAATAAAAAAAATACTTATACATTATGGCTCATACATGGCTTTGTCAGGAATTGTACTTAACATTTTTTGTTTAGCTTTGGACTTAAAGTCTGGAAAATTATCTATAGCTCGTAGTGTACTATCAAGGGCATTCCACGCTCGGGCACATGTCACTTGTGGCGAACCTTCATATGCTGTACATTTTATTATGGAATAAAATAATAAGGGAGCATCAGCAGATCTAGTTACTCTTCTAACAGGAGTCCTATATTTCACATCCTGAGCCCTCTTATAACCATATGTTTCAGCATGATATTTTCTTCTGTCCTTTAACATGGGTGTCTCTGCTAACGCATGAGCTTTGTCTGTGGCTGTTAGAATGTGCATGTCTAGACATGACTTGAGACATTTGTTTTGTAGCCTTTGCAACTCACTCAATAGGTCAACATTCGCATTATCGTACAAGATATCAGCATAATCTATAACAGGGATGACGTGGCATTTGTACACTCTTAGACGCGCTTTACTGGACATTCGCTTCTTCACCTTGTGTAGTAACAATGATTTAAAGCGAGTATTTTTTATGAGATTTTTCAAATGGATCTTAAAATTCATTTCTTCATCTAAAAGGACACCTAAATATTTGTAGGAATTTACATTTTTGAGTTGTGTATTACCGAGACTAATACTGGGTTTTTGAAGTTTTTTTAAACTTTTTGTTCGAAGCTATTGTCATAATTTTGGTCTTGGACTCATTTATCGTTAATTTATTGGATGACGACCAAGAACTAAATTTGTTCAGAGCTGTGGAAATTACTTCAGTGAGATGCACCATGTCTTTGCCTGAGGCGTATAAGACAGAATCATCGGCGTATAAGAGCGTATTATGCACATCATCCAGCAAAATACAATCATTTATAAAGAGCAGGAAAAATAACGGGCCCAAAATGGAACCCTGAGGCACTCCACAGGTCAAGGCAGCCTTACTAGAGGTCACATTATTAGCAGTAGTACATTGGTAGCGATTTGATAAATAATTTTTTAATAAGTCTAAATTTCTATTTTTAATTCCATATTTTTCTAGTTTTTTTAGGAGAATAGGGTGGTTTACTGAGTCAAAAGCTTTCTTTATATCTATAAAAGCTGCTATTGAAAAGTTTCCTTTATTTCTATTTATAAGTACATCGTCGACAAATGTACTAACTGAGTCAAGTGTAGACTTTTGTTTTTGATAGCCACCTTGCCTGGGACTTAAAATACTATTAGCTGAAATGTGATTAGACAATTTAGTATGTATGAGTCTTTCCAATAACTTACCAGGAACTGGCAGTTGGCTTATGGGGCGATAATTAGTTACCTTAGTGTGGTCACCACCTTTAGGAAGGGGTGTCACTATAGCCACCTTCCAAGAGTCTGGTATTTTACTAGACGCTATACATAATCTTATAATCCTTATAAACCTCGTAGGATTTGCCAAGACAGCATCCCTAAAAATTACAGTAGACAGATATGGGATGGCAGAAGATTTGGTAATGTCCAAGTCTTTCACACTCTTGATTATTTCATCGTCTGTAAAATCGAAATCCATTAGAGTCTCATCACAAACCGTACCTTGGAAAACCCAATCTGAGTTATGCTTCTCAGCCAATTTCGGTCCAATGCCAGCAAAGAAATCATTTATAAAAGTGGCAGTATTATCTAGAGAGACTGTATTATCATCGTCATCAACCAAATTGATGGAATTTGTACTATTTTTACTAGAGGGCAAAATTTCCTTTAATATTGACCAAAATTTTTTAGAATCGTTTATGTAATCTGCACTCAGATCATTATAAAATTTGTCTTTTGCAGATTCAATTTCCTGATTAACGACATTTTTCAAATCACGAGCTCTATGCCAATCTAAAATTGAAGTTGAATTCCTAGCCTCTAAGAGAAGATTATTTTTATCTGAGATACGTTCAATCAAGTAGTGTGTAATCCAAGGATCAGATTTATCCTTGACCTTGAATGTTTTAACCGGACATTGCACATCAAGCATGCGTTTAAGCATATTCTCATATACTTCCCAGGCTTCATCAGGATTGTCACAGGCATTGAAATATGTCCAATCACAATTTTCCAAACTATCATGATAAAGTCCCTTGTCAAAATTTCTATACGAGCGGCCAACAAAAGATCTGACCCCATTTTTGACATGTTGATGCTTTCTAATTATATGTATCGGTAGGTGGTCACTTAAGTGTATATTAAGCGGTCCTGAAGAGGAAATTTCCTCACAATTAGTAAACAATAAATCAATGCACGTATTAGTGCCAGATGTGGTTGTTATTTCATGTATAAGTTGGGTGAAATTGAATAAAGACATAGTTTCGAATAACATATTTTTTTCATTACTATTTACCAGGGCGTTTACATTAAAGTCCCCTAATATGAAGACATCATATGAGTCCAGGTCATCAATTTGTAGCAATAATGCTTTAAATGTGTCACAAAAATTCAACAAGGATCCACTGGGTGGCCTATAAACATTACATATTAAAGCTTTTTTAGATTTTCCCTTGACTGACAACAACCATTGTACCTCTATGTCATCATTTGACCTATTTAAATGACCAAATTTATCAACAGAACAAGCAATATTT
This sequence comes from Harmothoe impar, assembly GCA_947462335.1. NCBI lineage: Eukaryota > Metazoa > Annelida > Polychaeta > Phyllodocida > Polynoidae > Harmothoe > Harmothoe impar. The sequence continues at coordinate 27,180,258 of OX381719.1, read as the reverse complement.
TCATCAACATATGCGCAGAGACCACCTCCTCTGTAGAGACTCACTCTATCATGTCTAAGTAAATTATATCTGGGATATGTATAAAGTCCATCTAAGTCGCTATCATTTAACCAAGTTTCCGAAAATAAGACAATATCAATGTCATTTTGCATTAATTCCAACCCTATATTAGTTGTCTTATTACGTATGCTTCTAGCATTAAGGTGCACGAGCGAAAACCCTTTCTTAAAATTTGGCACCGCTCCTATTACAGGAGTAGAACATCCGATCTAAATGGCACATGCTTGGACACAATGTAAAAAAAAAGTTGATGATAGAAAAAATCAGAAAAAATAATAAACTACCCCCCCCCCCCCGCATAGGATTTCTGCACTTGTGGCTTCCCATGCTATCTGATTCTGGGCTTAGCAGGCAAGAAGTTTGTGAAGGGACAATTTTCCCATATAATAACACCAGACTCGCTCGAATTACAATATAATTCAAAATTACTACCGGTAAGTTTCAAAAGACTTCACCTCATTAAGTCTAATTAATCATGATTCTCACAATTAACTACAATACTACCGGTAAATCACATAATATGTTTAATTATAATCCCCTGAGTCGATATGTGATGAATCATAACACGTAAATACAAAACATAGTTCTCCAAGGAAGTCAGTACCGGTAAGTCTACCTAGAATTGTAATCTGACTACATTCAGACGCCTTACATAATTCAGTACCGGTAAGTCTAATTAGAGATGGAATCCGACTACATCCAGACGTCTTACATAATTCACACAGTTTAATTTACCAGTAAATCACATGATAACAACCTGAGTCAAATTGTGGTACATCATAACATGTAAATAAAATTATAATTCACCAAATAAGTGAGTACCGGTAAGTCCTCCAATCTACAAGTGAGGTACATAGTCTGAGTCTCATCACATGAATCATGTAGGTGATACTAGAATCAGAAGTTCTTTCAATAGATACTAACACCAGTGGGTGAGATCAACAAGGCATGAGGGTAGTTTTGGTAGATATCGTCCACACATCAATGTACTATAGCATTAGAATGTTCGAGACACTAATATACCGCAATAACTCTGCGTCAAAAGGCTAACATTTACATAAGTCCTGAATTAATTCCAAAGAAACCAGGAACAAGGGTAAATTCATTAAGGTCAACCAGACGGGTAGTTTTGGCATATCAAAGTATCGTACATTCATATATGTCAAAGATTGCATGGACAACCTGAACAAGGGTAGATTCATTGAGATAAGTCATACGGGTAGTCCCAGCATATCAACCAGCATCATTACAATGTATCATACGTTCATCTATATCAAAGATTGCATGAACAACCTATGGGTAAATTCAGATTGAATTAGACAATTTATAATATATTAATAGACATGGTAGTCCCAGCATATCAACCAGCATCATTACAATGTATCATACGTTCATCTATATCAAAGATTGCATGAACAACCTATGGGTAAATTCAGATTGAATTAGACAATTTATAATATATTAATAGACATATGGGTAAATTTGCGTGTACAACCCGTTAATAATTCGGATTCAATAAATAATTCTTATCATATTTAACGTGACTAAGTATATTGAACAAATTTAATTTATAAAATATAAAATATGTTGCATTGCACAGTGAAGTCGACTATGATCAAGAGGTATATTTAGGGTGATTGTGGATATGACCTGTGGGTAAATTCAGATTAAGGTATGTTAAAACAGATGTATTGAACAGTATGCATACAGGGTAAAATCAGGTGATATCTACCAGCATGTTCTACACTTGCGTTACTGGTGACTTTTGGATTCTGTCCCTGAGGACCCGTTGGTCTTGCACTTCAGCATTTTCCGGGAGAGTTCGTTTAGGTCTGGGCAATCGTTGTGGTAGTGGATCAGCAACTGGTGATTGAGCTTGATCTGGAGGTGACGCTGGAGGTGGTATGTCGTCTCTTGGTTGGCTGCCATCAGACTCCTCCCCAGACCCATTATCTTCAGCAACCGTGTTCTCATCGTCGACTGCAGCTGCTTGGCTCTCATCATCATCATCATCACCATCATCATCTCGATCATCATCATCATCTGTCTCGTCTTCTCTTCTTATTTCATCTCTCAGTTTTTCCAGCATCTTGCCAAAGAGGTTGGCTCCAGGAGTCTGCCCCTGCCTGCAGAATTTGGCCTCACCAAGGTGCATCTGACACCCCCAGACTGGGTGAAGAGATGCTTCATACAAGTTGCCTTTCATGTACTTTAGGTGGTCTCTCATCAGGTTCTGTTGACCGAATTTAATCCTGTTAAATTTCAGTAGGGTAGATTCAGCCATTTTTGCCCACTTCTGCGTATCTTTGACCTTTTTACCTTGTTCCATGATTTGGTAGGGGTCTTCCAAGCTAAGTATGGTAGTGGCTACCTTGAAGTAACCACATTCGCGAGCCCTTTCATATTGGAACGCTTGCTCCACTGAGTTGAACGTCTTATCACCGACCTGAATGTCTACTGGGAACAAATTCGACAGGCGATTATGAGCTGAAGACCTGAACATAATCCCGTCAGGGGTGTGGGCCGTTGTAGCATTCTCCATAGTCAGATATGGTTGAGGCATATTGTTCAATTGAGAGTGACTGTATGAGACCTTTTCTATGATGACAGCCCTCTGCCTGAGTTGTGCATTGAGGTTATTGTCTCTAGCGAGAAAGAACATTGAACGCAAATCAAGATACTCCCTTCTCTCCTGTTCGGATAGCTCGTCACCTATGGATACGTTAAACCATTCTTCAAGGGGCTTGAGGTGTTTGAGGGATTTCATGATCTCAGGTTTCGTCGAGTCATCAACCAATACCAACTTGACAGACCTTGGCCGCAGTTTACGCTGGGGACGTCCATTGTTTACATTGTTGACACCGCCTCCACCTTGTCTGTTTCCCGGCGGGCGAGGTTGACGCTGCCTTTGTATGGGGCCTACTCGTTCAACACTTAGAACCTTCTCAGTCCCAAAGTTAACACATATGTCCTTAAAAAGGTTTCCTATGGCCACTAGTAGGTCATCAGGAACTAATTCCTTTAGCCCCTCTATGATTAATGTTCTTCGCTGTGTATCACGGTCCTGTTTTTCAAACCTGTCACAATGCCTTGTCAACATACGCGTCTGCGCCATGGCAGTCTCCGCCACCCTGTCAAGCGCTGTCACATTTGCCTCTGCTGCTTTTGACAGACTCGCAATGTCGGTGGTGTTGGTTTGTAGTGAGGTTCTGATGGTTGCCATGGCGTTCGTGGCTTCTGTGGCTCCTTGCTGAATCGTGCCGAGAGTTGTTTGGATAGTTCCAATCGAATCCAATATACCCTTTGATGCTTTCTCCTGCACCGTCATGCGTCTTCCCAACGCATTTACCACCTTAATGACTTCGTCAAGGTGCGAGCCGGCTGGCACTAAATCATCTTTCCGCTTCCCACTCGACATGTTGCTATTATTTCTTCAAAAATTCTGCGTCAGTAGTTGTATGTGAGGTTTATGGTCACATTTGTCGCGAGCAGTTAGAGCTGGCTCTCGGTATTCCGTCTGTAGTGTTGAAAATTGTCCCCCGGCGCTCCGTACGCGTTTAGCCCTGTGCCGCCATGTTGCCTCCTATCAGCTCCAAGGGGAGTTGACTTCTCAAAAGGCTGAGGTTGATAAGCTTGTGCGACAGAGGGTGTCTGGGGAATGTGAGGTGGTGAGTTTGAATACCTTGGGAAAGGATTTGAGCACGCAGCTCCAGTTAGCTAGGCGGGACCTCGAAAGCTTAAAGCAAACCAACCTTGAGCTAAAAGAGAAGTCAGAACAGGTACCACCACCAACTCTGGTGGTACCACCGGTCGTAACTACACCTAATTTGTACACATCGGTGACACCTTCTGGTGTCCCGACGATAGTACATACTACGGTCCCTAGTATGACACCTCAGATGGGAGCAAGCTACTTAAAGACTCCGGTCTGTGGTGGCGCCTTTGGGGGTTTGGCAACACCTCCAGGGTACACCCACCCATCTACTGGTTCAACGATGTTGAACCAGCAGCAGACCTTGGTCTCGGTTCCAGTACCGAAGCCCAGAGCTAGACAGGGTTTAACCCCGGTCCAGCGGGCTAAGTACGACAGGAACCCGGCCATAGAGAAGCTGGGGACAGACATCGTCCCGTGGGACATCGATGATTTGGATGAACGGTATGCTCCTTTCAACTTTGGGGAGACCAAACATCCAGATGCAGCCCGTCAAAAGGCCATCGATATTCCGCCTTTCACAGGGTCGCCACCCTGGAGAAAGTACAAAGTTCGGTTCAAGGCTATTGTGGAGAGCAATCGCTGGAACAATCAGCAAGCGCTGGTTGCTCTGAAGCAAGCACTCTGCAACGGGCCAGGTGAACCAGCCCTTTTGGCATTTGAGCAAGTGAAGGTCAAGACATTGAGCTCACTTGAGGAGACTGCTGAATGGGCGATTGGTAAGATTGGTGAGCATGACCCAAGGACTCAGTTGCTCAAGCGTGTACAACGCAAGGACGAGCATCTGAGATCCTACGGATTTGCTTTACAGGAACTGATATCCGAGTGTTATCAGGGATGTAGACCTGACACACCCACTATCATCCAGGAGTTAACCTCCAGGTTTGTCAATGGGGTCAGGGACACTAATCTCCAAGCATATCTGCGGGAAAAATGGCAGCCGGACTTGTCTCTGGCTGACCTGTTTGACCATGCAGATGTGTATGAAACCAAACAGGCTGTTTTTCCAAGTGGCGGTGTGGCGGCATCCCCATCTGTAGCCCCGAAAGGAGCTCAGGTGACGGAGGCTGCTAGAAAGCCACCAAAGGAAAAACAGCCCGCCTCTAAGGAGGTGGCGGCAGTGACGTCTGAAAGGGACATGGAAAAACTGATTGAGGGTTTGTTGCGGAAGCACTTGGAAAAGAGCTCCGCGTCCACTTCTGACTCTGGAAGGAGAAAGAGAAAGAAGAAGGACACAAAACCTCAACCATGTCGACGCTGTCAGGAGATGGGTCATTGGGCTAGCGAATGCAAAGCCCCTGAACCTGTTGCTGCTAAAACCGAAAAGGAGACGGAAAACTGAATGGGGCCCATCCTTTTGGCGAGGATGGCGCCCCCACAGTTAGCCATGCCTGTAAGGGTTTAGTAGACGGTGTTAACACTTCCATGAACCAAGGCCGCGCAGAGGCAGAAGGGTCTGATCAACCTGTAAGCGTCTGGCAAGGCGGGGCTGGCAAGGACAAACGGAATCCTAAGGATTCTGTAGTCGCTGGCTTAGAGGAGTCTTGGTTAGAATCGATTGCCCAGAGCAGTGCGATTCAAGACTCCCCGAGCGACCCATGTTGGGATTACCTCCTGACAAAAGGGGTTGCTATGGATGGAGGGGACAGGCCGATGCTGACCTCTGAGTGTGTTCCTTTACGGGGACAACGTTGGTACCTGAGTCTGGTTATTTCCGGGACGCGTGGTGAATTTTTGGTCGACACGGGTGCATCTCACACCCTGGTTGATCGTAAATTCATGGCCCGTCTTTGCAACCAGCCCGATGCTCCGCTACTAGGAGTAAAGGCTCGGACTGCTACGGGAGATAGTATGCAGACTTATGGCAGAACTGTAAAACCTATGTTGGTGGATGGCAAGACATACTGGATATGTCCAACCATCACCGACATCACTGATGATGGCATCCTGGGGATGGACTTTGCTGCTCTTTTCGGAGTGACAATGAACACCGCAACAGGCCGACTTCAGATTAAACATCCTTATAAACAATCTGTACAGTGCGTTTTAAGGAATGGTTCTTCTGTGGCGTCAGTGGCACAGGACACAAAGCTAGCACCGGGACATGTTTCAGATGTCCTAGTCAGCTGCGTGGGAGTGCAGGCCAAACGGCCGGGAATGTTTGAACCAGAAGATCAAAAGCTCGCCGAGCTAGGTCTTGCTGGCTATCATACTTACCTGGCCAACGCTCGTTGGGGGGTGATACCAATCTGTAACTCGAGTAGTAGAGAAGTCACTCTACGAAAGGGGACACCTATTGGTAACACTACGCGAGCATATGGTGTTGATTCGCTGACTACGGATTTTGTGGACGTAGGTCTGGTTGCTGGACATCCTGCCCATGAGGATGCCCTAGCAAACTCCAGCCTACCGAAACATCTAAGATCCCTGTTGTGTGAGTCACACCTAGATACCCTGGAGAGCGAAATGGTGGCGCATGAGCTGTCAGAATTCTCTGACGCTTTTGCGCAACCAGGAGATCCTCTAGGGCGTACCGACACGGTACAACACCGGGTTGATACTGGGGACGCGCTTCCCAGTAGAATTCCCTACCGTCGGTTACCCATGGCTAAAAAAAGTGCTATGGAGGCTGAGGTAGAAAAGATGTTGGATGAAGATGTGATTCAACCTAGCGAGAGTCCATGGTCAAGTCCTGTGGTGATGGTCACCAAGAAGGATGGTTCCTGTCGATTTTGCATCGACTATAGGAAGTTGAACGGACTCACTAGGAAGAATGCATATCCTCTACCTCGGATAGATGAATGTGTGGAATCTCTGGGTGGGGCGAAATGGTTCTGTACACTAGATTTACAATCTGGTTATTGGCAGATCGGCATGGACCCCCGGGACCGAGAAAAAACTGCATTTTCTACCCATATGGGACTATTTGAGTTCAACGTCATGCCATTTGGGCTATGCAATGCCCCGGCAACCTTTGAGGCAATGATGGAAACCATGTTACGGGGTTTACTTTGGAAAAAGTGCCTAGTTTACTTGGACGACATCATCGTCTTCGGGGGTTCTGTGGAGGAAACTCTACAGAACCTCCAAGCTGTGCTGAAACGCATCTTATCATATGGTCTGAAATTGAAACCTTCAAAGTGCAAGCTTTTTAGGAAATCAGTTGAATACCTAGGTAGAATTGTTTCTGAACATGGCATCATGGCTGATCCTCATAAGATCGAAGTGGTACAGAACTGGCCTCGTCCGATGGACACGAAGGAGATACGCTCTTTCATCGGGTTTTGTTCATACTACAGAGATTTTATACCTGGATTCTCGAGAGTCGCAGCTCCCTTACAAGAGCTGATGATTGGAGAGAAGAAGGCTAAGGCTAAGATAGTCTGGTCTCCAGCCGCAGAACAGTCTTTCAGTGAGTTAAAGAGACTCTTCTTAGAAACACCTGTTTTGCACTACCCTGCACCTGTTGGTAAGTTCATCTTGGACACTGATGCTTCTAATACAAGTATTGGTGCTGCCTTGTCGCAGATCCAGGATGGGCGAGAAGTGCCGCTGGCATTTTCGTCCAACAGTTTAAGCAAAACACAACGTAACTACTGCACAACCAAGCGTGAACTCTTGGCAGTGGTGGTTTACACAAAAAAGTACAGACATTTCCTATATGGTGGGAATTATCTCGTACGGACGGATCATTCATCTCTGCAGTGGCTCCTTAACTTCAAGGACGCGGAGGGGATGATGGGTAGATGGTTGAACCACCTCTCTGAGTTTGGCATGACGAATGAGCATATCATACACAGGAGTGGAGTAGATCATGTGAATGCGGACAGCCTGTCCCGCTATCCTATCCGGAACTGTCACCGTGTAGACTGCCGAGACTGTGGGTCTCACAATGCAGTGATTGCGTCTGTGGGTGCGAAAGTTCCTAACTGGACGTTGAATCACTTGAAGGATGAGCAGCTTGCGGATCCGGCTTTTTCGAGGGTGTACTCCTTGAAGTTGTTGGGCCTGTCCAAGCCTGTTCGCCCCACACTTTCGCTGGAATGTAAAGAAGTTAGACAACTGTTAGCGCAGTGGGATAATCTTTTTATACGGAACAGTGTATTGTGCCGCTGGAGGGTGCAACCTGGCAGGAAAAGAACAGCTCAGTCTGTAGTGCCTTTGTCACTCAGACTACAGTTGCTCAATTACTGTCATGGCCACCGAACTTCAGCACACTTTGGCAGACAACGAACTGAGGCAAAGATTAAGAGTAGATATTACTGGCCTGGTATGACTTTGGACATACGGCGTTGGGTGAAGCAATGTCCCCAATGCTGTTTATCAAAGCCTGGACCTGGTATCGGTAAACTACCTCTAAGTCAAGAGCTATTCGGTGTTCGGTTTGCCCGGATCGCTGTTGATATCATTAGTGGTTTCAACACGACCCCCCGTGGGAATACCTGTATGATGGTGGTACAGGACTACTATACCAAGTACGTCCAAGTATATCCGTTGGTAAATCATACAGCTGTTACCTGCGCTGAAGCACTTTTCGAGAATTGGATCCTCACGTGGGGAGGTCCTTTAATGCTTCACTCCGACCAGGGTCGTGAGTTTGAATCTCGACTGTGGGCAGAATTGTGTAGTAAAATACACATCTGCAAGACGCATACGAACCCCTATCGACCACAATTGGACGGTTAGTGGAACGTTTCAATCGGACGTTGATCCAATGTCTCACGACAATGGTTAATGAGCATCGAGATGATTGGGATGAGCACGCTCGCTATATCTCTCATGCTTACAACGCTACCGAACATGCGTCGACGGGCTGTACGCCCAACATGCTCGTAATGGGTGAAGACATAGTCATGCCGAGTGACATGGTCTATGGCGTGCAGGGACACCAGCTCGAGCAACCCTGCACAGTAATGTTTGTAGAGTCATTGCGACAATCATTACGCGAGTCCTATGGAGTAGTAGGGGACAACTTGGAAAAATCTGCTACTTTGCAGAAGGTGGGCTATGACACGGGCCTTAAACTCCGCCAATTTAAGGTGGGGGATAAGGTCGCGAGGTTTAGCACACCTAATTCCAAAGTCAAGACCCTGTACTCTTGGGATGGACCGCATACGGTAACTATGGTGGTTAGTGAAACTACTGTGGTGATCCGTTTGAAAAAGGGAACATTGACCAAATCACATGTGGCAAGACTCAGACCTTGGTATGGGGTGCCATATGTAGATGACGACAATGAGGCCCTAGGCGCTGACACTGGTCCAGTGAAAGCGCCGACCGACCCTGTGCCACCGACGGTACCTAAGGTAAAACCGACGGTTGAACCAACGGTACCAACAGTGGCACGACGACGGGGTCGTCCGAGGAAAATACCGATTGAACCACAGCCGTGTGTTACCAAGCCCAAGCGTGGTAGGCCTCGTAAAAAAAGGCCGGCTACGCGCAAGGGGCTGACCGTAGACGCCGGTAAACATAGTAGTTCGGTACCACCGGTACCGCAACCGCTAGACTTACCGACAGAAGGTCTACGGAGGAGCGCACGTGTTCGAGAGCGAGAAAAGAATGTGTAAACGTTTTTTTCTTACCTTGTTGACGACAAATAGCTGTTGGCTTGATTATATTTCCCTGGACTATTGAGTACTGGGGCGGTGGTCTCCGTTCCCGGTACACGATCACCAAAACACAACGAGAAGCAGAGGGCTATCCGGTGTTGGTTATCCGTTGGAGGTAGAAAAGCACATGTTCGGGGCGGGTGACTGGCTTCGCCGGCTAATTCTAAGTAAGGGATTAGCTTTGATCACATATCGCTGAGAAGCATGCTGCTGTATCATATCCTCCAACGCTGGTACACTATCACCGTATTTCCCTGTGGCGCTGCCACAAAGAGTATGTGTGGGATGCGACGAATGTATCGTCAAATACCACACAGGAGGAGGTCTCACCTGGTTGTTGATGACAACCAGGGTGATGACCAGCAGTCGACTGGGGCGTCAACCCAGCCTTCTGGCCCTCCACAGCAGGAGGCTCACTCATCACCTCCACAGGTGGTTGAGGATGGTGCCTCTGTGTCCGACCACGGGGATGCTGAAGGGCTCGGGTGTTACCCTTGTAGCCTGGAGACATGCCTCGATTTGATGCTGCTTTCTCTGATCTCTTGGCCGCTGGCTTTGAGCTCTTCAGAGAAAAGTTGGCAGTCAACTCAAGTAGACTGCTTTGGTATCAAGGCACCCAAGTAGGAAGGTACTACTTCAGCAACCTCTGGTTGTTGGGAGTGGAGGCCATTCGACAGGGTGTGGTACGGATGGCTGAACGTGCCAGACTGCTTGCCGAGAGTGAGCAGAATCTGGATCAAGATCACGCCTTTGATAAGGCAACGATCACCCAGCTCGAGTCCTGACTGAGTACTTGTGACGCCAGGTTGTTTGGGAGTTCGGGCTAAAGCTAACAGATTGGGAGAGGGCTGGTTTTCCAGACCTCAGGACAGTTTTGGGGCTGCCACCAAGGCCGCCATCATTACTGACCACCCCGATACTGTTGGCTCAGCCTCCTCGGTACGATGCTCCCTTTGCATTTTTGGGCAGCATACGGCCTAGAGGCTGGTGGAGGGGTATCTGTGACCCCTGCTACCTCGAGTACTTCCTCGGTGGCAGCAGGTGATGGCCTCTCCTCTCAGGTGGTGACTAGTGTAGTTTGCGCTGCACCTGTCTCACCTGAGAGAAGCCCTGATAAGGTGGAAAAGCCGGCTGGTGGTGTCCCGCTAGACACCTAAAGTCGTGCCTTATCAGGCCCTCTGGGGAGCACTGTTCCGCTCCTCGGAGGTAAAACTAAACCGACATCGCTACCCGCCCCGGACCGGAGAGACGCAAACCGACAGTGGAGTCGCTACCGACTCCTGAAGGAAGCATCCCGATGGTACTACCGTGGCTACCCTAGGCCACAACCGTCGGTCATCAACGACTCTAACGCTGGCCGGGGCTACCGATCCTGTGGGGGTCATTCGTTATTGACCTATGAACTTTTAAGGATCGCCTTCCTGTGATATAATTATATATGGAGGCATGGACCTGCCTTTTTATACTTTATTTCACAAGAGATGATATTACACTATACCAGTGTAGGACTCTATTCATCTCTACCACCATGAACTGCTAGGTACTGGAGTACCAACCCTAATAAGGATGACGATTTATCCCACCTTATTTAGGATCTGCATTTATGGATTTTATATATAAACTATTCTTCGCCGGAGGAAGTGGGAACTACTATAGTTCCATTATTTATATATAAGGACACTAACTCCACACGGATTCGCACCATTGCTGAACGTAGTAGGTGATGTGTTGAGTTTCCAAAGTGGTTATTGGTGCCTTGTTTTAGTAACTGATACTAGTCAAGGACTATCAGTTGGACAGTTTCTATATCATGTGCCTACGGGACTATGGTTTTTACAAAGACTATATTGTTGATATAAACTGTTATGTGCATGTTAACTTGTATGTTCATGTATGTATGCCTGTTTTAACTATGAGTAAAAATGTTACTTGTTGCTAAATAGATATACGTGGTATATGGGTCGGATCGAAAAAAGATGCTGATCTGGGTTTTGGGGGATTTTCTGCTTTGCAAGAGCCACAGAATAAAAATACATACACCAGTATGGTCTTTGTTGGTTTTTCATAAGAGGGCATACTCTAGGCTTCCTGAAAAAATATAATTTTGCATATACGATGATTTCTTGCTGATTTATGAGCCTCCAAAGTTGAAAAATGGCTAAAATCCATGTTTTTTAGCTAATTATCCATGTTTAACAGGGCCCTCATGTCAACTGACACATCAAAAACTATCACTAAACAGCATTTCCTAGTAGCTATATATGTTATCTTTATCGTTACACTTTCATATCCCATGCAAATTTGTCAACAGTGACCTTCAAATGTAGCAACTACATGTTTCGGAGGCGTCTGTGACGTTAATAAAAGGGCCTATATCTTTATTAATAGTATTCACTAAATATCCTTACTACCAGCAATCTAGAGCCTCCCAATGGGTGAGCTCATGGCAAAAAAAAATTTGAGCCACGCCCACTTTTACTCTCCCTTATTGGCAATATAGTGTATTGGAACTCGAGTTATCGTCACAGACGCCTCCAAGCATTATAGCCTTTCCAGCGTTTAATTATGTTTTTATATATATTTCTTGTACCCTGTGTACTCTATTGGGTTGTATTTGAGGATCCTCAACAGCATTTGATTCGATATGTACCGAACAGGCACCGCGGGAGGGGTATTTATACTTTACGGAGGCGTCTGTGACGTTAACCCAAAATTTGGCGTGGGAACGAGGTTGGCGTTCCTGTTACCCACCGGAAGTGGCACACATCCGGGTACTGTTTCGGCGAGCAAAGAAGCGTCTGATCTTGCTGGAGCGACTCCCAAACCAACAATTCAGAGTTCTTTTTCAGCTATTTCCACCGAGAAAGGTAAGGGATCGGACTAAAATATGTTATATTTTGATTCATTTTGCACCAAGGCCCGCGCTGATACATTTATTTTTTGTTTAGAACGGTCTATTTTAGGTAGACTTGATCGTTTATTTTCGTTTAAGTGCTCGCTTATTAATGTCATGGACGCCCCCATGTTAGTTTTCGCAATTTCTAACCGGTGCACCCTCGGCGGAGGCGTCTGTGACGTTAATGCGGGCTCGGCGAAAAATCATTCTGGCTATCGTTCTATCTTTCCCTGAGGGTACATATCAACTTGATTCAATAGAATAGATGTTCCTTCATGCCTCTATGCAGTTTAGTAGCAATCCCATGTATCTAAGGCTATGTTTCATGCCTTTTGAAAAAATATTTTGGAAAATTTTTGGATTTTCAGTCAGAAAATGTACTCTCACTCAGCTGAAAGCTATCTGAACTTAATATATTATGGTTAATTCTCTTCCTACTAAGTCCCCTCATCATGTTGGTGGGCTATATTTACGCTGGTACTCCTTTTCTGGTCACTGCAAGCCAATTTATGCATTTTCGGGTTAACGTCACAGACGCCTCCGACGAAAATGAAATTGTCACTGTACAGTGACTATTTGATCGATTTGAACAATGTAACTTCGTACCATGCTTCAGGGGCATGTAAGCTAATGCCCTGACCAAGAAATGTTTTTATTTATCAAAGTTTACATATATTTATAGGTCATTTCATTAACGTCACAGACGCCTCGAAAGCAGTTAATCGAATGGAAATAGTAGTTCCCCTGCACCCAACCTCCCCATATTTTTAGACAGCATGCCCCTACTATATATCTAAAGAGCCAGTAAGGTGTATTGGCAGTAGTTAAAACTTTTTTTTCCAACTTCTGTGTCCCCTGGCTGTTTTTGCTTAAATGCTGGGGCAGACCCACTTCTGTTTGTCTGATGTGCTCAAAATCCTCCATGCTTTTGCTATACACCTGTGTCTAATTATACAATCAACTTAAGTAAACATTTGCCAATAATTAGCAATTATTATTCATGTTGCAAATTTATTTAAAAGGTCTGAAATTCCCTTAAATAATTATAAATTGTTGTCTACTTTGCAGTATGGTACGACCGAAGCTGCCGCCTGGAATGGTAAAGACGGGCCCACAGCGCAAGGCGGAAAGTCAGGCCCGCAAGAAGAGAGAAGAGGAGGAGGCCTATAACACTTCTGATGGCTGTGTGACCGTTCTAGTAAAGTACTGTTATAGTAGAGATATCGGAGGCGTCTGTGACGTTAACCTAGTAAATGTATGGGTTTAGCCAGACAGCTAGTATGGCCCTGCTAGTGCTAGAAGGGTCTTTATTACTGTTTTAAATGGTTGAAAACAGGTAAACTTGCCTTGTAGAATAGAGCCCAGGAGGTTCCATTGTAATGTAAATATTTTGATGGTGTGGTGCTGCGCGTGCCGACACACGGTAAAAAAGTGAATTTTTTTTGTTTAAAGACTGAGCGCATACTCAAAAAATTGTAAAAATGTTTCCATTAAGGTTCTAAACAATGCACCAACCTGTTCTGTACATGTGTGTAAGGTATTAAGATGTTCTAAACACTTTTAATGATTTTGTAACCAATCTAGTTTATTACTGTGAAACTCGAGGCGTCTGTGACGTTAACTGGGTACTTGGTACCATGTTGCACACACTAGTGTGACCAATTGGTCGGAAACTCACACCTAAAACCTTTTGCTTTGGCAACTAGATGTACTAAAGACATTAGACAGTAATTTTAATGGTAAACAAAGTAAGATTAAGGAAACTAGGCTAAAGTTGGTGAAGTGTTATAGAATGCTTTGGATTTTTCTATTTTCTACATAATTGAAAGTGCCACAATTTTTTTAATTTACGACTTACAGCTATGAAATTTCCCAGGATTAATGGTACCTAGTCAGCCAACTAGGAGCCAAAATTTGGAATACCTAGGTCACTTTAAAAGAGTTTTTTGCAGTGCACTATTCATTAACGTCACAGATGCCTCGGGATTAGGGTAGCATGTGGTCTACGGTGAATAAAAACTGCATTCTTGGGCGAAACAGAGTTCCATGGTGGTTTCAGGGAGTCAAGATGCTACCCTTTCAGGAAAATAAAATTGTTAAGTGAAATTGTGAATTTTGTGTTTTGCCCTTATGTACCCCCAGATCAGCATTTTTTTTTGATCCGACCCATATAATGTATCTAAGAGGTATTATTATTATAATTCCAACTCTACCTACATTCTAAAGGGGGGTAGTGTAACAGGCAGCGCAGACTGCTGTGTTATTTGTATACCTATTCCATGTGCACTGACCGTGACGGTTTCATAACAAGTTACATAATCATCTACACCAGGTGGCTCTGGTGGTGTGGTCAGGTGACCCCCACAGGCCTGTGTATAAGGTGACTGCTTCCCCATTGGAAGCCAGTCAGGTTTGGGACTGTCGTGACAAGACCACCCTGTGCTCCGGGCTTAACTCTATGCTGTAGGGTTGCCCCACTGTATTATAGTGATCTGATCTGATCCCTGTATAGCTGATGGTTATACTTGTCATTATAATACTCCAGAGTTACCCTTTTTAATAAAGTCGCCGTATATTAAAGTCTAATTTACCTTGTCCGGTGTTTGATTCTCATGCGTTACACTCGTAGTACTCGACCAACTACATTATTTTAGAATAGAAAACGTTTTTATCTATTAGCCCATTTCATAACGATCTCAGAACTGAAAACAGAATACCATTATTCTTTCTAGATCCAAATAGCCTATATATTTTGTAATTTATATTCATTGATTTATTTTCTAATGTCATTATTTACGTAAAAAGAAAACAGGGACCCTGGAGATTTGCTGATTTTGAGACAAAAAAAACTCTAAAACCCTGAATTCTCCAGGTCAAAATACACAAGAATAAATGTGTCTGATCCCAGATTTTTTTTTTTTTTTAAATTTTGTTGTACAGTGTTTTCACCGTAGGTACATACTTGAAGGTTCCACTCTTCCCATGATATATTATTATCATCACATGTCTGAAATCACAAGCAATTGCGGGCCAATATTGTGTCAATGTAATGATACAGCGGCACGTTGTAAGGTCCCTTTTTGCCTATGTGTAGCCTATATAAGTGCAAATGATTAAACGTAAAGTTTCTTTCAGTTCGACGTCTTTATTGTAAGAGGTAGGCACATGGACAATAGTGCAGTCCCACACCCAATGTAAGTAAAAGACATTCTTCTCCATTACATCTTACAAAATTGCCATCTTTAGGCCATCTTTTAGATGGTAATGTGATAGCGTACTTAGGATGTAAAAGGGTTCTTGTATGATTCCAAATGCAGGAGGGGGGGGGGGACCAGATTGATTGTAGGCGTAGGGCAGTCAGACAGAGGTCCCTCATTGTTGTGGCCAAATTAAAAATATCATGTATCTGGGTGAAAAACGGGTGTTGGTGTCTGGGTTAAGCAGATATCAGATGGTGCCACTAGTTGACCCACAATCTCCTAAGCGTTGATACCAGCAGGGGGTGTAGTATAGTGTAGGTACATAGGTAATCACCCAGACTGTAAATGTACGGTCGGGCCAAAGACTGGTCATAACCTGGAATTGAAATTGACCCCATGCGGATCATTATACATGTAGTCCTAAACGGGATCACTTTCCTGGGAGCTGACCAAAATGATTAGGTTAGTCACAGTTCATGTTTCTTATGTCCAACCCAAATGCAGTAAATTTATGTTTGATAGGGCCCTATCAAAACAGAGCCGGCCCTAAGTTTTTCTATGCAATATTGATTTACTTTTCCTTTTTTTTTCAGTTTTTTGGGTCAATTTTAGGGTTTATACAAGGCTGGCTATTATATTCATGTTTAGAAAATAATGTGTATTATAGAGGCGGCATGCAGATTCATGTAATTTTAAAGAAATCTTTATAGCACTAAATTCACTGGTCAATGTTAGGGTATGTATAGAGGGGCTGGCTTGTGCTTTAATGTAAAGAAAATAAAGATTTAAAAAAAATAAAAATAAAATCCGACCTACTGACCCTAGACTTTCTTCCCATGTTATCTGAAACAAACCGTTTATTTCTGTTGATCAAGGCGCTTATTATCAGCCTATGATAAACTAATGCCATACGCACTGACTACGGAGCCCTTAAAGGGACATGACAGTTATGTGTACGGTAATTGAGTTATATGTATTACGGTGATATATTCACCCACACCTTGTATATATATATATATATATATATATATATATATATATATATATATATATATATATATATATATTATTATATATATTATAATATCATAATTTTATATACAATAATTATAATGTATATATATATTATATTGACCATATATCTCACTCAGTAGCTAGCTTAAAACATACATAGCAAGTATGACCTACATGTAATATATGTAAGGTGTTATCTTGCACCTTTATTAATTAATGAGCGCCACCATGGGGCAGAGTGTGACGTCACAAGATCGAGTGTGGTCATGAAAACAAGCTGTTTAAATGTGCACTTGCATGGCCCTAAACCCCCTGGGCTGACGATGTAGGTGTATCTATTTAATATTTTCACTTTTACTGCATAATCCGTGCGCCCAAAAACAAGTTTTTGTAAACTAAAGATCTGGGACAAAAATTGATTGTCTGGCATAGAGCTATACAACTGGAAAATCATACATCGCAGCTTCCCGTTTCTAAAAGTATAGACTGACCGGGTCTTTAGGTAGACTTATCTCTACCCATACCATACCATATTATTGTATTACATGATTACCAAGAGTCTGGAAGAGGAATGAGAGATGCAGTACTAGTAGGCCTAGAGACCTAGAGGTACGAAAGTGTCTTAATCTGTGGTCAGGATGGGTGTGGGGTAGTAGGCCTGGGACTATAATATATGGTCGTACTGTGTCTATGACAACTTTTGTTTTATTATAGGCCTACCCCCCACCCCACTCCCAGCCCCGATTTTAATATGAATAGGTCCTACCGGTAGGTGACAAGTAGCTGTAATAAATAATGATAGATCCCATTTAATACTGTAGGCTATAGGTCCTACCGTATTTGTATCATTCAGATCAGTACCGAGTAAGTAGGCTATAATGTATAGATTATCTATGTATTGGGATCAGTTATAAGACGTTAGCTCATTAAGGGCCGCATAAAGCATTATGCACGAATGCAGCCCTGGCGAGTAACTCTAGGGCTGCCTTCATACACATTTACCCTACCAAATGGCCTGCATGATCCACCAATGTAGCCCCGGCGAGTTACTCGAAAGGGAGGCATTGGTGCATCATGATGGCAAATGTCGCCTTTTAACAACATGCCGTCCTAAAAGGGTTATTAAGGTTGATCGCTACTCTAAACTTTCTATCCATGAAATCTCTCGTTTTTTTCCCAAGGGTAGTTTATATCATTCAGAAATGGAAAATGTAAAAAATATTGGGGGGGTCCCGAGCTACTTTTTTTATTACAGATTTTTGATTTAGGGGGTAGAAATCACAACTGCTAGTCAAAGAAGTTTAGTTGATGTGGCTTTTATTAAATAACAAACGTTTCGGAGCTTGGTGTCCTTCTTCGGTTACAGATTTTTGAAGAATAAAAAGTATTCTCTATTTTTGCCAAAAAATGCCAAAAAATGGGAAATTCTCATGATTTTTTTTTCTTGATGAACCACTGCCAACATTAATGTTGCATTGCACATGAATGTTTCTAGGCACATAATTTTAGGGTTTTGGGCCCTTGAAGTTAAAAAATAGGGCAAAAACGGTCTAAACTCATAATTAAAGCGTAAAAAAGAATTGATAAAATGGCAAAAGTCATTGTATTAAATGGTCATAGTTTATACCCTTGGTTATTCTGAGCAACATCATAACATCTATAATATTTCCAAGGACGATTTATCAATAAATAATTCCAATGTACTAGCTCAAGTTGAAAATCACAAATATTACAATTTATCAATAGATCCAATACTTAAAGTGTCACAAAATGCATATTTTTGGTCGAAATGTCCTAATTTTTCAACACAGCTTAGGGAAAGTATGTATGTATCTGACAATGCAATATTAGCCCATTCTGACATATTTGCGAATTTGGAGTATTTGGATCTTGATTCAAGAGTAGCGATCAACCTTAAGAGGAGCACAGACAATTAATTGGTTGTTTAAATTGAGGTGAAGCAGGTGACACATAATGAGATGTTGTTACACTTACTACCTTAGATCGGGTAACATGATTATAATACACATGTTAAGGTGATGGGAATGAGAGATATATCTACTGGTAATAGTGTATGTAACTTCATATTTATAATTATATTACATGCACAAGTTCAAATTGATTTCTTCCTGTTAATGCAGCTTATGATAGATAACCATAGCCCTGAAAATGTAATATGTCATTTCATAAATGCTGTTACACTAGGGGCAGTTGTAACTACACCTTTATTACATACTGGTAGTATCCCAGCTAACAAAAAAAACGTTATTTTACGTCAAAATAGCGTTCTACAACTGTATATAACGTTATGCCATAGTGAGGAGCCTTAGAGAAACGTTATATAACGTTAAATAGCGTTACAAAATGTTGTATAACGTTTTTTGTTTACTGGGATCACTATCTTTTGTGTAGTGTGTCCCCTCAGAGGCCCCGTATATATTTTTGTCAAGTCTCTAATCCTCTAACTCCATACACACCACAGCAACAGCCAAACTCATTATAGCCCCGCTCACGGGCTCTGCTCACACTTAGTCTACTTAGTGCTCACAGTCTCAACACCTACACGCACATCCACAGCTTTACTGTCACCCTCCATCCCAGCCAAAGCTAATCACCCGGACTGACTGCCCCTTTGGACACGTTAGATCGATATATTGGGGTGGCAGCACTACAACGGCTGATAGCACGTGAAAAACCCTGCAGTACCAGCCCCCTCACCAGTACCCCAGACTGACGCACACCTTGACCCTGGTGCAGTGACTATGGGAGGCTTTGATACCCTGTTGGAAGCCCATGTGGGCACCTTTGGCCGCCTTCAGGTAGCCTACCTCATCTACCTCATAGCCCCTGGAATCTTCTTTTCTTCCAACATCATGGAGATTGTGTTTGCCACTAGACCACCAGTGTTCAGGTGTGCGATGCAGAATGCAGATACAATAAGCACCCTGGGGAACCTGTCGCGGGGTGTGGTTTACGGCAGTGGCGGAGGAGAGCCAGGAGACCCATGTATTATTTACAACAGGGGTATAAACATGTCAGCACAACTAGGACTACTACCACAGCTCAGCACATCCCAGGAAAACAATGAGGCAAACTCTACAAGCACCTGGACACCCTTCAGTTCAGGGACACCTTCTAACATATCTAAACCTGGGGAGAACCCGGGGAAAATCAACCGGACAGGTGGGTCAAACCTCTGTATGCACTGGGAGTATGATGAAATGTACACTGACCAAACCCTAGTGTCCACCTTTGGGCTGGTATGTGAAAGGGCCTGGCTTGTAGGTCTCACCAAGTCGGTCCAACTCATAGGTCAGCTCTTTGGGGCGTTGTTCGGAGGTACACTGGCTGACCGGTTTGGACGAAGGCCTGTGGTCATAGTGTCCTTATCGGTGAGTTTGACGATGCGGGTAGCCATGGCACTGAGCACTGTGCTGGAGATGTACCTGGTAACAAGGTGGGTGAGTGGGGCAACTGATCTCCTATTCATCACCACCTGCTATGTGTTAATCACAGAGAGCATATGTCCCAGGTGGAGGGGACTACCAGTGGCCTTCTATGCTACTGGCTATGCTACAGGCTCCATGATCTCACCCCTTATTGGATACCTCCTGCCCAAGTGGAGCTATATGGCCTTAGTTAACACTGCATTGACAGCCTTAATCTGTCTACCTGTTGTCTTCCTGCCTGAGTCGCCCCGGTGGCTGTACTGTGCCGGCCGGGTCGAAGACGGCAAGAAGTCACTGCTATGGATGGCTTGGTTTAGCCGAATCAAAATCCCGATGGAGACTGAATATTGTATAAACATGGAGAGTGAAAAGGATAAGGGCCCTGGGGTGTTGTTCTACATCAGATCTCCTCTGGTGCAGTTCCGGCTGGGGATCTGTGTCTATCTGTGGTTCGCCGTGTCCATGTTGTATTTCGGACTGGCGCTGAACATCGGCAGTCTGGCTGGCAGTATCTACATCAACTGCATCATCATGGGTTTTGTTGACCTACCCGGTGCCGTGTTAATACAACCCATTGTCAACACCAGACTCGGACGTCGCTTCCTCATTTCCTTAACCTTCGCCTTCTGCACTGTCACTCTGCTATCAGATATAGGCTTCGCAAGGGACAGCATTGCCCGGACGGTCTTGGCTGTATTGGGAAAATGTGCTCTGTTGTTCACTTTCAATGGGCTCTATGTCATCACACCGGAATTGTTCCCAACTGGTATGCGGGGGGCATCTCTTGGTGTCAGCTCCGGCATGGCTCGGCTGGGGTCTGCAATCTCTCCGTTCATCGCTCAGTGCCCCGGCAATATTCCAGCCATTGTTTTCGGTGGGGTGGCCATTATTGCAACTATCGCTGTTCTGGCACTTCCGGAAACTAGGGGAAAGCCACTTCCCACGTCTGTAGCAGACATGCACAAACAACGGAGTCTGCTCTCTGGTTGTTCAGTAAAATAGTCTCACTCGATCTGACCAGGGAGTAGAATGAAGTATTTAATCTAGAGTATTAAGTAATCTATTATGTAGTGTGGTGCAATCTAAGAAAAGGATAAGTCCCATTTCCTAGGCCATATCACATACGGTGGTGACAAGATATCACAGATTTTTATAGGAAACTATTTAAGCATCAAAAATAATTATGTGTGTGGACCAATGTGTCTACAAGAATGAACTTGCAATTGTTTGTAGATTTAAGTGCATTGAATTAGATCTGGATGCAACGTAGCTTGATACTTATTGCATGGGGAGGATTAAGGAGCCCCCCTACATGGGCAAAGATATAGGAACAGTGTGGATTCATTGACTCTAAAAAATGTGTGTTAACCTAACACACTTTTATAACACGGTTTTTGTATACTTATTTTACACACCCTTTCTTTTTAACACACTAGGCCTACACACTTTTATCAAAAGTGTGTTAATCTTAAAAGTGTGTTGCGATAAAAAGTGTGTAAAATGTCAAGTGTGTAGGAGAAAGTGTGTAAGTGATATATATGAGTGTTTAGATGTATTAAGCGTGTTATTCAACATTGCCTGGCACCGGCTGCTAGGGGAACACCCCTAGTGTACTAAAAAGCAAAATTTCACCAATCACAGCAAGTATAGTCACCAGTGCAATGGTGGCCAATTGTGGCAGTCGTCCTACATAGCAAAGCCTTGTATTGAATGACCTTAAGCAGGTTTCAATTACGCATTGACTTATAATTATAGTTGAACATGCAGGAAAGGTGTCCTATTCCTTCCACATTCTTTAGACCTCCGTAGGACAGGATATTCAGTCTTCAAATGGATTCTAACTTCTTAGTTTCAAGCATCCATTCAAGTTACACTTCATTATATGTTTAAAATTTGATATCAAATCATTGAACATGATCAAAAGTGCAATTGCAATTTTGAAGTGTGACTGAAATTTCTAAAACAATGCTTGTGGTGCCATCTGGTGTCAATAAAAATGTGTGTATATTGTACACACTTTTAATCCTTACAAACATTTGACAAAAAAGTGTGTAAGTGTGTTGAGAAAAGTGTGTTCACGCTCAAGTGTGTTAAAAATATATGTGTGTTACTTTTTATCCATGTTCCCGTAACACACATTTTTTACAGTGTACTTGAAAAAGATTTGTGTAAGGATGTGGTGTAGCGGGTATTGTGCACCTGGATGAGATTGAAGAGAGCAACCTGCTCTAACTAGACATGCCTTGGTACCTTATGTTACTCTATCTAGAAATCCCGTTTCTACAGGGGGTCGCCTTTAAATCTAATCATAATTATTATTGTCCACTAACACCAATGGGTTCACCAGCAGTACCACGTGGGTGAATATTAAATTCCTTGAATATTTCTTCAAAATAGCAATAGATTGAAGGTTAACAATTGTAAAATGGTAACATTGGTACTACCATGCCAGCTTCAAATTAATATAATTATCTCTGGTTTATGTTGAGACTCAATCATATTGAGTAGTTTATTAAGTTATAAAGTGCTTTTCCATTATAAATTTATAAAATATCATTTGGTTTGTTTTCTGTCTCCTTGAGTGAGAGCTGTGTACTTGTGGCCTAACCTGGGGACCATAAATTTTACAAGTATATTGGCATTTTAGATTTCTGATTTACAGATGTGCTCATTATTTATCAACAGTAGGAGAGGGGGGGGGTAAACATTTTGACCCCTCTAAAATTGATACGAGGAGAGGGCCGTGAACATTTTCACGCAGTTCCACTAAAAATCCACAAATCCCCTGATGTTGAATAATGACGTTGAATAATCACTACCTAAGAGCCCTTTATTCACAAGGACAAAAGTAAAAGGATGGTACATAAGTACATAAGCATGAAACATTGATATATAGAATCAGACTGATAGAGACTGACAGGCCAATTATCTGAACATAATGTTAGGAAAAAAAAGTGACGTGGCTTTTTGGGGAGTGAGTCTAACCAAAGCGATTCTCCATTATGTTCATCCCTAGTGCTAAACTTTACGTTCATGGACCGGTATGATTTTTATCTATAAACCCGTCCTGTATTGATACCACTAGTAAGGGAGAACTATCAATTTATTTCTAGACTCTAGCTCCTCCGCCATTTCGAGATATTGCTTGATGAATTCCAACCACTTCCTAAAATGTAGTGGGCCTGCAGAACTTTAGAGCATAACTAGGTCATTGCAATACTGTGCCGACGACAGATACCAAATGTATGACAAATGTCCCCAAATGACAACATAATTGATATGCGTTAACTTTTCCATATACTCATATTGAATTCATGCTATCTACTTGCGTGACCTGAAACCTCTTTGTTATCTCTCTTACCAATAGTAAAACTATCTGTATGTATTCTTTTCTCCATTGTGTCATTCAGCACTAGCTTTTTTGTAGTAATGTATGTTTATAACGTAACGCAACAATGTGTTCTATAGTATAACCATTGTTTTCATCGTCGCAGCAAGGACACATCACTATAGACTTGTGCTCATATTCAACATTGTGAATCCGGATGTGTTGTATTACATCAATGCTATGTAGGTGTTAATATATTCGCCATCATTGAACACAGTTAGAAGTAAATGTAGCTGAGCAGTAGAATCTACTGTAGTTTTAAAGTATATACAATGGTATCACCGGTATTAGTGGGCAGTAGAATCCGCTGTTGGTTTGTAGTGTAAAAGGACGGAGTTTTGGGTTCACTATATTAATTTACAGTGTAATGTTATGTAGGTTATTACAGCACACAACAAATAACAATTACTTTTTCATACCATTATTTATTCAGTTAATCATGTCACATATAAGACTTCACACAAAGTTCTATAATCTACTTCGTGAGTATGTATATCAACGAAGGCTGGTAAGGCCGAAAAAAAAGGTTTGTTTCAGGTAACATGGGCAGAAAATGTAGGGTCGGTAGGTCAGATTTTATTTTTTTTAAACTTTTTTTTCTAACATGAAAATACCAGCCGGCCGGTCCAAAGACCCGAAAATTGACCAAAAAATGGTAAAAATACAGAAATTTCTTCAAATTTGCATAAAAAAACGTAGGGTCGGCCCTGTTTTGATAGGGTCGGTCGGGTTACCTGAAACAAACTTTTTTTTGGCATTAGTAGTTATTGCTCCTTAAAAAAAGAAGTGTTTATTAGATCAACAACCGAATATCTAAACTCTACGAACATATTCATCTGCTCCGGGCAAGAAAAAAAAGGAACATAACTCTGTGTGTTAATTATGACCGATTGATAAATTGTGTGTTGTGACTGAGTACAATATGATAGGATATGAACACTTGAGGGTGAAGGAAAAACTTAATCTTGACTATGTAAATAGTGGTAGGTGTATGTGTCATTTGAGTGAGAGAATACGAAAAATGATGAAAAAGAACTCTCCAGCCTTTCTCTTTATGTATGTACATTAGGACAAGAATAAAAGTGATTCATATGTCTACATCCCTGCAGTTTGGTTTTTGGTCACACTCATCTGTATTTACCTGTTATGATTTAACTATCATATACGCATCATTTCTGTAGCAGGGGGTTACTTCAAAATAAATAAAACCTCTTTAGTCCTTTGCCTATTGCATAGATCAAGCTTGTCCCATGATTAGGCTACATTTTCCAAATTGTGTTTATTCCGTATATTGTGCTATATCATTGGCCACACTAACAGCTTTCCAGAACATATTTAATCATCCTTATAGCATAAGAAGAAGTGGAGAAATAGATCAGAACACAGAGAGTTGTGGAAGCAAGTACCCACTATAGAAATGCACAGGGGCACTGGGCACCTGTGAGAGATTGGCACCACTGGAGAGGGCCTATACTAGGCTATGCACACCTGTTCTCAGTTCTAGTTGCCGGTGGTGTTCACTGGTCCCCATACGACAGGCTGTGTTCGACAATTGTTCTCCCCAAGTGCCAAAGAAAACTTAAACAGAATGAGCACGTAGGATACCACCACAGCACACAACTGTAATAAAACAGACATCACATATTATCATCAGCACTGACCATAAAGGTAAATTTTTCTACATAGGATGAGTAACATTATTGGTAAATGGGCGTAGCATAGTAGTATAAAGATCATGGGCTCATGAATTCTGACCCTTTCAAAGTGGTAGAATAAAATGTGATCTCCTATTTGATACGATGTTCTATTTGCGTGTGCTTTCAACATTTCAATTGGTAGCCATGGCAACAAACTAATCAAATTGTACCTCTTTTTCCTGTAACTTTCCAAAAATGGATTTGTTTGACAAGCTTTCCCTTAAGAACTATTTATCTTACCATGATGAGCAATAACAATTCTAAAAGGGAATCCCATGGAGAACATGCCAAAAACTATCAATTTGATCCATGAAGTTTTAATATCATAGGTGAGGCAAGAATGGAATTTAATGACAATTGAAAATTATGAAAATATTCCTTCATATGAACAGATCGGTTGTCATGATAATCTCTTTTGAAGACCACATCCGGAGGTTTTCAAGTGTTTTTTTCGCTTTTATAAACGGGTCCTTTGATATATTTACTGATTGTTTCATATAAAAATCAACTCCTGGGGGGTATATTTCATTCTTTATTATTTGATTAAACTAAGACCACTGTCAGTGACTCTCCTGCATGAAATACCAGTGATTGTGCTGTCCCCAGTGACAGTACCAAATACCCAATGTGACATCACATTGGGTGACAACCAACCCAATGGGGGGGAACTCTCCATATTTCCTATAGTCATTGCATGTATGTACAAACATCACCTCAAATGTAGTACCCCTAATACAAGAGGTTGCTCAACAAACTAGACAGGAGATTCCCCATGAGCCCTTGCCCATAAATGGCCCCAGAATGGAGCTCTTCCCTTGGGATCATGTTCCCACATGGCAACAATTATGACAGAGTGCCCCCCCCCCCCATAGGTTTTACCCGGACTGACCCTACTGACTGCAACCAGCACAGGGCACTGCATTTGTTTGATCCCCAATTGCCCATAAATAGCACTGACTGGTAACTCCTTATGACCATCCGGTATACCAGTACCTACACCAAAAAAGGGTCATTAAAATATGTTCTGGGTGAGTGGGCCTCCCCCCTTCCCGCATACACATCACACATAGACTCACAGATGACCATACACCAGAGTGCCCCCTCATGTATAGTAGGGAAAGCACACATTGATCAATTCAATATTTGGGGACATTCACAACTTTTGCTAGAAATACCACTGTATACACATATTAATGCAATGCCTATTAAAGGATTATTTAAAACATTATGTTTCCGGTGGCATATTCTGGTTTTCTCATATTATTCAAAACCTCCGGATGTGGTCTTCAAAGAGGATTTTGTATCTTTGCCAGTTTATCCAAGAAAAAGGGTGTGTTGGTCATTATATAAAGAAGTCGAAACATCACGGCTCAATAAATGGGGATGTATAACTATATGCCATGGAAAAGTGTGTAAAATGAGCCCAACATGGAAGTAGCTACTGAACGTACCGTCACAAACAGATGTCTGTCGATATTCAGCAGTTTCCACACGGTGAGACCGAGGTGCTCCGATGTAAGCCGCACCAGGAATGTCTGTCACCATATCAAATAAAAATGTAGATATCATGATTGTCATGCCTTTAACAGTCATTCCTTTTTGTTTTTTATTGAAATACTCAACAACTTGAGCAATATGTTAGTGTTAATGATGGACATATCAAGGCTATTTAGAATAAACCCAAAACACAACTGTTGTATGCTAACGGAGTTTATTAAAAAGTGTTTTTTATTAACTATAAAGGATTACAATGATGCTCTTCATAATGTAGTTAATATAAATGACAAATAATAGCAACACAATAAGCTCAAAACATTGGATGATAAAGTATGGCCTCTTACAAGGAGTACACAGTGATGATCACAGGTGGTTTCCACGAGAATATCAATTACATCAGTGCGTTCCTCACACAGTATTAGGGATGTCATCGATACCCCCAGAATCGATACACCGACATTTCTATCATTCTGATTATTGCATTGACAAAAACATTATATTGATAGACCATTTTTATAACAGATAGCCTTATAATAAGCCTTTCTAAAACTGCAAAAAGGTGTACAATCATTCTATCTAGAAATTGCTCTTTCTTCATTTTGACATTCGAAGACCTATTATATTGAGGGGAAATGACTTCAAATTGTGCTCAAAATATTACCAAAATTTAATGTACGTCTTTACAGACTCAAGCATGAGGAAGGAAATAAACAAATGGAGATACCCTTTTGTGAAGCAGATTTTACATGCTTATAAAAACATTGGTATATAAATCGATATAATCGAAAAATCAAAATAGTGATGATAATTAAATTGGATGTCCATGACATTCAGTGGCACTTACCTGAACTGAAGCCACTTCAGACATTGAGTACCGAGCCAGGTCCAGCCTGTACAACAACCTCTTTGGAGATTTAGCCTTAAAAGAAAAGACCAGCGTAATTTCATGTGACCTTCTATCTCTAGTATTGGTATTGATTTGCAATATTCGCACATATAGACCATTAAAATATGCAGGATGTAGCATTTACAGCTGAAATAAAAAGGAGTGCCTATGAAAATAGTGATGTCACAAGAGAACAAAAACGCAACAGGCCCTACTAATCCTATACAAATATGGTACATTCTAATATCATTTAGAATGCATCAGACACTCAATCCCTCTTAAAGGAGTTAGTCATTGTCTTTATCAAGTAATTACACACCATCTTCCATTCTACAAAGACAGTTTCTAAGTAGGCCACAAAAGCCAATATAAATGAAACAAATATAAAAATATAAAATCGTCTGCACCTACTCTGCCCTATGCTTGGCCATTGAGTGGCCCTTAATTGGCCGTTAAAGCACACCTACTGTGGTGTAGATTACCGACCAACCAATCAAAAGGTCGTCAAAGTGCCACTCAATGCTAGAATAGAATATTGAAGTCAACGGTGAACCCCAAGTATATATATAAACGGTCATATGGTGATGGGTTCTGATTTCCACTGAGCATTTGGTGCTCCATTGACGTGCTATAGCATGGTAACCACTTTCATCACATTGGGCACCCATTCTTAATGCTATGATCGAAAAGCAGTGCTCTAGTATACTGACTTGTGTATCCATGTTAGTATCTCTTACTTACCGCAGTAGCGAGTGATGTGGCGATGACTGTTATAACAATAACATGGAGAATGGCCACCAGCAGAGAGGCAACAGAGGCGGCGATCGCTAGCGGGTCATCCCCGAAGACTTCTCGGGCGTAGAAGAGTGTGAAGACCAGCATACAAACAAGGGGCACAGAAAGTACATAGATCACCAAACAGAACAAGCCCAGCAGGTCATCCACCTGACGAACCACCCCACACAGCGCATCATGACGCCGCCTGAACGACTCTACCGTTACCTATAGACAGGAGACAGACACTGTTATCACAGGAAACAAAAATATCAAAGTTGTACAACGTTATATAACGTTTTCCTAGGGTTCCTTGTCATAGCAAAACGTTGTATGACGTTAACAACTTTTTTTGACGTAAAATAACGTATTTTTGTTGGCTGGTATAGCAACAACATATTCTTACTCTCGTTCCCAAAACCTTCCGAGGAAACCCTCTGGTAACAACCAATATGAATCCCTGCTGGTTCCAAGCTAACCACAGCCACAGGGACTGCCTAAACCCAGTAAAAAGGTATTGATTGTAAGATTAATCAAGCTGTCTTTTGACGTGCTTGACTATTAAAACAGGATAGCCATGCAACACCGTCTCTGCCTTTACTCAATCGCCTGGGCCTTTAAACCAATACTAGTAATAAGTAGGCCCTATGTGATTGTTTGACCTCCTCTGCATGGCCACGTGCAAGAGGTGCTCGAAGCAATTCAAGACGGCAGACAATTCAGGAGATTAAATTTTAGTATGGTATATATAAGAATTGAATGGCACACAAACTTTGGGTTCCCCATGCACCGTGTCATCATGATGAGACAGGGCGTGGCGCATGTCGCGGGTAAGTGCCTGGAACTCGGTGCGGAGCAGGTAGCAGCAGAGGGACAGCAGCAGGATGGGCTGCAGCCAGCTGAAGGCCAGGTAGAAGTAGAAGGTGTAGAAGATGAAGGACACGTAGAGCGGCACCTCAGACTCACTACTGTACAGCGGTGTTAGCAGCAGGCGCGTTACCTGCAAGTACAGTAGCAGACGGTGAAGGCCAATACCCAATGGACACAGAATTCAGTTCAACATTGAATCAACGTTGGATCAACATTGTATCAACATTGTCAACCAGTTGTCAATGTTCTGTGACCACTGGGTGTATAAACCAGACTCTCAAACTCACTGCTTTACAGTGAGGGTCAGCTGCAGCCGTGCTAAAGTACAGAACACTGAAATATTCTTGCAGCTTTTTTTCCTTCTCTCCATAGACATAATGGTAGGATGATGCCTAATGATTTTAAGATGGTTATTCTGTTTTATACATTATGTTTTAATTGGCTTACTACCTGTTTCATGTAGAGAGACAGGAAGAAGACGCTACAGATGCTGCACAGGAGGAAGGTAAGGTTAGCAGCCAGTACCACCTTGGTGACCATGTGTCGTATGTAGCGCCGTCTCACCCCGCTGTACTGATGTTTGTACTGCTCCCACTGGGTGAGCATTGGTCTGAGGTGACACCATGCACCACGTACCAACACCATGTGAAGCAGCAACTTCTCCAGGCTCCACACATAAATCACTGCCTGCAATAGTATAGAACAAATCCCTGAATGGTTGTTAAGTTTTTGCCATACCATGGTTAGTGATAATTACTATGACCACGACTTCAAAGGCCTCTACGACGGATGCCACCCCAACCAACTGTCACAGGCATTCATTGCTCCAAAAATCGCTGAATGTCTGGAGGACAATGAGAGGCTGGGGTACATCTGATGTAATTGACTGTGATCCAACTGACTATGCCTTCTGTTACCCTCAACTACTTGTCGTCTCCACTTAGAATCGATACAATATTGGCTAATTATGTGAAGATCTATTTTTATTAAAATGCCCTTATGCTCTTATGCTGTTATGTTTAATCTCAAACTAGAAACTGAATGGATTTAATGTGTACACCCAATCTAAACAATAATCAGTCAACATTATCCAATCATAGCTATGGGTCTAGCGTAATAATGTATAGACATCCGTCAACCTATCATTGTAATAACTAAAATGAATTATAAATACCATGCAGTTATAAATTGTCTAGCAGATTTATTTGTGTACTATTAATCATTACACTGGAGTACCGGTATATTCTGAGAACTATAAGCCCGGTCACTGCAATACTTAGTATCATACTGCTAGCCCATACAGTTAGCTAATATAGTGTTTGAAGGTAGACACAGGATAGCTCATGATGTGCATACGTCAATCACGACAATTACCTGACAGTCATTCGTCTTACTATTAGCATCATGCATACCAACACCTGCATTATGTACCCTGTATCTCACCTTAATGTCTTAGTTTAAGCTTTGACGGGAAGGTACATTAGTGTTTATATTAAGTCTTTTGAATCAAACTTGATACAACGTGATTGAAACAGGATTTATGTGTATTAATGGTTTGTGAGACATAACCACCTGTGGCCCTATTTCCACTAGGACCACTGGTGTACTAGCTCACTGATGTGCATTGTATTGGCCCTCTGTATTGATTTCTACGTTACCGGTATGTGTGGCTTTTATGTTTCTTTAATATAGGGACACACAAACAGGGTGGGGTACAGGTTTCTTTTTAGTATGCTGAGCACCTTATCATTAGGCAGCCACCATACACACTTGTGCTCGTGCCTACCGGTACTTAATCAAATGTATATGATTTCTAGAATAGGGGGATGCTATCTCTCAAATTAAGTCACACCCGGGGCTATTAAATAGGCGATTACAGGACATTCTCGCGACGGTCTTCTTCGCCATGTATGTAGTTTAAGTTAGTTTATTAAGTTGCACTGGTTCCATAGAGTATCTCTGTCTTGGTTGATGTAGACCAGGTGGAGACACTTGAACCGACTTAGAGTACCACTCGCTATCGATACTCTATATTCTGAGCCCTTTAATACTAAGCGCCTGAATATGCACTCCTCTACCCTTTCTATCTTTATATGTATGTCTTGTTGGTTTGGCAATTATGGGTCGAGTGGAAGCAAGTGGAGCATTAGAGTAGCCATCTATGTATAAAAGTTTTCAAGGGATTAGAGACACCAAAGGTCTGAAGATGTTAACAATGAATGTGCAGAGCCTACTTGATAAACATAAATACTTGTACACAACATTGTATGGTATGGATTATGTGGGGGTGTGTGAATCTTGGTTAAAACCATCAACCCCAGATACCTATCTGTCGATTCAAGGTTTTAAAATTTTTCGAAATGATAGGAAGGTTGGAAACCGAGGTGGGGTTGCCTGTTATGTAAATGACGCCTATGCACCCTATACAACGATTTGTGAAAACCTATCTTTTTCCGAGGCTGATATTGAATGTCTCTGTTTATTGACTAAATTTCCGTCATAGAAATATAGATTTATTTTTATTGTGTATCGTCCGCCCAATGGCAATGTCAAGAACTGTTATGAACAACTGGCCAAAGCACTCGCACATGATAATATTGGGAATCGGGAGGTATGGGTGATGGGTGATTTGAATGTGAACTCTAGGGCTTGAAACTGCATTAAATTTAGGCGTATGTCAAATTTTCTAAGGAAAACTAAATTAAATAGGCTAAATACTGACGCAACTTATTTTCACAAATATGGAAAATCTACCCTTGACCACATTTACACGAACTGTGCTCACGTGGCCTCACATGGTCTGGTTAATGACTTGATTGGAGACCACGTCCCAGTCTTTGCCATTAGAAAACAGGCCTGCCGTGTTAAGATATCCTACAGGACCATTAAGGGTAGATCTTATAAGAATTTCGATGAAGCTTCCTTTGCTAGTTATATTTCTGACATTGATTGGACAAATTTCTTTAATTCTGTAAATTTATGTGAAAATCATGAATTATTGATGTCAAAAATCAACACTTATCTGAATGAACATCATCCAATTCGGGAATTCAGGGTCCGTCCAAATGATCCATTTTTTGACATTAATATAATTAGGCTGATCAACAGGAAGAAAAAGTGCTTTAAAAAATCCAGGAAAGTTAGACCTGGTGTTGAGAATGTGCACCTGGTTAGGGCTAAACGCCTAATGTCACGCATAAAGAAACTTCTCACTGAGAAAAAACGGGCAATAATAAGGGATAATTTGCTAAAATTTAAGGCTGACCCTAAAAAGTTTTGGCAGGTTATCATCAAAGTATGGAGGGGAGATGAAATTGTACGGGAGATGACACTAGTAGATAGCAATGGTGATGAGGTAATGGCGGAGGGAGTTGCCGATTATGTGAACAATTATTATGTTGGTATAGGTGAGACTCTTGCCTCTAATTTTGACGCTGGCTTAGCACGTACGTTCCAATTAGACCAGCATAACTCTGAGTTATTCTTGGTGAATAGTACAATTGTAGAATCTAAAAAATTAATACAGCAGATTAAAGTTAGTAAGAGTTCGGGCATCAAGGATGTACGGCCCGGGATTGTTAAGAGTGCCTTAAAGACTAAGCCTGAACTTTTACATCATCTACTAGGTAATTCCATGGGTGGGTCGGAGCTGCCTGAGGCCCTTAAAACAGGGTGTGTTGTTCCGCTTCCGAAAGCCGGTCTGCTCAGTGATGTGTCAAATTGGAGACCAGTATGCCTGTTAAACATGTTTAGCAAACTTATGGAGAGGTCTGTTCACAAACAGCTAATGAATTATATTGTACAAAATAACCTAATTACAAGTAGTCAATTTGGATTTATGCAAGGTAGATCTACCACGGACGCCACCTTTAGACTTATTCAAAATCTGTTTGAGGCCCGTAATAAGAGAGAATATTCAGTCATTATGTATCTAGACCTAAAAAAGGCCTTCGATACAGTTAATCATTTAAGATTGTTGGAAAAATTGTCGAAAATAGGCTGCACCCAACCATGTGTGTCGTGGTTCAGGGACTACCTTACAGGTCGTTTTCAATCAACTTTTGCTAATAATGTACGGTCGATGAGTAAACCTATTAAATGTGGGGTGCCCCAAGGCTCTGTCCTGGGGCCACTACTCTTTATTATCTATATTAACGATATTGTGAATTGTATTAAGAATGCTGATTGTTTTCTATATGCTGATGACTTAGCTTTGGTTGGTAAAGATGTTGGTATTATGACTGCCTTAATGCAGGACGATCTAAATAATATTTATGACTGGTGTTATGCTAAAGTGCTGACTGTTAACCTTGCTAAAACCAAAATACAATGGTGTTTTCCAATCCGTAGCCCTCCAGACATTTCAAATTGTCAACTGGCCTTAGGTGGTGAGGACCTGGCAACAGTCCTGAAATTTAATTACCTTGGAGTAATAATTGACTCAAATCTGGATTTTAAGTTACAATGCATTAAGGTTAAGTCAATGGCTTTCTCTAGGTATCTACAACTGTGTAAATTACGGAAGGATATCGATGATTACCTATGTTTGACTATATACAGAACCATGTCATTACCTGTATTTGACTACTGTGACTATATAATAGATAGTGGTCCAGTTACGGCGGTAAGGCGCCTACAGACCATTCAGAATAAGAATCTCCGTCTCTGTAAAGGTTTTAAACACCCTCTTGATATTAGAAGCAATGATCTCCATATACTATGTAAACTAGACAAACTTGCAAAGCGACGTAATTTGCGCCTCAAGGCTGAAATGTACAAATGGACTAGGAACCATGATAATCTTGTGAATCCGACTAGAGTTTTGAGGAGTAATGATAAACTGAACATTAAAGTTAGCAGACCCATCCTTGAGTCGTACCGTTCGAGTCCTTTATATAGGGGGGCGACCCTTTGGTCAACCCTAGGCTCAGATATCCAAAGGGCTGGGTCCCTGGAGCTGTTCAAAGCTAGAATCTCATAATTGGCCTGTGAGTTGTGTATAATTTTTGATGGAAACTATGAATAGAATGATCTATGACTGTGATATGAGAGTTGTTATCCGCGGAATTAAATAAGAATTTGTTACTACTTTGCTCGTGGAAACCACCTGTGATACGCTCTTTACTCTACGTGAGAGGCCCTCTGTGATTAGGTCAGCAACCATACATGTATTAACTCTATGTATTTCCCTGTTGTTAACTTGGCTGTATTATGAAGAGCATCGACATTATGTTATGATTTATGGCCAATAAAAACTATTTCAACTTCAACTTCAACTTTAATTTTGGCGTAGAAGCCCAACTTGCGTATAAGCCACCCACCCGATTTTTGACTGATATTATAAGCCGCACTGGCAATTTGATTTGTACATTATCGCGGCTTACGGTTTATTATTTGGTTTCAAGTACAACATCTGGCGCTTTTAAGAAAAACCAGATCTATAACAAGCTAAGTCTTCTTAGACCTTTTTGTTTTCCTAATTCATACAAATTATATATTTTTTTGTTAGAACCAGTTATGGTTTTCTGCAATTTATTTGCTTAGTATTCTGTACTTTATATTTAGTATTTATACGTTGGCCTGTATGGTCCAGGTCATTCCTAAGCTGCATGACTCAGCTGAGGGCACTCTTCATGAAGAACTTTTTCTCACGATGACACTTCCCATGATTTCATGATATCTATGACATTTAAGTAGTCATAGTCACAAAATTTTAAGGTATAGATTGTATATATATATATAAATAAACAAACTTCAAGACAAACATACCCTCATCAATATGATGAAAAACATAGAAAAGCTTAATCATAAAAAATAAGTATTGCTATATCTGTATGCTTACCTTCAGCATTAAATTAGGACCAAATGTGTAGTTTTGTCCATACATTGTCAGAAACCTTCCTGCATGGCCTGTGACTAGAAGAGACACTAACACACAATGTGCCTTCTGCACTGTCGGCCATCTTGAATTGCCGCTACCACCTCTTGCATGCGGCCACAGTAGGCCAAAGAAGCTCATACTTGTTAGTATTGGTTTACAGGCCCAAGTGATGGAGTAAGGGTACAGACGACGTGACATGGCTACCCTGTTTTAATGGTTAAACATGTCAAATAACATTATTAATCCAACAATTTATTATTCATGTTAAAAAGTAGTTAACTGTCATATCAAGTTGAGCCTTGGGCCTGAGTTCTTCACAGACCGAAATTCGGTACTTTGGATTGGGAAATTAGGGTAGATTCACCCTGAGTCGGACACATACCCTGAGACGGACAGTGGAATTTAAGGTTATATAAGTACCCTAGTACATACTTCTAGTGATTTTTAGAAAAAATAATACTTAAACTTTACGATTGTTCACATATAAAGGGCTTAAAATCCTTGAATAACCACAAAAGCAGGTGTCCGTCTCAGGGTATGTGTCCGACTCTAGGTGAATCTACCCTATGCTATTTGTCAGTCCAGCCATTTTCCATCAGACATCGGCAAAGAGGAATACAGTAGCCTTTCAGCTGTTCTCACGCCAAAAGAATTAAAACAGAATTTTATTAACAAAGCACAGTGCATGGCCATCTTAGTTTCAACTCATCTTTACTTCCCAATCCGGATTGAAGATCACATTGATAATGTCACAGGGCGTGAAATACTAGTCCAGGTAGTTTAAGAGGGAGTATTGTGCTCTTTAATCAGTTCAATGGGGCTGTAGAAAAATAGAAATAAAGAGTCGGTTCCTTTTATTTTGATCATACCACACTATGTATTAAAGTATCCTCTAGGACATGACCATCACATTCCTGAGATGCCCACTTTATTATGGCTAGCAAGTCCCATCATAAGATACTATCATAGATTAGATAATGACAAATAATATTTGAAATACGCTAACGATAGAGAAGACTTAATACTACTCCAAAGTAAAAACAGAACATTATTATATTCAGCAGTAAATGTTTAAGAGTCATTGGAAGTTAGAAAAGCCCGTATAAGTTTACCCCTGCCGCATCTATATACGCTTTTCAGCCAGTGGCACATACTCTGAAGGTAGAGTAGTCGCTGTATGGCGGTGAGTAAGGGCCCTGTGTGCAGCCACTATCACAGAGAGTAGAAAATCTATTAAATGTAAGTTCTAATAGTTGTGTGTTAGAAATATGGGAGCTCTGTAATCCATACCCCCATGTATGGTGTAGTACGGTTTACTTAGCCATTTTCATGGCCTGTAAGTTTGTTGATTCTCTTCATTTTAAAGATGGGTTAGGAGCTAACTTGGGGTCAATTAAAATTTATCAGTTTTTCAACGTCTTTGTGTTCATAATGTCCATATGCATATGTGTGCAGCTTTTTAAACCATTCTGATACATGTACTTGTAAATGCATAAAATATAGAGAAACCCGAGTCAGGGGAACCCTTTGTCAAAAAGAGTCGGGTCCCCTGACATATTCTGACCATGGATTGCTCCATTTTTCATGGGTTTATATGTATCAGAATGATTTAAAAAGCTACACACATATTTATATGGACATTCCAACCCATCTTTAAGACAGTAGGGCCATGTAATAAACACAAATCCCGACTTACTGATAAACATGTACAGCGTACATCATTGTCTGAAGCTGGGTAGTACTTTGGCCTCATGGGATACACCCCAGCTTCAACTAGTGAAGTATGATGTACATGTGTACCAAAACTAATTGACTACTGCATACAAAAACCCGGCTCTCAGTTTGCACAGCAATTACATTATCCAGCAAAGGTCGTAAGTGGAAAGTTCATGTTTTGAGATATGAGCAAAACAAGAAAAATCCATATGATCTTCAGGCTGTAATTTCTAAAATACATGGTATGTTGGCCCAGGAATCGTTCTACTTGTAAACAACAGTAAGTTAAAACAGATTATATGAATGATACTAAGATATATCCTACCTAATTCCTTCGTAAATATGACAATAATTAGGGGAAAAGGGGGAAAATTGGGTCACTTATGACCTTATATACTGAATTGCATGTATATTATTGTATATCTATTCAGAAAACAAAGGTCGTAGGTGATTTCCTCAGTTCAAAACTGCAAATAAATGCCCAAATAGTTGATTAATTTAAGCCCAATGGTCACTAGATGAATTATATTTTTAGTTACTTATATTGCTTATATTACTTAATTATACACAACCTGAGCAATTTCAGTTATTTTCCCCCTTAATTCACCCCTTTACACTAATCTTCAAAGTGAGCATATTTTTGTAAATATACCCAAAATGTATCTTATATAATAGGAATTATATAAAATGGTTAGAAAAAGCCCACAAAATATGCTGTTTAATGATATAATACATTTCGGTTACAATTTTCACATCCGTTACGACCTTTGTATAGTGAGAAAAACACCACGTGGAACATAGGGAAGGTACTTAACCTTTTAGGGTTGTTTTATTTATTTTTTATTATATGATTTACAGCGCCCTCCATATCATCTGAAGCACCAATAAGCCATCCCAAATGAAGTTATTTATTAGTCCAATGGTATAGTCAATGGATTCAAAAGGTACTGTATTTTTCCAAACAGATACCACAGAATCAAATAGATACCACAGTAGATGTATTCTACCCCTAATTTTGAGCTTTTCTTTTCTTTCTCACTTATGAAATTGTAACAGAACTACAACCAACCCCATTTACCTCTAAAGGATGGGACAATAGAATGGCGCTATCTTGAGAAGAGGAGGGAATCATTAAGATTACCGGGAAAATGGGTTTTTAATATTGCAGGTAAAATGGGTGGTGTCTAGTCACTTTGGCAAGTTTGTCCCTTGTTGCATCTGAAACAGCTGATAACATACCCAAGAGAACTTCCATGAATTCATGATTATACAACACTTCGATATATGTGTGTTCCTGCCGTAAGACAGGATAACAAGGTTCGATATATGTGGTGTCTTTGAATTAAATACACATAATATATAGACTTTGAATCATCATTTTGATAATCATCATAATGAAAATCTAGTTTTCACATTGTCAAAAGAATATAAAAAATAATCAAGTGTTGCTAGAATAGATGCAATATAAATAAATACATACCTGTTCACTTACTAAGCATCTACCGGTATTATGGCCAATGTATTTGTACAATGAGTGTCGTAGGTTAGAGAATTCAAACTTACACAAGCCTTGTTGTGGAAGTCCTGCTGATGGTTGCTGTACCACTCATTATCCTAGATGTAAGCAGCTTCTGATGGGATACCTGCAATTTGTGGTCCTATCCTGTTGTTCTACTCACACCTCCACTACCTCCCTCCCCTCATCACCCTGTACCATGTGCTGTAGAATCCCCCTCCCTCCCCACTTCCTCATATCCCATCACCTGCCTGGCTGATAACAGCACCTCCCCCTGCTACCCCTTCTAATTAAGATTACCGTAAATTTTCAGATAAGAGCCTAACTTGCATATTAGCAGCACCTCCAACTTTGAAAAATCCTGTAAGCCTAACAGGGGGTCTGAAAAGTGTTAATTTATTACTGTATTATCCGTTCTACTATACTTATAAAAGCTTGCATATAAGCTGCAGCTCGATTTTTTTATTTTTTTATTTTTTTATTTTTTTGTTTTGTTATAAATTCATTGCAGTGTTTATTTGCCGTGATTTTCAATTTTGGGCCGACCACATGAACTGCACTGGCTATCTGACTTGGGTACTAGCTGCATCTTCTATGCAAGAATTTACGATAAGCAGTTGTGTGGTTGGGTGTGCATTGTACACATACCCCTTATCTCTAACTGTCCACATGTAGGTACCAACACCATGTGTTACTATGACAACATATTAGATGCTGAATCAGGTGTTGAGTGCTGCGTTATGTCGTAATATCTAGATAATCATTAGGGCGTTAGCCTATACGGGAACATTCACAAATGACGTCACCTTTTTTTGAGCAATTTTCAGGACCCCCCCACCCCCTTGTCACCTTTTGTCACCTACCAGCAACAACCCCCCTAAGAAAGACGTCACTAATTTTGAACACCCTCCCCCCCCTTCCCCCGCTAGCAAACTTTCTAAATGCACAGTCTTACACAGATCATAATAAATACTACTCATCTGTGCCTGACTGATAAAAGGCTGGGAGATATAAGCACCAGGTTTTGAACAAGCACCAGTCTTGCATAAGTGCTTGGGGTAACCATATATGCCTCCAGATAAATAAATGCCAGGGCACTCATATATGGCAGTACAATATGCATCTACCATAGATTCTCGTGTTTATATAAGCCTTACTCGCTTATAATCCATACCTAGACTAGTTCTGTACTGTACTAGCAAAAACTTGCATATAAGCCACCCGTTGACTTGGATAAGGTCGATTCCATAAGTCACATTGATCTTCTATTAGCTGCAGCCTCTATGTGAAAATTTAAGGTAAAATCATACCTAAATGTAAATAATTATACTAAAACCTGAACAGCCTCTTAATTCCCCCCACTGATATATGTCCTATAGCAGCATAGACAGATACATTGAGGACCGGTACTAGTCTAAATCACCTTCTGCACCGTGTGACAATGGCCAATTAGTTGCTTTTCCAGCTAGATATAAAAAAATAGCAGAGATGTGCCTCTACATGGGTATCCACAATTTTGGCCATGTCTCTGTGTCAATTTTTAGCAGAAAGACAGTGTCATTGTGTCGATTTTTAGGTATATAAGAACATAGAGAAAACTCCCTGTGGGTCGATTTTTACCCCCGGATGTTCCTGCGTCTGTCGATTTTTAAAAGGGCCTAAAAGGGCCATGTCGCCGTGTCGCCTGTGTCGATTTTTACCCATGTAGAGGCACAGAGATACTGTTACATTGATATCAGTTATAATAGGCACAATACTAGTGGAATTCCCTCAGCCTAATTAGTCATTTTCATTTCATTTTTATATAATATACATTATACTGCTGTTTTTATTCATAAATATGTCAGGATTTGAAAAGGTGATGTCACACAGACCTTGACACCCCCCCACCCCCATGTCACCTTTTGTCACCAAACCCAAAGACCCACCCACCCCCTAGCAGGTGACGTCATTTGTGAACGTTCCCTACTGTATAGTATTTATTTTGTACAATGAGATACCCCTATCCCCCTGATCTCGGTGTACTGAAAGTTGATGTACCCGGTTAAGGCACATTAGACCTATAATGAATCCAGCAATATGATTGGTTGACACATTATTGAAATATATTTATTAGCTTAAATCACAATCTACAAAAATTCGCAATTATGGGTTTAATGCACTTCAGAGAAATTATTCTGGGGTGACATTTGTTGGGTATATTAAAACTGAATGTCCAAACCGTCTCTCATTGTTTCAATACATATTATATCAGGCATAATTGGGATTGAGAAATTGTACACATGAGACACATATTGCATTTCCCTTGTGCCTTTCATTTGAGAATAAATTCTCTTATGTGATTTGTATCTCTTAATATTTTGAACAAACAAACAATATGTAAAAAACATGAAAAATCATACATTGACAGGAAAG
Organism: Harmothoe impar; assembly: GCA_947462335.1. Lineage (NCBI taxonomy): Eukaryota > Metazoa > Annelida > Polychaeta > Phyllodocida > Polynoidae > Harmothoe > Harmothoe impar. The sequence continues at coordinate 27,139,675 of OX381719.1, read as the reverse complement.
ATAATATTATACATTGAGATGAAATATCATTAATCAACATAACATACGCGATGTTTTTCAAGTAAAACGTGCCATACACCTTGGTATCTCATCTCTCTGCTAGAAAGATAATTCCCAAATATGATATACACTTGGAGAGCCAAGAAGTACAAGTCTAGGCTAAGCGTATTATTAACAGAGAAGTAATGCATATAATGCTCTGTGTGGTGTCCAGAGACTATAAGGATGCAGGTTTAAGTATTAAAACAAAAACAACTTGACAAACCTTTTACTATAGCAGATTTGATTATGATATCAGTCATCAGGTCATAGCACAATTACTGGAGGCTAACTGAATGCAAATTATTCCTATTTCTCAATATAATCCATATCACCATACTGATAAAACCATACAAACATTGATGTCATCCATCCATGGATATTAACCACCAAGTGAGAGCTATAATATCATGTAAGTCAAAACACTTGGGCTAAGATATTAAGAAAGACTATTAGCAAATAACTTAGCTATTATCTTCAACTTCATAATAACGGCTGGATGAAATAATCACCATAACACCTAGATCATAACCTTTCCCCCCACACTAAATCTAACCATTGAGGAAGAGGTCTGGGATTGAGCCAGGGGTCATTTAGTCATTACCTCTAACTAATTGCATGCCATCTTGTTTTATATTTATTTTCAATTTCTTTAGTTCTTATTCTATCCTATCCCTTTCTTTCTAAAGTTGGACATCAAAGCAACTTTCCCAGAAGATGACATTGGTGAAGGAAAACTGAGTGGTTTCCCTTATCTTTTAATGAAATAATCAGTAAATCACTCATTCACTTTTTTAAATTCTTCACATCAGAATTTGATGTATCAATGGTACACAACCTCGTTACTGACCTAAGTTGATTGGACCGTAAAAACAGGCTCTAACCCCTGTCCCCAATTCAAGATGAATATAACTATATGCCGTACACCTTTCTATCTCTGTATGTCTGACAGCTTAACCCTTCATGAGATCGGTCTGCTTTTCCCAGTAAGACCCATCTGGCAGTTTTATCCGCAGAAGGCGACACGTGGTTGGGACAGCAAGCTGGGACCTGATATAGCTTGGGACTATCTGCTCCATCAGAAGGCAATCTGATGTTCTACACTTCCGACCGTATAGATGTCGGTTTGTGTGCAACTTGGCGTACATGTCTGTCATGGTCGCAATGAGTAAATTCAAAATCAGAATATTTATGATAATTATGAAAGTCACATATTGAACAGTTCCAAATGGATTGTGGGAAGGATTATCAGAGAGAAATTTAAAATCAGATACAGTATTCCCAGACTTAGCCTAAAATACTTCATGAGAATAATTTGGCAGTCCTGATCTTTATCAAAGTCTGTGTCATGTACAAAGATCAAAGTAGTCATCTGTGTGTATGAAATAAAAAATATTAATGCTACCAATAAGAACTTTAGCTCCAAAGATAACAACTTGGAATATGTAACCAAAGAATACAGTTGACTCAAATACCCGAAAGAAAGTAAGGCACTGTACCCATGCACAGAAGATGGTGAGTGCCAGAAAATCCTTTTCCCTCTGACGATAGAGAAACACAAGGATAATGTGAATAATGTAAAATACTGTAAAAAAGAACATCACAAGGGTATGCACATAGCTGTACAACATCTTAGTGATGTGAATAACTCTACAGCGTTTAAGAATCTGATAGCCAACAATAAACAGGCGACATGAAAAGAAAGCAGAAAGTGAAGCCACTGGGAGGAGGCAGAGATCAGCCAGCCACAACTTATCTGATGGTTCCGGATCAGTCATAGTGTAGGTACATAGAGCAGAAGAGTTACGCCTTAATGATGGCAAGGTGTACCAATTGATGGCGACACTTGCTGCTATGATGCACATAACATGGAAACCCACCAATACAAAAGTTAAATGAGAATACAACATATATTTCAGGTCCACCAGAGTGTTGATAGGTTCTACGTTAAGGCAACCCAAGTGGTCATCATTAGGCAACATAACAAGGAATTCTAGGACTGAGCCAGATACATTGGCACCTAATGAGAATGTAAGGTATGGATCAATCTCTGATAAGTCATATGTTTGCATTGGTAAATAACTATATATCTTGTCTGGAAATCTATAAATGTTCTCTGTATTGACAATCTTCTGAAAGAGTTGTTTATTCCAAATGAGACGGAGAGTTTAAGTGGTGTAAATCTGTGTTTGTCAACTGTCTTGAGGAGACACCACAGCGCAACCTGTTTAGCATTCTGAGATGCCTTTTCCTGTAGGAAGGGGAATCTAGTTGTTTTGTTTATCCAAACTGGTACACATTCTATCAGTGCATTATACATCTCTTCAACTCGATCTGGCTCCAACCTGCCCAAAAATGCTATAGCATGAAACACATTGTAGCCATAAGCATCCTTTTTATTCATCTCCGCACCATGCTGAATAAGAAGCTGTACCATGTTGATGTCTCCTCGTGCTACAGCCAGGTTGAGTGGCAGCTCTGCAACCTGCATTACTCCGTCCCCTACTAGGTCAGGGCTGTGGTTGTTCACCAGGGACCTCTTCTCCTCCACAGATATCAGTGGCAGGAGCACTGATGCTACTTCATGATAATTATTCATGATGATGAGGTGCATCAGGCTGATATCACTCTTCGTAACATCAGAGACATAGCCATCGTTTGATGACACGATTCTTTTATAACGCTTTATGAGATTTAGTACCATATCTTTGTTTCTAAAGGCAATAGATGTGCAAATGATGTCTACTGATTGAAAAATAGGTTTGTAAAGTGTACCATGCCTCTGTACAACATCCTGCCAGATCTCCAGCCTCTGTGGATGACCTTTCATTAGACACTCATGGAATTCTCGTATGGCCCTGCTGAAATCACCATTACATGACTGAACATGTTCACCAACCACAGTCTCATACTTCAGTCTCTCTTCAGGTGAGCTCACATCCTCTGCTGGCCAGAACTCTGTGAAATCCTCATGAACTTCCATCTCAGCTGCTGCTGAACATTTACTGAAATATTTTGGATGCTGATTCTTCAAAATCTCTTTTATACTCCTAATTACAAGAGCAACAAGGAGGAGTGGCAAAAGGATGAGGGTATGAAAGATATCAGTGATTGCATTGATCAGTGCCTTAGCTTTTTCATACCCTGATACATGTAGAGTAGGTGACATTTGATGTGGGTGTACATTTCCACCATGCTTATTACCACAACAAATACTGGTCAAAGATGTTTCAGTGAAACAGTCTTTGTAGTGGTATGTCCCAATAGCCAGTTGCTCAACCTGGCTAAGAGTTGTAATTCCATCTTTAATATGAATACTTGCCATTTTTCTGAATATGTCGAGATTTTTAAGGATTGTACTCAATTTGCACCCTGAAATTAGGAGAAAAAATGGTTGCAATTTTTGTATGCTTGTATTGTATCTAATTTTCAAAACCTCACACTTGCACATAGTTTTCTGGTTGAAAGAATTCCTGCATTATAATTTCTACATAAGTGCTAATCCTAGCAAATGGTGTAACAAGGTGGACGCCTATTGATATTATTAATTATCAAGTATACACCCATATCTATAACCTGCATTAAATAATTAGAGGACTCCTGCTTCTACATATGCATTTAACTACTGAATCAATACGTAATGTACTGTCCGCAAAATGTTGTATGGTTATGCTAATTGTTAATTTAGATGTCCTGGTTTATTACTGATGTAAATATATTTGTTTACTGTAACTGTTCTTAAACTTTCTCTTACCTCAGGTCTGTGTTTTAAAGATTTGTACTCTAAGAAGGTGTTAGTGTAGCACAGGTACATGCACATGTACATGCAAAATGCAGAATGGCCTTTCTTAAACTGAATCCCATCTCACCATATTTGTTAAATGTTATTCTATGCCTAGCAACAAATGCATCCATGTTTGCATTGAAGATGATCCTGTTTACATTACACTCTGGTCTTAATGCAGTGTGTCTCATTACATTTGCACTAGGTTTGTTCAAATGATTTCATACCAATATATTTCTCCACTATAAATATGCCACTTTGTTTAAGGACATAATGAGATATGATAATTTAGGATTTATCTAAACAAATGTAACCGATGACTAGCATGAGAGAGCGAGAGAGAGATGAGAGAGAGAGAAAGAGAGAGAGAAAGAGAGACAGTAAAAGAGAGAGCGACAGAGAGGGACAGAGAGAGAGAGTATGTATGTATGATCTATAACAAACCTATAATAGCCTGGCCTATAAGACCACTACCATCTAGTCCCCACTCATGATAATTTCTCATTATGTTGTGTCTACTCAGAAGTTATTGCAACCATACACCTCAAGGCATTATATATATTGTTTTGTATCTGGAAAACAATAGAATGAGTAGGCATTAACCCTTAGTTAAAGGTTAGAACTTGCCTTGCCTTATAATATTACTAATTTATTACTAATCTATACTAATTCTAATTAGTAACAGTATTGTGGTGTACATATATTAACCCAATCAAAATGTCAATCAGTTGCAGGAGATAGCTAAATTGCTGTTGCAAGATGACCTGACGCGCATTGCTGAATGGTGTGATGTATATCGGCTAACAGTAAACTCTGACAAATTACATGTCCTGTGGTGTCACCCTGAGGGGGACGGTATTAACTACAACAACTATCGTTTGACCCTAAAGGGCAAAACTTTGAAAAATGTAAAGATCTTTAACTACTTGGGTGTATTAGTGGATGAGATTTGTAGTTTTGAACCACTGTGCGCAAGAGTACATAACTCAGTGAAAGGAAAGTTGAGACATATGAGACGATCAAAAAAGGTAATGGGTAATGAATTGTCATTGACTGTTTACAAACAAATGGTGCTCCCGGTGCTTGACTACTGTGATTTTGCTCTGGAATGTGCTTTGGATAGTAGTGTGTCTGATCTTCAAACTCTGCAAAATCACTGCCTACGCACGACATTGGGTATCTGGGATCCCAGGCATATCAGTAGGGCCGAGCTGCATAGAACCTGTAAATGTGATAAATTGGTCATCAGGAGGAATCAGCACCTTGTTAGTCTAATGTATAAACATACACGGCAAGCCGAGAATCTGATAGCTGATGTACGTGTTCTGAGGAGCAATGATAAAAGGAAGATCAAACTGCAAAGGCCTAAGGATAACTTGTACAAAAAGAGTCCTCTCTATAGGGGTAGTTTGTTGTGGAATAAGTTGACAGCCGAGACCCAAAACCTAGTAACGCATGCGCTGTTCATGCGCAAAATACAAAGTAATTGAAAAAAGTAATTGATTGTATTGAGTGAATAGTAAGTGATATGTCATATGCTGCTGTGTGCTTATATATAATTTTTGAGTCACATTAGATATTATGGTCGACATGATTCCATGTTTTGTGACCCAGGTGACTTTTTGGGAAGAATGTTACGTGATTCCATGTAGCAATGATTAATGTACCTAAAATCTAGAACTACGTAGACTGATTGTGTTGTTTGTTATGCTATTCGTTAGCTCCATCTTGGCATGTTCGTAGACGATGTATCAATGTAAATTATGTTGGTTGTCCTTGGTTCTAACATTCCCAGCTAGCTTGATAGTAGTACTTGACGTTGAAATAATGTTCAAATCTAAGTGACATTGATTTGTATTTTCTTGTCCTACCGTACCGTATGTCACTTTTCTGCGCTCACCTTCGCTGCCTGACTTATCTGTGTGTGTTTAATGTGTATTGTATGGCTGAAGTACAATATTTGCCTGCTTGTGTTTATGTATATAGCTGCATCTTTGGCCTCTTTTGAGAGACGTTACTTGTAATGGAAATTGAGCCAAATAAAAATTTTGAAAAACTGAACTGAACTATTCCCTGTAATCTTAACCGGAACAAGAACAAGTAGAAAGATATGCTCATGGGAGATATGCAGTTTTAAGATCACAGGAGATGTGCGCAATGTTTGGATTACTGGAAATATGCATTTTTATGATCATGGGAAATATGCATGGCACCTAGTCACTTGGTCAGTTCGTTCCCATGAGCGTCTATGTAATAGTTAGACTATGGTTATGAATAGGGTAAATTATAAGCTGTGGTTAATCCTACCTACCCTTTCATAACCATTGTCTAACTATTTTAAACCACAGCTAGAAGGTTATGTGAGTCTAAGTGGAAATAACCAAGGTGTGAATTCCTTTGTCTTGGCCCTCCGCTGTGGTTTAAGTTTTGTAAGCTATGGCGTGGTTTTTAAACATCCCTAGTATGTGACCTGTTGAATTAGACACCTAATATTAACCCTTTGAATCCTGACCAAAAAATGTTTTGCTTGCTCTGGGGACGACCTCTCAGAAGTATCAGTCCCTATGTAAATGGCATCGACTATAGTCAAAGCTTTTGGCCTGCCATGGTGTCGACTATAGGCGATGTTAGGCCTACCATGGTGTCGACTATAGTCGACGCTAGGCCTAAAGGATGCCAAAATTGATATGGCTTATACCATTGGGCGCATTATACATCTAGGTTATATTCCTAAAGAAACACATTGGACCTACATTGATAGTCTAAATGCCCCAGGCCTTAGTCTGTATAGTCGCTGTCCCAGGTTAGGCATAGGGATATAAGTCAGAATGACGAAGTGCTATTCAAAAATTACTATTAAAGGCAGAACAAAATATGGCTAAGGCTTCATAATCATTGAAATGAAATGACTCAGGTGGGTCGGTCACTACTGACTATAGCTGACAGCAGTATGGGGAGACAAAATATGACTTACTATAGGTTCGTTGCTATTGACTTGGTTCTGGAGTTCAAAGATTAGCTGTGTAAAAATGATGAAATGATGATGATGATGATGATGATGATGATGATGATGATGATGATGATGATTCACACAGGTGAACACATAAAGGCAATTACACAAGGAATAAAGAGGGAAAAGGGAAGAAGAAAACATATATATATACAGCCGCAATTGAATGGCTCTGAAGATCGGGTAAAGGAGGAAACAATACAGAAAACCATGATGATACAATAAAATGTAATGTACATGACACTGAGTGCCCAATATTCTATTCTATTCTTTTCCCGTTTCCATTTACCTTATTGTTGTATATAATTGGATGTGGGGGTAAACAAGGATAAGAGCACAGAACGACTTTCCAAAAGCCCAAACTCTATAAATAAAAAGGGGAGTCATGCTCCAACATAAATATACATAATATGTATATTTATGTTGGAGCATGTCTCCCCTTTTTATTATATTATATATTATAATTATAGGCTACATGAGTGAGAATATTTTTCACCCCTTGCCCATCAGGTAGAGGAACAAAACAAAAGTTGGCAGGCCATCATCACTGGAGGGCACTATTGTCAGCACAGAACTGAAAAAGTGGCTAAAAGTCTTCTGTAGTAGTCCACTTTATAATAGGCGTGGCCAAAGCCAAGTCATCGAGGACCAGATCGGAACGTACCAGCTCTCATATATAGTAGCAATGTAATGATACAGGAATCTTAATTCAGTATTTACTAACCTCCTAAGACAGTGTAGCCCACCACAATATCATTCTGATCAGGCACCCCTTTTGGTTCCCAGTTGCCCAATATCAGGATATATCCACTACGTGCTAAGTAATCCCTATCCAATGGGATTTTCGCTGAGCTCATGCACTGTCGCCATCTGGAGAGATACAGTTAACTTACGCCCATGTTTTAGCTGAATACAAGTCCATACAACGATATCATTACAAGTTGCCTTATCAGTCATCCAGGGCCACACTAGATTTAGGCCGTGAATAGTCGCTCATAATATTATCTATACAGTATTATGTCCTACATTGCTGTTATCAGTTGTCAGGATGGCCGAGTGGTCTAAGGCGCCAGACTCAAGGTTCAGTCCTTGCCTGTAATAACGTATGCACAGGTCCATGAGTGTTCTGGTCCACGAATGTGGGCGTGGGTTCGAACCCCACTTCTGACAAAACTTTTCCATGATTTCAGTGGATAACGTTCTTCCCTGCCTCGTTTTTCAAATTTGTAGTACATAAAACGCCAAAGACACTTCCCAATGTTCAGAACATGAGGGTCAGTCTAAGTCGGTGATATCTTTAGCTTACTTCTGCTGCAGTTGATCTTATTTAATACACAGCTACTTTGCAATAAGTGATACACAACTATTGCATATCCATATAGGGTAGACTACCTAAAGGTAACCACGTACCATGGGATGTCCACCTTAATTATGTAGTTATTTGTGTATGGTATTGTCTTTATTTGTTCTTTGCTGAAAGAGTATCACTTAAACTGTACTATGACACACAAAGACAGGACTATCATGCATGAATGACTAATCTCATGGTACGTGGTTACCTTTAGGTCAGTCTACCCTATCCATCGACTCTTTCAAGTTTTGCTTTGTTCAAAGAGCAAAAAGAAAGCATTTACACTTAAATACTTATTTGACAAATATTTATTATATTTTATCAATGCTTCCACATATCCACACAGCTGGCACAGCTGACACATACTGACAACATCATTGATAGCAGCACTCATATGTAAGTAATTTGCTTGATATAACAACATATTATCAAATTGAAATTGAAGTGATGTGGAATTCTCCTTTTTCTTTGGATTAACCCACACCTTTTCCTTATGTCTGACTTTAATGCTGTCAATTCGCGCAATTCGTCGTCAATTATCTAGAATATTATTATCAATTCATTTCAACTTATAACTACCATCAATTTGAATTTCACCAATTCTACTAATTCTTTCTGGTAAATATGGTCCAAACCTGTAACTATGACAATCCAGTCCCAAAGAAGTAAACACAAATACTTCATGGTTCATCAAAATAGTTTTATTTGTCTCAAAATATCAGGTCCTCAATTTCAGTTTCACCTCAAAGCAGCCCATCTCGTTGCCGGTTGCAGGATCTGTGAACTTGGCTCTGGCCAGGAACTGGCCCTGAAATATTTATGATACAATAAAATTCCGTTAGAACGCAGTGCTTGGGAAAGCAAAGAAGGTCGTAATTAACGAATTTCTGATCAACTAAATTGACATTTAGAACAAATTATTGTGTATATAGGTCGGACGAAATCACGTACAAAGAGAAAAGAAACCGAGTCCCTGGCATGGCTGACAGAAGGGAGTCACCTCGGGGAGTCGCATATCTCCCTGGCTCACCCAAGGGAGTCACATAAGGACCAAGGCTTTCCTAGAGAGGGGAGTCATTCTGGAGGCAATCTGGACTCCCTTTTGACTCTGTTTCTTTTCTGTGTGTAGGTGTGCCCGGGTCTTTAAACAATATATATATATATATATATAATTATATATATCTAATATAATACATGTACATATGCATAGCAATGCACAGGCATTTTCACAAAAAAGGGATCCACTTTTATTGGTACTATTATATATCATATCATAATAATGACCACTCCATTATGTTATCATAAGGTTGTGTGCATTCTGGTAGTGTGCAATGCCCCAACCTCAAACCACCCAGTTAGATAACTTAAACCACATATTTAAAAGACGTCGAGAAACCACATATTTAAAGGCCCAGCGCCCCTATATATAGGGCTGAATACCTGTCCCGACTGCACTCTGACTGTAAGTGGACGTACAGTAAGATCTGCGGGTTTAAAAGATGTCGAGTTGACACTTACGTTGAGTAGAACTCCCAGACTGCCAGGATCAGGGAGTGGGATCTGGATGTTCTCCTTAGTAATACGTTGGGCTGACACGGGGCACGACACAGGCTGTCCAGGAATACGGTCCAGGTAGTGGCACAGGTCTGGGTAGGAACTGAGGATCAGAGGATATTATGGATATTTAAATGTGATTTTATTGATTGCTATTCAGAGGGTTATAGAAGAGTAGCATTAAACTTAAAAATAGGTCAGTTCTATCCTATAATAGAGGATATTTTTAGGATTTGTGTTGATTAATTATAAGAGAATGTGGATAATTATAGATATTATCTAAGATAGAAGAATACATTCAAGGGCCTGAAGCTCCAAAGAGAGTAGTTTTGACGACACTCAAATGCCAGTGAGTAAGCTCATTGTCAATAAATGAGTCTCAATTTCTTTTCAGTCTATACATAAATGTCATCATGAAACATGAATACAGCCCCGACAACTATATTATAACTCGCCAACTAAGCAGGGCATCATTCATGCCTCATGCTAAATCTTTGCTCGTTCAAAAACTTTGGCCAGTCAATTTATTGACAATGAGCTTACTCACTGGCACTGTGCTGATCTATCACATGAACATAGATTCCTAGTGGAGGCATCATGTCGCGCCTTTACGTAGTATTTATAGGACGTGTACCAATCTGTACGCGAAATACAGTGAAGGAGCCTTATGAATACCCCGACAGATTGGTACTAGTCCTATATCTACTTTATGCCACTAGCTGTATACAGTATACAAGAGGTGTGAAATGCGTTGTTCTCTGTGCCTGCTGTGGTATAAGGATCGCATAATGCGGTGGAGTATAAATCATAGGGCCTGACTGAGGGCCCCTCACCTGGACTGGGGGGAGGGGGCTGAGTCTCAATATAATTATTGTGTCCTAAAATGCATGAGAATGCACCATTTTAAATCTAGACCATCTAAATGTTCTTGGGGGCATGCCCCCACCCCTCCCCTACTATGGCTGCTGCGGCTTGCTCGCAGGAAACAGACAGTCACTACAGGTTAGCCAGGTTTGGATCCCCTCCCCACTCTAGACAATCCTGGATCCGCCACTGAAGTTGTATGCCTTTAGATAGTTAATGAAAGAGTTAAGAGAATATAACAACAGTTTACCATGAGCCAAGGCGGTTGATACAGGGGATGGTGATGTAGGCGAGGAGCACCTTCTTCTTAAGGGTGAGCTTCATGTCCATGTTAACGATGTCCTCCAGGGCTTCCACGTCCACACTCAGGTAGGTGTTACCGGGCAGCCTCACCGGGTCTGGCGTCACCTTGATGTTGTGGAAGCGCACCGGGCGTGTAGACGATGTACCTGCCAGACAGATTTGAAATATACTTTAGCTAAGGATTAAATAGTTTTACAGTTTAACCCTTTAAGGGTAGCATAGTGCTGTAATGTGCTATGGCATTTGTTGTATGCATGATGATCAGTCTATACGAAAACTTGCCGGACACCGGCTATAGCCGGCAGAAAGAAGACTACACACTCAGAAAGCAGTGCCTGACTTTCAGGTGAGAGTGGTTTTAGCGACAGTGACGCTGACTTTTCTGATTGTGTACTGCAGTCCCGAAAAGCTGGCTATATTCTAGAGATTCTTGCCTACATGCCATCTTTTATGACTTGTAAATCGCACCATAATTAAGGTTCCTACAGCACGAAACAGAAATTTGAATATTTTTTTCAATGTTCTACAGTAACTTAAATATTAATGGTTGAGATATAAGGGAATGTTATTCATTATCATTATCAGTACAAACACTTGCTTTATATTTCATTTTTAAATAGCAAGATAGTACTCCAATATCCGGGGCTAGCAAGAATTGAGCCAGGCCTGCAAAGAAAAAATTCTGCAGGACCAAATGCATGGTGAAAAAGTTTTCATATAGACTGATGATGCATGCATGAATGCGGTACTATAGAGTTTTACTTTAGGATGTAGGTTAAAGAGTAATTGGGTTAGGATGCAGGGGCTGACCCAGGAAAAAGTTAGGGGGGGAGGCCACCAAAACACCAAAGTAGCGAAAAGCATCGCACTACAACTCGCCTTGGATCCAAATATCATTAGAAAATGTCTTCTTTTCTTTTGCCAAAAAACGGGGGTTCGGACCCCCACGATCCCCCTGGATCTGCCCCTAGGATCTAGCGTGGCATATGATAACCCGAGGAACCTGTGTGACGGACCATTGATAATTAAAAAGAATGAAATAGTAGTTAAAGAATTAATTATTCATTGATTGAACTTACCACAGTCCTTCCAACTAAAGGCATACTGTTCTGGGTCCTCATGGCTGGCCTGGACAGCCACAAAAATGGAAAGTACCAAAATAAAGATCTTTGCCATTGTGAGATCTTGTGAGAGGGTCCCTTGGTAGTTGGATACTGTTCACCTGTATGATGGGGGTATTTATATACAATGGGGGCCATTGTTTCTGAAGTGGATAAAGAGAAAGTGTGCACCTGCTCATGTAGAGATAATAAATAGAACCGGAATTACTTAATCAGTTCAATCATATCCTGTTTTATGGCCACAGAGTCTTTTGTGAGCAGTCACGCGGAAGGGATTCCTCCTGCTGAAGTGTGCGAGGCATCCTTTCTGCTTGGCTGCTGACATTTTATTTCTTTAACATATCAATTTATCTAAATTTAAGAAAAAATAACTAAAAACAATTTCCCCTATCAATATTGTACGTTACCACGCAGAAATTGTGGCTGTGTCTCATGAGATCTGGACAATGGGCTATTAATTACTAATCTAAAGTTTTTCATTTTTTCAAATAAACCATTTTCTATCAAGCCAGTCAAAGATGTCACTCAGTCAAAGATGGCACCCGGTCGCAATTTTCTTTGATTTACTTCACACATTATGTAACCACCGATAACATTGCTGAAGATATGAAGCTGATTTAATATCTGCGGGTTTATCTTGGCGGAAGTTTTTAACCTTTTAGAGTCTGCATATTCCTTCATGCCCTTTACACTATGCCATTTGCGTCATGATGCATTGGTGATATAAGCAATGCAAGTAGATTCCCAAGAGCTGTATTCAAGCATCATGCCTACCCTATAGGTTGATGTACTCCCACACTGTAAAAAAAATGTCGTCAAAATGACGGTGAATCACCGGCAACTTTCGGGACATCGCTTTCAGCGTTTTTTTTACGAGGAACTGTCACCGTTAATTTGACGGAGATTCAGCGTTCTCAATTTACAGAGATTCTGTGTTTATTTAGCAGTGGTATTACGGTAACTTAATGTTTTAATATACGGTTATTCACTGTTTTATCGAAAAACTACAATGAATCAGCGTTTTGTTTCCACATGATGTGACTAATATTTAACATGGTTTTACGGTAAATCCATGTCTGTTCAACGAGGTCCCAGTTCTTATGGCACAGATTCACCGTTATTTGTATGATTTTTCCTTGTTGTTTACCAGACAATTATCCACCTTCCTTGCTAGCCATATGTGGGATGTTATGTGAAAAGGGGCCTTATTACAGGGTTCATTAAGTTTCCTTTTTCCTGGACCATGTCACATATATTGCTGAATTATTTATATTCTGGCTGATGATTAATTAGTATTCAAAGTGTGAAAAGGCTATATAGAAAATATAGAGAGATAAATTTATTATACCAATGATGAATTGATCAATAAACAGGAAAACTAGTTTTCAGGATGACAGAAGTAAACATTTTATTCAGATAAACCGTCACTACAGTTCCGGCCGGATGGGCCTTCTTCAGGTGAAGATATATAGAAAATAATTCACCAAAAAAGAACACAGTGTATAACTTATGCAACAGTTTATTCCAATTTTAGCACACACGCATATATGTAATAATATATAGATTGGCTGGTGCTCTCTCGTATATCCCAGTAATCCATTTGTTTGACAAATATTTTTGGGGTGGCACTATGGGAGTGCTTATTTTTTCAACAACAGGGGTGGGGGTCATTGGCGGATTTGAGGGGGGGGGGGGAACCAACAGATATTTGGGGCCCTTTTTGAGGTAAGGTTTTAGGGTAAATAACAATCAATTTTGGTATTAATTTAGTATTTAATCATTGCCTTAAGAGATTTTCACATATAAGACATAATTAGTTTGGATTCTTTTCATTAAACAGATTTCTGGGTAGGATCTTTGGATATTGGTGTAATGGAATGAAGTGGGGTGAAAATAGATAAAAAACATTTTTTTAAGGATTTTGACTGACATATGGCTACCTTATTGCCTCCATATATGATGAAATCCAATAAGCTATTGACATAAATATTAAGTGGGAATTTAAAAAAACATATTATGTACGCTTTATATGAAAATTGTCTGTTTATAATTCAAAAACCTTAAAAAGAATGTTCTTGTACTATTCTCATGATATTTGCATTCCATAATACTACAGCTAGACTATTGTATCAATAAACCTGTTGAATAAAATTATTCTGATCCAATGATGCCTAATATGTCTGATTTTATCAAAGCAATGATTTGATATCATCAATTCAATACTAAATCTAATAATCCACTCATAACGTGCTTAATATTTTTGCTTGGGGCCTAGATATATAGGAAAATTAAGACTTTTCATGATAAATTTTTATATTTTAGTAATTTAGTGTTTATAGATCCCCAAAGGTTGTTATAATGCAATTTATTCCTAGCTGACTGCATTACAGACAGCATAAGCTTTTATTGGTACCAAACTTGCCAATATTTCGTCAATTTTAGCATATTTTTTATCAAAATTGTAAAAAAACAAGTTTTCCCCAAATCACAATTTTTATGATGTGCACGGGAATGAATTTAAACGTTTTTTTGAGTGGCCTTAAGCAGATGTATAATATGTACATACTTAATACATATCTTCTGCACTATAGATGCGAAAGGCTCAGTCTCACGACCTTGGGCCAATGTTTTCGGTCAGAGCTGGCACCCAGTCAGAGCTGGCACCCGGTCAGAGACGAAAACATTGGCCCAAGATCGTGAGACTGAGCCTAAAGTGTCTCTTTGATTCTACCTATCGGGACCCTTTAAGAAAGATGTGGACTGAATAACTCTTTACTTAGTCCACGTCTTTACGGTTATTAAACATTGTTATTAAAGTTAGAATCCAATGGTGAGACCCTGCCACTGCCTTCTTCTTGGTAGATTTTGATCCACCCATCAGGCTAATTCTCAGGAAACATCTGAAAATGAAATTAGTGTGAGGTATGATTCATTGAGCTTGGATCATGGACAGAACATTAGTTATAATTTACAAACCAAGCAGTCCACTGAAGTAGTATGCCATTATCAATTAATTTGATTATTTGTAACCTTCCCATTGCTAATTTACTTAAAATGGACTATAAGAATATTGAGATATATGTTTGCAATCTATGTATATTCTTTTCACATATTGAACTGCATTTACTATTGATATAGAGTTTGATCTTAGAGCTTTTGCTAATGTTCTATTTTATATATTGATATTGATATGTTATGACAATTATGATATACCATTAATGGAGCAAAAAAGTCATGCATAAAGATAGTTAAAGATAAAGAAATGGTCAGCACATTTATATGATGTTTCTCTTTATCTAATTAAACTATTAGTAAAGTTTCTTATGTCAAAGCATCTTTTAAATAATACCTTTGGATGAATTCAAGTGTGACAGCCACATTCTCTGGGTAATGGATGTTTAGGGGCCATTCAAATATTACGTAACAGCATAGGGGGGGAGGGGGGGGGTCATGAGGTTTGTTACAAAGTGTTACAGGGGGGAGGGGGGGGGGTCTAGCCAAGTGTTACATAACAATTCTCAAAAAATATATATACAAGAAAGAAATCTCTAATTTGGGAAAATGCACCACCATCTAACGGCCAGGTCTCAGCAACATTATGTTTCTCTCACCTTATCCCTGTAATATTGTTTACCCTCCCCCCTACCTGCCCTGCCAAAAAAAGGTATTGATTTTGTGAAATGAACTCATCTCCTGACCCCGATCCGATCTTGGAACACTGGACAGTGTAGAGGATGCACAACCTCAGGTCTCCGCGTTTATTTTTGGTTCCCCCCCCCACAAGAGAAAATTTTTCAGTCCCTCCCTCCAGGCAGGTTGAAATTGAGCGCGGCCGACCCCTTTGAGCTATAGTAACGCGCAGGCTTTTCTGCTAAAAAGGGTTGTAATTTTTTTGGTCCTCCCCTCAAGAGGGGTCCAACATTTTTTGGTCCCCCCCCCATTCAAGGGGTCCAATTTTTTTTGGTCCCCCCCCCAAATCCACCCCCCCTGTTGTTAAAAAATGACCACTCCCTAAGGAGGTTATAATGGTGTTGGGAGGGGAGGGGGGACAAACCTGGTTTCAGACTTTGAGGAAATCTATACCCTGCACCTGTGGTCTCTGGTTCATTTATCAGTTAGGGAGTGTTCATTTATTAGCTAGGTGGGTTTGGGGAGGGCGTAAAATTTCTGACCCCTGTTGAGGGGGCGGCGTAAAAAATTATGACCCCTCTTGAGGGGGGGGGCGTAAAAATTTAAGCCCCTTTTTAGCAAAATGGCCAGCGCGCTACAATAGTTCAAAGTGGGGGGGCGAAAAGTTTCCGGCGTCTTCGGCGAGGGGGGAATTTTGCCCCTCCGCGCGAAATCTCACCCCCCCTGTAATTAAAGCTACACTGGCGTGTACTGGACATACTTGCTCACATTGACACCCCCTCTAGTGGATGGAAAAGACACTAAGAGTACTATGGGTTACACGATCTTAGCTCAATATCCAAGCACAAGGTGAAAGTTATCTACAATTATTTATGCTCAGTAGGGGTCACAGCAGGTGGTTTCTGACCCCTGACCCCATGTGAGCAGCTCAGACCTCCTTCTGTGATGTGGATAGATTACTATGTGTGTGTGTTATGTAATGTTGTGGTTTAACACATTTGGACACAAAACAGCCAAGATATGGCAGGTGGGGGCAGGGAAGAGCCCTGGAGAAGAGGGGATGTGTGGATTAGACCTGGAGGAGTTTTATTTCTTGATTATATAATGCCCCCCTTAGTGGCACCGTTAGCAGCAGAAGTGAGTTCATGCCATAGCAGCTTTAATAAATGAATACTCCCTTACTGGGGGAGGTGGTGTACAAATTTCAGATCCCTCCTCAGGGGGGGAGCATAAAAAAGTCTGACCCCCTTGAGGTAGGTAGGACACCGCAAGTTTAAAATATGGTCGGAATTTATCATATGATATCTCAAAATGACGGGGAGATCAATTGGATTCCGAATATGTAACTCATATTAATATGCCATTGATAGATCATTTTCTATGATTTTTCTGAAAATGAAAAGTTGACATAGCCGACCTGTCAGTCCCTACCCCTGTTACTCCCTTTTGGAGTGGTCCTGGGCCTTCCCTGCTCTACGCTCCAGGCAGGGCTGTAAATGCCTAGCGGCTAGTACGCGAGTCAGATCACCAGTGCGGCTTTTAGGATCGGCCCAAAGTCGGGTGCGGCTTATACGCGAGTTTTTCCAAAGTATGGCTTCAAAAATCACTTCAAAAGTACCTTAAAATGACCCCCAGGGACCGGCTATAGGGCAGGGGTGAGGGGAGGGGGGTACGAAGGTGAGTGAACAGTGTCAAAATCTCCTGTTCGCACCTCAGGCATAAGACAATGCAGGTCACCGCTAATCCCAGCCAGCTTCCTAACAGTAGTTATGTGTCTAACACACACCCTGACGGCACACATGAGGCTGTTGGGGGGGGGGGGGGTGACAGCTTTTTATGGCAATGCTACGATATGTATGTGTGGGAGGGGGGGGGGGGTCAATGTACAATGTATATTCGCCTGCTCGGCTAATGGGGACGGGGTGGGGGGATTATGACAGCGGGGGGGGGGGGCGCCGTGAGTACTCCAACCCCCTTGCCTTTTCCACTTTTCCCTCCTAAAGTTTGGGGTGCGGCTAATACGCGAGTTTTCTCAGGAGTCATTCAGAAGGCCTCTGTGGCTTATAGGATCGGCCCAAAGTCGGGGGCGGCTTATACGCGAGTTAGGCTTATACGCGAGGTTTTACGGTAGCTAAATATAATATGAGGTGCTTAAATAATATTGTATTAAGCATTCTCTTGAAAGTGGCAATTCTAGACTCATTACCCCATTCCAGGAGAATCCCTTTAGCCAATTTTCGCCAGCATGTTTCTACACCAAATTAAAAGAATATTACTCACACATCTATAGCCTACCAAATGGTGGGGTTTTTGGGTGGTTTTAGGGGGTACTTGACCATATAAATCACCTGCAAAAGGGATGTACCTTAATAAGGGATGGTCTTACATAGTAATTGTTGTGACACAAAATAGAATAAGATACCTATAAAATCTTACCTGTCAGGAGAGTCCACATGTATAAGGTCCCGCAAATACAAATGCTTGCTCTACCTACTTGAGGGGGGGCATAAACATTATGCCCCTTTTTAGCCAAAAAGCTCTACGTTACTATAGTTCAAGGGGGGCAAAATGATGTGGGGGGGGGTACAGGCCTGTGTTACGTAATTATGGAGGGGGGGTCTGGCATTTTGTTACAGTGTGTTACAAGGGGGGGAGGGGGGGTCAAAAAGTGGCCAAAAGTGTGTTACGTAATATTTGAATGGCCCCTTAGATTGTAGAGCAGTGCACAGAGCATCCCCAATGCTGTTTGAAAGTGGCCACCTGCATGGTGACCACTGCATCGGTGGCCGCCATGACCTGACTTGCAGTCAAGACCTCTCCTGCAACAGAATAGACTTATCCATTATGATCATTATCATTATCATCACCTCATATACCTGGAGTTTGCCCAGCATGAAGCCAATAGGGCAACATTATATTGACAGTGGCTGTTGGTCCACTGTTTAAATGGGAAGTGCATGGGGGACCATGATACATGACTTGCAACACATTATAAGTAAGATTTGGAATTCAGAAAAAAAAAGTCTGATATAGCCACTTAAATGGTATATTCCATCTATGTACCACTAACCTGATACACTCCTATAGCCATGTCTCCTACACTATACTATGAGTACCTAATGCACTTCTACACCCTAGATAACCCCCACCCCTCCACTTTTTAGGGAAATTTCACAGTTTTCTCGCCAAACCAGCCATTCTTAGGGAAATTTCACTTTCTCACGTTTTCAAACTCTTTTCTCGCCAAACTAGCCATTTTTAAGGAAATTTCCCTTTTTTCCGTTTTTGAAATTTTTCTCGCCAAACTACCCATTTTTGAGGGAAATTTCACTTTTTTGCGATTTCGAACTTTTTTCTCGCCAAATAGGGAGTTTTTAAGGAAATTTCACTTTTTTGCGATTTCGAACTTTTTTCTTGTCAAATAGGGGTTTTTTTAGGGAAATTTCACTTTTTTGCGATTTCGAACTTTTTTCTCGTCAAATAGGTTTTTTTTAGGGAAATTTCACTTTTTTGCGATTTCGAACTTTTTTCTCGCCAAATAGGGGGTTTTTAGGGAAATTTCACTTTTTTGCGATTTCGAACTTTTTTCTTGTCAAATAGGGGGTTTTTAGGGAAATTTCACTTTTTTGCGATTTCGAACTTTTTTCTTGCCAAATGGGGGGTTTTTAGGGAAATTTCACTTTTTTGCAATTTCGAACTTTTTTCTTGCAATTTTTTTTTTCAGACAAATATTCCCACTATCCTATATTCCCCCCATTGGGAGAGGGGGTTGTATACATTAGACATATACATGTACTGCTCTGGCTGTACATTGAGATCTCCAGGTTTAGTACAAATGCCACCTCCCTCCTCCCACCCTTACACCTGTGCACTGTTCAGTGGGGGACCTATACTCAGGGAAACCCAAATATAATTTGCCCTCCAATGGTCTCCTGTTAGGCAGATTCTACATAATTCTTCACTCAGCATAATCTTCAAGAACCTAACTTCCATTGCAGAATATTTCTGGTTCAAAATAAGCCATACATTCATGGATGCATGCAGATTTACTTACCTGCTTTATTTTAATAGCCCATGTCCATTGCTGCCTGAGAGGATTCCCTAAGTTGATGACATCACTTCCTGTGTAGGGGATTCCCAAATCAAAATCTGTGGCAGAATATAACTTATGTGGCTCCACCTGATGGTATACGCAAAAAACGCAAACTACGTTGAATCCCGGTTATTTGAATCTCCTATACAAGATGTAGCCACATTACACTGATTCACCGTAAAATATTTGCTATTTACAATGCTTCAATGTTTTCAGGATAATGGTGAATCACCGTAGCGTTTTACATTGGATCCTTGTAGAAAGTACATCTATTTTTTACAGTGCATAAGGTCGGCATGATGCATGCATGCAGCCCTGTCGAGTGGACTCACCACCATTAATGCGTCATGACGATAAAGACCATAGCACATTACAGCACTATGGGGTCCTTAAAGGTTTTGATGTGGTTCGGGGGCCAGTGTATGGTGGGAATGGACGGTATGTGCCTTACATTGAGAACTCACCAGATGGACTGGACACGATCACATCTTAGGATTTCCGAAATTATGCCTCGCACATTTATTAAATGTGTTAATTTTTCCTTAAGGGTACTAGCACACTGCGTCTATACACCATGCCCGTTGTTATGTTGATGCATTAATGCAGCACTGGCGAGTGACTCACCAGTGCTGCATTTTGAATGCATCATGCCGACCTTACAGGGTTCATACATTACCAGAGTGTCGACGTGATCCACCGATTCAGTGTCAGGTGTAAGTCATTAGTAACTGAGTAAATCAAGGACCAATGGATTATTTAGGCATGATGCTATCCTTAAAGTGTTAAATATACTGATTGTGACAATGAGTTAACAGGTGATATAAGGACCCCCGTCAATGGCCTTGACTGAATCGATATGACCGATTCTAGATTTCGGATATGACTGTATACATAAGGAATCGGCCTCAGCTATCTCACAAGGTCGAGACCAATACGGAATTCGAAGGGATGGCTCAATGGAACTTGTTAAAAATGTCTTTATTTTCACGCAGTGTAATTGAGCAGTAACACCAAGACACTCCAAATATTTACCATCGGTGCATATTGGCATCCTACAATTAGCTTAATTGTATAATAATATACATATAAGTATATAGCATATAAATATAGATACCCAACAACAGCAATAAAAGAAAGGTCCCCCTTCTCACACTCGTACTCGTGGTAGATTTTCATGGGGACACCCTTTTCTAAAGGATCAACAACTACAAATGTATAATATGTATCACTGGGTCCTTTAACAGTACATTGTATACATTATTTGAAGGTGGGCATGTCGTCTGTTCATTGCGGGTGGTATCTTGGCCATGGCATGTACCACACAGAGAAATGAAATAGAGTCAAAAGGGAGTCCAGGTTGCCTCCAGAATGACACCGCACTTTAGGGGAGCCCAGGCTGCCCAGGGGAGCCTTCACAGAGGCAAATATCAGAGTCACCCAATGTCGCCTAAACCACTCTCATACAAGGGTCAGGCACTGCTGGACTATAATAGATGGGTCAAGGGCCATTCTAGTGAGGGTCAGGCTAGGCTGGACATTCAATAATAGGCTGGACCTTGGCAAACTTGCTTGAAGGTCTGGCCATGCTGGATCCTCATGCCATAGTCTGGCAATGCTGGACTCTTGGGAGAGTCTCTATCAGCCTGCAAGAGTCCAGCATTGCCAGACTATGGCATGAGGATCCAGCATGGCCAGACCTTCAAGCAAGTTTGCCATGGTCCAGCCTGTTATTGAATGTCCAGCCTAGCCTGACCCTCACTAGAATGGCCCTTGACCCATCTATTATAGTCCAGCAGTGCCTGACCCTTGTATGAGAGTGGTTTAGGCGACATTGGGTGACTCTGATATTTGCCTCTGTGTTGGTGACTCCCTGGCTGATCTAAAAGAGTCACATAGCTGCCTGGGCTTCCCAACGGAGGGGAGTCATTCTGGAGGCAACCTGGACTCCCTTTTGACTCTGTTTCTTTTCTCTGTGCAGTGTACCATGCAACGTTATATCCTTGGCCATAGCTGGGCGCAAATCTCCCAGGTCCCAGTTTTATGTGCAATCCTTTCAAGTTGCTGCAGTGCTGCACATGTAAATCATATTTTAGGTGAGTATCCAAAGTAGCACCCAAATGAGAAGATACAACTATAAGTTTCTTCTAATTGAGGTCCACCTCTGCTCATAGTGCTTGTTCCTAGACCTTGAGCGAATGCCCCAAAAAGGTCCTTCCAGCTTGGTTAACCGTTCTGTGGTTACGACTACCGGGCTGGTGTTAACATCTTGCCACCAGTGCTTGTTAACTCGAATAGCCACTTGATATTCTTGACATATACTTATTCATGAGATACACTTATCTTATCTCTTCTATCCGAGACACACTAACTTGAGTGGTTTATTTAGGTACATCAAAAATATGCAATACAACACATGTATACGCGTCTCTAAATTTGAGGGTTGTGGGTTCTAACCCCTCTTAGGAAAACTTGCACATTTTCCCTCTAAACGAACTCTGTACCAACACCCACCAGGTGGAGTTGATGTTCTTTTTGAAGTTCTGAAAATGGCCACAGGGAGGGCCCACCAATTTCTTAGATGTACCCCCAAAGGGCCCACACTTGCTGACCCTCGAGCGAAATCTGAGTGGAGCGTACTGTGGATGGAGGACCATTCGGAATGAAGATGCTACTCAGAAATTTCTGAAGCCCAAATTCAGGGTATGTATGACCTTGTGAAGGGGCAGGTGGGGGGTTAAATCTATCAGCCTGCCTGTACGAAAAACCATCACCCCAATATGACAAAGGGTAATGATGCATGTAGTTGTATATAAGTATGATAGGTCAGATCAGATATTATGTGTGTCAGGCAGTGCTATACAATAAAGGGGGTCATATATACATATATAATATGTATTAAGCATGATGTAGCACCATAGCCCTGACTATACGGCTTGATTCTGGTATGGTGAGATAACTCCTTACATACTGCTATCATGGTTCAGACTAGCGACCAGAGCCTGGCGGATCTGTATCTTCTCTTTCACTACAATTAGGAGCGCTGCAGTTGATTCCCCCAATGGATTACACCCGGGACAAGTCACTCAGTTTGTTCAAGGTTTGTTTGATACCCATTGACCTCAGTTACCTACAGATCTATAGGCCAGGAATGAAACCCTTTATTGAGGCATTTTACTGGCTCTCTGCCATGTCCTAACCTATAGAATCTGCTGTTGTAGTATCAGCCCTCTGTCAGATAGGCCTAGTGTGGATGCCCAATGTGATTTGTTTGTTTATTGGTAACCTTGGAGGCACCGGCAACCGGTGCCGAAAACAGCGTCGACTCGTAGACTCTGAAATTGACTCTGAAATAATGAATGCACTGACAAACGTTTCATACCCCAATCTTATGCAAATCTCTAAATGCGAGGGTTGTGAGTTCTAGCCCCTCTCATGAAAACGTTTTCCCCTCTAAATGTACTCTGTACCAACAACCGCAATGCAGATGCAGTTGATGTACTTTTTGATACTCTAAAAATATCCACAGAAAGGTGCCACCAGTTTCTTAGACGTATTCTCAAGGGTCCAAACTTGCTGCCCCTCAAGCGAGAGTCTTGAGTATCTAGCGTATACCCTAGTCCCAAGTTCCCCGTGAGGTACAACTACCCCTGTATACATAATATAGCCACTCAGTGGTAGCTGCCACACATTTAATGACATTTGACCTTATATCTATTTTGTGAAGTAAGATTTCAATGAGATTGTTTCAGCATCATATTCCCAACACATTTCCCTTAACAATTCATACTATAATTTCATAAGTCATCATGCCTAATATAACAAAAATGAGTATTAATGCAGAAAACACAGTAGAAATAGCAGTATCTTGGGGTGGAATTAGGATTCATTGGTGATTTATTTGTGGTTTGACACTGAGGTCAACTGTCAGGGCTGCCACTACTGGGGCACATCAAAGAGAAAGTGACACTCCCCAGCTGTACAGATGTTAAATGCCTTAACAAATCGCTGCCATTCTTTGCTGCATGTGGTTTCTAACTGTGTGTACCGCCTTTACCGCGATTCATTGTGGATGGAGGACCATTCTTAATAAAGATGCAATATATTCAGTACGTGTATGGTCTTATGTAGGGGAGGTGGGGGGGGGGGTGGTGAATAGAATATACTTGGATTTACTAACCGGTTTTCATGCTACATATGACTTATGCTGCCTCTGAGAATATATGATCAATATGATGACCATGGGTCGTCACATATATCTGATAACTTTAAAAAGCACCAGTGGCGTAGGAAAGGGGCGGGTGGCAGGCCCCTCACCCCCCCCCCCCCCCAAATCACAGAGGGGTGGGCGAATATGTTTGGAAAGATTTGGCCAGACCCTATGATATAATACACATTTCCCAAATCGTACCTCTCTCATACTAAAATTAAAAGTGGGGGAAGCATTGATTGGGCCCCCAGTCAGAATTAAAGGGGGCCTTTTTTTATCCGATCCCAATACAAGCTTGCATAAACGCCATCATACTTAAACTCTGATATGTAAAGCTGGTTGGGGTGGGCCCCTTGCCCTATAGAAGCTCTGCATAGTATGTGTAAGTATTTACACTCATATTTTTTTGATATTATAGAAACCTCCTTATCAAATCCTATTCTAACTTGGGGGTTAGTAGAAAAGCGAAAATAGTTATGTAATTTACTATGGAAGCAGCCCATTATTATATCTTGGCACAACGTTGAAGGTTTGGCACCAGACTTCCTTTCTCCATGTGCTCATGTCGGTCGTTATAAGCATGGTAATTGTAACGTCTGGCGTATGGGTCAAATGCCCCAGACACAATGAACATCTATCTCCCTGGGTGACCGTTGTCCCTTAAAGCGGCATAATCACCGAGCCTTTCCCATTGAAAATTCTAGTACTGTTCTAGTTTACTATGTGGTAGCTGCGTGAGGGGTGGGACTGCCGCTTTAACCACCTGGCCATCGTTACCAATGCTGGTACTAGTATATAAGACCTATCTGTGGACAGCTCAGGAGAGTCAGCCATGGGAAGTATCGGAGCCAGGAGGGCTATGTATTGTGCCTGCTGAGCGACCGAATAGAGGTACCGCAGACTGCGACTACTAATCAGGTATTTAGAGATCATTGGCATACACATGTAATGTCACCAGGTGGTCTACATACAGTAGACGGGATTAAAGTATGCATTTGCACACAGTAAGCGAGTCGAGTTATCAACTTTCCATGACCCTTGATCGATAACCTTTTGCACCACAGGGTTTTCAGTGTATGAGGAATGGCTGGTTATATAAGATCCACGGGGGACACTAATGTGTCCCCTGTGGATCACTTATTCTTTATTTTTATCATTCTATCTGTTCTCTTTTTCTCTTTTTTCGTTTCTTCTTTTTCCTTTTCCTTTTCTATTTTTTCTATACACATAAATCTCTATTTATATGGATAATTGATTAAAGCAGTAACCCATAATCCTATATTGTGAAGTTTCTCTTTCTCTCTTATATACAAAATGATATCGCCCGTGCTGCGCCCGCAGCACGGGACGAAATCATAATCTATCTCTGCTTACTCTTATTACTCGTTTGTTTTGTATCGTACCAAGCTTGAAATAATGTTATCATACAACATTTTATTCTGAAACATGTGCTAACAATTTTCAGTAAACTAATTAAGAGGTAGTGGGGTTGTTGCTTACAAACAGGAACAGCCCCACATCCTATAAATGCCGATGTGCATAATTATAATTATTGCTTCATAAACGGTAGTCATTACTACTTGCTGTGGAATACACAAATACATTCTATAAGGATATTGTATCTCCTCAGGATAATCAGAAATAAAAGATCAATCATCAATCGATACATTTCAAGGTATGTTTACGGTATAGTTCAATATCGAGGTTGCATCGGTAACAGCATGAACGATGAAACACCTTTGGTTATAGTTGAGAATAATGTTTTAATACATGCCCATTATCTGAGGGGTTTTCCATATTCCGATTGTATCGAGGGAACAAGTGAAATTAGTGCCTCTTACACCTGAGGGAGTGACTGAGTAGCTGTAAGTGTCATGACCCCTTCCGGTCACTTAACTAGGTCAGGGTCAATTAACTTATAGCCCGTGGGAGTCCTGCCTCATCAGCGGACCGTCGTTACGGTTTGCTAGGCCATGGCTGGTTGAAGGGTCGGTCCCCGGGAGTCTGTCTACTCACAGCATAACACAGTGACGAAGTAGTGCTGATTGACACATGGAGTTATCACCACCACCTCCAGAGGAGTTGTGTGTCCCTCCCTCAGCAAGCTGAGCTCTTTTATTGGTATCTCTTACATTCCAACACTATCACCCCTGGCCATCCAGAGGCCGTGTACGTCCGAAGATCCAATACATACACATGGAACAATCATCTTATAAATATGGGGGGTGGTATATACTCCAAACATAGCATACGAAGGCTGAGTGGGATGCGGCCCCAGCCTCACCGAGGGGGGAACAATACCAAAATATCATCTAGCCATGAGCCTTTGCCTTTATTTCATGTCAAAGCATGTTAAATCATGTTAAAAAGCACTTAATTTGGCCATAGAAATGTAAACAAAATATAAACCATGATGACGTCACTGGCCATGAGATACAGTAACATTGTATCCCATGGGGGGCATGGGATACGAGGATTCTAGTACTTAAGCATAGTAATGCTCGTATCTGACATGGAATAAATAGACAAATGCCAACGCCCATTGATACCATCTCTGTTGTATTTCACGAGTGGGGGCTGTGGCAGAGAGATTGCCCCAGCCCCCACGAGTGAAATACATCAGAGATGGTATCAATGTAGTTGGCATTTGTGTTTATTTTTTATTTGAAGCCATTTTATTAAGGGAAAACTACCTTTTCTTAGCACATTGAATACAGCCGCATTGTATTCAATGGTGCCATTGAATAGGGCCATCCAGTGCCTAAGCATAGGAGATCTTGTATTTCCAAAAAACTAATGTAAATATTAGCATAAATAACACAATATTATTCAGGTTCTCCTAATTTACCCACATACCATAATACATTAAGCTGTCGGCCTAATGCTCATTACTATTCACCTTTATTCATCTATTCAATGATGCGTCCAGATACTCTGGATGATGGTCTCCTCTCCCCCCCGCCAGCCGGTGGCTCCTGCATATATGTCACATATTAACCACGACTGGGTGACCTGGACCAAACCCAGGTTAACGGCGGGTCAAGATTATACATACAGCACCTTAACCCGAACGGATACAATATCATCTGGGTCTCATAAAATATCTCAGTAGCATTTCTATAGTGCATGTCGTGTATTATTAAATATCAATTATCAGGCGTTACATTAATTACTTATCAGTGTCATTATCAATAATTAAGGTCACCTAATTAAGGTGAATCTTACATAGCAAATGCCCCATGGACCTGTTTGTACTGCTTGATTCTGGTATGGGGAGATACCCAGGTAACATAAGTACATTGGGCCATGATTGGGCCAATATACCACTTAAAAATGGGCCAATATTGGCATTTTGATATTGGCCCACCGCTGGTTTGACCGCTGGCCCAGTAATGGCCCATGCTCGGAAAAAGGGATATTGATTTCATGTTGGCCCAATGGTGGGCCAACATTGCAATGTTTTTACATTATTCCAAGGTTAGAAATTAAACATTGGGGCAACCTTGAAATACATATGTCGCCCCAACATATGATTTTCAATATAGGACCACTGCAACAATCACTAATATTGAACAATACTATTTTTATGTGTATAATTGAATGTGCAAGCATACTAAAGACATGACTGTCAAGTATCATCAGTTTAGAAAAAGCCATTTCTGTCTTTTTAATCCATCTTGATCTCTATCCCAAATTGGTTAGACACCGTACAAACTGTATTACTATCATTTAGGACTTATCTAACTCCATTACCCACACATGAGGTGTCTTCAAGTTACTTTTGACAAATTTCCACTGATGTCATGCAGTAAATGGCACTTTTAGGTATCAAATTTCATCCATGAACTTTCTCTGACCTTGAAACATGTAGAGCACACTGAGGATCACATTTATAACCCAATATGATGGCAAAGTAGGAGCCATCCTGTAAGATATTCTTCAGGCAACATTGAATCCCCCTGGTGTAGATCACAGATAATATTGGACAAGTGTATTAAGAATTTATGTTGGTCCAACATCAGAAATAATATGATGGCCCTGAGATGTTCCAACGCTGGGCCAACACTGGGTCAATATCAGCCATATCAAGCATGGACCAGCTCTGGCCCAGCGGTCAACCCAGCAATGGCCCATTGTCGGAATTGCCAAGGATGGGCCATCATTGCAAATTTGTATATTGAACCAGTGTGTGCATTACCTATGATGGGCCATGGTTGGTATAACGATTGCGATGGAGTCGATCATTGCCGACATTGGCCCAATATACCCTTGCTACCTGGGTAGTCACTGATAATAAAGGCTCAGACTGGCAGCCAGAGCTGCCGGATCTGTATATAATGTATTGTATTTCACTATGACGGGCGCTCCAATGGATCCCCCCTGGATTGCACCCAGAAGAAGTCATGATCACTCAGTTTGTTTGATCCCCATTCACCCTCAATTTATACCTATAGATATGCCAAGTAGGTAACCCTCATTGAGGCATTATACTGGCTCTCTGCCATGGCCTAACCTATAGAAGCTGCCGCTGTAGTAGAAACACTGTCAGATAGGCCGAGTGTGGATACCAGATGTGGATGGGATGTTTACTGGTTACCTTGGAGGCACCATTTTATAATCAATGTGTGTACACATGCTTTTATACATGAGTAAGGCTAGAGTCTGCAGCGTTGGTCTCAGAGTACACATTCAACGTACAATGCAGTATGTCCTGTTCCATGCGTTGATTGCTAAAATAATTATGATCAAATTATTTTAGACCACCGCTGAGTGGAAATACAAAAGGACAGGGTTGTGAATACATTACCGTATTTCCCTGTTTGTAAGCCCCGGGTTAAGGCGATATCAAATGGGAAATAGACCCGGCTTAGAAACGATGCAGGCTGATATTTAAGGCAGACGTATATCTTTTTAATCCCCTATATTTCTTTAATTTAAAGAGCCACCCTGGCAGTCTGTCTAAAGTTCTTGTATAATCATTACCCTTTTATGTTTTTCATTTAAACGTCATCTTTGTCTAAAGTGTAAAGCTTAAAGGGTAATACGTTTGGCCACCTCTACATCAAAAAATTGTGAAAATATTCAGATTAGAAGTGAAGTTATGCCCTCCTGGAGAATCTTCTTGAAGTTGCTTATGAACGGGGAAATACTGTACATACAGAACTGTATATTGATGCGGTTCACTGAGTCCCCAATCAGACCAATCACCAGAGGCAAAGCTACATCCTCGGTATGCCAGAGTCACTGCTGAGTGCACTCGTCTTTGACTCGTGGGCAGCCCTGTCTCTGCCCAACTTAATGCATACAGGGCTGTGGTGGTTCCACATTTACTACATACCAGATATAATCAACATTACAAGTACCATGGCGGTATGACAACCCGCATACTAACAAACAATGTTCCTCCTAGGCTCCTAGTAAGAGCTGTATAACGCTTGGAACTTGTCTAGTGGAACCCTCTCAACCTGAACCACCTGTTTTATTATTCAGCAGCGAACCGATGCACTGACCTACTTCAAACCTTCACTTACCACCATGCAGAGCACGGAGAAACAGGTGAGGAGTCAGCAGCACTATTTTACTGTCTATCTTTTGTATTTATCTGTTACTCCAGTACTTAATTCTCATCCTTTGTACACGTGTATTACTCCCGTACTTATCTATCTCGCTGCATAGTGCATTATTAAGGGAATACCACATGCATATAATTAGGTACCCCAGAGGAGCGCTGTGCTCCTGTGAAAAGGCCCAAATGTCAGAGCATAAGAGCAATCTTGACATGCTCTTCAAAGCAGAGCAATAATCATACAGGAGTAGCAGACCACTCACCAGAAACATATGGATCATCTGGTGATATCTATTATCAATGCTCTGAATTTTGTGCAGCCTTAGTCTATGAAAATGGGTCTTTACTGAAGGCTGATTTTCTATCAGTTAGACACTTTGTCACTTGTTTCCTACCATGCTATTTTCCTATCTTTCCTTTCCAGTAGTCTTGCCATTCCACCATGGATTGGACCTATACAATGTAAGCACCGTTGGATAGCTATGATTCAAACCTTTATTTGTATCCCCGGCATAATTATGAATACATTTTATTGAAATTATGGCTGCATTAACAATAATAAAACATCTTAAATGGACAAGTAATTTTCAAAAGAATTGATTGTGCCGCACCATGCCAAGAAGCTCGAATTCTCTAGAATACCCATGTTGAAACAGCTATGAAATTCGATGGATGGGGCCGATGTGAGACTAAATCTAGGAAACAATCTTTGTAAAATAATTATGATAACCACCTGGCCATGTCCTAAATTGAGTAGGTGTATGCACTGTAAGTGTATGGGAGCACAATTAGGTACAGGCACTCAATACAGACCCACATTCCAGTAAGTGAAGGGAAGAATATATCTTAGAGTCAACAAAATTGCAAGAAAAGGTTTCTTATATGGTTCTTACCTGTTTCACACCTTTGCTTGACAGAAAAAATATTCAGCCCCAGATTACTATTGGGAAAGTGGATTAAATATGACATGGCCACCAGTGATACAAATATGGATGAACCGTCTGTGGTGCCTTTACCATGGACTGGGGGAATGCTGTGGCAGCCCATGCATAAGGAACGTAATATAATATTCTCCCAAAGGCAGACCCTATTAAATAACTTACAAGCTCTGAGGATTACATTGTAGTTATATGATATGATCAGTCAGTTGGAATTCCATGGAACTATTTCTTATCAATATTCTGAATATTGGGATTTCGGCCAACTACCTGCTACCAATCTGCCAACTGCATGCCCTTATGTGTGCTCTCTCACCCCTTTGACCGATTTTATATCTCTTGTCTGGGGGTCTCACACCCTTCGTTCAGTCTTACTAGCAAGAGTGCACAGTTTTCAAACAGACCTTATTTTTTGGGGTCTTATTTCACATCCTATGGATCTTCATTGAACATACAAACACCCCTTTTCCCTTGAAAATTCCTGGTACCAGGTGTTTTGACTCTAGTACATTAATCTCAAAATGATGTTGATAGAATAGATCTTTTCATGCATATCTATATTTGTGGGCCATCAGGAGAAAACGTGCCTCCAGGGGCGATTTTTAGTACTGGTTTTGGCCACCAGGGGGCAGTATATGGATAAAACACTGAAAAATATACTAAAATATGCTTGAGACCAATTTTTCATGGGGTATCCAGTAATATGCTTAGAATTATTCCATCTCGGCTGAAAACGTTCCATTTTTGGAATGCGAAAGGAACATTTTGTTGCCATGGCAACATGGAAATTTGGCATAAATGGTAATTTCTGGTTGCCATGGAAACACTCCATTATTCCAAATGGGAATTTTTTGCCACAAATGTTTTTGAAAATTTCACAAGGAAAACAGACCACAGAAATTTTATGATAAGTTAAACCTTGATGCGACACAGATATCACTTTACACATGGCAGATTTGGAACCAGTACCCTCAAAATACTCTTCTACATCACCCAGACAAAGTATTGGTCTCCCCACCAAGCTAAAATTAAATATCAGTTAACATTTTGTCTTTCTGGTAATAAGTAAGCACGAGGGTTGGTTATCCATGGCTAAGGAACAAGGCACAAGGTTATGTCATAGCAGTGCGGTTATCCACTGCTAATGCACAGTGATTATCCAGTTTAGGCACTAGTTGTGAGTGCCCATGGTGGATAACCATGGTATAATAAAATATGTCCTTTGTCAGGGCTGCACCTGTATTTCGGGTTGGAGAATTCCGGTTAAGGTTATTCTAGGAGGGATATCGCCTGACATCATTTATGCCATATTGTTTATGACAACTTATTTCAAGCATGACTTACATACTTTATACTATTCCAGGATATCGTTCCAATTATGACGCAGGATAATACTAATAAGGTAGGTGCATAAAATGCATTAATTGATAACAAAGGGGTTGTGGTTGTGGTGAAATCTTACGCATGGGTCGGGGCATGGATAATCACACCCTAACATATTCTGATTCTCAGAGATCTAGGGTATAACCATACACCCTTTAAGTAAATATTTGTCTGTATTCCATGCACGCTTTCCGGGGTAAATAGACCCATGGCTAGTAATGGGGGCAATACTATAAACAAGGCTGTTACATGCAGGACGCTCACAGCCTCAAGCACTCCAGGCTATAAAGGGCCTGGACGGATTTATATCTAAAATGATAGAAATATAGAAAATTATCAGTAATCCTGGATCATTTTTTAGTTAGGATCATGGGTTCGAATCCCACTTTGGCACAATGGGTAGTACGCTTTTTGTATTATTCGTATAATACATTTGAAGCATGCATCCACCTATATTGAAATAGTTGTATTGCCCATTGAATATGTGAAGAGGTACAAGTATCATTTCTAATTAGAAACATAATGCAGCTATCAACAGTACTACTAATTGAGTAAGCATACTTATACTTATGGTGAATCGTTAATTTTGTCGTGCGGTTTCAGGGACAGGCTTAAAAACTATGTATTTAGGTCCCGAAACATGAAAAAACATGGTGCGGTTTGAGCAGAAATATGAAAGTCTGAAGCCGACATGGTCACGGGTGATTGAATTCATTCGTGATTTCCCATGTTTTGGGACCCCAAAGAGAGGAATTTGAGCCTGTCCCTGAAGAAAAGCAGATGTATCACCCTTCCCCAGGTATTATATCGCAAAACGAGCATGTTTCACGAGCTATTTTGCATTCCCTGACTGGGAATCCCAACACAAAGGCCCCTGGATACTTCAACTAATACTCATGGACTATTCTTAATCAAATTGGTTCTATTTGCAGGTGGAAATCAAGGACATATTCCGTCTTCTTCTCTTCATATCTGCCATCTTCTCCTGCTTTACTATCTCATTCGTCCTTCACAAAATGCAAAGACAGGATCGCCATCTGGTGTCACAACTAGGAACTACATTTACAGAGGCACCCATAGCGCCCTTTATACACGAGGCTACAAACTCATCCAAAAAGAAACATTACCAGTTACTAAAATATCGCTGGCAGAGGTTTATAAAGAAAAAACTGTCTGAAGAATCTCATATGGACAAAACAAGGAGAAAATAGCATGACAGTATGAGCTACATGTTGACTACTTTTATTTGATAGGAAATTATTAACTCAAGGTGGATCTATACAAGCAAAGACAGTGCGAGCCGGGAGTGCGAGGCATGCGAAATATATTGCATGGGTACAGCCAAGGTTTAGTGTGTCTACTGTCATATCGTCAATTAAATTGACACCAATTTCACTGGCAGTGATAATAATTTATTTGCGAAGAAATAACATTAACTGGCCTGAATCTCGGTCGTCTAGTTTTGATATTGATCCCTTTGTCACGGCCACCGTCCACTGGAGAACTTTGACCAATTAAACCTGTACATTTGGAATGCATCTTGAGCCGAATACAGTCTGGTGGACGATGGCCAAAAGTGCATGCAGTGGGCCTTTATTTGTGAATAGTGTAATAGAAAAAGTTGTGTTCAGGTAACATAGCCCCCCTAAAAATAGGGTAGGTGGGTCGATTTTTTTTTTACTATTTATTAAAAAGGATTATGAGACAAAATTTCTCTTTTTTTTAAAATATTTTCAGTAAAAAAATTTTCAATAAAAAACGCAGTTCTTTTTTGGTAGAAACACAAAAAAGCCTTCCAAAAAGAAGATTTGGGCAAGGTCAAAAGGGATAGGGTCGCTAGGGATACATGAACACAACTTTTTTTGGCCTCAGCTGAACATGTGGCGCAGCTTGAACTGTAAAAATATACAGCCATGGATGGTACATGTATAATGTACAGCATGTAATCAAATCATTTGGAGTCTGGAACCAGCGTCAATATTCTGTGATATCAATCACTTATACATGGAAGTGCTAGCTACATTTTTATTACAAGAGAGATTTGATATTTTCGTGTGTTTAAGGATACAGCAATAGTCTGGTATGGGTATAAAGTATCTATAACTTTTCATACCGTTGGGCCATAGTCTTATTTCCATTGGTTACAGATATGTATCTCAAAATGAGCATAATTTTCTATTTTATTTGCCTAAAGCTCATTCCCCAACCGAAACACTAGTCTTACTATCAACACCTAATATACTCTGTGATATTACGAACCCGTGAACAACATAACTGAATTCGAAATACTATGCTATTTATTGTTACTCGATATTGACTTCAATTTTATATGAAAATAAAATGGTTGTTTTACTTCCTTCTCTTCTAAATAAATCAGCTATTCATACTAACCGAATAAGCTACTGTGGAACGGAGAGGAGATTATTCACCATGGTAACATAAGTATTGATATATGACGAACATATTATATGATTGATTATTATACTTTTATAATCGTAGTGCTAACAATTCAAATTCATTGTTCACAATGAATTCAGGATGACTCCTAGAAATGTTAAACTGCCCTTTTGTAGTTTATATTTGGAGACATGGGGCCTTTTCTCTGGGGTGGGCAGTAGTCAATCAAGGATTAGCTCACAACCACTCTTGGGAGTCTGACCCAATGAGTGTTGAAGGTATTGTTGGTTGCTTTATTGTCAGTGCTGACATGAAAGTGTCAGTGGTATTGCTTGTTGCTATGGTGTCAGTGTTCAGCTGAAGGTGCCAGTGGCTTGGTTTCTATGATGTCAATGTTCACATGAAGTTGTCCTGACAAACAATTTCTACGAAAAAAGAACTGTACGCCCTCATCCTGAAAATACCAATTTTTGTTCCTTTGTCATGCTTTATGGTTCCCATACTGCCCAAACGAAACTGAAGCCACATAATTAATTGTGATTATTATCACTTCATCACGTAGAAAAACAATCAATAAACTTTCTTATAAAACAAAAAAAGATGTCAGTGGCTTGGTTGCTATGGTGTCAGTGCTGACATGAAGGTGTCAGTGGCTTGGTTGCTATGGTGTCAGTGCTGACATGAAAGTGTCAGTGGATTGGTTGCCATGGTGTCAGTGTTGACATGATGGTGTCAGTTGTATTGTTGGTTGCTATGATATCAGTGTTGACATGTAGGTATCAGTGGTGTTGTTTGTCAGGCTGACACAAGGTGCAGAAGGTGCCATTTGAAATATTACAATGGTGTAAGTCAGCAGAGATCCAACAACCTGAAAGTATGTGATATGATACATGTTCATTTGGTATATACTAGTTTAATACAGTGTACACCACATACTCAAAATGTTAAGATTAAGCAACAAAATGCTGGGTGAAGAGTTGATAATAAGCACATGTGTTATCATGCTATGCTATCATTTTTATGGGTTATATAATGGGCAATACAACTTCTACTGTACAGGATCAATATCCAGCAAAATACAAATAATTGAAAAATATGTAACAAATTAAGATGCTCTCAGGGGAATTATCATAAATCAAGTTTTTCAATTGTGAGGTGATCTTACTGCTAATAGGAAAGATCTGTCAATGACAGCACATCCTGCTGCACTTAACCCCACTGCAGGTCTACGGAGACGAATCAGAAATAGTTGAAGCTGTAAAACAAAAATCAAGTTTCCCATACATGAAATGAGACAAGTATTGCATGGATGTCATCATAATATATAATAAATAATTTACGGAATACACACAGCCTATTTGGTACATAGAGACAAAGGCCGCCCAGTAAACAAAAAACGTTATACAACATTTTATAACGTAATATAACGTTATTTAACGCTTCTCTAAGGCTCCTTACTATGGCATAACGTTATATAAAGTTTTATAACGTTATTTTGACGTAAAATAACGTTTTTTTGTTAGCTGGGCTATGGCTAGAGGCTCATTTTGGATTGTTCCTCCCTGGGTGAGACTGGGGCCATATCCCATAAGCTGAAGGCTGAGTGGAATGCGGCCCCAGTCTCACTGAGGGAGAAAATAACCCAAAATAAGAATCACCATGTACATTTGCCTTTATTTCAAGCCATAATTGGTTTAAAACAAGTTATTAATTATGATCTACTTCGGCCGTGGACATGTTAACTTACCATGGTGATGTCATTGGCAAGCCATGATGACATCACCGGCCATTAAATACTGGAACATTTTATTCCATAGGGGGGCATGGGATACAATAATTCTAGATTTTAAGCATATTAATGCTCGTATCTGGCATGAAATAATTGTACTTACCAATTGTTTATATTCAAAATTGGGTGCCTTGAAAGTTAAGCCGTACACAACTCCGATGCATGAATAGATCTGTACATTACAAAAAAACGTAAATGCAGTTTGATGAATAATACAATCTTGACATGGTGTTAACCTAATTATAGTTGCTAGCTCCTAAACTTACTCTCACACATATACCTTCCATGAACGTTTTCGTCTACTAGCAATGACAATCTGTTCCCACCATATTTCTTCACTGGGCTCTGCTCTCAAACAGGGTCTTCACTACGCGGTTCAAATTGATATTATCTGCTCGTCAATTTTTTCTACAGGATCATGAGGTAACGCTTAAATACTTTCATCTGTACTGGTATTGATTAAAAAACACTAAACGAAATAACCACAATCATATTGGAACATTGCATGGTACATTGCATGGTACACATGTATACGTCACGATTAATCAGTCACCATACAATCACTGCATGGGGTATAGGGTAGACTGACCTAAAGGTAACCACGTACCATGAGATGTCCACCTTAATTTTGTAGTCATTCATGCATGATAAGCCCTGTTTTTGTGTATCATAGTACACTTTAAGTGATACACTTTCCAGCAAAGGACAAATAAAGACAATACCATACATAAATAACTACAAAATTAAGGTGGATATATCATGGTATATGGTTACCTTTAGGTCAGTCTACCCTAGTCGTGCAGCTGGATGGATTATCAACTAATGAAATAGCCCCATGCAGTGACAGAAACAGACAGGGGTCCACAAGAGACCCTCCTCCTGGAAAATACCCAGATATTTCTATCCATGGTGCAAAACATTTCGATACCATCACTGGCAGTGAGAATGTATTGTGGAATCGGCTCAGTATCCTGGAAAAGGATAACCCCCCAATATATAACTACAGGTGAATAGAGTATTGTAAATTACATGTTGAAATTCACACATGGAACAATACTCACTGACCTCTGTATTCACCAACATGGGTATGATTCCTGTTATACTCAATCCAACAGTGAAGCAAAATGAATAAGCTATGAAGGTGGGTTTAGATCCTCCCTCTTTATCCACAGCAGCTACATACATTTGTTGGCAGAGGGCAGATGTGATATAAACCATGGTAGTTCCTAAGAAGATGCTAAAGCAGTTGTCCATTTGTTTGAGAGCATTCAGACACTTTTCGTGAGTTTCTCTTAGATTTTCTAGGGATTCTTCAGAAACGGATGAGGATGTCCCTGATATTAGTATTTGGTTAAACCGACGGATGATTTTGAACACTGAGTAGCACATGAAGTTGAATATAAGTTGTTGAAGGCTAGGACATCCCAGCCTAAATCATGAAACCCTCAGCCAGGCTTGTTGAGTTTATATAACACTTCAGTTATATTTAGAATCCCCCTAACAGCATCCACCACATGCAGGCATATCCTAGCCCTGTGATCCTGTATTCCCCAGCACCAGTACCCCATGTATAAAGGCTCAGGCAACCAACAAATAGTTTGCTTGTTGTTCCTTTCCAGCAGTCCTCTGGTCTAGACAAGTTGCACTGGTGTGACCAGCAGTTGCACTCTGCCAGTGGTATAGTATTGAGTA
Source organism: Harmothoe impar (assembly GCA_947462335.1). Taxonomy (NCBI): domain Eukaryota; kingdom Metazoa; phylum Annelida; class Polychaeta; order Phyllodocida; family Polynoidae; genus Harmothoe; species Harmothoe impar. Next base: position 27,101,954 of record OX381719.1, on the reverse strand, counting down.
CTAGTGATACCCACCAGTGTACTGACTGCCACCAGTGTGCCCACAGAAAACGGTATACTCCCCCTTGAATAGGCCACATGCTACTATTTTGGGTAAAAAAAGAACATCTATACACAATGATACCATTGCACAATGTGTATACCAAGAAGCCAATATGTAATCATAAAATCTAAGAGGGTGCTATAGTTTTATCATACTTTTATAGACTATTTAATTCCAAGCAAAGCCTGATTCAAGGTCCCCCTACTGAAGTCACCTGGCCAGGACAGCATGATCACCTGGTCCCACTGCTCACTGCACCCTTCACCCATACATTGTAAAAAATGTGTATATAATCTAAACACTTTCACCGAAACATATTGATAGCAAAATCCCAATTTTTTTTTCTGTAAAGATGTGCAGGAATATGGCTGCCAGTGATGGGTGAGCTGGAACAGTGAAAAATGGTGGGCGAGGGCAGTTTGGCTAGCCCACTGGTATTACTCTTGTACTCCTTCTACAGGCTCTTCCCTATAATATACAGGCTCTTCTTATCCAAATACAGTACCTATACTGTTGTTTAACATCCATGGTAATTTAGATAATGTCAACAATAATGAGTAGATAGTGCTGTCCAGAATATTCCAGTGAGCCAGCCAAACTGGCCTTGCCCACTATTGTTTCACTTTTGTAGGCCCACCCATCACCAGCAGCCATATCCCTGTACCTGCTGACAGAAGAACGTGCATAAATACTGAGATTCAGTGAAAGTGTTAAACTTTAATGTGTTTGGGTCAATTTATGTGTTTAAATTAGAAACACTTTTTACAGTGTATGTCTGAAGGCTGTTAGCACACTCAGTCTACTAGCAGGCCTTTGGTGGGCATGAGGCCTTGTTTACAGCCACATCTGAAGGGTCACTTGGATTGGGGTCAAAATCAGCTGGGTCACATACTTTTGCCCTCTGGTGTAAAATTTGTGAAGTAAAAATCGATCTGGAATTTGAGTAGCACAGTTTAGTGGCAGAGTTATGAACTATATGCTCTACTCCTAGAGATCCTACCCTTTGAGGTAGCCATGCATAGCATGCATAAAAAAGTGATGCTTTTTCCAAAATACTTTTTATAATATAGAACAATGGACTAAAGTAAAACAGATTTCCTTCATTTGGTACCTTTTCAAAGGACATTTGATAATAAGCGAGAGGGATACAAAGAAGCATGCGTATTGAGCACCAAATCCAAGCAGCAGATTTCAGTGCTGTCATTACCTTTGAATGAACTGGTGCTGTAACTTCATGCCCACCAAATACATTGTCAATAACAGAGCAGTAAAATGAAATATGTCTATTGATGCGTGTCCAGGCAATAACCATGACAAACGTATAAATCCATGATAAGAGAAATAATGTTGGTGCAATTAAACGCACACTGCAGGTAAATCTCAGGACTGTTTCAATAATATCCAGGAGATAAAAGCAGCAATTGAAAATTATCAGAATTAAAACAAATCCACAATATATCTTTGCTACAATATCTAACACTCTGCTTCTGTTTGGGTCCTTCTGATATATCCCTGCAATAAGAAATAGTGGTGTCATGGTCTTCACTGATTTCCATGTTGGACTGGGTTGTATGTCATCACCAACATGGACACTTACATCCTGATTATTTGCTTCCATGTTAATCTGTAACATATTAAATTAATAGAAACTACCCAGCAGTAGTGAGGCTTAGAACTACTGCTGCATATGTGACTATTAAGAGGGAAATCAGTTCCTGCTTATCTGTGAACCAGTTGATGTGACTCACATGTTTTAATTGAATTCCCTCCAAAGTGTAATATGATAGTTTAAAAGGTTCCATGGTGATGGACTGTGTAAATTTACCTATGGCTGTACCACCCCGTGGTTGAACTGGTGGGGAGTAAAGTCTGGAACATCTACCAATCTAGATAGTGCATGAGAAGCTATGGTTTTTGATCTCTGATTGATCAACTTGTCTATTACACCCTCATCAAATTAGGAAGAATCTCTCTGGTTAAACTCAGGAATAGATATTTCCAGGCGATTAATAAATGCGAGATTCCTAGGGCTCTAAAGGTTTCAGAACCCAGTAATACACTGTTCAAAGGGAACCATACTTACTAGATAAATATCTCTAATAAATGCCATATCTTCAGTAAGCTAAGAAGCAAGATCTGTTTCAGAATATTGCACTTTTTTTCTTTTATAAAACGTATCACTCAGACAAACCAATCAGCTTAGATGTCGTTTATTAGCATAGTGGTGTTGTGTGTTGCTATGGTGTTAGTGTTGACATGAAGGTGTCAGTGGCTTGGTTGCTATAGTGTCAGTGCTGACATGAAAGTGTCAGTGGCTTGGTTGCTATAGTGTCAGTGCTGACATGAAGGTGTCAGTGGTTTGGTTGCTATGGTGTCAGTGTTGACATGAAGGTGTCAGTGGCTTGGTTGCTATGGTGTCAGTGCTGACATGAAAGTGTCAGTGGCTTGGTTGCTATGGTGTCAGTGCTGACATGAAGGTGTCAGTGGCTTGGTTGCTATGGTGTCAGTGCTGACATGAAAGTGTCAGTGGATTGGTTGCCATGGTGTCAGTGTTGACATGGAGGTGTCAGTGGTATTGTTGGTTGCTATGGTATCAGTGTTGACATGAAGGTGTCAGTGGTGTTGTTTGTCAGGCTGACACAAGGTGCAGAAGGTGCCATTTGAAATATTACAATGGTGTAAGTCAGCAGAGATCCAACAACCTGAAAGTATGTGATGCGGTGTTCATTTTATATAGGCGTATTAGAGTTACTTGAGTAAAGAATGAATTGTGGGTGAAACAAGTTATTTGTTTTCTATCGATAACAAAATGCATTTGAAATCATTATATGTGTGCAGCTTGGTAATACTTTTGTAATAGGAACCACCTTGTTTGCCCATTCCGTTAACAATTTTACTATTGCCAATGGCTATAATCTCAACTGCTTTCATGACACAAGATAGATATTTAACAGGATACAATTATTGAAAGCTCAAAGAAACATGGATAAGTTCCAAATTTGAATGCCCAAAAAGGTTCATCATAATTTATTGGTGGCCAAATGAACATAACTTACTGTTAGTAGGAAAGATCGATCAATAATGGCACATCCCGCTGCACTTAATCCTACTACAGGTCCACTGAGACGAGACAGAAATAGTTGAACCTGTAAAACACATCAAGTTTCCCATTATGAAATGAGGTTTGTATTTGATGTCCTTGTAGCATACATAGGGTAACCTTCAATTATTTCTATACTACGTTATTATTGACATCCAGACTGTGATGTCACATGGGTACCTCCCCTCCTGGACACTCAAGATAGTTTACCCTGTAAGTATGATTGTGACAATATACCATTGCGTCAGTCTGTGACTACCACTATTTTTTAAAACAGTTCAAAATACCTCTATGATTGATTCTTGGTAAAATCCCATCATCTTAATTAGCTGTGGATAATTCATGAAATACACAAAACGTATTTGGTATTAACACTTACCAATTGCCTATATTTAAAAGTGGGTGCCTTGAAAGCTAAGTTATACACAGCATCAAAGCAGGGATGGATCTGTAAATTGTAAAAAGAAATACTTTACAGTGTAACACTTTACAGTATATTGTAAATAATAACATAAGGTTGAATCAGATATTGACCAATATTCACTGACCTCTGTATTCACAACCATAGTTACAATTCCTGTAATAGATGACCCAATTATGAAGCAAGCAATCATACATCTTAAGATGAATTTCGACCTATCCAATGCATCCAGGGCAGCTATATAAATAAACAAGCTGATAGTAGTTGAAATATAAAGGATGGTAGCTCCGAGGAAGTTATTAAAACAGTTGTCCATTTTCTTGAGAGCATCCAAAAACTTTTCATGTGTCTCCCTCAGATTTTCCAGGGATTCTTCAGAAATGAATGACGATGTCCCTGATGATAGTATATTGTTAAACCTACGGAGGTTTTGGAGCATTGAATAGCACATGAAATTGAAGGCAAATTGTGGAGGTAGCCATGAATAGAACGCATAAAAAAGCGATGCCCTTTCTAGAATAGTCTTGACTTTGTGTAACACTGGGCCAAAGTAAAATATATTTCCTCCATTTGGCTCCTTTTCAATAGATGATATTTCCCCATAGCAGAGAATGATGCAAATCACCATACATATTGAGCACCAGGTCCAAGCAGCATATGTCAGCACTGTCATAATTCTTGATGGAGTTGAAGCTGTAACTTCATGGTCAGCAAATACATTGTCAATAGCAGAACAATTATAAGAAAGGCGACTATTGATGCGTATCCAGGCAATATCCATGACAAAAGAATAAATCCATGCTGAAAGAAATAACATTTGTCTAATTAAATCCCCACTGCAGGTGAATCTCATGGCAGAATAAATAGTGCCCAGGAGACAGTTAAAACAATTGAAGGTAATCAGAATTAAAACAAATCCACAATATATCTTTGCCATAATATCCAAGCCCTTTCTCCTGTTTGGGTCCTTCTGATATAAACCTGCAATAAGAAACAGCGGTGTCAGGATCTTCAAAGATTTCCATGTTGAACTATCCTGTATATTATCCCCAATATCTACACGGGTATCAGGACTGCTTAGTTCCATATTCATTGGTAACATAATTTAGGTCAAAAACAGTTCTCAGTGGTGCTTAGGCCTACTGTTGCATAAGTGACTATCAGGCGGGAAATCAGCTTCTTTATGCACATATATGTCCGTGAACCGGCGGATGTGCGCGACATGCCACTTTGATTTCCTTTCAACATGTAATATAATACTTTAAAAGCTTCCCTGCTAACGGACTGTTGACAAAGATAATCAAATATTGGAAAAAGCTGCGCAATGATACTGAAGTATGATATCTTTATCGGCCAGAATGCAGCTACAAACAAAGGCATACATACAGAACAAACACATACTAGTGAGACAACATACAAAGGTATTTGAAATCAAAACAACAAACTATACAGCTATTAGGAGACCATTTAGATGGCTTCCGTTGTTATCACAATTCATTATCACAACATCTCCCTCTATAAGGCAGTCAACATCAGCCTGAATAATACCATCTCTCCTATCTGTACCCTACAAATTAACAACTGTGCTATTAAGCTAATTCATGGCATTGCGCCACCTCTTTACTGTTATTTCTGTTTTTATTTTATTTAGTTTTTTTTTATTCAAGAAATTATTCAAGAAATTATTCAAGAAATTACAATACAATACACACTATCCCCTATCAGACTGTCAGAAAGTAAATCTACTTATTGTACAAGAGTATTTAGGAAAATACCCCCATAAGTATAACATGTCACTTATCACAAGAGAAACAACGCATCACAGTAGGATCTTAGGTATTTCTTTTGTGTGCACATGATCGCTGCTCACGTGTCAGCTTGTACCGAACCAATTTGCCACCACACAGCGGCTTGAATGACCCAACTTTCAGGATGTGGAGAATGTCAGAGGGGAGATTAAGTAAATCTATACCGTATTGGCCCATAGTAGCATCTTGGCTTTTATTAATTTCAATTCCAGAACGAGAGGACCTCATACAGTTTTGTGTAAAACTTCACTCTTATTGCTTAAATGTCATTCATTATTTGACTATCTAGAACACTACTAGACAAACTGAATGTAGATCCGTCTAACTTTAAAATTAGTATATCCGACAATTGAATTCTGTGAATCCCACTAAAGGTCTTTCCATTAAGTTTGACAATATCATCCTTGAAGTTTGATTGGTGATAATTCATATCGTAGGCTGGGACTGGTATTTTCACTCATAATGATGTTCCTGGATAATGGGAGTGATATCAAAGTGTGTAGAACCAAGATCTTAACAGATACTACCAGATAAGAACTTCAGGAAGTTACCTCTGATCTTCTATAAGAGATAAGCTATGTACATACATGAGTTGCACACTCTTAAACATGCACAGGATATGATAAGGGGGAATTCAAATAGCCAATATTCTCTCACCTACACCCGAGTTCCATTGGTCACTTACAAAAGTGAATGAGATACATTTGTCAGGTACTATAATCATTTCATTGTGATTATATAACCTCTTGTTCCTATGTACATCTGTTTTGATTGTAGACTTAAAATATCATCTATCATGATGTGTCTCAGCCAGTAAAGATATTTAAACATTAAACTTCTTTTTCTTACCTTTACGGGTTTAAAAAAGTCTGTACCCTCAGTGAAGATATAATATAATCTATCGGACAGGGCCTGTTTGACCTGAGTAGCTGTTTTATATCTAAAAGGTTGTTCACGATGATTACAAGCATAAATAACTTTCAAGAGTTTGAGTCCACAGCAACTGTTAAAAAGCTAGCCATTCAACAGTCATTAATAATATAATATATAACATATAATTATGTGGGTGGATGTCTATTCTATAACAGAGGAGGAATCAAAGCGGCAGCTACCTTTATAATCTGTGATATCAATACATGTACCAAATTTATACAATACATGTGGACCAAAAAGGGTTAGCAAGTTATAGAGCTGTTATAAAATAATGGTCACCAAAATGTTGTCTAGTGGAACTTGGACATTACAATTATGTGACAAAGTCCATGGACGGTTTATGACCATGTGGGTCTTCAGTATATCTAACAGGATAAACTGGAAAATTGACTACCGCATACATTTAGATATATGCAGGGGTTTCTAATATCAGGATGAAATATGGCTCTCAGCGAAGTGGATGTTGAAAATATCGTGGACGAACATAGGCCAGAACTGTTGGAGGTAATTCGTCCAGATGCATACCTTTTTGCAGAACTGAGAAAGCGAAGAGTCATATCCCACCATCTTTGCTTCGGACTACAGGTATGATTTAATATATGCTTTCCTTTCCCTACAACTCTAGTCTATTAGTATAGTAAATGTCGTGATCTTTTACATATCAACATCACACTTGTGTTTTAGAATGGACCTCAATGTACAACAGTTGACGATATATTGGATATCATTCGTGCCGGGACGGTGGGACAATTTACAAAATTCATCGATTCATTGAGAGCCGGACACCAGGAAGTGGCAGCTTTACTATTGCAAAGTGGTATTGGTACATGGAATAATAATCAATCTAATAGCATTCATTTCATATTTTGCTATTTTTCTTTTGCTATTATTCATTACTTTGATAACTTAGTCATCTGCATAGTAAAGCAAATACAAATCAAATCTACTCATTTAAGTACAGATATACTGAGGTGAAGGTGAACCAAAAGCACTGCCAAACATTCATGTGAGAGTGCTTTTGGAGACTCCTACTTTTTCCTCAGTGTAACTTAAATAGGCATATACAGAAACAGTGACTGTTTCTAGAAATGATAAATCTAATTAGTGTTCCACTATATATATTTTCTATAAACCGAGTTATTCCCAATGTATAACATGCATTGCCAAGACTCTTTTCATTATGTTAGTCGTAACCCGGATCCTTCCATTGCTATGTGCAGATTCAAGACTTGGATATATGTCAGAATTATGCATTTTGTCACCAGACAAGGAGACTCCTCCATCTGACTGTGAACCACTGACTTTTAATGAAATGCTATGTACTACTAACTGGGGTGAGGTGTGGCGTGGTATGTATGACACAGACAAAATATATCTTTTAAATATCTCCTTTATTAAAGTTGTAGTGCATATGATATATGACATTGATACCAAGGGTTGCAGTCCTGCCTGAAGAATCACTAACGGCTTAATTAAAGTGAGGAAAGGGGTGTGGCCTTGCCCCCGGGGGTATTGTTGGATTCCACAGAGTTTTCTGTAGAAATATCCTTGCCATTATGGTCTATCTAAAATATCTTTTGTAACAGAGATACACAGCTCTATCTTTACGTCTTGATAGGACAAAGGTCAGTGTATATTCTCTAAATCTACTACCACAGAAACATGGGATGGAAAAACTTTAGCATGCATCAAGAGCTTCGAAAATTCTGGGCAATACAAACAATCAATCCTTCAGGAGTTCAATTATGTTCTGCCACTGAAACATGAGAACTTGGTTAAGTTCATTGCTCTATGCTCACAAGATAACAAGCTCTACATAGTCACAGAGTTTGTACAGTATGGATCGCTCCTCTCACATCTACGTGAACTGGATGGGCAGGAAGCCTGCCTCTCTCAGCTTATAGATATGGCAGGTCAGGTTAGTATTTAGGTTGGTTTTATTTTATTGATTTTCATAAAGCGTCTGAACCAGTTAATGCCTGTCAGCCTGTCACGCCCCTATGCACTAAAATCCTTTTACAATAATAACACTTCTGTATTAAGTATAGACGTTGTTCTGATCATTACAATTAAAGAAAGGTCTTGGACGTCTTTTTGCAATTTTATTTTCAGATTGCAAATGGCATGGCATACCTTGAACAATTTAACTTCATCCACCGATACCTGAAGTTACAGAATGTCTTACTAGGAGCAAGCAATGTTGTAAAGGTGGCTCTAAAAATACACCAAGATATCTCAGACAAAAGAGGAGGTGAGTCAATAAGTACAAGGATATGTTATTTTACCTAGCATCTGTTTGCATTGTATGTACAATGGACTGTACTAGCCATGGCCACCTAGTAATTGCCTCAGGAACAACATAACTAATAGTTCGTCAATACTGCTTTTACTAGTAGGACTGATTAACTGAAAAATAGTTTGGCTTCGAAAGAAGTCATTCAGATTAAAAGGCAATTGAATTTTTTGGTGAAAAATGTCCATACCCTCTCAAGCCTAGCATTCAGCCCTGCCACTTCCGGTCTAGCAAAGGTCGCCCTACCTTGGTCTCGTCTGCCTGTACTACTGGACTTATCAACTCCATACTGATAGTCAATGATAGCATGCCACAAAATCTCCATTAATTGTTTCACTCATTTTAGGAAGCCATAATTCAAACCGCTGGACCGCTCCTGAAGGGTTGTTAAAGAACGCATACAGCACAGCATCTGATGTCTGGTCCTATGGGGTTCTTCTGTATGAGCTGTTCACCATTGGGGAGTTCCCCTATTCAGGTGGGCTTTACAATGCAGTATGTCATATGCCAAATGTGGTATTTCATGAGTGTATCATAACTGGGAATATGAGGATAGAATTGTTGGAGCCTATGATTCCAATTTCCATCACTCCATTTCAATACTAAGTTCAAGTTCAATATACTTTACTGAGTACTTCCATGAACATCTTATTCTGACTCAACAATGGGCCGACCTCGGTGACAATAAGTAGGCCTATGTTCTACAATTATATTCACTTGTATGTAAAGTTATGAATGTAGTATCAAATATAAACAATGTACATTTGTCCTCATTTATGAATAAACATAATATTATGTCATACTGTATCTGTGTTAGTATTTGTCCTTATAGACTTAACAATCTGTACCGGTATTGCTGGCGAACAGGACAAGTCTAGTGCCAATACAATAAATTACTGCAAATATATATTTCATTTTAGAGTGTGGTCTAGTATATAGTCACTAACGACTTCAATATATTCATTAGGTTCTTCATTAGATTCTTCATGTCAAAAGAAAAATTTGCGATGCAACAAAATATATTATCATTTACATTTAACCTTTTCACTCTCATTTAATGTTTAAGGTTTGACTGATGCGGAGGTGATTGAATACGTTGAAAACGGGTACTGCTTGACAAGACCCCTCTGCAGCACTGATGCAATATATGCCATGATGCTAAGCTGTTGGAATCCTGATCCTTTAAACCGACCGAGTTTCTTGAGTCTGTGCTCGGACAAAAGATGTGAGTATTCAACATATAATAGCAGACTCTCATAACACATATATATATTGCACCTATCAAAATAATAAAGGGCCTGTTACACTGGCGGCACTAACTTGCTGCAGGGGTGTCAGAAGCAACTTGAGTTTGGGGGGGCCAAACACAGGTTTAGAAGGGTGCGCAATTGGGAGCGTTAAAAGGGACACATTGATAAATTCATAGAAGGTCTGGGGGCATTGCCCCCAAGGAGATTTTTGAACATTTTGACATGATTTTGTGCATTTTAAGGTCAATTTGAGGGTATTTCTTTTATAAAACTACAGAGTAATGAACATAGTTCATTAGCATTTCCAATATTTTGGCCGGGCCAAAAGATACTCTGGCATGGGGGGGGGGGGGGCAGGGCCCCCGTGCCCCCCCCCTGTTCCGACACCCCTGCACTGGTAGCTTTTGCTGCAGCAAGTAGTTGTGGCAAGCTGCAACAAGTTTTGGCCCTGTTACACTAACTGCATCTGATGCACAGCAAGGTCTGCGGCATATGCAGTGCGGCAGATGTCGCTAGTGTAACAGGCCCTTTTAGGTTTTAAAAATGATATCACTCATGTTGACCTTGTCTCTACAGTTGACATATCGGGGCACCTCGAAGGAGTTGAAGAGAGGAACGAGGCTTACAACATGGACCGCATTCGTAAATTAACCCTACTGAATGAGCCCTTTGCAAAAGACCTGGGGTAAGGATAATTAGTGTTGTTTTTTGCACAAACAGTATAACCTAATATTAATAGAATAATAAGAAATAATGAATGAGTATGTCAGACTTCTCTATCCCGCTCCATCATTTACACTTTCTGCTGTCCTGTGTTATTTCAATTTGGCGTTTTATCTGATGAATTCTCTCACACACGTTTTTATTTTTCTAACAGTGAATTTCAATCTAACAGCGCATGGGAGTCGCATGTGTGACCTCAGGAAGAATTGGTGGTCTTTTATCTACTACAAAAAGAGATCTAGATGTAAATAAAAGTCAGGATCATAGACGGAAATCTCATAACTATGTACATATTATAGTTTATCATATAATATCCGTCTCTGTATTACATAATGTTAAAATCATTCTCCATTAGAAAAACCTACCGTATTTCTAGAAAGACATTATTATGGACTCAATGGAGACACTGCCTAACGCTCGGTTGGGGGGGGGAGTAAGACTAAATATAGCATGCAGTTAACTTCGCTTGGTGCCTTAGTCACGGCTAAATCCCCTTAATCTAATAAAAAAATGTGTGTATTGATAAATGTAATCGCACTTATGCATTGAAGTGATGGTCTACTATGGCCAACCTAAACAGGTACAGCGCCAATGGTTATAAATTCTATCACCAGATGGCCTTGCAGGATGGGAAGTATAGTAAACAATAAGGGATATCATCAGATAGTCATAACATAAAGGAAATGTGTAATAGTATTGACATACAAGGAATAGATGAACTGTTCAAATAGTATTTAGAGACTTGTTTGCTTGTATACATGAGTATGACTACACAATACTATGGTTAAATGAACTATTAAACATAGTATACAACTGGTATATTGGCTAATCTGTTCGTTCCATAGACTACCGTAAAACCTCGCGTATAAGCCTAACTCGCGTATAAGCCGCCCCCCGACTTTAGGCCGATCCTATAAGCCGTAGAAGGCTTCTGAATGAGTCCTAGGATAAACTCGCGTATTAGCCGCACCCCTAACGTTGACCTAACTGAGTTGGTGTAATTGTAAGGGGCCTTCCTCCCGGCCCGTGAGCCCTCTACTACAGAAGCCCTACCACACCCTGTCAGCTTTATCCCCGTCGGATTAGCCGTACCTCCCGTTCTGTTTGTTTGTGTGAGGGGGGGGGGACTGTTGCGTCGCACTGTGTGTGTGTGTGGGGGGGGGGGGGTGCTCAAAATCCAATGTGTATTGTTAGTGTTAGAATGCTAGTAGGGATTAGCGCCAATCTGCATTGTCTTGCACTGAGGTGCGATAAACCTCAGGCATTGACACTGCCCACTCAGCTGACATGCACTTACCCCCCCCCCCCCCTCGCCACTTCCCTGTGACTCGTGGGTAATGTTAGGGCCATTTTATGGTGATTATTTAAATTGACATTTGGAAAAACTCGCGCACAAGCCGCACCCCGACTTTGGGCCGATCCTATAAGCCGCACTGCCGATCTGACTCGCGTACTAGCCGCGGCTTCTACGCGAGGTTTTACGGTAGGTCTGTTTTCCAGCTGGGATATATGAACCATGCCATCTGAGCTCTACCCCCTAGCACAGCTACGCCAGTTTTATTCCCTTAGGACATTTGTGACCCAAAAAGCTAAAAGACCATTATGCGGGAGATTTCTAGCTCTGGCTTTGGCCACCAGGGGCCACCAGGATTGCAAGAGAATGCTAAATACCTGGTAAAATGATATCTTTTTATGTAGAATACATCCCATATTTGGAATGTGAGAAAAATGACGTTTTCTATGGAAAATGAGCACATATGACACTTTTTAGTTGCCATGGAAACGATTCGATTACACAAAAATGGAGGAAAATTGCTTTTGTTTTTGAAAGAATCTCCATATGAATTCCGTATTTAGAAGTCATATGTAGGTACTTTTTTTTTGGATGAGGTGAAATGGGTCCCTGGATGTAATATTATAACCCCTGACATGAGGTAATGTCCGGGGGTAATTGTCCTAGAACCGTTCAAACAGGAATTGCAAGAGCATGGTAGACTACCGTAAAACCTCGCGTATAAGCCTAACTCGCGTATAAGCCGCACCCCGAGTTTGGTGCGATCCTTTAAGCCGCAGAGGCCATCTGAGAATTGTTAATTTGGTACTGTAGTATAGTTATAAAAACCCTATATAGGCATGTTTGGTATCAAAAGAAAGCTGAGTCTGATTCGCGTACAAGCCGCGGCTTATACGCGAGGTTTTACGGGGGGGGGGGTATGCCAAATTCAAGATATTGATTTTAGGAAGTATGTTCAATGTACTTAATTGTGTTGTCACAATATTGTTAAACAGTCCACATGGACAGAAGGTCAAGGGACATATTGTTCTTATGAGTGCATAACCAGCATATCAATGCATATCCAGCATATCAATTTACATCTAAATCTAGCATGGATATCATATCATAATCAGATAAGCATCCTACGCAATTGCTACAGTGCATTGTCTATGCCATGATCTATCTTTGACATCTCTAAACACATTCTATGAATACATATCCATAATTTGGGTAAATATTTTTTTCATTTTTCAAGGGGAATGTTGAAAAATAGATGGCTGAAAATCTATGAAAGGATTAAACCGAAATTCATATGGTAGTGATATTTTCTCATGGATGTGACTAGTTCAATTTTCTGTTGCTCCCTAAATGCAATGAGATTTCTTCAAAAAAAGGTTATTATCCACAGCCTTTAAATAGTAACTAATCTAGTTGAAATCTCAATTTCTCGTTCAAAGGACATACAAAACTCCTTAATTCCATATTGCTATAGGAAAGCAGCTGACCCTATACGTATAGTGCATAAGGTGAAGGGTTGCTGTCCCTCTAGTCAAACCATCTTTCCTGATTGTGTATAGTTTAGTATAGTACACATGCCACTGTTCTAATCAATATCATAACTCACATACATATGTCCGACCATGCAGGAGCAAGAACATAGAAGAGGTCAGTACTGAATCGGCACATGGATGTAACTTTATAATCATTATGTTATGCTATGGCATGTGTTGATGTGCCCTCTTGTCAAAACAGTTGATAAGCAAGGGGACTCCCCGCAGTTAATGGTGTGTTTACTCCGCTTGTTTGAAATTTGAATTAATTATGCCTCAGTCCTGCAGTCTAATTCTACATCATATGGTTGTGAAATGCATTCATCTAAACTCGGTTGACATAGTACATCTGACAGTTAACTATCATTGTGCACTAGACAAACCGAGATAGCTTGGATGGTTTCGATGGCATATTCTGTTGCAACACACAAGGCATTATTCGATCCAGCAATGCGGAAGTAATCAATATTGCTATTGATTTGGCATGGGTAATCCCCGAGATAAGAGTTGGGTTTGAAACCATATCCACAGCAGTTGTATGCATTTTCCATCCGACTTTCAACAATCCTTAGGCCAAATAAAAGAATGTTTCTTTAGGGGTTGATTACCTTATACTCTGGTCATGGGCAGCTATGGCTTGTTAAAAAAAGAGGTAAAATAAGCAGGACATAGACCATGTCAGATTCATGTGCCCCTTTCAAGGGGCCTTTTCTAGAATACAAGCATCCCACGTGAACATACAGATCAAAATCATCTAAACATAACATAACATAATACATGATCAAATTTGCAACGTAGGACAGGGTAGCCTGAAACACACCCTTAGTGATATTAGGTCCCAGAAATCAATTGAAAAAAAGAGTATTTAAGTGCATGGATAGATGTGTTGCTCATCAGAGAGTAGTTATTCCAGGGCAAAGACACAGTGAGAGATACATGTCTAGTGAACATGTCTAAATCGGAGTTGTCAGAAGAAAAGAGAATCCTGCTAGATGAAATTCGACCAAAGCTTCTACAAGCTATTCAACTAAATGTGCAACTGTCTGCAGAACTAGTGAGCGTCAAAGTATTCCGTCACGATCAATGCAAGAGATGGCGGGTGAGTGGAACATTTTTCACTAATATTAACTAGGCATATATATTATGATCGATTGACTACAAAACAAGATTTATTTCACAACAAAGGGTTTGCTCCAGGGCTTTGCAGTAAGATGAAATGTCTTCCAACTGTTTTCAATAGAATCCCACCAAGAGTTAATGGCAAGAGCGGTAAGAGTAAGTTATATTTCCTTATTGCTGGGAACATAGGCCAACTCGTAAACTGCGTCTGCCTCCCTCTACCTAATCATGAGCCCACTCTTTCGTTCTTCTCACCCCTATCTATCTCTGTTTTGTCTGTGTGTGTGTGTCTCGCTCTCTCACTTATACTTCCTCTCTCACTCTGTCTCACCCTTTAATTGGGGGGTTTCACCAGTGTTTGATAGCTATATTGGGGGATAATCAAGTTAACTGTGTTGATAATTCAATTTATGTTGGTAAGAAATGTGTGTAGCTAAAAAGCGATTAAAGATTAAATTAGAATGGACGAAGAGAGTACTTTTCATAGTTGTATTTGCCAGCAACTATCATTTTCATAAAACATGATTTGTTTAAGTTCTGGAAAATTCTATTTAGCAAAGGGTAACACTACATGAACAGCCTTTCAGGTACAAAATCAATATGACCAAGAGTGAATCACATACGGTACATTGACTAGTTACTCTTCAAGTGTTTACATAATATGTACGTGAGCAAAACATATTCCCAATCAATCTAGGCCTACTTATAGTCATACAAATAAAAGATGGCAGGTGTCAAACTCAATGAACCTGTATGACAGTTGATAACTTATATGACAGTAACGACCTATATTTTTAATGTCAAACTACTATGGACCAAGATTATTTGAGGGTACTCCAGATGTGTTTCAATGTAACAATAGATAGCTTGATAGAGCATGGAACCTGGGGTAAGATGCATTTTTCTTCATTCCCAGGAAGACAAACCTCATGATGAAGGAATAAGTGACATGTTAGACACTATCCGTGCTGGAACGCTGAAGCAACTTCACGGCTTCATAGAATGTCTCGAGCGAACAGGTCAATCGGCTGCTGCAGAATTGCTACAGGAAGAAGGCAGTAAGCACCATCATATATTTAGAGCTTGTAAACTCAGTGTATAGAGCCTCTTTATACGACCATCAATGCATTTCATGACTCTTAGAACTCACTACAGATTGCGCCACTGCTATAGGGCCTCTGAAGAGGAGGACTATACACGCAGGGGAGGGCGTGTTATCTCTTCATATGCTCATATCATTCAATGGATATTGCATGGACTTAATTCATGTATACTGATATGGGGTGGACATATAATTTTATTTTAAATGGAATACGGCAGTGCCATTGACTTAACCAAGGAAGGCCGTATTGCACCCCCCCCGTTAAATAGCCTATGGCCGTATTTCATGGCCAAACTTTGCGGTTTGTTTACATTTATATGGTGTAGAAAAAGCTAATATAGGCTTCCCCCCATCATAATTTTGGTATTTTGAATCGAAAAACATAAAAAATAAACTCAAAGGTACACTCGTTTAAGTCTATTGAAAATATCATCCTATTGCCTATGGCCTCGTGAAATATGGCCCGAGGTCAACGCGTGAAATAACCCAGTCAACAGACTAAAACTCGTGCACCTTTGTCTATATATATATATGTATATCAATTGATCATTTGCTCAATATGCCCGAGTTGATATTCAGAATTGAAGGAAATCACTTTAGTGAGGGTATGTAAGGTTCGAGCATAAATTTGATATTTACACAGGTTACTAAGCAATTATATTATAATACTGCAATTATTCACAATGGCAATAGGATAGTGAAATCATTTTGTCCCATCATGATTATTTTGAATATAGCATAAAATATAGTAAAAATTTCTCTGGCCGATGAATTAAATAGGTTCAGACCATTACAATGTGATTTGAAGGAATCTTGGCGCATGAATCTCGAACTAGATAAAATGTTATTCAAAAACGATAGCTATATATAATGATATATAAATATGAGAAGTGACAATTGATCAACATTTTGATTATAGAGGGATCTGTAATATCGGATATCGCACACAACCTATTTGAAGGTATCTTGATAAGAAATCCTGGATGTGCATAACTATTTCCTTCACCTCTAACCATGAGATAACTTTTTAGTTCCAGGAGATATGAGACGTAAGCCCGTCATGAGACATAGTAACGGATCTCCTTCCGGTAAAATGATGTAAGTTATATCATTTACTGACTTAAGCCTGCCACACGGGCATAACCATCCTTATTCAAATCCACCAGTGGGTCCTCATGTGACATTATCTGAGGCAGAACAGTTTATCTATATCGGTCATTATCCACATCGATGAGAAAGGTCAATTATTATCAGTATTAGACCAGTCTATATTTTAGACACTCTTCAAACTTAATCATCTCAGACAATACACCAATTGATACAAGGGATCATAAGATATTTTCGATTGTATGATTTAGACGGAAACGCCTAAAATCCCTAGAGAAGTTTTAAAGTCAAGCCTATAGATGTATTAATTTGGCCAAGCGTTCATGTATATTAAACATGCTAACTTTTACCACTACTTTATATTTTCTGTAAATACATGGTATATGATGATTTAAATGTCATCTAGCTAGTACTGTAGAGTTTAATCTGTGGGAGGGGGTACATTATCAGAGGTAAGGTGAGAGTATTGATCACAAGTCACGTAAGATGTTTCACACACCTTGATATCACTGCAATAGCAATTAAGACCATTAATGTGATTGTCATAATATTATTTTCTATTCCAGACGTGAAGTTGCATCATGTCCTGACCCTATGAAGGGTAAGAACAGTGCGATCTTAATTTCCATATAAAATAATTTTTGATTACATTCGCATGCTAAATAGATAAATATGTGAGAGGATTAGATTATACAGTATTCATCCTTAAGTTTTAATAGAGAGGAACTCATGTCAATCTTTCATAATAATTTAGTATGGTGCATATACTACGACCTATTATAATTATACTCCACAAATGAAAAACAACACTGAGGGGATTTGCTGTGTCAACCACGGGCAGAACATGTGATTATTTGGTATCAAATAATCACTTCATAGCGATGCAACATAACATTCAATTTGAAGATATTACACAAGTCCCTTGTGATAAAGCTTTTCCTTAGCTAATAATGCAGCCTTATATATCACTCTTGAAGCATTTGACAACTCAAATTTTCAACATACTTTGTAGGGACAGAAGTCTCTTGTGTTGGGTGGTAAACTAGATAAGAAAACCAGTGTGATACCTCCTCCCCTCCTAGTGTGTGACTAGACATTGCAGTGAAGTAATAATGAAGTGGTCAGTATCAGGTGTGGGGTTGTAGTTCAGTGGTCGATCTAGAGCAGCTGCAGAAGGCCCCGGGTTTCGTTCCCAAGACATTTTCCACAACCTTTATATTCATATTTTCATTATTATTATTAACTCCTGATATCCATTTTAGTGGGATGCATTGGCGTGGCAATATTTGACAGCCAAGATGATTCAAGGAATAACAAGGCGTTCTTCCTCGTTGGCGACCTGCTGACTATCGTAGATGACTCGTAAGCACAGTAATAATTTTGTACTTCATCTTCTTCATTCTTGATCAAATTCTAAGCCAAGTAGTCTTACATAAAGATACTTAGTTCCCCAAATCATTTATATTGAAATACTTCAAATAGACTGTGATATACCTTGTCCTCTATGATGGTATATTTTCAGTGGTAAGCTGCCGATTGCAAGAAACAACAAAACAAAGAGTACTGGTACAATCAGACCAGATTTCATAAAACTCACTGGGAAAAAAGCAGGGTAAGTCACCTATTCTATCACTGCCACTTCTGAAAAACTCTAATGCAATATCATAAGAATAATATAAAGTGACCCCTCAGTTATTTGACCATATACAAAATGTATTTGGCACTGACGGAACAACTCACCATACAACTCGCCGTACAAGTAGAAACTTTCTGCCAATATCTATATTAAAAAAACTCAATCTAGAAATTTTAACCATATGAAAAAATAATTGTTGTTTAGCTTGCAGCCAACTCGATCGGCCTCTGAAAAGGTACCAGAAAGACATAGATGTGAGGATAGTGGTCCCACTCCAGGGCAAGGTCAGTACATAATGTATACAGTTTTATTCAAAATTTTGCAAATCGCTAGGTACAATTTTTACAAGAACTACATTCACAGGAAATAGAAATATCTTACTATACAGTGTAAAACATGAGCAGCTTATGCGCTTTTGCTCTGCAGAAGATGCTACTTTCACTGGAGCGGCATCAGTCACTTGCAACAACTCAACAATTAATCGACGAACAAGTGAGTAGAACAATGTGCATGTTCATTTATAAATACATAGATATAATACATGTAGTGCTTTGATACAGACCGTTCATTTGAAATGCCTTTATTCTGATATGCACACATTCATGAGTATATTTCTGATGTTTGGGGCCTATTTTATACTGCTACTTTCCAGTTGTCATGCAGACAGTCTATTTATGAAGCTGTCACTATAATAATTATACTAAAACATATATACCTTAATCTAGAGATCATTGTTTCTAGAGCATCATTGTTTTATAACAACAACTGCCTCGGGACAAGCTACTGGTAACATGCTAGAGTATAACGATGAAGAGTCAGTGATTATCTCTAGTGATGTGTAAGTACTTGTCATAGATATGGAGAATCATATTTTTAAGAAAAGTGGTCATCGTTTTCTTGAATCTTAAAATGGATGGTATAAGTCTGTTCTAATGCTATTTCAATTACCTTTTCGCCCCTCGATGTAAAAACGCATTTTCAATGTATGAAAGAGAAGAATAAAGAATATTTTTGGACACAATAAAAATATTTGAATAAAGCCACATATATACAAAACAGTGTTCCAAATTCTAATGTCATTGACTGTGTCATTTTAATCAAATTACACTTTTGGATATTATGTTTAATGAGGATCTAAATGACCCCCAATCACATAATTCAATCTATATTTCAGTGCTGTGCGTGACACTCCTGTTTGGATGCACGTTACAAATGAATACACGGGAAGGAGCGGATTTGTGAAAAGTGAAGATATGGAATATGACAAAACAATAGACCTTACGTAAGTTTGGATCATATAATAAATGAGAAGAAAACTATATACAAAGTCAGGACTGCTGTGCACTTGGAGGAGTATGTAAATTTAGCTTTTTAGTATTGACGGTTCATTTTATCAACCTGACTATCTATCACATTGACCTACTACCCAGCTAACAAGCATATGTTACTGTACGTCAAAATAACTTCTTTAAAGTTATATAACGTTTTGTCACAATAAGGTGCCATAGGGAAACGTTATGATATATAATGTTACATAACGTTTTTTGTTTATTGGGTATGTGTTATACATGCACCTCCGAATAACCACCAATCTCTTTCTACAGGATGCAAAACCCTCTTATAAGCTCAGCAGCCCGGGGTGAAGATAATGATGGTAAGTTCTGCTGTAGTAATCAAATACTGAGTATGAGAAGTATAGGATATAATATCTGATTTCTAGATTGTACAAAGTGTTTGTTCATGAAAGATACAACAATTACATAATAGTCTAGAAGAAACAGAAACTACTGCCAATATACGTAACATTTACTGGGAATAGGGACCTTAGTGTACCCTGCACTAAGGTCCTTTTTTGCTGGTCGTCTCACATATATGTCATTGGAGGGTATTGCAAATTAGTTTAATGATCCTCTTGACACACATAAAACGGACACTTATTCAATAAAGAAAACCAGTTGACACATAAATTATGTATCCATTCATTCACTATCCACAGAGCTTCACTACTACAAAGCACTCAGTGACTCTGGCCAAGTCATAGGTGGAAAACTGGAATATCAGTCAGGAGACTCTTTCATATTTTCTGATGATGGGTAAGATTTTAAAACCTATATATTATTCAATAAATTGCATTGTGAAAAAAAGAAGACATAGAAAAGGTGTACTTCTCATAAAAAGCTTGAACAGCTAATTCCCAGCTAACAAAAATACGTTGTTTTACATCAAAATAACATTTTAAACGTTGTATAATGTTTTGCCACAATAAGAAGCCATAGACAAACGTATATAACATTGTACAACGTGTTTTGTTAACCGGGTTAGCTATAAATTTCAGGCGAATACATTTATATTTAAGGGCCCCTCAAGCAAGTAGTTCAGACAGATCGAGTTGGTAACGTTCACTTGAATATTACAGGGACTCGGTTGATAACCTCTGGTACTACGCAGAGCATGATAACACAAGACGTAAGGGCTTTGTGCAAGGCAATCACATTAAATATGTGAAAACAATAAAACCCACGTAAGTGCCATCTAATAGTCAATAGATGAACGTGTAATCTAAGATCAACTATATTTCACATTGGCTATAGCGTTCTTCAGAATATTCAATCATACTTTTTCAAGTGACCATAGTTATTTTCTTGATTGTAGTTTGACATTCTATTGTCAGTTATATATTATAATATACACCTGCAACATTTCCTGCAGGATGCAAACGTCACAGAGGAAAAGGAGTATATCGTCTTCTAAGGATAGCAATGGCAAGTTGAGCAGGATTTTCTTTTATAGGTCTATTGAATGAAAATACTGAAATCAAATCGAAGCATTTACAACCAAGGCCATCCGAAATATAGGCTATTTGTTTTTAAAGCATATATACCTAAGGCGTTATTTTTCACTTAGGTCTAAAGCAAATTGTTGTCCTTTTCTTTTAAGCTGCTCTTACTCAACGACAACGGATCGACTTCACCTTTTGTAATACAATCCTGAGCTCTTATCACACACTTAAAAACATGTCTAACATACAAAGCTGTGGCACTTTGAGATGTGCCAATACCGTTCATTGCAAAGTACAAATCTCAGTGTGAAATTATTACCATTATTACCACCTGGTGTGGAATAGATGAGCCCAGCTAGATTAGACCTCGGTTTACTTAATTCTCTTCTCATACATTTCAAAATAGTTTAAGTAATTCTTCTTCCATACATTTTCCAGATAGTGATTCAGCAACTAGAAACAATGGACGTTCATTATCCGGGTCATCAGGTTAAGTTGTCATTTTAAATTTATAAATACTATAATAGTCTGAATATAAATGCAGCCTTATTTACACTAATTTATGATTAAGTCAGAAGAAGTGAAAGGATAGTGCCATTTCTATGTCTTTTTTTTTTATTTAAAAAATTAATTAGCTTTTAATAAAATATCACTGCAGTGAACGAGCACCCATGAACACAGATGATGAAATCCCCTATGGGATCAAGTAAATCAGTTAGTCACACTTTTGCAAAAGTATGGCAGATTTTAGCCTTGAAACAAAAGCCCACAATAGAGGTATTCGTAAATCGGGTTCCAAGTTTTTGAGACTATTGTGTGACCATTAAGCTGTCGTATCAGATATTTCAAATGGTCAATTGCTTTTACACTTTTTGTTCTTTTGATAGGTTTCCAAGAGAATGAAGCCACCCAGAATGTGCAGCAGACTGTCTCGAATGACAACACATCTATTAACAGCCAAGGACGACAGCAAGTGCCAGATTGTAGTCCTAATAGTTCCCAGGACCATGATGATAACACCGACTCTACACAATATGACTACCAATATATACCAGTTCCTGCAGATTCTATTCCCAAGACAAAGTCACGTTCTAAGCTTTCAGGTGGATTATATTCGCACCTCTCTGATGTAACATTTTCATTTATTCGAATAGGGATTTCAGTGCAATAGGGATTTCCGAATACTGTGAAATTTTGCACTGTACATATTTTCGGGATTTCACAGAATTAAAACATCTGCGAAAATATGTACAGAGCTAATATTAATTTCGATCAGTATTGGGTTAAACAGCGAATTTAAATGACTCGAAATCGGACATTGAATTAATTTTAGGCAAATTCGCGAAAATTTGTAAACACAAATAGTTGTTTACAGTAGGCAATTTGGCGAATTTTCTCATAGACTTCTGACAAATATAAGTTAACATATTGATACAATAGCTAACACATTGCATGTCTACATTTTCAGAACTCCAGCTGCAAGTGGGTGATATGAAAGAACTTTTACAGAAAGTAATACTGGGACGGGACAAAGAGCCAGTGGTGACTGATACCACGCAAACATCTGTGAACACCAACAATATTGACTCGGGTAATTGGGTGTTGGTTTTGAGTGATGTATGCAGGTTATGCCTCTATAGTTATTCCATATCCAGTTGATGATTTATACAGGCCAGAAGTTCAATATGCATTTATTCTCAGATATCATTTGGTAGAAAGCCATTACTTATATTAAGATGATAAAGGAATATTTTAATGTTGAT
Source organism: Harmothoe impar (assembly GCA_947462335.1). Taxonomy (NCBI): domain Eukaryota; kingdom Metazoa; phylum Annelida; class Polychaeta; order Phyllodocida; family Polynoidae; genus Harmothoe; species Harmothoe impar. The sequence goes on along the minus strand of OX381719.1, from coordinate 27,079,052 downwards.
TTATCATACCCAGACAATCTCAGTATGTTCATGTATTGCTGACATAATAGGGTTGTAGTTGTGAACTCCAGTCTGAGATTTGAGGGAATGTAATCATCTTAGCAATTCATTTTGACAACAATTTTGCTTTGTAGGTGGCTATTCCACAATTGAAGAACACCCAGAGTTGTTTGAGGAACGTAAGTGTTATTACAGTGTTATTAAGTGTTATTATAATTATTAACCATTAGAAACCCAATGATAATAATCATATCACACACTCATTTGTGACTATTTCAAAGCTAGAAGTAGAAATATTGATATAATTATACCATTAAAAGAAAAACATACTAGTTACTATGACAACATAAGTAGAGAGTGTAAGAAATGAGTGAGTGGTGACCGATGCAAGCCAACCGACATTCTAGCTAGGTACAACCAACATTATTTTGTTTCAGCGGTTCTTTCTGAATACTTACACCCCGAGGACCAGTACGAGGTTCCAACTTTAGGTAATCTAAACCAACTGCTTTGCGATTTGAAATACCCTGTTAGTTTTAAAAGAATAATTGATGAACTGTGAAGCTTTTCATTCTACTTAACCATAGGGGATAATTTTGTCATCATTTTCTTTGTTCAGATCTTTCGCAATATTTCCACTATAATTATTATGGTCATGCTTGTAGATTGAACTTTCTCTGAATCAAAATCAAGGATATTACCAAAACTAATTTGTGATAGTGTATAGCCTGGGCTCCCCAGATGCCTGTGAAATGGTGCGATCCTTTTAATGCTTTATTCTTGTATGTGTCACTTCATTTCGTGGCAATGTCACCCTAAGTATCGTCAGGAGAATGGCGACAATCAGGGTGACACTGCCGCGAAATGAAGCGAAATGAGGTGAAACATGCAAGAACAAAACATTAAAAGGATCGCACCATTTCGCAGGGAACGGTGTCGCCCTAGTGGAGCCCGGGCTTTAGGGAAAGAAAATGAATATTGATTTGATTCTCTTATCCAATTATAGGCGCAGAACAGTCTGACCAAAGCTACAGAAGTCTGGAGAATGAAGGTTCCTCTTCACCCCCAGAGGCATCAGGTATGGGCATTTGAAGGTGGTTGACCAAAGCAAGAATCCGTTGCAAATCCTTCATGAAAAAAAGATTATGTACACTGGTAGGACAGATATGTGATGGATAGGTCACTGATTGGCCATTTGATGGCAATAGAATCAACCCTCTACATGTAACTAAGCGGAAACATAGCCAAAATATCCATACATATTATTGAACTTATCTTGTGAACACTATTCATCTTATCAACATCCCTGAATACTTGGACATAAGGTGTCATATTATCACATGTTGTGTCTCTCTGGCAAAAAGAGGAGGAGTGTGGCCTCACACAACACATGTATATATGTGTTTCTTTTTGATTTGTACTCGTGTTTAAAGCAAAGTTAATATGGTTGTCTAATATTTCTACTATACATCAAATAAACTATGCTTAAAATGGTGTTTATTTTGTTTCTAGGGAACACCTATTACAATGTTGGCCGTGAGGACATCTATGTGGATCCACACATATACGACTCTATTGATGGTAAAATATAAAACAACACATCAAATTACTCGGCCAGTTGTTTGTTAGCCGAGGAATAAAACCATGGAGCGTAATGTCAGATTATGATCATAATAATATTATATTAATCTGCATATTTTGTCAATGTGAAAAAATAAAACTCGCTTTAGATTAGATGTTTTTTAAGTATGCTTTTGCAAGATAACCCTTGTGTTTTTTGCAGAAGTGGTGGCTGGTGAAATAGTTGATCTTCCCAAACGTAAGGCAAAGAGGAGATGGCCTCTTTCAAGCCGTACAACTCCACAGGTACATCCAGACACAGTCATTACATTACTTTACATAGTCAATGCCCAAAGAAAAAGAAACCACCAAAAAATGGGGGTTGAGTTGCAGACCCCCCCAATACATACTATTCGACTAGATAATTAAGATAATCTTAATTCTGTGTTAAGATTGTGCTGTTAACGATTGTCCGAGCACCTAGGAGAGCTATCCCGGGCGTGCATGTTCATTGGCTCGTATGAGCTAAAGAATCGTCATTAAAGCCCCAGCTCTCCTATAAATAGGGCTGAGTACCTGTCCCGACTGCGCCCTGACTGTCGGTGGAGGGGTACCGAGACCTGCGGGTTTAAGCCTGTGTCTACTAGGATTTATAAGACTGTTTTGATGCCGAAAAACACGTCGACCCAAACGGCGTCAAAACAGCTTCAAAACAGTCTAATAAATCCCAGTGGACACTGCTATTGCTGATCCAATGTCCATTTCCTCCCTACAGCATACCAGTAACAACCTGACGGATTGTGAACTCATGTCCTTGTAAGCACATCATGTGTTGAAATCAAATTTCTAGACCTATAAACAGACTAACTACTTTTAACTTTCGCGCTGTACATACTTTTTAAAAACACAAATATAAAGAGTGAATATTTATCCAGTATAGGCAGGCATACTGCTACTGTATTCCAAAATATTTAGGAAAATTCGCGGAAATTTATACACGTGAAAATATGTACTTTCACAGTATATAGTATGGATTTCCCCTATAATGATTGTCAGAAAAACATACATACACTAGGACATGTATTTCCTTATCATCTAGGTACCCGGCACCTCAGAAACAAGTAGAAAGTCTGTTGGAGGCGTTATGATATATCCATACAAAGTGCTGACAAGCGCCAACTTGCCAATAGATCTTGATCCAACTAGAAAAGAGGTGTGTTCAGAATATTGAAGTTGATAATACTAGTTCAGCCTACAAGGTTTTAGCGATGCAATTTCTTTTACTGGAAATGTAACATTTATGGAATCTATGAAATGCATGATAATTCATATCAGTCTCAAAATTGCAATTGGCCAATATTTGACCTTATGTTCCCTCGTGGTACTCATGACATAAATATAATTATACTCCACAGGTATATCTCTCAGAAGAGGAGTTCAAGGAAAAATTCAAAACTACATATTCAAAGTTTGACAAGCTCTCAAGTTCAGAAAAACGCAAACGGAAGCAGAAGTGTGGCCTGGATTAAACCATACCTCCATCGTGTTGACTTTGCCATTGAGTGTGGTCATTGAACAAAATTCAGTAGGAACTACATGCTCACAATAATTGTTCAAACAGTACCATCGTTCGATAATTGGCTATCTTGTAATATTGACTCGGGTTTTCATGCATCCCAGTGTATTACCTACTTATCTTAACGTCTTTCGTCTATATCATTGATATTTTCTTTTTCTACGTCAGCATAGTCAGTGTTACATGAAATATAAGCTATAAAGATATGAGCTTAGCATGTACAGTAAAGAACAACGAATGATATAGGCATGTAGTGTTATTTGCGCAGTGGTATGATGAATTATTACCCTTTGATATAAAGAACTAATACTTACTGCCAGTCCTTTATCAGCATTTCAAAATGTATATACAAATATGTATACATAAAGTTTATGATATTGTACATATCTTGTCATTATGGCTGAATTAGCCTTGGTCCAGCAGGATTGGTGTTGCCAATAGAGATGACTTGTCCAGTTTTGGTTCGTCGAAATTGAAAGCATTTTCTTAAAAAATCCAACAATAAGTGATATTTCAATGTCCAGAGTTCAGACTAATTTTTGTGATGTACATATTAGCATACATATAACCCACTTTTTATGCATACATAATATATATATACTGCCAGTGGAACACCGACCTTGGCTCTCACAAGAAGTTGGGCTATGGTGGGATCTCATTGACAGAACAATGTACATATGATATTACCTTAATAAATTCGAAGTATTACATTGGTAATAGATTCGTTAGACTTTTACAACTATTATAGGAAATGTAGCAAACTGCAGCCTGTATACAATTGTTAATAAACTGTACATACACTTGTGTGCACAATCTATTGGTTACCGTTTTGTATTTAATTCCTTTCTTTGAGAATAGACCCTGGCACAAGTTCTGACTTACTTGATCAGTAAGTTGCATTTGTTGCCATTTATCATCGTGGGATTTTTATCAATTAAATGTATAAGTCTCACCAGATCAGTACAAGTTGATAGTCTTTGACCGGGTAACCTCTTTAACTGGGTGACCTCTTTGACTGGCAAGCGTCAAAATGGCTGAAATGGGGGCTATGTAGAAGGAAATGCCAGGAAAAAGTTAATTGATAATTTTACGCTACATATTACTAGTTTTACTTCAGTTTGGCTATTATTATAAGCTGAAATTTCATTTTGACACTTGCCGGTGAAAGACGTAATCCGGTCAAAGATGCCACATGGTCAAAGACTTTCAATTAACTTGTATTGATCAGTTGAGATGTAGCCATATTCTTATAGTTTTGATAACAGGACTATATCTGGATACTCATTTAATACTCATTGTGTGGAATACAGTGATAAGAGTAGTCAGCTGATATTCAGCTGTTTCAATATTGCATCAGGTGCACCCAAATCAATGCATGTAGGGCCATCTTTATAGTTAATATTTTGCAATCGTTACAGTCAATACAATGATGACCCATTAACGTTAAGACATGGCATATAAAATTTCAAATTCTGAATACGAAGGGTTAGAGTATACATCTCGTAAGTCTTAACCATACACAGTTCAAGGGAGCAGATGAGGTCAATTAAAAGCAAGGGTGTGAACCTATCTCACTCTCCAAGCCTGTTGGTGGTTAGGTGGGTAACAGAAGAAGGATGCCTGACCAGAAGCCACCCCCTCTTCTTTAAGCATCACATTTGAGCAAATATACATTCAATATAAGGCATTAGATATAACAGGCAGCAAGCTGATCAATGCTGTCACCTGAGTCTTTTGACAAAAAATGAAATAACCAAGCATTTCCCATGCAAATAGAAAAGAGAAAAGAGTTAACCCTAGGCCCATGTGTTATGTATTCTAAGACACACTCATTGCAAGAATATGATCACTTCTTAAGAGGCAAAAAGAGGTATACAATTATGTAAAATACAGATTCAGAAAATAGTTCTTGGCTGACCAACGTGTATTCAAGAGATATATTATTTTGTGGTATGCCATGCTTTAGTATGACCTCCTACTCAAGAGCCATCCTATAGTTTCATGAGTCAGTGAATTCCAAACCTACAGCCTGCAGCTTGGTCGAGCAACCCTCAACATATTTGAGCTGCTTATCAGAAAAATAGTTTTTCCAATCACCTACTTCACCCTTCCTGATGAACTTAGAGACAGACTGGTTCATATCTGCTACATCATTCATGTTCACTGCTGAGTTGTCCTGCATTGACTTGAAAGAGGATTCCAACAGTATGCCTTCCAGCTCTGCCTCTGTAAGCTTTTTCCCAAGAAAAGAAGCCATCTTGATAATTTCTCCTCTTGGATCAGACTTAAGGTCTTCATATTTGACAAAGTAGATATTTGGATTCTTCCTTTTCGCCCACCACCCCAGAACATGACTGATGTAGTCTCCATAAGCTAACCTCTTCTCTTGGAATAACTTGAAAAAAGCATCAAAGTCCTGGTCAAAGTTTCCCAGTGACCCTTTCATTCTGTAAAAGTGGTAGTAGGAAACCAGAAGATCTTTAACATTCCTCAGTCCAACAATGATTCTGAAGTTGGCTTTATTCATGGCTCTATTGAAGAACCGGTATGGTAGATGAGTCTTGATGACCCTTGGAGATTTAGCTCTAGCTACAATTTCCATTTGGCCAAGTTTCTCAAGATATGGTGACCTAATGTTTAAAGAGACCTCCCTTGATGTCTTGATGTCCACATCATTTGTGATTAGCCAAACTATTTGTCGAATCCATGTCGTGCCTTATTTGGAAGTAGAGAAAGGGGTAATCAACTGTTTAACATACCTTATATACACCTATATAACTATACACATATAACACATAGCCTAGTATATAGCCTAATGCCATTTTTCTTTAAATTCTGCAAAGGTTAGGTTTATACTGGAAGCTTATTTCAATTTTTAGAATTCATGAACTCAATAATTGTGGTTCTGCACTGGAGGCTAGATTATATGCAAAAAGATACTTTGCTGAGAATTGACATCTTATGCCATTATAGGCAGTCAATAATTCCATTATCATCTGTACCTCATTTTTCTCTTACCTGCTTTAGGGTAGGTAGCAATGAGCACATCATCTTGATGAAAATCAAAGTCTGGGACCATGTCCAAATCTTTGGATGAGCATTCATAACACAATGTCATGCCATCATAGATGTGCTCCCCTGGTAGTTTATGGTCTGACATGGTTACTGTATTATCCTTCTCAAGAGGGTCAGCAACAGGAGCTAACATACACTAGTGAGAAGTTATATTATTGATAGAGGACTTGTGGGGTCTTTATCCCACAAACAGTCTTTATCCCTCAAAGTAGTACTACTTTGAAGGATAAAGACACCAAAGGGTCTTTATCCCACAATTGTGGCGTTAAAGCCCAAGTGTCTTTATCCCACAAATTGACCAGTCTTTATCACACAAAGCCTATTTACAGTGGATAGAGGCCCATACAGTGACCAGCCTTTATCCGTCAAAGCCTATAATAGTATAGTGGCTATAAGCTCATACAGTGACCAGACTTTATTCCATAACGTCTCTGTAGTAGCTATAGGCTCATACAGTGACCAGTCTTTATCCCACAAAGCCTACATTGTGGCTATCATATGCCTATACAGTGACCAGTCTCTATCCCACAAAGTCTATATAAAGTGGCTATAGTATGGAGTTCAATTTGCCTAAACGTTAGCACAAGCACATCCACCAAATGTGTATCAGAACACATGCACAGGGCGCATATTCGTATTGGAACGCCATGCACAGGGTGCACATTCATATTGGAACCTGGTGTGCACATGCTTGTGCATACTTTTAGGCAAATTGAACGCCATACTGCAGGCTCATACTATGACCAGCCTTTATCCCACAAAGCCTATAGTGGATATATTAGCGGGGCGGCATAGCTACAGTAGACAGATAGATTGTGCATTTTTTTGCAGAAGTATCCATCTTTTGCACACATGTTGACTAGCATGTAGAGAAGCAATTTTCATTAAGAGGCAATTGAGATCTGCCCTAGGGGGCCCGTGAGCCCCCTGAGAAATTCAATTTGTTATAAACGTTCTCTAGTCTACTAAAATGCCTACATGTAAGTGAATATTGACTTGATCTATGTATAATGACATATGGCTTTACTTAAGATCTTCCCCATACAAGACCCACATGGACAGGAAGTTTGCTGAAGGTCAAGGTCATTTTTCAAGGTCACCAATGGTAGCAAAGTTAAAACATATATATGCCAGAGTTAGGGTTTCATGTTATGGCCAGCTGGTCAGCAAAGATATAACAATACTGTCCATATTATATATTTGGTACAATCAACAAACTTAAGAATCAGAGACCCCCCACTCCCCCCCCCCAAAAAAAAACAAAAACGGGGAAGACATTTGTGAACTCAAGTCGCAAGTACCCCTACCTCCTAAATTCACTGCATGCAGTTCAATAGTGTCATCATTCACTTCAAAATGCAAAACATTGCTTAGCAACAGCAGGGTTATTTTAGTATACCTAGCAACGATTATTGAAGAGATTCCCATAATAATTCTTGAACAACATGATTAACTCTCTCAAACTTAGGGCAGAATTCTCTGGATCTCCTGAGGTTGATTTTAATCATACCTACCCCCCCCCCCCCTAAATTGAACCCAAGGAATTCAATGGTTCTATTGGTTTGTTGCTCATACAGCCAGTTGCCTAGCAACAGCTATTCTCATTGTTTATCTGCCTAGCAACACACATTTTCAATCCTGAGGTTGATTATAATCATACCTACCCCCCCCCCCCCTAAATTGGACCCAAGGAATTCAATGGTTCTATTGGTTTGTTGCTCATACAGCCAGTTGCCTGGCGACAGCTATTCTCATTGTTTATCTGCTTAGCAACACACATTTTCATGCTCCTGAGGTTGATTATAATCACACCTACCCCCGCCCCCCCCCCTAAATTGGACCCAAGGAATTCAATGGTTCTATTGGTTTGTTGCTTATACAGCCGGTTGCCTAGCAACAGATATTCTCATTGTTTATCTGCCTAGCAACTGCCAGTTTTTCACGCTCTAAGTGGCTGTGATACCATGTCAAGCTTTGCTGGACATGGTAAGAAGAGCGCTTGGGCAACCTGGGAAACTCTGCCAGAACTCACAGAGGCCCTTGTCAAGTTGTACCAAAAGACATACCTGAAGAAGTCATGATAACTCTTCAGAATTTTGTCATTCTGGTGTATAACAGAACATGCACATGCAAAGATATAACAAAGGCAAGGAAAAAACTCTTTGCAAAAAAGAACAATGTGAATCGAATTACACCTACCAAGGAAGCTTTAGAGGAACATGCTAAAAGGGCTGCCTTCCAAGCAGGGCACATTTGAGGTCAGGCATGTCTACCTCAACCAGAGCTACTTCCCCCTTTTCTCTGGGGCTGGACCCAAACTGATGGTGGTCTGTATGAGCCACTCTGGACTGTACTACCAGAGGCAGGCAAAGGTTGTTCTGAGTTGACATCATGCAAGTGTCAAAAGGCTGTGTTAGGAACTGCAAATGCAGAAAAGCCAATCTTTCCTGCACAGCCCTCTGCGTTGCCAGGGGGAATGCTCACAGAAGTGAGATAAGTAGCTGTACCACTAAAGTGTATGGATAAACAATATTGGAATGAAATTAAATGATGAGATGGGCTAGCAAACAATAATTTATAACAAATATCTCTGAATTCATTTCAATTGCAAGCTTTGTATTGCAGTTCATTTTCCTGTGGGAAGTGTGGGAGTAACTCATGCTGTTGCATTCACAGCATTAAACATACATGATCAATTGATGTGAATAGTAAATATGTGATGCTTAGATTACCTTTAGTATATCAACTTTATATGTTGATGCTGGTTATTGCATTCATTAATTATAAGCTATTAGGCTGATTAAATAAGAATAAAAAAATCTTTTCATGGCAGCCCTTGTTTATATATTGTTTGCATACATGTCTGTAGATGCCATCAAGATGAATAGGTGGAAGTGACTGCAATTTACTATTATGAAATACAATATCATATCTAGAACTGAAGCGGTTTGAGTTGTCATGCATACCACACTTAATCAAAGAGCATCTACATCTCCAAATAGCATGAAAGATTAACTGTTGCTGATATGAAGGAAAGGTGATATATGGTCCGGTTGAATGTTTCTAATTTGCAACACCAAGTATATATGTATAGAAATGAATAAAATCCATCAGGAAATTCCATTTTGCTGGTGTTTGCCCTTGACAAATAACCTTGACCTTGCCTCAGCTCTTAATCTTTCGTAAGGTCATTAGAGGCATATCTAAGCTATCTTGTTGTGTTACTGCAGTCAAAGAAATGCAATCATGAATAACCCTTTTTAAAGATGGCCACCACAGCCTTCATACACCAGATCTAAATTGCCTCTTAATGAAAATTTGTTTATTATATATCAGTCTATGTCTGTGAGAAATTTGGTAACGTCTGCAAAAAATGCACAATGGATTAGCTATGCCGCCTCGCTATATAGGCATTGTGGGATAAATACTGGTCACTTTATGAGCCTGTAGCCACAAGATATAGGCTTTGTGGGATAACGATCACTGTCACTGTAGGAGTCTTCGGCCGTATATATATAGGCTTTCTGTGATAAAGACTTGCTCGTGTATGCCATATATACTGCCACTGTATGAGCCTAATAGACTTATGAGCCTAGATACCCACTATAATTATTTAGGCTTTGTGGGATAAAGACTGGCACTCTGTAAACTATAGCCACGATACAGGCTTTGTGGGATAAAGCCTGTAACATTGGCTTTGTGGGATAAAGACTACAATATTTGCTTTGAGGGATAAAGAAATTCGTGGGTTAAAGACACTTGGGCTTTAATGTCATAATTGTGGGATAAAGACCCGATGATGTCTTTATTCAACAAAGAGGTACTAATTTGAGGGAAAGAGACTGTTTGTGGGATAAAGACCCCACAGGACTGGCATATACACATCTGAGAAGAGCACCCAACAATAACCACAATATCAGCCCTTAGACTACCACTTAGTCATCAATACATGCATTCAAACTGGGTTGATGCAAGTTACAATGTATGGCAATTAGTCCAACAAAAGGCACCTCAGCTGTCGCCATGGTGTATGGACATCAAAGGGGCATTCTCACCACTCGCACTTTTTGTTTTAAAAATATCTTTATTTGCATAATTCACATACGGTTACAGTTCAAGTTCTCATCATTTATCTGTTGATCTCATCATGTATAGCTATGCGTAACAAGCTCGCTGCATCAATATCAATTGAGTTAATCGACTGGCACTACAATATAGTCTACCGGTAGTATAACATGTTGCATAGCGTTCTTCTTTTCATACGATACTTAGTATCATCAGAATTATGTAATTGACGAGATAAAAGGACTTTAATACATGTATGTTCTGTATGTAAAAGGCAACAAAGAAAGAATAACCTTCATCCCCACTTAAAAAAGTGTAGCGGGTTGATATTCTGGTTATCCTATCGTCAATGAATAAGTAGCGTGTATGACACTTTATCAGGTATAAATAAATAAGGAGAAAGAAAATAACATGGAGTTTGTCTTAATTGTTACTTATATAATAGTTTATAAGAGATAATAGGTGAGGGTTTTATTTGAATTTGAGCAGTTTTAGATCCGAAAACAGGGTAGGTTGAGAAATAAAATGTCGAAGAGGTAAGGGGGGGGGGGTGGTTGGAAGACCTATCAATAGAGAGCCTACCGGTATATCAAACCAGGAGGCTCCTAAGATGACGCTTGGTCTCTGTTTTAAAGATCTCATAGGTTTCAGCATTTCTTCTTAAGACAGTTAGATCGTTCCAACCTACAGCACCAGAAAACTCCACACTCCTCCCATACGCAAGACCATTGGCATGTAGTATTTTACACATTGGGGCTTGAGCCATTCGAGTCACACGCTGCCTGTGGTCAACATAAACCTGATTTCTAGACCTAGAATACATATAGTTCATGAGGTGAGCCTCCCTCCTATCAGATAGCATGTTACATTTAGTATCGCTATGTACAGTTTCAGTGGGGGTCAGGTGAGGGTATTTCATACATATTTTCAAACACTTATTCTGGGCATACTGGAGTGGTTGCAAATATTTTTCTGCTGCCGATTGAAATAAAATATCAGCATAATCCATGTAAGGCAATATTGATGTTACATAGAAGCGTAAGGCAATTTTCTTATCAAGATAATCTCGAAGTTGACACAATTTGTATGTTTTATACGCTACTGTCTTTGTGACATACGCTAGATGTAAATTAAATTTCAAAAGCGGATCTAAAATTACGCCTAGATATTTATAGCTAGGAACAACTTGCAACAAATGGTCGTTCATTCTAATATTAGCCTGTAAAGTATTTAATTTGCCTTTACTTGCTGCAAAAATCATAATCTTGGTTTTGGCAGCATTAACAGAAAGCTTATTTTGTATGCACCATGTTGAATAACACTCCAAATCCTCTTGTAGATTATTACGAGCTGCATCAAAATCATGATGCGCTGTGTAAACTACCGTATCATCGGCATAAAGCTTAATTTTACAGTTTTTAATACATTTTACCACATCATTAACGTACAATAAAAATAATAAGGGGCCCAATATAGAACCTTGGGGGACACCGCAGACCACCTCAGCTCTTTCTGAAGAAAGGCTATTAACGTTTACTACCTGAAATCTTTTTCCCAAATAATTTTCAAACCAATGATAATTGTCAGAGCGAATTCCATAATGATTTAATTTACATAGAAGTACTGAGTGGTCTACGGTGTCAAAGGCCTTTCTTAAATCTATAAAAGCTGCTATTGTATTGTTGGCTATATTTAATTCCCTACGTATATCATCAGTAAACTCTGCTAGCGTGTTGGCTGTGCTATGTCCAGCCCGAAAGCCACCCTGAAATTTGGTCAAAATACCTTCACGCGTTAAGAACCCATAAACTCTAGTATGTACAATCTTTTCCAATAATTTACATGGCAGCGGCAGAAGAGAAATAGGCCTGTAGTTATTAACCTGTTTTAAATTTCCAGACTTAGGGATAGGCGTAACCTTGGAAACCTTCCAGGGGGGGGGAACAGTATTTTGTTCAAATGATTTGTTGAAAATTTTGACAAGTTTATCTGGGGTGTGTTTAAAGGCAGCTTTTAAATATTTTGTAGAAATATTGTCGATTGCAGAGGATTTGTTTACATTTATATCATGGATTAATTTTTGGACTTCTAATATGTTAGTTTCAAAAGGTTCTATGAAATTTACAGCTGGATCATCATATTGCTTCCAAGGTATATTCATATCCTTCGCAAGGACAGGACCTATTTGAGTAAAATATTGATTTATAAAATTTGGGGTATCATTTGGTTGTACCGGTATATTTGTTTCTTGGTCAATCAAAGTTACATTTTTCCCCTTGTTTGGCTGGCCAGGCAAAATATTATTTATCACACGCCAAAATTTCTTGTGATCCTTTTCATAATTTACTAGCTGCTCTTTAAAGAAGTTTTTCCTCATCCTGTCCACCCTTTTATTACAAGCGTTTTTAGCGTCATTAGCAATTTTCCAATCCCTATCAAGATTTGAATCCCTTGCCGTTTGTAGGCGTGTATTTTTATCCCTTATTTGTTCGTATACTTCTTGGCTCATCCATGGATCCCTGTACTCAGGAATTTCAAAAGATTTTAAAGGGCAGAATTTGTCTAAAATATACCGGATGGCTTTCTCATATTCCTCCCAACATAGAGTAACATCAAGGGCATTGTCGAAAGAAGACCAATCATATTTGTCAAGCTCCTGAAGGAAGACCTCAAAAGGAAGTTTAATATACGATCTGCCTTGGATTGTAATTTTCGCTTTTTTAATATTAAATTTTTTTCTTACTAAGTATACCGGGTAGTGGTCCGAAATGTGGATGTTAAATACTCCAGTTCTAATAAAGTTTCTTCGCAGGTTTGTAAAAATTAAATCTAAAGTGGCATTTTTTCTTGTGCTTTCCTGGATTTCTTGTACTAGGCCTAAAAGTTTCATCTTATTTAGTAATTGATTTACCAAGGCATCATCGTCTTTGACATTAAAGTTCATGTCACCCATTAAAATCACCTCATATTCGTAGAGATCTTCAATATCTGATAACATTTCATTCAATCTGTTGATGAATTTCTGTTTGTCACCTTCTGGAGGCCTATACATATTGACCAATATAATTTTTTTCATATGTGGCTTATTTATTAACATATTTTGAACCTCTATGTCCTCATCAGAAGCACACAACCCTGGGAACGCATTATAATCATGTTCAATATAGTGCTTAATATAGATACAGACACCTCCTCCTGTTTTAATTTTATCATTAATCACAACTTGACGGTCTAGCCTATACCGTGTGTAACCTGAGAATTGCCAGTCTCCTTCGTCGTCTTCGCATTTGAACCAGGTTTCCGAGAAGGACATAATTTCAAGGTTAGCACTAGCTAGTTCTGTACATATAGAAGCATAATTACACTTTAAACTTCTTGCATTGAGGTGGAACATACGGAGTCCCCTGGCACTGCTGACCTGTGCTATGGTCTGAGCAGTATTTCTACCGTACAATATAAATCAAAACCCAGCACCTGGTTAAGTATAAGACCATATACTCTTACAATCAAATATGTCAGATTTCCTTTACATCCAAGGAATGTGTGTGTATTAAATACAGAAACCATGATGAGGGTATAGGCCTTTATGCCACCCCCAGTTGGTTCTAACATTATTTTTCTTGGTTAGGTTTCGACAGTCGGGTTCGGGGCATCACAACATGGGAAAAACCTTTGTAATCTTAGTATTAATAAAGCAGAGTGTTCAACTCGAAAACAGAAAATACATAGCATGGAGTCTTATCGACCTTTGTGACTGGAGTTAATAGATTTACAACTAGACAAATTTATATACACAATTTGTGGTACCGGTATTTCCAACACAAACCATAATTGAAGCTAATATTTAACTTGAGATCACAACAATGAATTATGGTGTAAATACAAAGTGTATATGTATGTAGATGTATACAAATATGAATTATATTCAAACAATTATTAATTAGTGACTGTCCTTTTAATTAAGGGGTTGGATGTAATGAGATTCATAGTCTGATATGCTGTGTTGGTTTGGTTGACTTCTTTGGCCTGATGGGACGAGATCCTCAGTTTACCGGTAGTTGTTCTGGTGTAGGAGGGGGTTGGTCAGCCGGTTGGTCTTCGTCGCCGCCTGCTGCAGGGATGAGTAGGCGTTGGCGCTTTACCTCTTCTTTGGTGGGTAGTGGATCTTCGCCTGTGTGTTGGTACCTGATCTTCATAAGAATTTCACCAAGTCTGTTTCCTCCTATAACATTTTCGATGGTGATATCATTTTTCTGACCAAGATGCAGTCCACAGCCGTAGGTCTTATCTAGAGTAGCCTCGTATAGGTATTTACCCTTTGTATCAGTCAGGGCCTTGAGCCTATCTGGATCCTGGTACTTTATTGACTGAAGCTTCTCCATCACATCCTCCTCCATGGCATACCATTCATTTGTGCGGGTTACTTTTTTGGCCTGAAACATAGCGTCCATAGGTGTCTTCACTGTTGTGACCCGTCTGAAAATGCCTTGGTTACCACTGATCGTACACATTTTAGCACAGAAGCACTTAACCACATAGTAGACTAGAACAGTACAGAATTTGACGTGCTAATGTTTTGATGAGTGCAAATGAACTACTAGTATGTAGTGGGACTATGTTCCACACACTGCACACAGCTTCCACCTTGTCTTTTTGAGGAGAGACATGCTATTTGGTGTAATTATAACTGCCCAATGAAAATTAGTATGTCCTCTGTGAGGACATCTTTGTATAGTAAAAGTGCTCACAGACGATATTGCTGTCTACACTATCATCATACATTAAACTATGCTATGGTGATTCTGATCTATTATTTTTGTGTGATACAGGCTGAATGAACATGTTTACACTATTTCATATGTTTTTTCCCTGACATGAGCTACCATTTTATCGACATGTCAGTCTGCAGTCCAGCCTAAAGGGTGCCTTCCACCTGAGCCACCTTTTATGTGGTCCTGAATAGCATACTCTTCTTTTTAATATAGGTAATATTAGTAAGTTTTAATATATCAGGTGCAACCAAAAATCAATGTATGTACAGTTAGTATTTTGCAATCATTGCAGTCAATACAATGTCAATGATACCCCGTTAATGATTCTGTAAGACATGGCATATCATATTTCAAATACTGAATATATGATTTAAAGGTTAGCGTGCACAGAAAAAGTCTTAACCATTCACAGCTCAAGGAGGCAGATGAGGTCAATTAAAAGCAAGGGTGTTAACCCATCTCTCTCCAAGCACATAATATTATGCTGGTGGTTGGGTGGGTAACAGAAGGATGCCTCACCAGAAGTCCCCCATCTTCTTTGAGCATCGCATGTTAGCAAATATTATATACATGCAATATTAGGCATTTAATCGTCACATACTCAACATGGTTATAGAAGGGCCAATCGGCCACTATTCTATAAGAGGGCCACTTGACAGGGTCTAATCTGCAAGGGTATCTCCAAGTATGCTATGAACTAGTCATATGCATTTTTGCTCATAGAAAATACATACACTGTAAAAAATAGATGTACTTTTTACAGATTCACTCTGTAAAATTTAACTCTGATTCACCGTTATTTGGAATACAATGAAGCATTGTAAATATCAGCCATTTCACAGTGGATCCTTGTTAAATGCTATCCTGGTTTGGATTACAACGATTCAACATAAATTCATTTTCTAATGTCACTTCCCAGAGGGAGCCACATATAGTGGATCTTGCCATAGATAGGTGGCCTGGTTTGTAAGAAGATTTTTCTGGAGAGTGTGAGCCCTTGAAGTGCAGTATACATGTTGAAATAATGGTAATTTTCAATCAATCTATATGTTTGACAATTTAACAATTTAATCTTGTGATAGGTTTGACAAAATATCATGATCACTTGATAATATCCAGAAGAAAGAAGCTGTCTGGATCTATACACCTATTTTGCGGTAACATACTATGCATATATCCTCACCTCTGGAAACTCGTATCAATCCTATAGAGTAAAACCTCTTGTATAGGCCAGGGCTAGTATGCAAGTCAGATCGCCAGTGTGGCGTATAGAATAAGGACAAAGTCAAAGTATGGCTTATCCATAAGTTTACTGCAGTAACTTAAGTCACCATAATCAGACTCCCTGTGAGGCTTATAGAATATTCTCTGTATATTTGAATACTCTAAATCTATTGATGGTGATTCGTAAAATGAACAGTGATTCTGCGTTTACAAAATTAACGGTGACCGTCACCGTTAAAAAAACGGTGAAAGTTATGTCCCAAAAGTTGCCGGTGATTCAACGTCATTTGACGACATTTTTTTTACAGTGTACGGCAACACCCTACTATAGAGGGCATCAACTTTTGGTAACACCTGCTCCTTCTCCTACCCCCTTCCTTGCCCCTGTCTATATCGTATGTATCTTTAAAAAGACAAATGACTCCACCGTAAAGTGTGGCAAGGCTGTTTATTTATTAGATGGCACTGTCATCGTGGCGTTTACAATCTATTCAGAACATGTGCGTAGCCTGGAGGTGGGTCTGTTCAGCTTTAGGATGAGTGCAAGACTGCCGATGTATGCTACCCTGGATCCTTATAATACCAAACATGGTCAACATGGTATATTGCTTATGCTGGACCATGGTTGAGGCTCACTTGTGTATGGTGGTTTCACCGGATGAGAGTATCCCTGACAATATCTATATCTGGAGCTTTATATATGACATCATAAGACACAACAACTATTATCTAAAAAGACAGGAGCAACTGCTACATAATGAAATATAAAGGTCTGCTTAAATTAGATGATTTAACCCTCTCAGCTTTCCAGGAAGTATATATAGTATAGTATTCATTTATTTATACTGAGTAAGGTACAGAGGCCGCGGGCCCGGATTACGTACTTCCCAGTACACCTTGATGGTAATAGGTGGAAAATTATATAGTCTTAATTTATGTAAAGTTACAGAATATATTTGTTTGTTTACACCCAATCAATGCATAAACATTGAGCGGATGTAAACAAACTTAGCCCAGAGGCTTCAGTAATAAATGTAGAAAATGTAGTAAATATATAGCAATAGTATGAGGTAAGTGGGATTGGCGCAAGCCAGTCCGGATTACCGGGGGGTTTTGGGTGAATATTTTAAGGGGGGGGGATGGGTTTTTTAATTTAGGTAATAAGGGAAAAAGGGGAGGGAAAAGGTGGGGCGGGGGGGGGATGGAGGATGGGACTTGTGGGGGGCAGTAGAGAGGGCCGGGGGAGAGAAATATAGAGGAAGGGGGGGGGTGAGTGAGAATTTTGGGGTGGGTGGGAGAAGGTCTCCAGATTAGTGGGTGGTGATGGGGGGTGGGGGATAGACGAGACTAGTGGATATATGACCAATAAATGAGTAGCTTATAATCTCTATGTGAGGGGGGGGGGGTGTCGTGTTTCAACCTGCAGCTGTATACAATAGGCTAGCAATTTTATATATTTATATATCATATCATGTCCTAATTTGGCATCACCAATTTTGGGAGGGCATCAATTTTGGCCCGGTACATCTTCTTATTGGCAATTTGAAATTTTGCTGAATCGTCTATTTTCCTCATAGATATGTCCAGGTTATTCCATGTATCAGCAAGTCTATATCTATAGCTTTTCCTGTATGCATTATTCCATACTCTATCAACTGTCACTAGTTTGGCATCATGGTTTCTAGTTCTGATGTTTCTCATGTCTATGTTCTCATCCTTCATGGCAAAGTCAAAGGCATTTTTTCTCATGTGCATGTCCCTCCTGTCAGCCAATTTTCCTAATTTCAGATGACTATGCATTTTGTCAATATTTTTTGTAGCTAATTTGCGACAGACACTTTTCACTCCACGATTAAATGTAGTTTGTAGAGAATTTAAACTATAAATAGGGGCTGTTTTGTAGAAGCAATCCCCATACTCACAGGCAGGTAATATCATATTTATTAGTACCTTAGAGGCTGCTTTTTCATCTAGCTTACCTCTTATTTTTCCTAACATTAAGACTTTATGACCAGTATTTCTTTTCAGTTGGCTAATATGCTGCTTAAAAGTTAATTCCTTGTCCAGAATAAAGCCCAAATACTTATAATCTGGAGCAGCATGGATATGTTCCCCCTGTAGAATAATGACCGGTCTTATGGACTTCTTAACAATTGCCTTAGTACCAAAAGTAACCTGCTTGGTTTTCTTAGCATTAAGTGACAATTTGTTGCCCTGGCACCACGATAAGGTTGCATTCAAATCAGCTGTTATCTTATCAGTAATATTGATGCCCTCAGCATGATCCATAAATATGACAGTGTCGTCAGCATAATGTTGACAAGACATATATTTTAGACAGGTATGTAAATCATTTATATACAATAAAAATAACAATGGCCCTAAGACAGATCCTTGTGGGACCCCACAGCGGATCGGGAAATAAGGTGAAATACAATTATTTGCTTTTGTACGTTGTGTTCTGTTTAATAAATAATTCCCAATCAATTGTTGAAAAATGGGACCAAAACCTAGTAATTTCAGTTTTTTTAGCAGTATGGTATGGTCTAAAGTGTCAAAAGCTTTTTTAAAATCTAAGAATATTGCAGTGGTGGCTTTATCATTATTTATTGCTTGATATATTTTACCTGTGAATTTTTCTAAGCTATCTATGGTTGATCTTTGTTTCCGGAATCCATCCTGATCTTCATACAAAATATTATGGGCTTCAATATGACTAGACATTTGTTTATGCAATACTTTTTCCATTAATTTAGAAGGGAGTGGTAATATTGAAATGGGCCTGAAGTTATTAACATCAGAGGGGTCTCCTCCCTTAAAGAGGGGGGTGACAGTGGCTCTTTTCCATTGCACGGGGTATCTTTTTGTGGTGATCACCAAATTAAATATATGTACAATAAACTCCGGGAAAGCTAGGAAGACATCCTTCAGAATTGCAGCAGAGATACCATCGACACCAGAGCCTTTGTTTACATTTATTTTCCTAGCTAACTTAATTATATCTAATGCAGTACAAGGAGTGGGCTCAGCTATTGCTTCAATGCGTATGCCTTTGTATTGCCAAGGTTGGTTCAGAGGTGCCGCTAGCTTAGGTCCTATTGTAGCAAAGAATTCATTTATGAAAGTAGCTGTCTCTGCTTGGGGGACTGTGTCATGGGTGTCAGAATCTAAGAGATTAATTATAATATTTTTCTGCTTAGGATTTACTATATCATTTATTTTTTTCCAATATTCCTTAGGGATGTTAGCATTAACCTGAAGCTGGTCTCTATGGTAGTCACGTTCGGCCTTGCGCAATTGGCCTTTACAATGCTTTTGCAAATAATTTGAAATGTTATAATCATCAGTCAGGCCAGTCCTGTGATAGCGCTTAAGGGCTTCCTTTTTGTCTATAATTAGATCCATAAGGTGGTTATCAATCCAGGGCTTCCTCTTCTGTTTAATATGATATGTTTTAACAGGGCATACAAAATCCAGAAAATTAATTATTTTTCCAATTAATATATCCCAGGCTACCCCAGCATCTTGTGCATCCCAGAAGGCATTCCAGCTTTCATTCCTGAATGCCAGAATTATATCCTCCTTATTATAATTACGGTATGATCTACCACTGAATGTTATTGGGATTTTTACCTCTGCCTGGTGCTTACGTGTAGTAAATATCAATCTGTGATCACAGATATTAGTATCCTTTACACCACTATTAAGAATGTCACCACTGTTTGTAAACAACAGGTCAATGGTGGTGTCCTCTCCATTCGGGTTAATATGTGTAGTATCCATTATTAATTGTATACATCCCCATTGTGCAAAATGGCCAATTAGAGCTTCTGTTTCATTATCCTGAACCAATGTATTTAAATTAAAATCTCCCAAAAAGTAGACCTCATCATATTTCCGTTTGTCGATACCTTTGTAGGCCTTACTTAGGGAGTCCAAAAAGTCAGAGACTTTGCCCTCTCTTGGTCTATATATGTTAACTATAAGGAGACTTTTGGTCATGCCCTTCTTTATAGCAACCCATTGCATCTCAATGTGATCGTTAATGACATTCGGGTGATTAAATTGAGCAGAGGACACAGTGACATCATCTCTAGCATATATAACCAGCCCACCTCCCTTCATTAATTTATCCTTTTTATTAATGCGGATCCTATCAAATCTAGTATAAGTATACCCTTCTATATCTACATAGCTGTCGGCAATGCCTTCATGAAGCCAGGACTCAGACACAGTTAGACAGTGAATATTAGATTCAAACATTTGCACCCTGAGGTCTTCTATGTTGGCTGATAGACTACGCATGTTGTGGTGACATATATTAATGCCCACATCCTTGTCAAATAGTTTATGTACTGCCATTAATTAACATGATATTATTGCCAGCTGCTGCGGCCACGACGGGAAACTCACATTTCCATGTATGGGGGGGGGTCAATATATCCACATTTTTAGGCTTACTTACTAACTTGTTTCTTTTATGCCTAAGTACCATGGACCTGTTCAACTTAATGATGTCCAGTGGTTGGTTTGGGATGGAATAACCCAGGTCTCGTAATAGGGTGGGGGACATAATGGGATTTAATGGGGAGCTCCCATTAAATAATTAAATAAAAATAAAATATAAATATAACACAACTAGGCCTACCTTACTTGAAGCATGTAGTTAGTAAGGATGAAATGCTATAGGACAGGTCTACCGGTAAGGAGTGTATGGGTGCGCGAGGGGGTGAGAGGTCTCTATGGTTTCTGGAGGAGGCGAGGGTGGCTGGTGGGTAGGAAGGTGATCCGGTCTGGTATGCTCGTCAGATATATGAAATGAAGAATAGAGATGGTTCAAACAGATGTTAAAACAGGAACACAAAAATGTATGGATTATTAATATATTTTTTAACTCGATTAATGAGAACATTTTGGATAAATACTAATAAATCATAATGATTTGAGGGAAATATTCCTCTTATCCAATCCATATTGTTCATGTATACTAGAAAGTCCCGGTTTAAACAGGGGTGAGTCCAGTGTCCAGCATGTAAGTCTATTATTGATTATACTTGCTATCATATTCAGTTTACACATACCTAATGCAGATTATTATAACAATAATACATAGTATTAGATAGGGATGAGAAAAAATGTCGTCTAGTGCAAGTTTTATACCAGAATTACTCGTAATTTTGTCCCTATGCAGGTTTTAATGTGAAATGTGTCTCCTAAATATTTCTTGTGAACAATATACCTTATAAATTATACATATACTACAGAGTTATACATATATGTATGTGTAGTTTCTCAAGTATTTATGCTGATAAATGTGTTACAGAATCAATTACTAAGTATATAAATGAATGGATAACAAATTGTGCTGAGTAGTTAACCAATATCCCCTTTGTAACAACACCAATATCAATAATTGCAATATATCCTATGCCAGCAGCTAGATATACCGTAAAATCTTGCATATAAGCCTTACTCGCATATAAGCTGCTCCCGGCTTTGGGCCGAAGCTATAAGCCACGGAGGGATTCTGAATGAAGCCTTATTTGTGCTTCAATAAGATCCTTTTTGATCCCAAATATAAAAGCATGACACCAAGATAGAATGTTTGAAGGAAACTATAATTTTCATCACAAAAAAGTATCTTTTTTGGCCAATCTTTTACATTCTTGGCCATTGTAAGCCCCCTAGTGGCCAAACACAGTAATAGAAATCACACAAGCAATACCCAATATTGCCATTCTGCACTGCGCAGAGCAAGGCAGAACACCAATCTGCACAGAATACAAATATCAGTGAAGATGCGAGGATCTGTTTCATTTGTAAGTCTCTTATCAACTAAACATAAAAGAGTTGAATTTACAAAAGGCCGTGTTTTATCCACAGAAATGGGGGGAAAAGGTTAATGGATATTTTAACACTATATACTTCAAACTTCCCGGCATTTCTGTGTACATAGCTCCAATTTCAGCCATTTTAAAACTTGCTGGTCAAAGACTACACCGGTCAAAGACGATACCCGGTCAAAGAAGACACCCGGTCAAAGACGTTTCAATTGTTACAAACTCATGAAAAATTTCACAGCCAAAATAATTTCAATCTATTTCAAACAATTTAAGCACAATCTCGCACCCAGCACTGACCAATTGGTGAATAGTGCCAATTGGCAAATAGTGCCCAAGCCTTTTCTCCTTGACTGCCCAATGATGACCTTTTGATGTCATCGTTTAATTTTAACCAAAGGATCTAACAGGATCCTACTTTTGTGGTCTAGTTGGCTGACATTGATCAGTGAAGACAGAAGTTGTTCATCTAGTACAACTATATCAAGTTCACTATTTGAGGGAAGTACAGGTGATTATCAATGTCTGTCAGGTCCCATTTATGATAATCCAGTAACAAACTACTAATGGCTCTGCATTCTTTAAGGGTCAATTATAGTTGTTATGTTCAACCTTGTGATTATGAATTCAATTCATACCATTTCTTTCAAGTTGAACTTCCAAATTTGGAAGTATCCCATGACTACATTGTGTCTGTGAGTTTTAATCCCTCATCCTCAAGTTCTGCTAACCGATCCTCAACAAATTCGAGCTGCTCCTCAGAAAAATATTTTTTCCAGTCACCCACTTCACCCTTCCTGATGAACTTTGACACAGACAGATTGAAATATGGTACAGAATCCATGTTCACTGCTGAGTTGTCCTGCATTGACTTGAAAGAGGATTCTGACAATATGACTTCTATTTCTGCCTCTGTAAGCTTCTTCCTGAGAAAAGAAGCCATCTTGATAATCTCCCCTCTTGGATCTTCCTTGAGGTCTTCATACTTGACAAAGTGGATATTTGGGTTTTCTTTGGCTGCCCACCACCCTAAAACATGACTGATGTAGTCTCCAAAAATTAGCCTCTTCTCTTGGAATAGTTTGAAAAATGCATCAAAGTCCTTGTCAAAGTTACCAAGTCTTTTGTTCATTCTGTAGAAGTGGTAGAAGGAGACAAGAACATCTTTTAAATTTCTCATCCCAACAATGGTTTTGAAGTTGTATGTTTTCATAGCTTTATCAAAGTACTGATAAGGTAGATGTGTTTTAATGACTCTTGGTAATTTATCTTCAGCTAGGACATCAATACTGTCACGCTGCTCAAGCTGTGGTGATTGGATATGTAAATACAACTCTCGTGATGTCTTGATGTCAGCATCATTCATGATTAGCCGGACTATGTGTTGAATCCATGTAGTACCTTAAAACATGAGTAGTGAAATGTAGAAACAATTCATCATTGGCTATTGCATTGCACTTTGAAATAATGAACAGTTGCTTTTCCCATTACATCTACTTAATTGGAGGATTTATTACCTCAGATGATTATAAAAAGTGCTAAAGAGAGCATAGTTAAGGTCAGACACCCAAAACATGTTTACATGCAGACAATGTATGCATCAGGATCACACAGTGGAGCTTGACACATAAACTAGATATATTCTTTGTATGGGTTCGCACTTGATAATGAGTTCAATGCCATTTCAGAGTACATAATTATACTCAATGAAAGCCTTCTGCACTGACCATGGAGGTTAGATTGGAGTTCACTATTGCTGCTATTATGGGATATTTTGCTCATTAGAATGGGTTTCGCAGTTCACTCAGGAGAGTTATATAGCAGCTAAGATGTGTTTATTTGCTATTGTCAATAGTATAGTTTATAATAATATAAGACATCCCAAATCCTTCAGGACCTAGATTATGGACTAGATACCATTCTCATCATGTGACCGGAACTAACACTTTCCTGTAACCATACTTTCCCACCGAGCAGCTCAGAACACTCATTTAACCCCTATCCGTAGTCTATACAAATAGTTGTCCCACGCATAGAACCAGACTATTGGAATGCATGGGAATGCAGCTCCCATCAACTAATTAACATATCTCCATGGACATGTATCCATGCCCTTCATGCGCATATCCTATGATCCATGTAGATATAAACATCATACATACAGGACCGACTGTCAGAGTGCAGCCCTCCAGCCTAGAGATAACACCTTCAAATAGCTCCCATCTATACTGTCACCACTCTCACATATAGACATGTCATTACTATGTGCCAAAGTATATAAAAGATGAAGAACTATGTTTCAGTGTTTTGTTGATTCTTTTACCCATGTCAAAGACTTGACATTTGGTGGAGAACCTTCAAGATACTTGTCCTTTCACAATAAGGAGTGCATCTGGAAAGAACTATTTTATATGGATATTCTGCTAAGAAATGTCCACATGGATCAGCAACACTGAACACTACCATGGGAGATAAGGCCTCACCACCACTACCGGGCCACTACCCAGCACCAGCCTTGTGATGCAGCCTGACACCACAGCTATGACTCACTCGGGGGCTACATGCTGTATATACAGTTATGCCATGGAGGCAGCATCATTAAGTTAAGTATACTTATACATGTATTGCACTTACTAACAGCCATATTTATTTCAGGACTGGACAATGTTTAAGCCTTAGAAGAACACTGTTACCCCGTGTGTTAGAGGCAGGTTATATGTATAGAAAATGCAGTAACATCTAGTGATCTGACAATAACAACTGTTTACTACACTGTATATTTTTGGAAATCTGAAATTCTGATACTAA
Organism: Harmothoe impar; assembly: GCA_947462335.1. Taxonomy (NCBI): domain Eukaryota; kingdom Metazoa; phylum Annelida; class Polychaeta; order Phyllodocida; family Polynoidae; genus Harmothoe; species Harmothoe impar. The sequence continues at coordinate 27,054,132 of OX381719.1, read as the reverse complement.
AAGCATGGATGTGTGTACTTTAGAAGAGAAAATCAAACTTTTTTACCAATTTCAAATAACTACTGAAAGTTTGATACATGCATTACCAGGTTCGGATAATCTAGATGAGGGAACATTTATCAATTATCTACATTTGCTGCCTGAGGATATTATTGATTACCAATTTGCTCATCGGGATAAAGTTTTTGGTATTGCATTTCCCATATTGATGAATGCCTATCGAAATGTGTGCATTATTTCTGAAGAAAGCAGTGAACTTATGGGTTATCAGGATGGTTGCTTTGACAATGCCAGAACTGAATTAATTAGGAGAAGTATATATCAGTTCTTGAATTTATCTTTGATTTGCTTTAAAGAATACCAGGTTTATTTGCAAGGTGTAAAAAGCATTGTTACCCAACCCACCAATACACATACACACAATCTTCCCAATAGAGAAAGTCCCGCTGTGTCCCCCCATTACAATATAGACCAGGAGGCACACACAGCCCAACCTACACCAACACACCACTCATTGCCTACCCTATCCGAAAACAAGATATCCCATCGGATACCACAGGAGCCCTGTGAAACCTCCTACCCTACAACTATTAAAACACACACATAGTTATAATAAAGGTCAGGACGGCAGTACAGCCTATCTATGTAAAACAGACAGGGTCAGTGAGTTCTCTCAAACAAAAACAAACCAGTCCCCATGCACAACTAAACCTGTAGTATTAGACTATCTCACATGTATATTGAAACCAGAGGTCTTAGAGGTACTATATGTATCACAAGAGTGGGGCAGCTATTCAAATACAGAGGATGGATTTGACTCAAATGATTGGGAAACATGTTCAGAATCCTCAGATACAGATGATTGTGAAATACCTGTAGATTTTTCAGAGACAGGCAATTGGGAAACAGCTTCAAAATACACAACCCCACTACACCTAGAGCCTTTGAGCCAACCAGCAGAACCACAAAACCAAGAACCTCTAGACCCCCAACCTGAACCATCAAACCTAGAGCCTTTAGGTCCAGAGCCAGCCCCATCATTCCACAAACCCTTAGACCCACAGCCAGACCCACTACCCTTAGACCCCTTAGACCTACCACCCCCACAACCCCTAGATCCACAACCACAGCCACCACACATAAAACCCTTAGACACACAGCCAAAAACCTCCAAATAGCTCCCATCTATACTGTCACCACTCTCACATATAGACATGTCATTACTATGTGCCAAAGTATATAAAAGATGAAGAACTATGTTTCAGTGTTTTGTTGATTCTTTTACCCATGTCAAAGACTTGACACTATGAACAGGTGAGTTGGACGAATTGACAATTAAAGTATATATCCGCTCATTCTGATATGTCCGGGAAACACAATGATTACACCAGTGATCGATATTCTCAATTGTGTCTAGACCATAACAGACCCAGTACCGTAGCATAATAAAACTCAAAGATAAACAATATAAAATAGTTCTCCATGATAAATGTTTCAGCAATGATTCCAAGAATCAGGGGGAGCCTTCAATCAATACTCTGGACACTATTGATACTGATGACAGTAATCTCACGTAACTAATACAACTGCACCCCAAACAGCAATAATGGATGCAAAACGACGTAATCCCAGAATTGAAGCATATAGTGCTTTTTGTAAAGACACCCTGAGGTTAATTATTGTACTTTGGTAACAGTGTGGATGCTAAGTAGGTCCTAATGAGATGAAAAATAAAAAATCTTGGAAAAATAGTTTAAGGGTTATATTTCACTATCCCTAGTCTATATTTTAGTCAGATTTTTGTCCCCATTTTAAAAATGGCGCTTATGTCGTTTTGCATCCAAAGTCTTCTGTACCGGCATTTGTATCAATATTATTTCCAAAACGTGTATTTGTACTCATTGTTTGTTTTACAATACACAGCTAAAATGAGTTTAGTAAAACAAGGTCCCCACCCGGACGTTATACACAGCACACAGAGTTAGAGTACTGTAGGGTATTACTGGTACCCTAAGGAGTTTTTCCTGCTGGTGTCATATCTGTGTGATTAGCTCAGAATTTCCCTTTTCCCATCAATGGAGCATGGACTTTGTCACATTTTCCATCAGTTATGGGCAAAATAATATATTGTGTCATATGCATATTCATGTTGGGATAATTCCGGATTTTGTTGCTATTCCTGGCATGGCTTGGGATATTACTGACACCCTAATGCTTTCCTTGGAAAAGGTTTTACAAAGATATAGACCGACCATGTTGGGGGCACACAGTTATGTGTCATTCATGAAGGAATCAAAGTCAGAGACATCCTGACATGCCACACTCATATGTTATTGAAATACACCCAAACACACCCAAACACAGACCAAGACCTCAAATATTATTTGCAATGAAATTATTTGTGAATGTAGTTTTGGATACCCAAAGAATCCAAATTACTTAGGAAATGGCATTGCCCTGACCCAGTTTAAAAATGACTGTTCTAACAGACAGAGGACGACGTTTTTTCCCTCCTGACTAGGAGGTTTGATTTGCCAATACGGTTGTGTGTAAAGGTGCCATCGAAACTAGTTTAAGTTTTCTGCATACAAATTTCACCGCATTTCAGACTGTGGATACAGTCGCCGGTTATGGGTTAAGTTAGTTAGTTAATTCATTTCGTCTATTCATGCTACCACATGTAGCACTGACAAGGTGATTTCTATAATAATCATCATTTATTCATTATGTTGTCCCACATCTGCTGGTGACAGACATTTATCAACTATCAATGAGTGGGCATGAGACCCTAATATTGTGAGAAAGTATATGTATTCTGTACAATCCGCTCGCTACTTTTTTGATTGTTGATGTATTTTGAAATATCATTTATGAAATAAATATACACTGCAAAATCAAAATGAATTAGCCATGGGATTCTGCTTAGGGTTTACGAAAAGGCACATAGGTGAAGCTATGAATCTGGATCCAATTCCTCTTACATTTTGGCAAAACCTATAACTGCACCAATCTTGAGCTTGATGACTCAATGATCATAATTTTGAAGAGAATAATCCTAATCACATGTTTTGTTTTTTCATTTTGTTGTCTTTTAGGGTAAGAGGAAAGGAGAAATCCACACAACACCGCCAGGGTACCCCCCCTCTGCCACTAATACCCCACTACTCTCATACGTAACACAAAGACAGTAGCAAGCTTAGGACACAACCAACAATAAGGCAGAGTATTGCAATGACAATGCTGTACACAATTATATTTGTTTAATCCCCATGACAGACATCCTCGGAGAGGCATGTAAATAAGATGGGTTGTATCAATTGACATATTCAAATGAAAATTCTATCATTCTTCTTCTTCCTTGTTCCTTACCTGCTTTAGGATAGGTAGCGAAGAGCACATCATCTTGGTGGAACTTAAAGTCCAGGACCTTGGACAAAACATTGGGTGAGGTTGTATCACACAGTGTCATCCGATCGTAGAAATGCTCTCCCTGCACTTTATGGTCCGACATGGTTACTGCGTTATGACTGAATGTTGAACAGAGAGTGCTTATACATAATCTGTAAGGTTGTTTGCTGGTTTTAATCATAAAAGGTTGGAAAAATGTGGGGGAGGGGAGAAATGAATGTGCTAATGAATGGACCCCTATTATTGTACCACTTTGAAAGGAAGAGCCTCCAGCTATAGGGGACCACAGTACCAATACCTCTTGATCACTAAGTCCACAATAGGAGATGATGCCACTGTGATGCCTCTACTATGCTTTTGCATTGATTATGCTATTGAGTGAATGCGAACAGGTGCTGGAATCATTTTAAAATTCATTACAATATACTGAGCTCATATGTCATGGTTAAAACAATAATATCTGCCATTGGCTTTAATAAATATTAGAATCTTGATCTTGATCTTGAGGGATGGTGGGTGGGAGAGTCTCCTGTTTTCAACTCTTCTCTGGCAGCAACTGGTTGTTTACTGCGCGCGCTGCCCTTTATATAACCTCCCTCCTGCTACACTGGACCTTGCAGCCGCGTCTCGGTGCACCTGCGGTTTCTGTAAACACTACAAAGAGGTGTCCTGGAACCAGGCCATACATGTGCTAGGGTTATGCGGCAACACTGGACCCCAGTGCGCCCGCAGACTCCACTATAATCTATAGACCCCAGCGCCTGTGCTACGAGTTACATCAGGGTTGGTTGCGCGATCACTCTTTTATCTAAATCATTTATAATATACATTATATATAATTATGCTATTGAGTGAACGTGAACAGGTGCTGGAATCATTTTAAAATTTATTACAATATACTGAGCTCATATGTCATGATTAAAACGATAATCTGCAGACTTTAGTATAATTGTTTTGACATGATTGACGGAATATTGGAATACAATTTTTTAGGTGCGTACACCTCTGGGATGTGAAGCCCAAAAGAGAAAAGAACACCCGACCAGTATCTGGACCCGGGATAAGTTGTATGGCTTTTACACAGGCTTTTACTGGGACTAGTTAGAACCCTTGATTCTAGGTATAGGAATAGAAACTGCTTTATCTTTTGACAGAGTTTTGGTGGACATGACCGAGATCCACTTGACATCTTTATGAATTGATAATTGATTTCTACTGATTTGTTTAGCCGCTGAGCATACAATAAAATGGACAACAAGTCTGGATAAAACACTGACATCACACATTAGCATGCATGTCATGTACAGTTTGACCTGTTTCAGCTGATTGTTTTTGGAGCCCGTAGAGAGTCCGGCTTCATAAGAGTCCTGCATGTGGCAGTACCATTTGGACTTCTTGACTTCTGAGCATCCTCATACCGTTCCAGGGCCTTATCCTAATTGTCACAATTCTGCTGAATATAACCCTTATACTGCTCCCCAGCGCCTGTGCTACAAGTTACATCAGGGTTAACGTTGGTTGCGCGATCACTCTTTTATCTAAATTATTTATAATATACATTATATATAATTCAACAGTAGACGCTCCCGTCTATTGCCAACGGTTTTAGAAATTAAGCTAAAACTTTTAATTTGATCAGTATGAAAGTTCTATACATTACTTGTCAAAGAGTTACCAATATATTCCAAAGTTTACGTTACAGATCAATCAAGAGATATACTTTGGACCCTAGCTGAGATGTTGATCAGGAGGCCCTTTTTCATTGACCTCCAATTCAGGCATACCCTCCACTAGTCTTCTTTATTATCTGTTTCTGTCAATTTTGCAAAAAACCATCAAGCACTTGCGTCGGATACAGAACTTGTGTTGATAACGTATAAATGATACTATAATTTGTTTTTATCTGTATATACTTGCTTTTAATATAATCAGGCTGGGACAATCATGGGTTTCTCAGGTCGCCATGAGAAAGCACAATACTGTGTTATCTCACTGCCAAATTGAGGGGTTATCATACAGCGTTGTGGGATCTCACCCCCCTGTTGAAAACCACACTGATGCTATTTCTAGCATATAGAATTATAGGGAATACAATGTTTTAGCTTATTTATCAATTATTTCTCATGAAATACACATTTGCTGTAGAGGCCCATTCAGATGTACCTAGCTGATAACATAATACATCACTGTAGACATTCATTTTCTGGAGCAAATAATGGTAAGCCTACAGCAAATTGGGTTTTCTCAATACCATTTTATAGGATCGTCCTTTTTCAATGTTAATATCCACACAATCAGATAATTGGAGTGAGCATTCAGAAAACAATTGTGTGCCCAATTATACAGGTTCTTGATTTTCATTTGGACTTGAGGAAATCCTTGGAAAATGTGAAAATGTCAAAACATATGATATGGGTGTGGTTTCCAACAGGGGGGGTGAGATCTCACAGCGCTGTGAGAACCCCCCTCCCCCCTCCCCCCAATTTAGCAGTGAGATATCACAGTGCTGTGCTTTCTCACTGCGACCTGAGAAACTCATGGTTTTCCTAGCCTGATAATGTGAATTTGATTGTGTGATTTCGATCAAAATTATAATCTAAATAATGTATTATTATTATTATTATTATTATTATTATTATTATTATTATTATTATTATTATTATTATTATTATTATTATTATTATTATTATTATTATTATTATGTAAATCAAACTATAACAGCCAGCAAGTTGCTGATAAGTCTTATCAGAGATAAGTCTCTGCAGTCATATTCCATAGAATGATGAAACTGTACGCATCTACATACATGTATTAGCATAACTGGAATATGATTTGTAAGGACTTTGTTAGTAATTAAATTGATTTTGAGGACTAATTGAACCATTTTGGGGAAAATAGTGTCAAGTTGAGACCATGTGATGGAAATTGTCATAATTTTGGCTAATATTCAAAATTTATCGGGCTACAACTCAAGAAGTGTTTTTTTTTGAAGATATTCATTTTTTGTATGCTTTTAGATACATGTTGTACCATGTTGTAAACAAAATTAGGAGTTGCCGTGATGTATTTAACACCAAAAAATCAATATCCATGTATTTTTCATCTCGGAATCACCCGAAATAATGACGATCCGCTTCGTGAGGCAATAAAAACTGAACCGCTAGGGTTAGAGATGTATCAAAAAGTGTTCCAAGGAGCCAAGATATATCACCTTTCAATATAATCAACTTGCTAAACATATTAAGAACTTTCAAGTTTGACCATCCTCAGCCCCAAAACTGCATAACTCAGGAGTTGTGCCTTCTAGAAAAAAGGAAAGCTAATTTTGACTTTAGTCTATTATGGGAGGGCTAACAGGATTTTTCCAACCCTCAAAATATCACCTTTTCTAATATAAATCTGAGAAATCAAGCTTTTTCTTTATGTTTTTCTGACTGGTGTGTGATATCTACCTTTCTAATTAATATAAATGTGTAATTTGTGAGAATTAACTTCAATTTCTATAAGAAAAATGGTATTATATAGCTAAGAACCGCCCAAAATGCATGTCCCCTGACCGATATTACATTTAGGCAGATCTTTTATTATGTTTAAATATTTACTTTTATACTTTCACTTAATTTTTCTGATATTATATGGTGAAGGCAATATGAAAATTAATTTTTCCTCTTAAAAATAGGTTCCCACACGTACAATATCATAACAGCAACTTTATGATCATTTTTATTCATAGTAAAAAAATGCTGAGACATGATGTTTTGACATAAAAGTCATCTACTATAACCCATATATTTGTAAGATTAAAATAAAATTACAGGTAGAATTATATCACCTTGCTTTAGAGCTTCAAAAATCAATCAGAAAATGTATTGTTTTAGGGCTTAAACTTTAAATGGCAATATTTTCACTTAAATTAAACTAAAACTCCCTGTAAATCAAGGTACTAAGTCCTTTTGACAATACCTAAAGGTGTGCACTGCTAAACCTTTGAATTTTAGTGAATTTATGATGTTTTCACACATGTTGTGTTCATAAGATGTTGTGTTCATAAGATGTTGTGTTCATAAGATGGTAGAAATATGGTATATACAAGGGAAAATATGCTAAAAATCACTTAGAATGTAGCATACAGAGCTCATATCAATTACCTCATGGCAATGACATGGTATATTTTATGATAGTTTAGCTAGAAACCCACATGTTGTGTTCGTGAGGTGTTGTGTTGATAAGATGTTGTGTTGATAAGATGTTGTGTTGATAAGATGTTGTGTTCATAATGTTGTGTTAGTAAGATAGTAGGAAAAGGACATTTAGAGCAGGGTTCTGATAAGAAATCGTTTACTATTGTCACAATCAACATATGTGACATGTAATGGGAATAGGGACCTTAGTGCACCCTGCACTAAGGTCCATTTTCGCAGATCGTGTCACATAATATATTAAAGACCTCATTGTACATTTATGATCATTCTAGATGTGAATCAACATGTGAATCAACATTTTGTGTCAGTAACGTGTTGTGTTCAGAAAATGTTGTGTTCAGCAGATGTTGTGTTCAGAAGATGTTGTGTCCATAATGTTGTGTTCGTAAGACAGTATCAAAAGGACAATAAGAAGCAGGGTTCTGATAAGAAATCAATAACTATGGTCATAACCAACATCTATCAATGAAGTTAATGCAAAAACATGCTTGATTCTGTCTATATCTATGGGGATATTCACATGTTGTGTTCAGAAGATGTTGTGTTCAGAAGATGTTGTGTTGTTAAGATAGCATGGAAAAAGACATTTTCAAGGTGGGCCATGATAAATAATCACTGACAATTGTTATAATCAACTGTTAACAATGGGCTCATGGCAAATAACTAGTTGATTTCGTGCATATTAACATGTAAATCTACATGTTGTGTTCATAAGATGTTGTGTTCATAAGATTACTTAATGCTCCATTATTCAAAGGTAACCCATTAGAAATATGGTATATCTTCCCTATCCAAATTGTACATACATCTACTACATGTCCCAATAATTTAGATATAGTATTTCAAAATATTTCATCCTTTTTTAATCAATGTTGTGTTCATTAGACAGTATGTTGTGTTCATGAGATTTAGCGATACCACTGTTCAGCAGGTATAATTACAGGGTTTTGGAGGGATAAGAACAATATGCTATGGTGAGAGGGAAGATATATACATAAACTGTTCAGGGAGGTGCCTCACATATAAAACAATGAACTGCTAGTATAGATAATTTAAAGAAGAAATGTGTCTAATTATGGGAATGCACAGACTGGGATAAGAGGTGATAAAATAAAGACCTATAAAGTCCTGTATAATAGGGAAAAGCTTAGTAAATTTACTAAGCTTTAATGTTATATTATATGTCTATGTATACATTCAGTTAAAAAAGTATTTATCCTTTTTTAACTGAATGTATACATAGACATATAATACAACATTATACTTTACATTAGTTATATTGAAATATATAATTTCCTAGCAAATAACCATTGGTTTTTTCTTAATCTCATGAACACAACATGTGACTGGAAGTTAGAGAAGGTTTACATCTTCATGTTACTCTAGAACAATGGTTAAAAAAGCTACTGTGCAAATTTTTACATATGTAAAGGATTAGATGCTCTACAATATGTAGGAGAAACGTGGCAATGGTGATACATTATCTCAAATTTTACCAACATGTTGAGAGGGTGGAAAAGTCCTGTAGCCCCTCCCTTATACAATCATCAACCCAACTCATTAACTTTCATGTTGTTTGCTTGTTTACAACTGGTATTTCATTCAACAAATGGTTATCGTTTGCTACAACTTGCCAAAACGTGGCTATTTATTGAGAAGAATCACTTGTAACGAATATATGGCCAAGAAATAACCTTTCAAACTCAAACTTAAACCCCATCCCCTCACTGTCAACTCCGGCCGTTAGTCACCGCCAATATTTCCCAATATAAGCCAATATTTGAAAGTCTGAGAAATAATTAAATAGCACTATTAATACTATATTTAGAAGTGGTTGCTTGCATAATCCTGACCCTCTCACAAACACAAAAAATATCTCTAATTTAACGGATACAGATGGCTGTATGCCAACCCGGTGCAGTGCGAGTCCCATTACCAACCCAACCCTAGCTGTGGGACCAGGGCTATTTTTAACCCTCAGTATTAGGTACCAATTTTTGGTGAGAATTTCTCACTCTCCCAAGCCTAATGACTGACCTCCTTCCATGGTACTGATTACCGAGGAAGCCATGCATCAAGCCTTCTCTCTTAGAGAGGAGTGGCTTTCCACAAAAATATTTTTGTGGAATCTCACCCTGGTCTGTGTCACATTTTCGGTCTAGCAAAAGCGTCGCTAACCTGTCCTCGTCTGCCGGTCCCCTCGGATGACACAGGACTATCCCTGGCCATTGACAGATTTGAAGACGATTTTTGAATTTATCCCAGAATACAATTTCACCGTTTCTGTTATTTTCATGATTTTAATATTTCTATTAACTGAAAGGGGCATATTCATTGATCCATTAACCAACTTAGCATAAAGAAATGCTTAATAAAGAAAGATCTTTACAATCCACCATACTTCTTTGCTGACTGAAATTGAGTGGCTAAGGAACTTTATAAAGATTTTTATATGGTAATTTATTTTCAGTTTATAACGTATATTATTCACAAACTGACATTCTAAAACACGCTACTATTCAATGGACTATTTTCCCCAAAGTATGTCGAAAATGGGAACATTTTAGTATGTAGAGGACAGTAGATGTTCAATGTAATAGTTAATATATAGAAACTATTTCCCTATTCAGAGGGAGCAGAATAAAGAACCGTTTCCGATTTCGGTGTTAACTTTTTTTTCTTGTCCCATGCATGGGTTTTAAGCTGGGGTAAGCTGGGCCTACGATGAACATAATGTGCAGATGGTGGTAAAAGTATACATAATGTATAAAGAAGACATGATGAGGATAACTTAAAGACATACTCCTGTGGCCGATTGTCTATGGAAGTTGTGGTCACTCCGATACTTTTAGACACATTGCTGGGCTGCGAACTTCATGCAATGATAATCTCGGCAGTAAAGACACCTGCTGTGATCAGAAATACTTTACATAATTTAACGAATGAGGAGTTCATAAATGGCTTAAGCTACTGACAAGCTATCTATGGTATCTATGGAACAGATAGTGATTGGCATACATTGCTATCGGCTGAGGAAGAAAGAAGCAAAACTATTAGTCTGTGTTCATTTTCCCCTTTAAATCTATAATAATGTTTGCCTATCTAAAACTAGTATTAGCAACCACAACACTCAGTAGATGGCGCCTCGAGTGTTTCCAGTAAAACCTTCAGAAATGAACTGATGAAATGATAGGCATATGGCGGCCCTATATAGGCCTAATAATTATCATAAAAAAATAGTTTTGACAAATTGGGGGGTTAGTAGACATTCCCTACTTGGCGCACCACACAAAAAGAGGGGTAATTCAGATCATTTCGACACTAGACATGGATTTTCGATTTTATCTTTCAATTTTCCCATTGAAAAAATGTGATGCACAATCCTAAATTTGATCAGGGTATAGCCAAATATGCCCTAAATAAGCCTACAGCGTGTTTTAAGTCCATTTCAGGCACCCCTTTATTCTTTGAGCCTCAACATGCAGGTCCATCAAGGCAATTTCTATTTCTGTAGGTCTTATTTACAGCATAAAAAATAACAACAATCAATTATCTCATGAGAAAATATTTTTTAGAATGTAATTATTAATATACCTAACAAATGAATCAATATAGATGCAGTTTAGAGAAGTAAAAAAAGTTAGAAAAATTAATTAAATTGAATTAAATCAAATAATTCCTATTTTACTGTTTTCGAAGGTGAATAAAATCAAAAGAATGCATTTCACTATTTATTTCCTCTTATATGATGCTACAGAAATATGTAGGGAATAAGAATAACGATAGTCAGACCACCTTGGTTGGAATATAACAATATGAGGGCTGGCTAGCAGTTTTTTGCAAATTTCAAAAATTTGATTTAATTTCTTTTTTTCTTGAAAAATTAGAAAAAAATAACATTTACTTATATATCTGCCCACATCACATACCATTGAATTGCAAATTTCATGACCTGTCTTGTGATGTATACCTTGAAATTCTGGTATAAGAATGTTCATTTGGCTTGATGTCGCTACTACTAGTATGGAACACTCTCACCGCCAGCAGGCTGCTGTGGCGGCCAGAGCACCTATTCCACTGAGCTGAATAAAAAAAAATTACTCAAAATTGATGAAAATATGTTCTTACAAGTCCTGGTCGAAGCACCCCATGTTTGGTATCATATTAAACCTTGTGACATCCTCTTTGACATCCTACATGCCTTTGTGTTTACAAAGGACTGTCAAGGAGTAGCTATACCAACAGCTTATTTCAATTTCGATTTTTATAATTTTTTCACATTTATGGCAAAAGTACAGAGAAACCTGGCAGTGGGAGGGCTAAAGAGCTTGAGTCGACAAAATATTGGTTTGTTTTATCATTATTTCGGGATGATCTCTAATGGGAGGACATAGTTCCTGCATGCTGATCATTTCTGCCTCATAACAAAGCAAGTGACGTCCACTCCTGCAAACAGGATGGACACTCGCTGAATATTAGAGCAATAGAATCTACTGTAGTTTTACAGTATAAAAAGGATGAATTTTTGACTTAACTATTTTACATAGAATCTATGAATTCCAGTCCTGTTGCTTGAAGCTGGATCAAGCGACTCTCTATAAATTCCAGCTGCTCGTTATTGAAATAGTTCTTCCAGTCACCAACCTGACCCTTTCTCATGAACTTGGAAATAGAGAGGTTCATATCTATTACACTACTCATGTTCACTGCTGGATTATCCTGCATTGACTTGAAAGAGGATTCCAACAGTATTGTAATGGGGAAATAGAAGCTAGGAAGAGAAGACAGAACACAGTACTGTTGTAAACAAAGGTAGTTCTCTATTGACAGAATCAGGTTTGTACATTCATCATCAATCATCAATCATCTATCATCTATCATCAATGCACATCCGTCCATCATCATTGTGAGTCATAGACTGGCGGATCTTGCTCCTGCAGGCCCTTTTATAGACAGGCCTCTGGTGGTGCCACCTAGGGGGCAGATCAGCACCAGAATCCGCACCAGAATCCGCCACCACTACACTCTCCCCTGCTCAAACCAAACTCAGGGGTCTTCTTTTGATGTCGCTCCAGGGGATCCTGGTCCCTTCTTCTTTGCTCCAGTGAATCGGTTGCCCCGGCCCACCGGATCTTTCCCCAAGGGGTACTGGATCTTCGATCTTTCTCCCGAAGGGTACTGGATGTCGGTGACATTTTCCGGCTCCTCATTTGATGTTGTTGCCCCAGATCTTTTCCACTATGCTTTGCGCCAGTGACTTTTCTGCACCTCCCCACCGGATCTTTCCCCAAAGGGTACTGGATCTTTGATCTTTCCCCCGAAGGGTACTGGATCTCGGTGAGAGTTTCTGGTTCCTCATTTGATTTTGCCCTGGATCTTCTCCACTTGGCCTTGCCCCAGTGAATCTTCTTTCCCTTGGTTACCCTTCTTCTCATGGGCTCTGATGGTTTGTCAGTTAAGCACATCCTGACCCAGCGAGCTGGTTCACTGACTAAAGGTCCTGATGGAGCAGCCAGGTTTCTACCATCACTGGTCCAGAGGGGGCAATCCTTCTTCAAGTGATCATCTTTTGCACAATGGAAACACCGCTTCAGTTTCCTTCTTGAGCATGACTTCCCTGGCTGTGTCTGAACCCTCTTGGAGATATCCACCACTTCCTTTGGGTATGTCTCTACTTCCAATTCCACGTTGGTCAGCTCCTCTGCCTTGGTCTGGTCAGCTACCCTTGTCGCCTTGTCACTTGCATATATGCAGGCCTCTGCATGCAGACCAACTCTTACAGCTTCTGCCAGTGTTCTGGGGCCGCTCTGCTGGATCCATAACTGCAACTGGATGTTCGATAAGCTGTCAATGAACCAGTCCATGGCCATTACATCTATGGTAGAGAGGTCAGCCCTAGGATAGGCTAACCTAGTCAGCCTCTCCACTTCCTCTGAGTGGCTTTGGAGGCATTCACCCACCTCTCTCTTCTTCTCACGAAGCAGTGCCTTAAACATGGCTGACTGATTCGGGGGTTGAAACCTCTGAATTAAGGCCTCCCTCAGCTGGAGATAACCTCTGGGGTTTTTGTAGTCAAAACCCACCAGTAGACGCCTAGCTATACCAGTGAGACTCAGCCCTAGGAACACACCTGCTACTTCATGGTTCCACCCGTTAGCACGGCAGCAAAGGTCGAAGTGTAGGAGGTACACATTTAGATGCTCACTTCCATCGAACTTGTCTGGCATAACTATGGGCTTAGGTAATTTGTCGACAGATTGCCATTCCCACATCTCCCCTAGGAATGCCTCAGGACTGCATCTCCCAACCTCTGGGAAAGCCTCGGTACCACGTCTCCCCACTTCCAGCAACGCCTCAGTGCCATGACTCCCCGCCTGTGGGAACATCTCGGTCAGCGTGCGGCACCCCTGTCTCGGTCAGCGTGCAGCACCCCCTTCTCTCTCAGCGTGCTGCACCCCCGTCTCGGTCAGCGTGCTGCACCCCCGTCTCGGTCAGCGTGCTGCATCCCCGTCTCGGTCAGCGCGCTGCAGCCCCGTCTCGGTCAGCGTGCGGCGACCCCGTCTCGGTCAGCGTGCGGCACCCCCGTCTCGGTCAGCGTGCGGCACCCCCGTCTCGGTCAGCGTGCGGCACCCCCGTCTGGGTCAGCGTTCGGCACCCCCGTCTCGGTCAGCGTGCGGCACCCCGTCTCGGTCAGCGTGCGGCACCCCCGTCTCGGTCAGCGTGCGGCACCCCCGTCTCGGTCAGTGTGCAGCACCCCCGTCTCGGTCAGCGTGCGGCACCCCTTCTCGGCAGCGTGTGGCACTACCGTCTCGGTCAGCGTGCAGCACCCCCGTCTCGGTCAGCGTGTGGCACCCCCGTCTCGGTCAGCGTGCGGCACCACCTAGCGGCACCCCTGTCTCGGTCAGCGTGCGGCACCCCCGTCTCGGTCAGCGTGCGGCACCCCCGTCTCGGTCAGCGTGCAGCAACCACGTCTCGGTCAGCGTGCAGCACCCCCGTCTCGGTCAGCGTGCGGCACCAGCTTGCTGCACCCCCGTCTCGGTCAGCGTGCAGCACCCCCGTCTCGGTCAGCGTGCAGCACCCCCGTCTCGGTCAGCGTGCAGCACCCCCTTCTCGGTCAGCGTGCAGCAGCCCTTCTCTGTCAGAGTGCGGCACCCCCGTCTCAGTCAGCGTGCAGCTCCCACCTCTCGGTCAGCGTGCTGCACCCCCGTCTAGGTCAGCGTGCCGCGACCCCGTCTAGGTCAGCGTGCGGCACCCCCGTCTCGGTCAGCGTGCGGCACCCCCGTCTCGGTCAGCGTGCGGCACCCCCGTCTCGGTCAGCGTGCGGCACCCCCGTCTCGGTCAGCGTGCGGCGACCCCGTCTCGGTCAGCGTGCGGCACCCCCGTCTCGGTCAGCGTGCGGCACCCCCGTCTCGGTCAGCGTGCGGCACCCCCGTCTCGGTCAGCGTACGGCACCCCCGTCTCGGTCAGCGTGCGGCACCCCCTTCTCGGCAGCGTGTGGCACCACAGTCTCGGTCAGCGTGCGGCACCACCTTGCCGCACCCCCTTCTCGGTAAGCGCGCGGCACCCCCGTCTCGGTCAGCGTGCGGCGACAACGTCTCGGTCAGCGTGCAGCACCCCCGTCTCGATCAGCGTGCGGCACCAGCTTGCGGCACCCCCGTCTCGGTTAGCGTGCAGCACCACCGTCTCGGTCGGCGTGCAGCACCCCCGTCTCGGTCAGCGTGCAGCACCCCCCTCTCGGTCAGCGTGCAGCACCCCCTTCTCTGTCAGAGTGTGACACCCCCGTCTCGGTCAGCGTGCAGCACCCCCTTTTGGGTCAGCGTGCGGCGACCACGTCTCGGTCAGCGTGCAGCACCCCCGTCTCGATCAGCGTGCGGCACCAGCTTGCGGCACCCCCGTCTCGGTTAGCGTGCAGCACCCCCGTCTCGGTCGGCGTGCAGCACCCCCGTCTCGGTCAACGTGCAGCACCCCCTTCTCGGTCAGCGTGCAGCACCCCCTTCTCTGTCAGAGTGCGACACCCCCGTCTCGGTCAGTGTGCAGCACCCCCTTCTGGGTCAGCGTGCGGCGACCACGTCTCGGTCAGCGTGCAGCACCCCCGTCTCGGTCAGCGTGCAGCACCCCTGTCCCAGTCAGCGTGCAGCACTTCCGTCTCAGTCAGCGTGCAGCATCCCGTCTCGGTCAGCGTGCAGCACCCCCTTCTCTGTCAGAGTGCGACACCCCCGTCTCGGTCAGCGTGCGCCACCAGCTTGCGGCACCCCTGTCTAGGTCAGCGTACGGCACCCCAGTCTCGTTCAGCATGCAGCGACCCCGTCTCGGTCAGCCTGTGGCACCCCCGTCTCGGTCAGAGTGCGGCACCCCCGTCTCGGTCAGCGTGCGGCGACCCCGTCTCGGTCAGCGTGCGGCGACCCCGTCTTGGTCAGCCTGCGGCGACCCCGTCTCGGTCAGCGTGCGGCGACCCCGTCTCGGTCAGCGTGCGGCGACCCCGTCTCGGTCAGCATGCGGCGACACTGTCTCGGTCAGCGTGCAGCACCCCCGTCTCGGTCAGCCTGTGGCACCCCAGTCTCGGTCAGCATGCGGAACCCCGTCTCGGTCAGCGTACGGCACCCCCGTCTCGGTCAGCGTGTGGCACCCCCTTCTCGGCAGCGTGTGGCACCACCCTCTCGGTCAGTGTGCGGCACCACCTTGCGGCACCCAAGTCTCGGTCAGCGTGCAGCACTCCGTCTCGGTCAGCGTGCAGCACCCCCGTCTCGGTCAGCGTGCAGCACCCCCGTCTCGGTCAGCGTGCGGCACCAGCTTGCGGCACCCCCGTCTCGGTCAGCGTGCGGCACCCCCGTCTCGGTCAGCGTGCGGCACCACCTTGCAGCACCCCCGTCTCGGTCAGCGTGCGGCACCCCATCTCGGTCAGCGTGCGGCGACCCCGTCTCGGTCAGCGTGCAGCACCCCCGTCTCGGTCAGCGTGCGGCACCAGCTTGCAGCACCCCCGTCTCAGTCAGCGTGCAGCACCCCTGTCTCGGTCAGCTTGCATCACCCCCGTCTCGGTCAGCGTGCAGCACCCCCCTCTCGGTCAGCGTGCAGCACCCCCTTCTCTGTCAGAGTGCGACACCCCTGTCTCGGTCAGCCTGCAGCACCAGCTTGCGGCACCCCCGTCTCGGTCAGCGTACGGCACCCCCGACTCGGTCAGCGTCCGGCGACCCGTCTCGGTCAGCGTGCAGCATCCCCGTCTCGGTCAGAGTGCGGCAACCCCGTCTTGGTCAGCGTGGAGCTCCCCCGTCTCGGTCAGCGTGTGGCACCCCCGTCTCGGTCGACCTGTGGCACCCCCGTCTCGGTTAGCGTGCGGAACCCCGTCTCGGTCAGCGTGCGGAAACCCCGTAACGGACAGCGTGCGGGACTCCCGTCTAGGTCAGCTTGCAGCACCACCTTGCGGCACCCCCGTCTTGGTCAGCGTGCGGCACCCCCTTCTCGGTCAGCGTGAGGCACCCCCTTCTCCGTCAGAGTGCGACACCCCCTTCTCGGCAGCGTGCGGCACCACCGTGTCGGTCAGCGTGCGGCACCACCCTGCGGCACCCCCGTCTCGGTCAGCGTGCGGCGACCCCGTCTCCTTCAGCGTGCAGCAGCCCCGTCTCGGTCAGCTTGCGCCACCACCTTGCGGCACCCCCGTCTCGGTCAGCGTGCGCCACCCCCGTCTCGGTCAGCGTGCACCACCCCCGTCTCGGTCAGCATGTGGTGTCAGCGTATGGCACCCCCCTCTCTTCCTGCTGGCGGATTCACTTCCTGCCAGCGGATCGGCGGATCGGAGGGATCGGCGACCCAATCTCGGTCAGGGTGCGGCGACCCCGTCTCGGTCAGCGTGCGGCGACCCCGTCTCGGTCAGCGTGCGGCGACCCCGTCTCGGTCAGCATGCGGCGACACTGTCTCGGTCAGCGTGCAGCACCCCCGTCTCGGTCAGCCTGTGGCACCCCAGTCTCGGTCAGCATGCGGAACCCCGTCTCGGTCAGCGTACGGCACCCCCGTCTCGGTCAGCGTGTGGCACCCCCTTCTCGGCAGCGTGTGGCACCACCCTCTCGGTCAGTGTGCGGCACGACCTTGCGGCACCCCAGTCTCGGTCAGCGTGCAGCACCCCGTCTCGGTCAGCGTGCAGCACCCCCGTCTCGGTCAGCGTGCAGCACCCCCGTCTCGGTCAGCGTGCAGCACCCCCGTCTCGGTCAGCGTGCGGCACCAGCTTGCGGCACCCCCGTCTCGGTCAGCGTGCGGCACCCCCGTCTCGGTCAGCGTGCGGCACCACCTTGCAGCACCCCCGTCTCGGTCAGCGTGCGGCACCCCATCTCGGTCAGCGTGCGGCGACCCCGTCTCGGTCAGCGTGCAGCACCCCCGTCTCGGTCAGCGTGCGGCACCAGCTTGCAGCACCCCCGTCTCAGTCAGCGTGCAGCACCCCTGTCTCGGTCAGCTTGCAGCACCCCCGTCTCGGTCAGCGTGCAGCACCCCCCTCTCGGTCAGCGTGCAGCACCCCCTTCTCTGTCAGAGTGCGACACCCCTGTCTCGGTCAGCCTGCGGCACCAGCTTGCGGCACCCCCGTCTCGGTCAGCGTACGGCACCCCCGACTCGGTCAGCGTCCGGCGACCCGTCTCGGTCAGCGTGCAGCATCCCCGTCTCGGTCAGAGTGCGGCAACCCCGTCTTGGTCAGCGTGGAGCTCCCCCGTCTCGGTCAGCGTGTGGCACCCCCGTCTCGGTCGACCTGTGGCACCCCCGTCTCGGTTAGCGTGCGGAACCCCGTCTCGGTCAGCGTGCGGAAACCCCGTAACGGACAGCGTGCGGGACTCCCGTCTAGGTCAGCTTGCAGCACCACCTTGGAGGGATCGGCGGATCGGCGGACCACGGAGTGGTCTTCACAACGACCACAGAGTTGTCTTCACAAAGACCACAGAGTTGTCTTCACAACGACCACAGAGTTGTCTTCACAACGACCACAGAATCGTCCTTCCAACAGCAACAGAATCGTCCTTCCAACAGCAACAGAATCGTCCTTCCCTCTTCTTCCTTTTCCTTCTTCTTGGTCCTGCTTCCTGCTGGCGGATCTGGCGGATCTGGCGGATCGGCGGATCGAAGTTGCTAAGCAACCGGCTTCCATTTGTTTACTGCTGGCGGATTCAGCCTCCTGCTGGTGGATTTAAATTCTTGTAGGATCGTCCTATAAACAGCCACATAATCGTCATCCTTAGGGCCAAAGAATCGTCATCCCAACGGCCACAGAATCGTCCTTATAACACCCACAATTTCTGCTTCTATTCTTCCTCAGCTGCTTCTCTTCCTTCCTCCTTTATCGGCGTGAATTTGTCGTTTGACAACTGCCACAGGAGCGTCTTCACAGCGCCCATAGAAACATCTTCACATCGACCAGAGAAATGACTTCCCATCGACCATGCAGATCTCCTCACATCAACCACAGACTTGTCTTCACATCAACCACGGACTTGTCTTCACATCGACCAGGGAAACATTGTCACATGAACCAGGGAAACGTCTTCACAACAGCAACAGAATCGTCTGTGTGGATCCACTTCCTGCTGGCGGATCCACTGCCTGCTGGCGGATTCATCTTCCTGCCGACCAGAATCGTCATCTTTAGGGCCACAGAATCATCATCCTTAGGGCCCCAGAATTGTCCTCTTGAGGGCCACACAATCGTCGTCATAACGGCCACAGAAATGTCTTCACAACAGCAACAGAATCATCTTCAAATCTGCCACAGAAACGTCTTCACAACACCCACAGAAACCTCTTCACCACAACGGATTCAGCTTCCTGCTGGCGGATTCAACTTCCTGCTGGCGGATCTGGCGGATCTGGCGGATCGGCGGATCTAAGTTGCTAAGCAACCAGCTTCCACTTGTTTACTCTTCCTTCTAGCAGAGTCACGATTTCGTCCATGATTTCCTCCCACAGAATCGTGCTTCCAACGGTCACAGAATCGTCCTTCCAACGGCCACAGAATCGTCCTTCCAATAGTCACAAAATCGTCCTTCCAAGGGCCACACAATCGTCCTTCCCACAGCAACAGAATCGTCCTTCCTTCTCTCTTTTCCTCCTTCCCTCCGGCGTGTGTTCTTCTTTTGAAACCAAGCTGTCACCACTGTAATGGGGAAATAGAAGCTAGGAAGAGAAGACAGAACACAGTACTGTTGTAAACAAAGGTAGTTCTCTATTGACAGAATCAGGTTTGTACATTCATCATCAATCATCAATCATCTATCATCTATCATCAATGCACATCCGTCCATCATCATTGTGAGTCATAGACTGGCGGATCTTGCTCCTGCAGGCCCTTTTATAGACAGGCCTCTGGTGGTGCCACCTAGGGGGCAGATCAGCACCAGAATCCGCACCAGATCCGCACCAGAATCCGCCACCACTACAGTATGCCTTCCAGCTCTGCTTCTGTAAGTGGCTTCTCAAGAAAAGAAGCCATCTTGGTAATCTCGCCTCTTGGATTAGCCTTGAGGTCTTCATACTTGACAAAGTGGATATTTGGGTTTCCCCTTTCTGCCCACCAACCCAGAACATGATCGACACAGTCTCCATAAAGTAGCCTTTTCTCTCGGAATAGCTTAAAAAAGACCTCAAAGTCCTGGGTATAGTTACCTAGTGGTTCACACATTCTGTAGAAGTGGTAGAAGGAGACAAGAAGGTCCTTTACATTTCTCAGTCCTACAATAGTTTTGAAGTTGCATGTTTTCATGGATTTGGTGAAGAACCGGTGGGGTAGATGGGTCTTGATAACTCTCGGTGATTTAGCCTCACCTAGGAACTCCATCCACTCAAGTTGTTCAAGGTATGGTGAACGGATATACAGAGGCACTTCTCTTGATGTCTTGATGTCAACATCATTCATGATGAGCCATACGATCTGCTGAATCCATGTAGTACCTGAAATTTACATGTAGAGACGTTAGACAGATTAAAATTATGATAACATGTACATAATACAGAAATAACAGTTGATGGTACAGATACAAGTAATGTGGTTCAGACAACCAGGATTTAAGCAAACTTTTCATTTTCATATTTCAAGATTAATTTTTTTTAAATTTTGAATGCGCAACAAATTCCTTTATCCATCCCATCATACTAATTTTTAGGTGATCAAAACATTAAGCAATTGAAAATTCGTTGGTTTGACTGCAAACTGACCTTCTGCAACTGAGGTACCGGAGGTTAGATTGTATGCACAAAGAGGGCTTGCCAAGAATTAGGGTCTCATGACTCTTTGGTCAGATAACCATGTTATCTCTCTATTGTTTCTTACCTGCTTTAGGATAAGTAGCAATCAGCACATCATCTTGACGGAACTGAAAGTCTGGCATCTTGTCCAAGACCTCGGATGAGCATTTATAGCTCAGTGTCATGCCATCATAGACATGCTCTCCTAGTACATTATGGTCTGACATCGTTACTGTCTTATTTTTCTCGGAAATACTTAGTGCATGGTAGGTCTGAAAGGTTCAGCTATAGTAGACAGAGTGAGGCTAGTCTCTGCTGCCGGGTAGCATGTCTGAAGAAACAGTCAGCGGTCACATATATCATGCTAATGATCAGTATTCATCCAAAGATCCAAAAGGTAATGTGCTAATGTATAAAGCCTTTCCATTCTTCCTCTCAGATGGGAATCTCTACTGTTGGATCAATGGACATGCATGATCGCATTGTTAAATTTGCACCAGCTCCTTTTGTGTGCTTTGTGACTAAAAAATATCTCAGTCACAAAGCACACAAAAGGACCTTTTAGTCACAAAACACAGAAAAGGAGCTGATTCCAGTTTAACAATGCGATCATGCATGTCCATTGATCCAACAATAGAGACTCCCATCTGTTGCCATAGCTTATGGCCATTAAGATTAGGTAAAAAAGAGGTTTGTTTCAGGTCACCCGACCGACCCTATCAAGACAGGGCTGACCCTACGTTTTGTTATGCAATTTTGAAGAAATTTCCGTATTTTACCCTTTTTTGGTAAATTTTAGGTCTCCAGAGAGGCCGGCCAGTTCTTTCATGTTAAAAAAAAATAAAGTAAAATAAAAAAAATCCGACCTACCGACCCTACATTTTCTGCCCATGTTACCTGAAACAAACCTTTTTTTAGGCCTTAGCTTAGACCTTTTAATTGGAAAAATATTCTGATATTATGGAAATAGTGCTGTACACTAATTGCAATTAGCATACAGCCAAAAGAGCAGCTGGAATAACCCAGTAAACAGATAACGTTATACACCATTTTATAACGTTATATGTGGACAGTCGAGGTCCTCCAAGGTAAAAACTCAATGATAAAATTGATGGCATCAGATTTCCAGTAATATATTTCATTAGCACGTACCACCTCGAGTTTCTGAGTACTGGCTTTTTGAATGTGTGTGGTCACTGTCCAGTCTTAAATGCCAATAAGCGCTATCTTACTTTGTTTTAAAGATAATGCTATCTAATTAGCATAATCATCCTAAGTACCAAATCTCCAAACTTTTTATTAAGAATGAAAATCATGTTTCCATGGAATGCTTTCACAAAAGATAAAATCTTCTAACATGGCCTATCATATTCTACATAAAAAAGTCGTATAGATAAGTTTTACTATATTTTGGTCCTTTTTTGGCTATATGGAGCCCTCAGGTGGCCAAAGTTATAACTAAAAATCCTGCACAGAGGGCCATTTTCCCTTGTTGATCCACATAACTATAACGTTATATGTCAACGTTTTTCTAAGGCTCTTTAGTATGACATAACGTTATGTAAAGTTTAAAACGTTATTGTGAAGTAAAATTACGTTTTTTTCGTTAGCTGGGAAAACCACTAAAGTTCACTTTGGTGTAGGTTTCTTGTTTTCTCCCTGTTTTCAAGAAATATGGGTATAACTAATAGTTCTAAGTACTGATTCATAGAATATTTCAGCACCTATCTTATATATAATTATGGACAAAAGAACCAGTCTTTTAAAAACATTTACCACTGCTCATTTGCCTTTTTTGAGACCCAAAGTCTCACCAAACCCTGCAAATACAGCTTGGTTCTGTGATCCCCATAATACACAAAATACCTAAATATGACATTTATTTCTATATACATACAGGCACATCCTTTCCTGCAAGTATCAAGGCAGGGTGAGCCTCGGCATATTGCTTATCTGCTGCTGGGGCCTCATGAGCAAGGACTGGGGCAGAGGACACTACAGGAGATAATCTGTAGCAAGATAACAATATGTACTAGTAGTCTTATAAGTGAACTAAATTTATTATTCAAGTGCTGTGTCAATTTCCCTGCATGTATGTACTACTACCAGTACTACTGAATTATATACATGGCAGAAGTAAGTAAGCCTTAACGTTTTGAAGTCCACAAACCTTGCAAAACAATGTAGTTCCAACCCCTGGTTGGAAGCAAACCTATACAAACTTCTGAACAACGTTGGGATTGTGTTTGGTGTGTTTATAGGGCAGGGGGTATCATAATGGCCAAAGAGTGAAAACTAGACCCAAAAATGCCTTAAGGTAATTTTTTACGGAGAATGCAGTAGTCTCCTGAGAATTAATCTTTTTCTGATGCTAACATTCTATATCTGGAATGTAAGTGTAAGGTTTTCTACGAGAAATCAGGACATATGCCACTTTCTGGTTGTCATGGAAACCATTCCATTGTCCCATATGGAACATTTTGATCCTCATTCCTTGGGAATTACATCAGTGACTGAAAACAGACCTCGAAAATTCCTCCTTGAACCAAATCTACCCTAAAAAGTCTGACTTTTTTTAGGTTATTTTTAATAAATTTTTTTTATCTATTTTATCTATTTTAGTATTTATTATGGGATTCAGGGCATTTAGGTCATATCTATAGTTTTCAGTTACACATAATGACTCATGTTTTAGATGTGATTCCCTCAATACTACCAGTAGTACTTTAGCATATGATATCTCATTTTAAAGATCTTGAACTTTAATTATGAATTCCCCCCTAGATACCCTTTTTTCACTGGCCTGGTCACATGTGGGTCAGAATTTTGAAAAATGCCACTTTTGGGTGTTTTCTAGTGTTTTTCACCTTCCATCGGCTATAGAATAAAAATTCCTGCACCATACTGGTCCTTCTTGACTTCATGTAAGAGGGGACACTCCAGGCTTTCAGAAAAATGTAAAATTTCATGTGTCAAGTGAAATTCTTTTGGTTTATGGCCCCTCAAAGTCCCCCACCTTAACTGAAGCAATCTCAAACCTTTCTATTCAACATATTTTATTAGGTATATGTGTAACCTCACAGAATCGGGAAGTTTTATCGAGATATTTCTCCCAGATTTTCCTCCACAGCCCTTCTATCACAAAATGGCACTTGTGTAAGGCTCGACACTTTTATTTTTAGAGCTTCAAATGACACACTAAGATAGTTCACTAAATATTCTTTTTACATTCCATCTTGAGGGGCCTATGGGTAGTAAAACTGGGGAAAATATTGTGAGAATGCGCTCATTTGTCACGAGCCCAGGCCCAAAAGAGTGATTTTGGAACAAAATACAAGTGTAGGACCTTACATCTCAAATCCTCTATTGATTAAAGAAATACCACAAATATATCAATTTTATGCAATGTATATCAATAGTGTGTACATGTTTGTTCAATCTGGACCGTAATGGCAGACTAACTTTGCTTCTATATATTGGGTAGGGCTGTTTTCAAGGATTAATGTGAGGTCCAACACTTTTATGTAAGGTCCGACACTTTTATACTTTTTGGCCTTTAATCAGCCACAGTATAAACATACCTGCACCAATGTTGTTCTTTGTGATCTAATGTTATAGGGAACACTATAGGCTTTCAGAAAAATGTAAATGTTCACACCTCTAAAGGAGATCATTTGATTTCTGACCTACCAAAGTAAAAGAATGCATACAAAATGTGATTCCCGCTCATTAGACATGGGTTATAATATTATATCCTCCGTGTCAATTGACATGACCACATCCTTTCCAAACAGCATATTCTATCAGATATATGCGTTACTTCCCAGATTAAAGAGTTTTAACTGAAGTATTCCTTACAAACTTTTCACCATAGCCCTTCATATTTGTGAAATGGTACTCATGTAAGGTCCGACACTTTTATATTTAGAGCCTCAAATGACCTTCATATGAAAGCCACCAAATACCAATTGTACTTTCAATCTTGTGGGACCTAAGGGTACTAAAACTGGAAAAAAAAGTTATGAGGATAGGCATATCATTCGCTAGCCCACAACCAAAAGAGTGATTTTGGATGGTGATAAAAGTGTCGGACCTTACGTCTTAAATCCTCTAAGAATCAAAAAATACCAAACACCTATTGATTCTAAGAATGTATATCTATAGTAACTAGATGTTTGTTCAATCCGGACAGTAATAGCAGCATAAGGTAGCTTCTGGATATTGGGTAGGGCTGTTTTCATGTATTAATGTAAGGTCCGACACTTTAATGTAAGGTCCGACACTTTTATATTTTCACCTTAAAGCAGCTACATGATATGAAGAATAATCATTATACAGGTAAAATGATACATGAAATTAAAAGTATGCATAGTGAAGATAACACACAGTGAGCTATATGATAAGCAAGGCACTTTTGAGCTATGTAGAGTAAAGTTGGTGATGTTTGGTAAAAGTTTCAGCAGTTTCACAGGTTTTGCAAAGTACGCTGATCCACAAAATGAAAAGTTTTTGAACAGTGATTATCAAACCTGGTATGCATGATTATATATACTGTGGCTACTTGAAAACACAATAAGGAGTTACTGTGGTGTTTTCCAGACATTTTGACACTGCTTTGTATTTTTTGTTGTAAGGTCCGACACTTTTATTCTAGATTGTGTTCGCTGGTCGATAAAAACTGAAATCCTAGGAATTGATTGTGCCAATCAGGGTTTTCAAACACCCAAGATATATGTCTTTCAATATAACAAACTTATATTAAGATGAATTGAGTTTTTTAAATTTTCATTTTTATTCCCTTTTGGCCCCAGAAGGTGACATTTTCCAAAATTCCCATCTAGGGCTCTCCTTTATGGCTCTGGTTTCAACCTTAAGTGCTTCAATGCCCCAGTCAACCTGTACCTCAGACTTCTAGAATATGAAAGTTCATTGGTGTATAACACCTCGTCTTGACCCTGTGGGGCAGTGGGTATATGGAAGAACCGTGTCCTGGTGTAGTCTATCTAACACGTATTGCACCAAGAAGAAATGTGGGTCAAATCATTATTAAAGACAACAGAGATAAATAACTAGGGTCCTAAAACATATCCTTGGGAGACACCACATAATATTTTGAAAGTCTGAACATATGCCATTTTCTTTTGTTCTTTGTTTTCTGTCTGTTAAATGGTGAAGAAGGAAAACTTTATGTTGATGGCCTAAATTGTATAAGTTCAAAGTTGGTTTAAGTAATTAAAAGCTTTAGAAAAATCAAGATGGATAGCAGTTGTGCGATGTTGTTCACCAAGTGGTTTAAAGATACTCTTTGTTAATTTTTCTATGCTATGTACTGTTGATTGTTTGGGCCCATATCCTATTATTCATTTGAGCAGATAACAAGCACCAGGTACTCATCCAGATCCTAATCATGGTTGTCCTTGAATTTTTGTCACTTTTGATAGAGATATAGATAGAGATATAGATATAAAATCCAGTCAGAATTGTCTCCGAAAAGATAAGTATTGCTGAGAAAGTACCAAGGCTACTCTCATTAACCTAATTATCACTGCCCTACATATTAAATAAGCAACACATATGCATGTCAGTATCTGTTAATTTCTTTTGCATTTATTCAGTATCAGTTCTTTTTACTGGATTATAGTATATACTCATATCACTTACAAATTTAGACCTTAATTCATCTTTCAGATATACAATGACTGTTTATCTTGAAGAAAAGATTTTGTATGAATCATAGAGAATCAAAATAGCCCATGAATGTTTTAAACTCCATTATATTTCCTTCCATCTCTAGTTCGCCATTCCTGTAAAGAGCTAACAGGGATTCCTTATTAGCCACAAGTCCCTTCAATGTTGCATACTCCACTGTGATTTTTGCTACAGATTCCTCCGTCTCCCCTTGTACAACATCCATGACAGAGTTTCTAATTCTCAGTGTATACACCTCATCGATATCAGTCAGCTCAAACACAACCACTGCATACACATCTTCCACTTCTTCAGCCTTCAACTTTAGCGACAGCCACTCAAAGAGTTTGTCCGGTTGCATAAATGCAATGGCCGCTTGATGTAGATGGAGTGGTACTTTGCTGTCGATAAAACCATGGTCTTCTAAAGCAGTTGTTAGGTAGTAGTTCCTCCCATTGGCACTGACTTGTTGGGATGCCAATGCTTTAAGTGCAGCCAGACGAACCTCCTTAGCCTGGGTGTTATCGGGATTGAGGGTGAATACTTGTGTTGCAAGTTCAAGTGCCCATTTATAGTCTTCCTCTTCTACAGCCGTCTTCGCTGCTTCAATGATATTATATTCACCTCCTGCCAGGCTTATCATTCTCTTAGCCTTATCTGCAGTCGAGTGCTTTGAGAGTTCGGCAATATTTCCTGAGAACCACCCCATGTAGCGGTCAAACACGGCTCTAACTGACCACTCAACTGTTCCATAGAAGGTCTGTAGGAATGGGCTTTTAGCGAGGGACTCGGGAAGATGAATCTTTGTAACAATGTCATCCGGTAGCATGCCTAGGTTCATGTAACGCACAGTTTGGTCATGCACCAGTTTAATAGCATCCCGATAGTCAGTAAGTACAGACCTAATATACTCCTTTCCTTCAAGATGCCTTGAGTGACTGGGTATCAGAAACTCAGGTTCGTACGAGATCATCTTGTCGAGAGAACTCACCCAGTGGAGGGTGTCTCGTGTAGGTGTGCCACGGATGGCATACAGGTTAGGGAAAGCACGGTAGAAATTATCACCACACAGGAAAGCTTCTCTGGATGGGATCCAGACTCCAATTTGATCAGTTGTCTCTCCAGGTATATGTACTAATGTCACTGGCAGACCTAGGGATAATAATCAGAGATATGATCAATAAAGGAGAGTGTAATATTGAAATATTGTTAATTACTTATCTTGAGGCAGCAATATTCACTATGAAGGAAAACTAAGTATCAAACTGATTATGCTAATTTACAATTTGATGTCTGGCTTATCATAAAAGGAGAGCACAATATAACTAAATATGATTTTTGAATGACGATCAAGGAAATTCAATGAAGCGCAAACCCAACACAAATTCAATTAATATAATATGGTATTTTCATAAGATATTGAATCTGGTAATATTTAAAGATGATAATGCATGTAGATAACATACCAGCAATAACTACATCTTGGTGAGTACCCTTCATTAGATGAGTTGGCTGTACCAGCATAGCTGCTTCATCCTGACCCAATCGTAGACGGGCACCAATTCCAGAATTCCTGAAAGCGCTCGGTGCCACATGAGGGAGGTGCATGCCCACCTGCCTCCCTGCCCTGGAGTAGTATAGGGGGAGCACTTTGGACGTAACATCCACAAGGTCAGGTAAGGTCTCATGAGCCCAGATCTCAGGTGGAGAAGACTCGTCAATGAAGGCCTATGGAAAATAAAAAGTTGTGAAAAAGTCATATCATATGTTTGTTTGATTTTCGAGTGTTCATCCTATTTAGATCATTGTAATCATAATATTGTGACCTGAACAAAGTTGTGTCGGCTATAATCATCTATAATATACACGATTTTGTTGAACTTGCGCAGCATCGTGTGAATGGAATGATACACAGGTGGAGGACTAGACCAGTTATACAGCCTGGCCTGTATTTCCAGACAGCCTGTGAATGGAGGCTGGCCAGGCTGGTATAGCAGGTCGGGAGTCTTTACTGGCAGAGTGTTAGGTCAGGTTGCTCATAATATCCAGCAGGTTTGGGCTCAGGCTTTCACACCTTTTCCAAGTAGTGGCAGCTCTTATGGTTGTTTCACTAGATTAAATACCAATTTAAACATGTAATTACCCAGCTAGCACCTTATGTAAAAAGCACATCTTTAACTGGTCATATTCACGTTAATACGTGAAAATGACCTCATCACGACATCTTGAGGGAGTAAATCCTTTTACATAGTAGTTTGACAGGAAACTGACATATTATTTACATCTAAATGGCAATGTGAAAGAGACATTAGTTATTTAATATCATCTGTATGTTTGAATGTGGTAATTCTTTTATGTAACGAGTGGTTAAATCTTGATTAGAATATTACATCTTTTTTTTGAGAAATTATACACATAATACATTCATGTCAAATTCATGCCTTAAGGTGAATGCTAAAATAATGTGATAGATTTGACACCAACATTACGTATACTTTACATATGTTGTACATCTTTAGCTGGTCAGATTATGATGTCTTTAAAACATCTGTTCTTTACCTCTCAAGTAGTTCACACTTTTGACACAAGATGTCTCCCTTAACCGATATCAATAGAATTCAATCTACATTGGCAATAGTTTGACCATAAATGAGTATCTATTCAACACAATAAATTTACATAGAAGATGAAACTTGAATAACTTTTTCTCTGGAATGTATGATCTGTTTTCTTTTTCTATAGAACAATTATTAATCGAAAAACCAGAATATTAGTACGAGCACACCTTTTCTGTGGTTGCTAAATCTATTCAAATCCCATAGACTGACCATAAGCTGACATCACATCTTGGCCTCTGTGCTAGGATCAATGTGCTAAATCGCTGCAGGAATATTGGTGATGTCTAGAGGCAAAATGTGCTGATTAAATCAATTGCATTAGATGTTACCTACTTCTGATGGAGAAGTCCTACTCTAGGTATAGGGTAGACGTTAGATACATGTCTTTTCATGATGTCTAAAATGTGTCGGCATCTGGTATCTTATTTATGATATGAATGTTACTACACAATTAAAATGATTTTGGAATATACCCACCTCACACAATGTTATAATCATTCCACTGACTAACATCTTTATATCACATCTTTCTGATGTCCTTCAAATATTTCAAAGCAGGTCATATAATATCATGATGTTACATTGAGAAGATGTCAAAAGAGTGACGTCTAAACCATTTGCATATAAGACCTCATGAGGCCAAGAATACGACGTAACCAAATGTAGTAAACATCTGTTGAGAAAAGATGTAGAGATAACGTGATTTACTACGAGTTTTGCTAGCTGGGTACTCAGAAATGCAGTGGACCAGGAAAATACTGCATAAGTTGGAAGGTGATGTGCTGATCTACATCCTCCATATGAGTTTATTATTAGCAAATATAGCATAAAAATCGCAAACATGATTATATGAAAGCTACAATAAAAACACAGTTCTATATCTAAACAGCCCTGAATACTAGGCTGAGTGACCTGTATAAACGGGTTGGGTGAGTTCCCCAATCTGTATTGTATATCCGGGCACCTTTCACTTGATACATTGATATGATTGTAAATGCAAAATAATTATATAAATCTTTAAAAAAATTATTATGCAATCTAACCATCAAATATAAATGATTGCAGAGGATCATAAACCTATCTACCAAAAAAACGTTTTGGGAAAAAACCTTTTCGTACTAACTTGTAGAAAAAGTTTGCATCCAAACGTTTTTAGAACGTTTGCAAACTTTTAGTCGGTTGTGCATGGTCGATTACTAAGATGAAAAGGCATGTAACTGCTAATGTCAATTTATGTATGTATTTATCCATTTTCTCGGGAAAACCTGGAACTTGAAAGTTAGAACAGCATGTTATACTTACTGGGGTGCCTTGTATATGGTCAGCATGGAAATTAGTGTAGACAATAGCCTTGATTGGTGAATTGGTGATGTTGCGGAAAGCTTCGAATACCTCACGTGCAGCATCAATGCTCTCTGTAGTGTCCACTATAATGGCCCCCTCCGGAGCCTCTATCAGGATGGAGTTGGCCAGGCCAAACCCTATAGCCATGTATATGCCATCTGTAACCTGAAAGCACATTTCAATATGTTAGATATGTTATATAACATGTTAAATACATGGAAAAAAAACTAGTAGTAAATATGCAGAGAGCTATTAGATTTCCCTTGCGGCCAATATTGTTAATTCCTTTCCGGTATATGGCTCAGATTTTCCAGCGATATAAAGTACATATACCCCATGGATTTTCCATTTTCCATTTTAAGAGTAAAACAGTGAAAAATCACTAAATCTGAAAATATAATTATCGTTCCCAACTGTATCTAGTATCATTATCCAGTCAAGCAAATTGTCCTCGCAGCTCCAGTAATTCAAAATATATACAACACTATGATAATATGCCAGGTACAAGACAAATGTTATTTCAGGAGTCAACAGTGTATTCTGTTACCTGAACAACCTCCTGATTGAACTCCTCTGTGTGCTGTGTGAGGGACTTGGGGGCCGTGACGTCACCGAGGAGCTGCTCAGCCAGGTTGATCTCAGAGTCTCCCACCAGTGAGTTGTACATGCCCTGGGCGAGGAGCAAGGAGAAGAACACCACTATACCCTGCTTAATGCGGTCACCTTCCAGCCAGTCCTCCATCTTGACTGAAAAAGTGAATATTAAATGAGCATTGATACTATGAGTTAACCCTTTCAGGGCCGCACAGTGCTTTAATGGGCTGCGCCGCTGGTGTTTATGATCCATGAATGCAACTCTCGCGAGCCATGCATCAGACCGTCCCTTTGGAAGTGCATCACCTCTCCCTCCTTCTGTAGGGTCGTCTGGATGCCTGAATGCAGCACTAGTTTGTTACTCGCCAGTGCTGCATCAGTGTATCATCCCAATTAAGGGCATACTGCATTCAAAGCACCATGCAGCCCTGAATGGGTTAACATATTGAGAGATGCAAGGGGCACCTAGTGGCAAGTGATTGAACTAATTTCAAGTCCAGTTAACATGGAGATGCTGATAATGTATCCGGTGAAAATCCCCTACCCCCACTCACCCATGGATAGTTGAAATACACCCCTTAAAAACGTATATATATATACTATAAGCATCAATCTAAGTATATATGCAGATAGTGTCAAGGGTAGTTGATGCATATCTCTAATCATCTGCTCGTGACCTGGTTTCAGTTTCACTAACCTTTTATAGATTAATGAGCAGCAAAGGGGAAAAGGTGTAAATAATATTATCCGTATTGAACATCAAATATTAACCATTTACCATTATAATTTGTCCCATCCTTACAATCCCACACTGCTAAAACATGATATCCCCACTATTCAATAAATTATGTGAGAGATCCATAATGGGTCGATAAAAATGTATTAGGATTGTATTTATAACACCGTAGGGTATAGGGATGGACAGGGAGGAATGATACTGATAAACTAATGCAAGATCAATACCTACAGATGGGTGGAGAAAAGGATGGTGAGTTAATCAAACAAGGCCAGTGTAGGCAAGGACTAAGAAGGGGGTGCATAGAAGAGGATAGCATCTTGGATATAACATTAGAAAGATAGCTCTGTGTCAGTTTTGGCCTTATAGTTGTACATACTCTATATTAAAGGTCATAACCCCACACCCTGAGTAGCAACTTGTCATGCTTTGCATATTTTAAAGTGTGTGAATAAAATAAACATGGGAGTAGCCTACCTTGTGTGTTATACAGGTGAGCACTAGCAGGTTCTCCCTCCTCTGCACCTACCACGCAAGGTGGACTCTGATTCCAGTGGACATTGAGGCTAACACTTTCTACAATCTTGCCGATCCAGGGTTATCTATATGCCTAGTGTCCTATGGTGCATGCCTATAGATTAGCATATATATATGTGACACGATCTGCGAAAAGGGACCTTAGTGCAGGGTGCATAAAGGTCCCTTTTCCCAGTACATGTCACATATGTGGGCAGGCACACAGAAAGGAGTCTCTATAAGGAGGCTCACAGACCATCCATGTTGCTGGGCTGTTCACTGGAAACTAGGGAATCCACGTTTGGAGAGTATCAGCAGGCAATCTGAAAAGATGATCTACATGCCCCTACACGGAGCATCCTTTGTGTAAGGCTGCTCACATAGTAGATCATCGAACAAAGTACATGTGCTACAGAGCTAGAGTCCATATATGGCGTTAAAAAACCACCGGCAAGCATGTGAACTGTGTACTCTTATCATTATTGACTGGGGTATTACACAATACCTCTAATATCGCGGCTTAAACTGATGACTCCTTATCAGTACAATCATGGACTACAGTCCATAGGTGGGGCAGAGTAGGCGTGTGTGGATAGGCCAGTGATTTAATCCTTGGGCAGACTACAATAGAATATTATAGTCACTGGTGTTCGCTAGAGCTGCATTTAGGGCCTTTTTGCAGATCGTGTCACAAAATTTAATGATGAATTGATATAGGGCTGAAGTAAAGAATGAATTTATGTTTTAATATAAATTCACCATCACTGATTTTATCTAATAGTGTAGAATTGACCACGTATAACTATTTTTTCACCATACCATTATGAATGGTTATCCCAATGCTAAGATACTTAGAACCATTAGATATATAGACATAATAGTATGACAACGCCCATAGTTACAGTCTCTGTGGTATTTCCCGAGTGGGGGCTGGGGCAGTATCCCACAAGGCTGCATGCTGAGTGGGATGCGCCCCAGCCCCAACGAGTGAATTTGTGTTTAATTTTTATTTGAAACCACCTTTTTCTTAGCCCATTGAATACGGTCACATTGTATTCAATGGGGGACAATGCATACAGCCGTCCAGTGCTTAAGCATAGCAGATCTTGTATTTCCGAAAAATAAAAGATAATAATACACACATTTGCCTGTTTTTTGCAGAGATCTATTTATTTGTTCATCAACTCAGTAGTTACCGATACTTGGGATTCTCAGGAATTCAATGACTCAGATGCAATAATGTATACAATGTATTAATAATCATGTGTAATAAGAAATATTTACAAATGAAAAAAATGTCATTATAATTATGTAACCACCAAAAAGGCTAAACAGTGTTCAGTTTGGCACATTATGAAATGATGTTTGGCACATCATAAAGCTTATCGGAGCACCTTGTATTTAAAACCCCATTCAAAAGCATGTTTTGTGCTATGTGGATAAACGGTCCAGGCTAGATAGGTTAGACCTAGTTGAACAAAATTATAATAATATCATCTTATCGTAATCAATGTCATAACACCTCAAAGGCAACCTGTCTTACACAACGGAATCATCTCACCTAACACAAGATCCCTAACACTGCCTTTCTTTTTAACTTTTATTGTAGGGGGAGAGCAATAATATTATGTCTTATTCAAAAATAATTGTTTCCAAAAGCAAGATTTCTACTGTAGTCATGCATGATTAAAGACGTGATGTTGAATTATTCAGTATCAAGGTAACCCATAAACTGTTTAAACTCCATCATGCCCCCCTCCACCTGTAGGGCACCACTCATGTATAAAGTCAGAGGAGACTCGTTACCGGCTACGATACCCTTCCATGTCTCATACTCCACCGTCACTTTTATCTTCCATTCCTCAGGCTCCCCATGTATCACATCCATAACAGAGTTTCTTATCCTTAAAGCATAGACCTCATCAATATCAGTTAGCTTGAACACAGCAACTGCATTGACACCCTCAACTTCCTCGGCCTTCAATCGTAGCGACATTGCCTCAAAGAGCTTATGGGGTTTCATGAACATGACAGCCGCTTTACGCATCATGGGAGGTACTTTGGTATCTACGAAGCCATAATCTTCTAGCGCTACAGACAGGTAGTAGTTCCTACCATTAGCACTCATTTGCTGGGAACCCAAGGCTTTAAGTGCATTAAGACGCAATTCCTTAGCTTCAGTATGACTAGGATCAACAGTAATGACTTGTGTAGCAAGCTCTAGTGCCCATTTAAAGTCCTTATCCTCGATTGCATCCTTTGCTGTGAGCACTATTCTTTTTTCTCCGCCAGCTAGACTGATCATTCTCTTAGCCCTCTCCAGAGTAGAATGCCTCGAAAGTTCCGCAATATTGCCAGAGAACCAGCCCATGTAGCGGTCAAACACAGACCTGACTGACCACTCAACGGTTCCATAGAATGTATGTAGAAATGGACTGTTCGTGAGGGACTCGGGTAGATGTACCTTGGTGACAATGTCATCGGGTAGCATACCTTTGTTCATGTAACGGACAGTTTGGTCATGGACTAGTTTGATGGCATCCCTGTAACCAGTCAGTACAGAATTAATGTACTCCCAACCTTCAAGGTGCCTGGAATGACTAGGAACTATGAACTCAGGCTCATAGGAGATCATTTTGTCGACCGAACTCACCCAATCTAGAGTGTCACGAGTTGGGGTACCACGGATAGCATATAGATTGGGGAAAGTACGGTACAAATCGTCACCACAAAGGAATGCCTTCTTTGAAGGTATCCACATCCCCATCTGGTCTGAAGTTTCCCCTGGTATGTGGACCAATGTGACTGGTAGGCCTATCAAAGAAATAATAGAGGAATGTAAGAGACATAACACTGTGCAACGACGAAAAAAAAACCGGGGGCAGACCTACCCGACTAGACTAATTTGAGGTCACTGAATCCAAAAATGATGGTAAAAAATGCCTCATAAGTCTCAGTTTCAATATATTCCAACCATGATTATTTGTCGGTCTACTACTGAATATATTGTCCGTCCAATATACAGCAGGGACAGCATTCATAAAAAATTGTCAATTTTGTTTGCCTGGCAGAGATAACATGACTCTGAAGCACATTTAGTGGTAACATACCGTAAAAAACTGGATTCTACACTGTTAAGAAGCTAAATTAATGATATTTTACCGATATTAATTGAAAAAATACCATAAAATATATAGATTCATCCTAAAGTGATATAACATTTTTTTAAGCTACTAAGATCAGGATTGTGACCCGTTCTGACAAGAGGTACCTTCAGGGAAGCTATTATTACTGTTTTTAGCCCCCACCAGTGCCAGAATCCCAACAAGAGTAATAAATAGACAGAAATTTGCTCGGATAACCCTTTATGCAGAATACAATGATAGATCATTGGTGTTACATCTTTAGGATTAAAATTCTATATCTATAATGGTTTTTGTAGACAAAAATGGTACAAAGGCCAGTTTCTGGCTACCATGGTAGCCATTGACACAGTCAAAATATTGGATATTGGCTCTAGAATATTGGAAATGTCATCAATATCACAAACCTCAAAATAGGCCTTGCAAATTCCTTTAAGAAAGAATTTTCTACTAAAAGGTATCCTTGTATGAGGATATTTGACCATCAAACCTAATTTTACTTGAAACATTAGCCAGGTACATTGCTGGAATATGGTCAGAGGTGGTCCTTGTGGGGAATACAATAGGAAGACAAAGCGACCTTTATAAGCACTAGTTATATGTTTCAAAGTGTTATTTTGAACCTATTTATTCACAAAGAACATTTATTTCTATAACAGATCAGTAATATATTAATGATGTAACTAGTTAAAAAAGAGTTTTACATGAAAAGAAGCATTTTCCTACTTTTTGAACAAATAGTGTATATATAAGCTCTAACTGGGTATACAAATAAGACCATGTGCATATCTGAAAACTGAGACTTACCACACAATTTTGAGTGCTATTTTTGAGTTCCCCAGGTCAAAATACATAAGAATAATTGAGTCTGGTCCCGGTTTTTTTCAATTTTTGAAAATTTGTTGTACAGTGTAATATAAGATTATAGCAAAATCAATGAACACCATTACTTATCAGTTCAATTCAGAGCGAATTTAGATTTTAGGTTTTAAAATGATCGATGATGTCCAAATGAGGCCTTTCTTTGAATCCGTTTTTTTTTAAGCATAATGCGTGCGGCAAAGGATTTTTTTTTTTAAATTTTGACAAAGAATAGAATTAGCTGTTGAGTTAAAACTTGACGTACCTGCCATAATCACATCCTGCTTGTCTCCTGACATGAGGTGAGTTGGTGGTATAAGTACTGCGGTCCCCTCCGCATTAATACGGAGGTACGGCCCAATGCCAGAATTCCTGAACGCCTTTGGTGCCACTTCCCGGAGCTTGGTACCAAACTGCCTCGCAGCCCTGGAGAATGTTAGCGGGAGGACGGTGGAGGTGGCATCCACCAGGTATGGCAGGGTATGGTGCGCCCAGATCTCAGGTGGTGAAGACTCATCGATAAAGGCCTGCAATGTAATTGGCAGAATATGTAAATCAAATGAATACTGAAGAAGTTATCATTGTCTATCAACAGGCAGGACGTAGGGCTGATGGTGTTTAGGTGTGCATGTGCAAAGGGAAAATCAAATAGCCTCTTTGGGCCCTATTGCCTTGGTACACCATGATGAGAAATTGACAAGAACCCTTTAGGTTTTAATGGCATTTTCAAAGGGTAAAAATTTGATATATATATATATATATATATATATATATATATATATATACATATATATATATATATATATAAATTGTATTCAGGTTTTATTGGTTGTAATATTGAAATAAATAATCAACTTACCGCTGTGCCATACATGTGGTCAGCATGGTTGTGGGTGTAGACAATGACTTTAATGGGTAGGCTGGTGATATTACGGAAAGCCGCATATATCTCTCGGCCAGCATCCATACTTTCGGTCGTGTCCACTATAATGGCCCCTTCCGGAGCCTCTATCAGGATGGAGTTTGCGATGGCATACCCGATGGCCATGTATATGCCATCTGTAACCTATAGAATTGAATATTGATAATGCTAGTAGGTTGTTCTATAAATAAGATAAACCTGTCTTAATTCCTTACGAAATACAATGTAGCAGTTTAATGTGCATACTCAAATCATAATTGTACGATATAAAAGATTTACAGTCAAATGTCTGATAATGATTATAGACTGATATCTGGGATGGTAAAAATTGTCTGGTTGTAATTGCTAGAATTTAAAAAAGAGGTAAATAAGATTTATCTAATTTGAATTGATTATTTTAAATGCCATATGGCATCAGGACAATTACCCCCCGGACATCTACGCCCTACCATCTACCCCCTTGGACATTTACCAGCTAGGGCATCCACCCCATTGGACATCTACCCCTTTGGACTTATTCTTGGACTATAGGACTTCAACGCCTTGGTACATCTACCCCCCCACATGATGTGACCCAACCATATGTACGGTGGCCGACAAGGCTCACTCCAAAAAAAAGTAGTATGAAAAAAAAAAATTCTTTTCAGAAGTGAAATTTTTAAAAACTGTCAACAGCGAAAATTGTTGCTGTCAACTGTCAACTTTTTCAATTTTATCTTTTTTTTCAGAAGTGAAAAAAATATTTTTATTTTTTAACATTGAAAATAGTTGCTGTCAACTGTCAACAGCGAAAATTGTTGCTGTCAACTGTCAACTTTTTCAATTTTGTCATTTTTTTCAGAAGTGAAATTTTTTTATTATTTTTTAACATTGAAAATAGTTGCTGTCAACTGTCAACTGCGAAAATCGTTGCTGTCAACTGTCAACTTTTTCAGCATTCTGCTCTCCAAGCACATTCTGCCATCAGCAAATAAGATGAGCCTTGTGATTGGTCCTATGTGGTGGGTACTTGAAGTAGGGCAAAGAAATACTTGAAGTAGGGATTTTCGGGCGGACTATTTTTTACCACTTCACTTGTCCTGTTTATGACCGGTCATAAACAGGAACTTTCCTGTTTATGACCGGTCATAAACAGGAACTTTCCTAATGCACTACGACTTTACCATGGCCTAGCAGGGTTACTGTGTTAAATTCTTGGCCAATTTGCTACAGTAGTTTCCGAAAAATCACTAAAAACGTAAAAACACAACAATCTTCATTCTCATATAGGCCTATGGAGCAAGTTGAGCCAGCATAGAAATCCCTACTGCAAGTATTTCAAGTTCCTACCACCAAGGACCAATCACAAGGCTCATCTCTTTTGCTGATGGCAGAATGTGCTTGGAGAGCAGAATGTTGAAAAAGTTGACAGTTGACAGCAACGATTTTCGCAGTTGACAGTTGACAGCAAGTATTTTCTATGTTTAAAAAATTCCAAAAAAAATCACTTCTGAAAAAAAAAGAAAAAAAAAAATTTCCAATGTTTATAGTGAATTTTTTTTTTTTCTAAATTTCAATGCACTTTTTTTTGGAGTGAGCCTTGTCGGCCACCGTACATATGGGCATGTGGAGGGGGTGGATGTCCTCCAGGGGTAGAAGTCCTAGAGGGAAAAGTCCAAGGGCGTAGATGTCCAATGGGTTGGATGTCCTAGGGGGTAGATGACAGGGGGTAGATGTCGGGGGAGCGGATGTCCAGGGGGTTATTATCCTAGAACCTAGCCATATGCAAAAGAAATAATTCAAGGCCAGAGATAATTCAGGTAACTGGTCCTTTAATACTATTGATAATGATTACAGTAATATACCTTAACCACGCTCTGTTTGAACTCCTCGGTGTGGAGGGTGAGCAGCTCAGGGGCAGTTACATCCTCCAGGAGCTGCTCAGGGTTGAGGGAACCAGCTCCCTGCATGGAGTTGTACAGCCACCTGGTGGTGAGTAGTGCAACTACCACCACCGCCACCTTTATAAGGCGCTGGTCCTGGTACCAGTCCGTCATCTTTGGAGCTGAAGGTGAGAGAAAGTAAAAGGAGTAATTATTGTATATGATAGTATAAGTAGGGACCCCAATATGTCCATATTGGCAGTTGCCTCTGCCATCTAAGAAGGCGCTCTACTTAGGGAATAGAAAATGAGATGCTTCACGTCGAAACGTTTTTCACAATTTCTGTGGGTTTATTAAGGTCTTCTGTGACTTTGTTTACTATTCAGTTGCTGTGGTCATGTGCTCAGCGTGCACTGTTACCCTTTAATGAATGGTCATGTGACCTCTCTGAGGCTATATATAATGCACGGCCAACCATATAATATAATATAGTATATAGCTAACGTTTCTCCCCACTAGAATGCATCGGATGCGATTTTCAAGTCGTTCTATTTACCATCCAGAAAGTTCCTACTGTGGACTATACATAATCAAACTATTCAGACCCGTATATGTACAATGGGTTGAGCATTCAATTAGAAAAAACTGATAAAGCCAAACTCATGATAGATATGTGCCGTGTCACGTTTATGCCAGGAAGGATTTATCCAATATAGGGTAAATCAGGAATAAATCATCGTAAGTCATATACAACCTTCCTTCCTTCGTCTCTAAATATAATTAATCCCCAATCGCATACAACCATGTATTATATCAAACCACTGGGAAGGAATAAAAGAGCTTTACAGTTTTTTAAAAAGTTATTTCCATTCTAAGTAATTACCTGTAGATATTAAAGAATGAGATGGAAAATGGCTAGTTATCAGCTATCGAAGGAATTTATGTAACTGTTTAGATATAAAAAAGGCCAAATAAAACCGAATTGTTAAAAAAAAAATAGCCATGCTCATTTTGAAGGAGGTGGAGGTAACACTCCAAAAGGAGCTGAAGGTTACCCATTGAATTTATAATTCTGACAGGTGCATCAAATGATTTTATACGATATTAACTTGTAGGTATTTTGATTCAAAATTATAGAGTAGGTATCAAAGAAGGTGTTGTCATAATGAACATATAGGAAATCGATTAGAGTATCGATGCTTATTTACAAACAATTTAACAGTGTCCCAGATAATAACCTTTTGTTATATATAAACTGCAGGGGAATGAAACCATTGTATTCTAACAGAGAACCTACCTTATTAGGGCAAATTACATGCTATGTCCAGATGTGATACACGTGTGTGATACTATAGATAACTGTGATATACTGTTATCAGTTGTAGGGCAATGGCTATAGTCCTTATCAAGACTCGCCATGGTCCTGTGTTGGTGGTGTAAACCATTTAGCTACTGGTAGCGTTCTAGTTCTTCACCTCAGAGTAGGACCTGTACAAGGGGTTTTAGGGACTGGTCATTTTAGTGTCAGGATGATTAGGGTGGGCAGGTATAACATGGTCTAAATAGACGTTTATGGGGGGTGTAGGAGGGGGGGGGGTCGCTGGTAGTTTCAAATGTAGGCTATATAGTCATTTGGTCGTTACCATAGGATATATATGCCGTATTTCATAACCCACCAGACGAGTATTCCACTGCCTATGACGTCATTATTTGGGTCGCATGGGCCTTCCTGATGAAACCAATGATTCAGCTTACTTTTTAGCAATTCTTACATGTTTTCTAGTATTCATTAAAGTGAATATACACAGGAACCCTAAAAGCATCCAAGACTAAAAGGGAATAAGCTCATTGGGTTGCTGTTTCATTAGGCTTGTCCTCTGTGAGATACGAGCCACAAACAGCACGTGAATTATCCCCAAGTTTTGAATGAACCACTGTCGATCATGTGTGTACGTGTGTGTGTGTGTGATAGGAGTTTTTTTTTACATTTTAAAGCCTATAACTGGGTTAGCCCTTAACACTGTATTGTTAAACTGCTGATGCATCAATTATATGACCACCCTCCCCCTCCCCCCACCGTCACTCTAATGTAAAATGGTCACGTCTCTGTCGTAAGCTAACATTGTGTATATGACTGTGATTATCAGAGCATGACCAGGAATAGTACTATAGTACTATTAATAATACTACTACTAGTAGTGCGCACTAGTAGTAGTATTACTATACGTGCTGCTATATCTGATAAATGCGGTATGTACATCTGTACAGCGGATATAGAGGGTGATCTCCCAAATTCTTGCGATCGTAGAGAACTGAGTATAGCATGCAGGTTTAAAGTTATAATATTCGAGGGTTTCAATCATAAATGAATATTACAGGAAATGTAAGCGAAAAATTCCCCCAGGTTGGTTGTAACGTCATAGGCTTTCCAACGAGGTATAATGATCGCAATATGTCCCTTCTAGTTTTTTAAAAATTGCTTCTCGAATATGGGACATCTCTAATGTTACATTATCCAAATGGCCAACCACTGTATGAACTACATCCATATACATTAAATGATCTAAATTGTGTAAGATTGACATTCACAATAGACGAAATATCCAAACTTTTGGTCATGGCTTGGGACGCAGAAACGATATCTATATTATTGTTTCAGTGCAGTAAGCTTTCAAGTCCTTCTGTTGATGGGGATCTGTGTATTTTTCAGTAGAATCACATTTATGTTGCCACCTGTACTGCTGAGAGCCGTGCAAACGGCCGTTTCTCTGTCATGCTTAAAATGTTTTAGATATTATTTTTTTTACTAAAAAATAGAATCTTAGATATATTCTGTCACCCCTTGAAAGCCAACGGATTTGGGTTTTTTGATCATGTTAAGGGGGGGGGGTTCTCATTATTCTATTTTCAAACAATATAATTCTGGCGTCTCAAGGCAGAGACCCAAATGACAGCAGTTATTGCCCTTTCTGGCCTTCTTTGAGAAGTCTCTAAATTAGACACATCTTCTCTATTCCTATTTCAGTTCTAAGTGGCAATATACTGAATAAAACCGATGTCCCAGATGTGTAAGGGACACTTTAAGCTATGTCTGAGGCCTCCCCCCCCCCAATTTTCTATCACTAGTTTAAGTATAATAGATCTGCCAATGAAACACATTTATAACGGAATACCTCAGATCATCATTAAAAAACAATATAATTGTTATGGAGTTAGGCTCATTTTTAGATAACTATACTTATGTTTCAGAAATGTTGTGCATGCTAGACTGTATTTTCAAGGCCATAAATACCCTATACACTGTAGGAGCACTGAGGAATTAGCCCATCTGTAATGGTGGATGGTTGTGTTTGTAACCAAAACTACAGGGGTCATTGCACAAAATTTATAGGGAGTTAAATAATGTAAAGTTATGTGCTGGTGGCTAAGACCATGTATTATGTAGTGCTCTAATGGTTTTTGGATATGATTGGTCTGTAGGAGCAGGAAATAATGTTTTTATTATATGGATGGCTAGGCTAACTACATACTGAGTTGGCCTAGTCGCATCAACAGAGTTACCGTAATCTGCAATCTTTATTCCAGGATAATTTCTCTTTTATTGCATTGATTTAATGAGTCTAGCAATTACCTACATTACCATATACTTAAACGAAGATTCTACAAACTATCATGTAAGTATTTACATTACAAATAGACAGAATCGGTTAAGCATTGTTTGCCCACCATCCGCCATCTTTGATGGGCTAACTCCAGATACCAGCCCCAGTGTTCCTACAGTAGTATAGGTAATCACCGTGACTAGAGGATCAGCAATGACCACCTTTCTCTGGTTAAGCCCATTGGGAGAGTATCACGGAATAGCTTAGACGATTATAGACACTGTCTGCCTTACAGAGCGGGATCTAGAGCGGATATCAACTTATATTATTTTGCACTGTAGTCCAAACAAACATGTTTCTCTTCCTGGGAATAGCGTTCATCCTTTAGTAAACATAAATGTTATTTCCATTGAGGGGTAAAGACCCTACAACGCAATTTAAGAAAAAGGCCTACACTTATTAAGATCTTATTTAACCTAGCGTTGAAACGTGACATTTACATTGCAAACTTAACAGCATGACACCCTTTTGGTTCATTTGGTCATTTTTCACCTTTCTGGTTACTGTAGGCCTTCTGCATGGTGGCTGAAACTAATACCAAAATTCGCGCAGGGAGTACCCTTTCTTCTCGACTGGCCTATTATAATGACATGTTGTAT
Source organism: Harmothoe impar (assembly GCA_947462335.1). Taxonomy (NCBI): domain Eukaryota; kingdom Metazoa; phylum Annelida; class Polychaeta; order Phyllodocida; family Polynoidae; genus Harmothoe; species Harmothoe impar. The sequence continues at coordinate 27,010,765 of OX381719.1, read as the reverse complement.
ATATAATGCCGAGTTACTCGCATCATGGCGACAACATTTAACATTACCGTTTAATTTTTTTGGCAGCTATGGCCTACTAGGATGACATTTTGCTAATTCACCTACTGGCGAGTATCTTGCCAGTGCTGCATAAATTCATTGTGGGTTATTCCCATCCTTAAATAGTAAATCACTGAATTATAGCCAGGAAAAGGTACATTTTCTATGTTATTTCTTTCATATGTAATGTCTTGACTATTCTTTGGTGTGACGCCTACACATACATACCACATACACCATTAAGGGGGGGGGGGGTTGAATACTCCCCTCTCCCATGTACGCTACCACCGTTGCTCAAGAATTGAAATAGTATGTAATTATACTCACTTTGTGCAGAATCTGGCTTCTTAAGGCCTCGGCTGTCTTGTCAGGAGTAGACGATATTTATCTACACAATGTTCTCTGGTTCACTCCCCAAACACTCTCCAAACAGAGACATGGCTAGCGAGATCAAACATACCAGAACTTATATTTATTTACACTTTAACCGGTCTATAAAAAAGTGAAGATCCGTGACACATATTTGGTAAATTTCACACTTAGCAGATTAACCTCCTATAAATACTACCGGGTTGAATATTTTCAAGCTGTGTGTTGAAATTAAATCATCTTTTCAACGAGAAATAAATAATGTGCAGTGATTTGAAAATCCCTAAAGACCTAAGGAGGGTATTATGAGATATCCAGGGGCCTATTTCTAGCTATAATCTGATTGGAGAGCTCATCAGGTGACCAGTTTGTACCATGCACCTGTGTACTACCTTCGACAATAAAACTTGTGTCCAGTCAGATAAGGAATAGATAAGGAGGGATGTGTCTCTATCTATAGATAAGGTCTATGTCTCAACGACCTGATATCAGGCATGAAAACAATCCACTTTAAGCTGTAACTAGGCCAAAAATAAATAAAAGGTGTGTTTCAGGTTAAATATTCTAAAAATCTAGGTAGGGTAGGTCGGATGTTGTTTTTATTTTACTTTTATTTTTACCTTTGACCTGAAAACTACCCAAAAATTGACTCACAAGCTTCAGTGCCAACCCCCCCCAACAAGGGCGTCAACTCAATTTGACTTTTCAATAGCCCCAAAATTACTGTTACTTAAATCATAATTACTTTTTTTTTTTAATTGGATACATTTATTTAGGGTCGGCCCTGTTTTGCTAGGTAGGGTCGGGTGACCTGAAACACACCTTTTTTTAATTTGTCCCTATCTGAAGGCATACTAGAGTCTGTACCAAGTGTTGCTGAATAATACATGTATAAGGTCAAGCAAGTACGGTACATGTATAAGATGACATTGGAGTTTGTATTTTACAGTTTTAATGCAGGTAATAGTAAAAACATCTAACGTAACCTTGGCCTACTAAGTCACGCCGTCTATGCCAGCTGTGTCATAAGTAATACATTGGTGTGCTCCTACAATATGCATCTAAAACAATTTTCGAAAATCAAAATCAAAATCATTTTGATCAAGAGCTTTAGTAATATATATATACGGGTACTTCTGTTAATTTCAAATACATACAAATGTAGTTTATCAATAGTATTTAGTTATTACTGTGATTTCCCGCATTGTGTAAGCACATATCTAGGCACTTGGAAAAACCGCACTGCAGGGCTCAAACCAGCAGTCACAGGTGGCACACTAAAATTGGCACCCTTATGAGTGCCTGTCTGAAATGACCCTATTCGTTTTTGCTCCTGTTCAGCCGCTATTACAGATAACAGAGCATGCAATAGCTTATTGGAAAGTTCTTTTAGCCGGCTATCCACCACTTATCATTGGGAATATATTTAATTGTAAGTCCTAATATGGCAATTATCCAAATGTAAAGGCCAACTTTATCTAAGCGAATTTCATTGAAATATTCATGGCCCCTTTGTATTAACATGCGGCCCTCTTTCTACATATCAATAGTATGCTACATGTCCGTTTCCAGCCTCCTAAGTGGACTCCCAAGAAGTTTCATGCATTCCCCTAAATTAGTCATGTTCTGTCTTGATATACCAGTGTTAGGCAGTCTGGGTATCCCTATGTAAGCCTATTGGTAAGATGTTAGATCCTAACACCAGATGTCACCGGTGAGTCATGGTTGAGACCTGATCTGTGGTCTCACCACATGTGTCTGGTATCACTGTTCACTTTAATCAATAAAAGAATGTGCTATACATGTCACATATTGTAGAATTTGAGTTTGATCAGTGAGATATATATATACACAAGTAACATTGTAACATTGTGCAAGCCTGATATGTCATGTTACCTTGCAATTAAAGAGAGAACAGAGTGTCTCTAGTAGTTGGTGCCAATTTGCCACACCAGGCTGTGTACATTTGTATAGCACCAGCTTGCTTCTGCAGCCTATGCATGTTCTGGTTGATTTCTTCACTTCTACTTAGGATACAAATGTAATTCCAAATGTTCTGAGAGGGGGTCAATGTGCTCTATCACATGGTTACAGTCAGAATATATTGTAACCGTTTTAAAAAATTTATCCAAGTGCCTAACATATATATCTATTATCTTTCCACTTTATGGCTGTACCTCACGACACCTACTGAGATATGGCGGTACTAGATCCAGGCTAGAAAGCAACCATTGGCCTTTGTGTTTATATGCCATGCGGTCCAGTTGGTATACGTAACTTTCTCTTCTGCGACTACAGAAAACACACTGTTTAAAATAGACATTTGGTTGCTGTATATACAAACCACCATTAGCAGGGACATCAGTAATTGTGTTAAGCTATCTTCCATCACTGTAATCACTATAAGGCATTGAAGTGCATGTTCTTTTAACCCGGTCTTTTAACCTTGCAAGGACAGCATCATGCTGTTATGCACGTTGCCATTTATTGTCATGATGCATTAATGCAGCCACTCTTCAAAGCTGCATTCAAGCATCATGCTGACTCTATGGGGTTGATACACGCATGAAGGGTCAGCAGAATGCTTGAATACAATATTGATGAGTTTAGCATCAGGGCTGCATTCATATATTATGACGACGGGCATAGTTCATTAACACACTGTGCTGGCTTTAGAGGGTTATAAACAAAGTTGACGTTGAAACCTTTTAGTTCCCATAGACAAAAATCAAAAAGCAAAATCAGCCACAGTGGATGACCCCTTAGCAGTTCCCCAGCCAGCGCTCTGTAACGTACAATGGTGTCCGGCCTTCATATGGGTCGGAACCAGAGCGTGTTATAGAGTCACAGATAGTCTCGACGTCAATAAATAGACAGAGCTGCACGCTAAAGTGCCTGAGTCAGTGGTTACTGCACGAGTGGTCCTTGGGCCGTGTGGCACGCTGGCCGTAGGCCTAGTGCAATACGGCCCAAGGACCACAAGTGCAGTAATCAGTGAAGAGGGCATTTTAAAGTGACGCTCTGTATTTATTTCAGGGTGTTTCAATCTAAAATAGATCTGCAGTCCATGTTTGTTCACTTCCGCGATGTTTGCTTACTTCCGCGGTGTTTGTTTACATCCGTCGGCCGCCATTTTGGATTTAGCGCAGGTCACGTGACCCTCGGTAGTCTAGCGACCCCATGGAGACCCCATAGCGACCCCATAGCGACCCCTAGCTGCGTGAAATACAGCCACAGCGTGAAATACGACACAGGGTTATTTCACGCTTCACTCACATACGGTTCTCCCATAGGTTTAACCTTGATAGGTCGTATCATGAATCTAAATACACTGGATTGGCTTCCCTGTAGCACTGTAGTCTGACAGCTGTGGTATGGGTGACTGTAGCGCCCCCACCCAGCAGGTGGCAGAATCCGGAACTAAAAGTAATACCTAATGAATTTGGTGACCCACTGGAAATAATTATTTTGGAAGACTTAAAATGGTCACAGCAGTTTGATTCAAAGTGCGTTAGAAAGGTCTTGAACTGTAGTTTCTGACCCACTTTGCTTGATGGAGATATTTTAAGGGGGTATTTTTTTAATTAGGCTCCGAATTTTGAGATTTTTTTCAAAAAATTACTGAATTTTGGGACCCCTGAGAAAAACTCCCCCCTACTCATAATGATTTGAAATCACTTCAGTCCCGAAGAACAAGACAAGGGCTTTCCAAATCATTTGGAATTGTGGCTCAACGACAATTTTAAGTGACAAAAGAAAATTATCTCCTGAGGGTGACATTTTGGAGTAAGTGGTCAGTTGGGGTGGATTTTCTCTTAAAACGACCATCAGGGGATAATTTATTTAGAAGACTCAAAATAGTCGTAGCTCTTCAATACAAACTGTGTTGGAAAGGTCTTGGATTGTAGTTTCTGACCCAGCTTGTTTGATTGGAATATTGAAAGGGGGTATTTTTCAAATTAGGCTCCGAATTTTGAGATTTTTTTTCAAAAAATTACCGAATTTTGGGACCCTTAATAAAAACTTCTCCCTACTCATAATGATTTGAAATCACTTCGGTCCCGAAGAACAAGACAAGGGCTTTCCAAATCATTTGGAATTGTGGCTCAACGACAATTTTAAGTGACAAAAGAAAATTATCTCCTGAGGGTCAATAAATGAGGTGCCCTGGTGAGTAAAAAATGAACTAACGAATTTGGTGACTCATTGGAAATAATTTTTTTGGAAGACTTAAAATGATCACAGCAGTTTGATTCAAAGTGCGTTAAAAAGGTCCTGAATTGTAGTTTCTGACCCACTTTGCTTTATGGAGATATTTTAAGAGGGTATTTTTAAAATAAGGCTCCGAATTTTGAGATTTTTTCTGAAAATTTACCCAATTTTGGGACCCCTAACAAAAACTCCCCCTACTCATAATGGTTTGAAATCACTTCAGTCCCGAAGAACAAGACAAGGGCTTTCCAAATCATTTGGAATTGTGGCCCTACGACAATTTTAAGTGACAAAAGAAAATTATCTCCTGAGGGTGACATTTTGGAGTAAGTGGTCAGTTGGGGTGGATTTTCTCTTAAAACGACCATCAGGGGATAATTTATTTAGAAGACTCAAAATAGTCGTAGCTCTTCAATACAAACTGTGTTGGAAAGGTCTTGGATTGTAGTTTCTGACCCAGCTTGTTTGATTGGGATATTGAAAGGGGGTATTTTTCAAATAAGGCTCCGAATTTTGAGATTTTTTTTCAAAAAATTACCGAATTTTGGGACCCTTAATAAAAACTCCTCCCTACTCATAATGATTTGAAATCACTTCAGTCCCGAAGAACAAGACTAGGGCTTTCCAAATCATTTGGAATTGTGGCTCAACGACAATTTTAAGTGACAAAAGAAAATTATCTCCTGAGGGTCAATAAATGAGGTGCCCTGGTGAGTAAAAAATGAACTAACGAATTTGGTGACTCATTGGAAATAATTTTTTTGGAAGACTTAAAATGATCACAGCAGTTTGATTCAAAGTGCGTTAGAAAGGTCCTGAATTGTAGTTTCTGACCCACCTTGCTTGATGGAGATATTTTAAGAGGGTATTTTTTAAATAAGGCTCCAAATTTTGAGATTTTTTCTGAAAATTTACCCAATTTTGGGACCCCTAATAAAAACTCCCCGCTACTCATAATGGTTTGAAATCATTTCAGTCCCGAAGAACAAGATAAGGGCTTTCTGAATCATTTGGAATTGTGGCCCTACGACAATTTTAAGTGACAAAAGAAAATTATCTCCGGAGGGTGACATTTTGGAGTAAGTGGTCAGTTGGGGTGGATTTTCTCTTAAAACGACCGTCAGGGGATAATTTATTTAGAAGACTCAAAATAGTCGCAGCTCTTCAATACAAACTGTGTTGGAAAGGTCTTGGATTGTAGTTTCTGACCCAGCTTGTTTGATTGGGATATTGAAAGGGGGTATTTTTCAAATTAGGCTCCGAATTTTGAGATTTTTTTCTAAAAATTACCGAATTTTGGGACCCCTAATAAAATCTCCCCCCTACTCATAATGATTTGAAATTACTCCAGTCCTGAAGAATAAGACAAGGGCTTTCGGAATCATTTGGAATTGTGGTTCTAGAACAAATTTAAGTGACCTAAAAAAATTATCTCCTGAGGGTGACACTTTCAGTAGTTCAGACTCTACTCACCAGGGGGCATGGGGGGTGCCATAGCGGACATGCACAGGCCAGGTAGATGGTTTCATATCCAGTTATTTAGATTCATGGTCGTATTCACCATGAAATAAGGAATGTTCTATTGTCTTTATATAACAGCACCTGGGTAACTGACATAATGTAACTAACGTAATCTTTGTAGCTAACATAATGTGTGTGGAGCAGACAGGCTCTTGTCCTAGTTACAACTGGTCTCAGCATGCACTGTTACACTGTATTACGAACGGCACGTGACTTCTCTGAGGCTATAAGGCACAGTCAACCGTGTTATAATGTTATGTACAGGACATGGACCTGCGCCTGGGGGAACTAATGTAACGTATGTAAGACACCGATCTCTAGACAGCCCCTCATATCCTCACCAGCAGCTTATCGAAAGTTTCGTTAGTTTGATTGATCTTTTATTGCTTCGTTTGTGATTGTATGACATAGCCTACAGTCATATTAAGATGTCCTTAATTACTTATATCATACTCATTTCTATTCCTTTATTCAATGATTCTATATGGTTCTCAGCCATTGAGAAATTATGAGTCATTATCAGTATATAGGAAAGGAGATGAAGACAGGTCATGCAAGTATATATGATCTACGAGTTGATACAATTGCAATCCCTACCAACTGTGAAGGGACATGATTGAATATAACAATATTCAGTCTAGGAGAGTTCCTTGGAATCCCTTGGCATCCCTTGGAATCCCATGGAATCCCTTGGAGTCTTACACAGACATGTTCTAATCCCTGTGGTAGACAGGACACCTGCTGGTGGGGGTAGGTTAATAACCACAGACAGACAGACCCCTAACCCCACCCCTACCAGGCCTGGTCTACCACCCCCCCCCCCCCCCCACCTGCCTACATCACCAGCCCCCAGGTACTACGAGTACCACCCAGGTCCCTGTGAGTAACTGTCTGCCTCCAGCTCCCTGTACCTATAACAGTTTGTTTGTTGAAATCACCTGTGTCTCTGCCCCAACCAACGTTTCTATGTTCTCAAAACAGTCTCCATGAAAACGTGTCGGACACCCAGGTATAACCGACTAAAATGCTGCTGTACCGGATGGACTGGTCCTACTGCCAGTCAAAAAGACTGGCTGGATCTTTGGCTACATCTTAGTTTCCGAGGCTTGTAAATCAGACCATTATTAAGGTTTCTAGAGAGAAAAAACATTTTGAATAAATGTTTTGAACAACATTACTCTTAATTGCACATATTACAATACTTCATTATTATAAGGAATATACAGGAAAGCTGTGGAGTCACGTTTTGTCCACAGGCCACAAAGTGTCCACAGGTCAAGGAAAGACATACATTGGTGCTGTTAAAATGAATTGTGTTTTCACTTGGAGTATAATTTCTTTGCTCCATGGATGTGTTCACCATAGAGGCAACTTTAGGTACCACCTAGACAAGAAATATCAGTTACAGTTTATTATGATATAATTGTAGGTTACATCTTATTCTATTATGTACTATGTATAACCAGGCTGGGAGATTCAGTCATCTAATGATATTTCTGTTAATGAACTTACTAGAACTAATAATAAACCTTGCAAATTTCTTGTCTGAAGGAATAAATTAAGTTTCTACAAAGAGTTTGATAATGGGTGTGGACACTTTGTAGCATGTGGACAAAACATGACTCCACAGTTCTAAGCCTTATTCATTCAATGTAATTTATTGCTTTATACATTTTTTTTATGAGATATGAAAAGTGCTCTCAAGTATCCGGGCCTGCAAAATGTAAGCCGGTCCTGCGAAATAAAAGATCTGCAGGACCAAATGTCCTGCATGGCGAAAAAGTTTTCACAAAGACTGGAAATACAGGCTGATATTGTATATTGGCCCTGACCGTTTTTATTTCACACATGGTTTCTTAATACAACATTAATCAAAAAGTACATTTAACTTCAACAATCATGACAGTGTGATGCATCAATGCCTGGTATTCAGTCTCTATCCTAATGACAGTAATGCACCAATGCAGCACTATACTGCCATTCACATCTGCTGCTTTTGTCTAGCTTAACAACCGTTAGAGTGTTTTTAACATGATGACAAAAGAGCATCTATGAAGTAGCAAAATGTAGTCGCTACTACTTCATATACATGTATAGGTGCACTGGGTGTGCCCAACCTAGGAGGTAGAAAAAGTAGTCTCAAATCAATGCCTTTCTCCCCTCCTCATACAGGAGATCTCTAGCTGGGGCTAAGTCTAGATGGTGCGCTAATAGCCGTGGAGCACCTGCTGAGGAGTGGGAGCTCAGGCCTCCTATAGAGTAGCTCCTGGAGCAGCTAGCTGAGCAGCTCACTACAGAAAGACGCTCACCCACACACCCACCGGTAGGTGCTCTGTACTACCCAGAGTATAGCTTCTACTTCTCCATGCCTTTGTTATTTACTTATTATGCACCCCACATGTGCCACTAACCTCTGTGCTTTGTTCGGTGTAGCTTATGATTTCAGGTTTATTGACAGGGATTTAGGGTGGTTAATGAAGGTCATTGATTATAATGCTGGTTATTGTGGGTTTGCCAAGGCATTGCATTGGGATAGGGGGATATGGCTCATGGCGGGGAGGTGGCACGTGCTGGCAGTACTTCTTCACATGGTACATCAATATAGACCATGCTGCTGGAGGTGTCTAACCCTTTATGTGCAACACACCCAGTAAACAAAAAAAAACAACGTTATACAACATTTTATAACGTTATAATAACGTTTCTTTAAGGCACCTTGCTATGGCATAACATTATATATCGTTTTGAAACGTTATTTTGACGTAAAAGAAGAATTGTTAGCTGGGTAATGCTTCAAAACATGTTATTGCCATGCATGATGCATTCATGATGCATAAATGCAGGCCTAGTTAGTAACTCGCCGGTGCTTTATTCATGCATCATGCTGTCCCTATTCGACTGATACTCCTCTTAAAAGTTAAAAGTATCTACCTGAGCGTAAATGATCTATCATATATCATGATTATACTAGAAACGTTACTACCTTTCTAGATAGAAGTTACATACTATTATTTGTCAATATTCTAATAAACTCCTGACTCAACTGTACTTATTCAAGATCGAGGGTAACCACTTTATCATGTATACTTGAATTATTTCTGTAAGGAAAGTAGATCGACCTCTTTAGTAGATCCAATCCAAAACCACATATTTGTCTTAGCAATAAAGTAAATTAAAAGGGGTCGTCCATTACGAAGTTTCTGCTTTTTGATAGACATACACTTGAATAGTCTAGTAGACATACAATGTTTTTGAGACTCCAGCAGGTGCTGAATAGCATTCACGACATTTTAACGTCATCCCTATTTAGTTTGCCATGGAGTGATACAGAGGGCAGGTAGAGGGGTGGAGAGTCTAAACATGCCAGGTAACCTCCTGCTCACTGCCTGTCACCCCCTATCCCTCCAGTATGTGCCATGTACCACCCACCCTCCAGGGGGCACTGTACGGCTAGACCAGACTGGTTCTAGGGAGTTAAAAAATGAAAGGTAACCGGCCCCTAATTCTATCCCTCTGCAGGCCTCTATGCTAGCAGTGCAGATTTAGGTTTCCTGATGACTGAGCAATTCCTAAATGCTGTACTCAATGGAGGCAATGGATAGGACCCATACATTTAGGACTTTGGGATAGTTGTACTGCGAGGACATCAGATCCTGGAGTACTAAGGGGTATAAATATCGTGGATAAACATGGTGCATGGTCGTTTCGTCTTGTGCCATGACTAAGTACCGTTAAGTACTGGAGGTTTTCAAACTGATAGGATGTAGGTGTGAAGGACAGTGACCTCACCACCTGGAGCAAGGTCTTTTTGAGAGACTGTTCTCCCTAACCCTGTGAGGATGGCATGGTGCATCAAGGCTCTAGGGGTAGTTTCACCCCAAGTCGGCCACATATACCTCAAGACGACTACCCCTCCAGTTTGGATAAAAATCAATATGATGTTAAACTAACAGCACTAGCTAGTTGAATCAATGCTGTTCAACCAGATGTCAATGTTCATTCAAGATCAAGCTGACTTTTGTCCCACCTGGAGGGGTGACCGACTTCAGGTATGTGGCTGACTTGAGGTGAATCTACCCTATGTTCATTCCTCATCATGGTGGACCAATGCAGCAGTGGTGAGGAATTTAGCAACTTAGAACTTTGTGCGTCATACAAATGCGTTGGTAGTGTAATAACCTCGTAATTATTTTAGGTATGATGCTTAGCTTCAGTACTAGTGAGTTACTCGCCGTAGGTGCATTCATACATCATGCAGAGGATAAGACCTAGTGCAACAAACCACTCTGCTGTGCTTAAAGAGCTAACCTTCCTGTAACTTGTCAGGGATACACCCTTTCCTGAATCTAAATTCTCTCACTTGGTGAGCTCAAGTATACACCAGGTATCAAATTATTAAGTTTATTTTACACTTTTTTATCGATTTAATATTTACCACAAGTTCTTTCTCTTGATTTCACCACTACTGCCCACACATACAGTCCATTATTTTCCCATGGCCACTATTCTATCAAATAAATAATGTTCTTGCAGTATATTTACTCAGGAGAAAAACATGTCATAAATAAGTGGGAAATGGTGTAAATAGTAGGGGAGTATAAATACACTACAATTACTAGTCTACATAGGTCCAAGAGCACCTGTTTAGACGTCTACTAATTTAACCTTGGGATGGGTCCAAGCTAAAGTCAGATGCCATCTGTACTCTGACTAATTGAGAGACAGAATAGTAACAGTGAGTATGTCTGGCTTCTGCTGGGAGGAACTCTAGCTTACTATATAACTGTGAACACCCAGCTCTCTGATAATTCATTACTAACAGAATTCAAATCAATTGGAAAAAGTGAATTCTATAAGAAGGTGTGTTTTACACCCGACCCCCTCCCTGAACAAAATCAGATTCTTATGCTCCGGTAAAAAATGCTCAACCATGCAGACTGCAGTTGCCCTTAGGAAAGCAGGAACATTGCCCTTAGTAACCTTTCAAAAGATGATGGAGAAGTTTTACCTACTTCCCTACTGATTACCTGTTCAAGCATGAGAAAAAAACACAGGACAGTATGAGAGAAACACGTCAGCCAGTAATAGCATAGGTATATAGCACATCATCCAGCTGGTCGTGTATTGGCCCGGTTTCTGCATGACCTGCTGTTTGGCAGACAGTATGATAATGCTGGCTCACCATGATTCTGACAGGAGGCATCTGTATGATGGGAAGCTCAATATGAAGCCATATTAATCCACAAACACAATTAATGACAGAACATGAAGTTGATTAATATGAAATAATACCTGCTCAATATCAACACACCAGTTTGTAAGTTCAAGTTATTATCGGCACAGATCAACCGCTGACCGTATTCCCCAAGCCAGAAACATGAATTAAAATGATTAACAAGATAGAACTGATGAACAATTTGTAAATGGTGTAGGGGCACTAATATTATCTAAAGGCTGTCATCGAACGCCTATTGTATGGTTCGCATGGCTGGAGCCAGGGGGCACCTCGATCGGAGGCAAACAGTATAAATACTGCCTTCACCTCCTTGCTCCAGCAGACCTCTTCAGGTCTCCGACCCTGACTGACCATACGAAAGTACATACATATCGAATGACCAGAATGAATCAGAACTCTTATTTAGCTTGATTGTCCAGGTTGAGACCATAATAAAACCCTTTCTTCGCATCTCACCAAGAATACTGCAGTTTGTGTCCTTATATCTCGAATCACATAGCGACGAACTCTACAATATCATATTTTATGTTTTGTCTTTGAAAAATATGTTAAAATGTTAAAGTATGCATCCTCCCATATTCTGATTAATGTAAAATAATTGTATTGAAATTGACATTTCGGGATCAATGCCTATACAGTAGAGCTATATTTCAGCATGCACATAACTGTAGATATATGATACACCACAAGTCAGGCCAGGTGGCCCTACTTCTAGGGCCTCTATTTGATGACCCAGTAGCATGCCAGCCTCTGTATTACCTTTACATAAAAACAGAAGACTTCCCACTGGTGCTGGCGCCTTGCATGGGACCAGACCAGCAGGATGCAATATATAGGAGATGGGAGCAGGCAGGTAATGCCTGTAGACATGCAGATGTTCTGCTGAGGTTCATATAATATCATGTGCAATCCATAGATAAATTGGGGGTAACTGCATAGGGATTGGTGGAATGGAGCAAGTCTATGGTATATATTATGACTAGGTTATATTCAGCGGAATGTGCTGGTTATACTGAAGGGATATGGGGACTAATACGTACAGGATGGGTCATAAGTAATTGTGATTCATAATTCAGAAGGACCACACTATTTGCCTCCAAGTGATATCAGAACAAATGTTATTGAGTAATATGGACACTGGCAGTACTCATTTTACCATCTATATAATGCCTTTGTAGGTATCAGTGAGGCAACAGCTGAGCAACCTCCTGGGTAGAGTCAGGTATGAGGATCGCAGTGCACTTGATAGGAGTAGCCTCCTGATCATTCTACCTGCTGGTAGAAGGGACTAGGTGCATGCCCTTCTGCCACCTATAGTGTGGACTTGAACTGGCAACTGCACTGAAAATCCATAAGTTGAAAGGGTTAGTCAGTACAGACTATCATAGGTTCGTCATATGTGTGTTAGTCACAATGGCAAAGTTTTCTTTAAAAATGACTGAGGCGTCAGTCAGTAGTGGCTAACCTAGGTTCATCATTGGTGTGTTGTATACCATTAGTTGGTGCCACCTGTAAGATACAATGATGACCACTCAGTGGCTCCCCCTGGAAATTAAAAGACTAAGGTGGGTTGGTCAGTACTGACAAACCCGACAATAATAGCTTACCTAGGTTGGTCGTATAGGAAGCCAAAAAATGACCAACTAGATTAGGTACTAGCGACTGAGAGATTGCGCGTAGAGGGAGCCTAGGCATATCAGTGAGCTGTGTATATATAAACTGACATCGGCAATCTCGTGAGACCTTGGTTCTGCTCTAGCAATTTAGAAAGGCAAGATGTGGTTTGTGGATGTCTGGTCACTGCCTAAACCTCACGAGAGATTCCGAGCTCAGAACTAACATGGCTGCGCATATTGAGAAAGCAGGGATATCGCCTCAGTGGAATTTGGCCTTAATGCAGGATCCACTTTGTAGGGTCTCTTGACCTTAGACCTTGCAAGAAGGATGCACTACTATTGCCCCACCTGGTGGCATTCTGTATAAACATTGGTGTGAGATGGGATGGATATAGAGACTCTACCCACAGGGACCCCCCGCTCTATTCACCTGCTGGGATCCCCACAGATCTGAGATACAACCAATATTTATATCCATCATTAGATAGAGGCCTACAGGGTCCAGGTACTGAGACTGTCAGGGGTTATCCGGATTGATAATAGTAGCCAGGGTTGTTAGGTACATCAAATTGAACCAGTTTGTCCGACCTATGATACACAGAGGCAAATATCAGAGTCACCCAATGTCGCCAATACTACTCTCATACAAGGGTCAGGCACTGCTGGACTATAATAGATGGGTCAAGGGCCATTCTAGTGAGGGTCAGGCTAGGCTGGACATTCAATAACAGGCTGGACCTTGGCAAACTTGCTTGAGAGTCTGGCCATGCTGGATCCTCATGCAATAGTCTGGCAATGCTGGACTCTTGGGAGAGTCTTTATCAGCCTGCAAGAGTCCAGCATTGCCAGACTATGGCATGAGGATCCAGCATGGCCAGACTTTCAAGCAAGTTTGCCAAGGTCCAGCCTGTTATTGAATGTCCAGCCTAGCCTGACCCTCACTAGAATGGCCCTTGACCCATCTATTATAGTCCAGCAGTGCCTGACCCTTGTATGAGAGTGGTATTGGCGACATTTGGTGACTCTGATATTTGCCTCTGTGTAAGTTAAGGTGTTCATATTTGGTAATTAAATCCATTTGATTGAGTTTCATATCTTTACTAATTACACTATGAGAAAACCCAATTGCCATAATCACTTACACTAATAATTGCTGAGGCTTTTATCCTGGCTGTATAGCTGGCATTTTTTGCGGGGTCTGGACCATTTATCTTTTTTACAATTTATGAGGTAAGGGCCATAACCCATTAACCGATTTTGATGCATTATCGGCCGATACATCCACACAATTATACTACAAAGAACTACTTTGGGACTGTTTATTGAAGATATATCGGCCGATAATGCATCCAAATCGGCTAATGGGTTATGGCCCTAAAGAACGATATTCCCAGCAAAATATGAATGCTGAAAAAATATAGTAGTACCATTCACAATTAGGTGCTGGTGAGGAACGGCCCAGCAGGGGATAAGAGTATTATGGTGCATAGGTGGGTAGAGTTGACCTGGATGAGTGATACGAGTAGATAAGAGATGACAGATATACTGGGTGTGGTCCTGCCCTGGTATCCCAGGTACACCATACCACAGGTGAATGGGGAGTATCCAGGTAGCACCTCGGTGTAGGGGTGTACATGGGTGTAGGGGGTCGAGGTTGGAATTCAGAATCTCTCAAGCATCATCCATCATTTATGTCTGTGTCGTTATCCTGTCTCTCTTTGCTCATATTTAATATTCTCTGTCTCTTCGCATCACATAAAGCCGATTTCTGAATGTAGCATATAAAAAACAGCCAAGGGGTTTGAAATTAATTTTAGACAGATGGAAGAACTAGTTCACAACATTGATTGTTAGGTAGTATAATGTCCGGAGGACACGTTCGATTTTGCATTCCAGACTGGAAAAGTTTACAACAAATAATCATTAACAGCTTATGAGCCTGCTGGATAATGTCTACTACCGATTAACGTACTAGAAAAGTACCTTTTTCTTTTTCAAGGGATGAGAGCTCTATGGTTTGCTACTATACTCTATCGTTTGCTACTATGATATGTAAGTTGGATGTAGGTGATGATAGGGTAGTGCTGATGGATGTACCTGGAATACCACAGGCTAGAGGAGTTCCAATCTGGGTAGGTGGGGTAGGTGGGGTAGGTGGGGTAGGTGGGGTAGGTGGGGTAGGTGGGGTAGGTGGGGTAGGTGGGGTAGGTGGGGTAGGTGGGGTGGTGGGGTGGTGGGGTGGTGAGGCTGGAACTCTCACCTGTGGACATTGCCCTAGTTCCTCACCACCCACCTGCCTGTCACTGTCACCTGGATCAACCCACACCTTGTTACTATGGTAACCTTATCACCCTTAGTGTCATTCTCCAAGCAGAGTACCATGAGAGACTGCTTGGAAATTGACGCAAATATTTTTGGAACTTAAAAAAAAAAGAGATTTCACCTTTTACTGTTATTTGTGCAAAACTTGTAGTTGAGTTGAGCTTGGGGCTGGTAGGTTGTATTGGAAGGTAGGGTGTCGTTTTATGCCAGAAGAGCGTGGACTGCGATATTTTGACATGATAAATACAACTGATCGGCCTATCAATCATCATAGTTATAACATGCATAGGAATTACCCATGACAATCAATCCATGTCAACTTTGTCAACCCTAGCCAAAGAGCGTATGATGTAAAATTTTGGATGTCAAATAATAGGCACCATTTCATACCGTTAGGACATAGACACAATGTCTACAATCCATTGGTGTTCAGAATTCTCATTCTCATATGAGATGAGTATAAGACATGCCTAAACAATGTCCACAGGTAATTGCAAAAGCAGTCCACACAACATTAGAGGTATAGTTCAAAGTATCTACTCAGACCTACTTCTGACGCGGCACTGAATGTTCACCGACATAAAATAGGTGTGTTTTCTATTTCTTCGTTATTTATTTGGCAAACAGAATAGTTATTCAGTGTAGATCCTGGCACAGAAAGGTCTCTGACCTTCCAACGAACAGAGATGTGGCAACAGATGTCTTACCTTGTCATGTCTTGTCTTCACCTCATCCCAACTTAGGTCCTGTCTGAACACTACCCATTGATTAATTGACTGTATACTGAGCCCTAGTATTTGGCCATAGTTCATCCATCTTTGATGTGTACTGTTGATGGATATATATATATGCTCAGCATTGTGTCTCTGGTTCTGGCTTCGAGCTCATGAATGCGTATTGGAACTAAGAAAACCATGCATCTTATCACCTCTATTCATTTAGCTGGGACATACATTGTCGGGTTTACCAGGCATGCACTACATAAATCTATGCATAACCAGTATAAATCTGTATGACAGAACAGGGCTGGCTTAAGTATCTGGACCCTGATATCATTCACTAATATCTCAGTTGTTTATACAAGACAGGCACTCATTTGGGACACACCGCATTAATTTACTTTCTAATATTCATATTCATTCTAGACGCAGCGTACCATATTAACACCTAGTCAACCTGCTGTATTCTATGAGTACCTACTCCCCCTCGGCTCATAAAAAAGATAGTAATTTTGCCAATGTTCATTTGGTATGCTTGTCTCGTGAAAAGGTGATAGGATTTGTCTTCGCGAGGCTAAATATTGAATAAAGCATAATAACAATAGTGTGTATGAGCAACACTATACTTGCAGGCCGAACAGCAATGAGTTGACAAGCCAGGCCAGCCTCTCAACATAGATCAGGCATGGGGAGGGTGTTGGGTTGTTTTTAAAGCATTCTAGTGGGTAGCAAATCTATTTGTGCCGCACAGCCCTGTCTCATAAAAATGCCAGAACTGCCAGTATTCGTACCGCAGTATTTATGATGCAGACTATTACCTTGCATCGGATGTGAAATGCTAGTTACAACTACTGGGGAAGAAGAATGTGTGTGCAATAAGTCATACAATAGGTCTTAACCAACTGTGACCATGAAGAACTGGTTGCGGTGCATTAAGCATCCTTTGAAGCAGGCTTTGTTGTGTCTGTCTCTAAAGAGGTTCAAACTCTAATTTATTCTAAAGCGAAATCAAATCAAATCAGTATTACCATAACATAATCCGCAACATACATGTATATACAGTTCCCCTTCCCTGTGTCCAAGTCAGGACATGTAGATGACATTTAGATAACCTAGAAAACCTATGCTCGGAGTTAGATAAATGACTTTATCTAGGGCTTACATGTTAAACATATGTGAACAGTTTAGTGATTGCTGACAGAGAGGATACAGACGAAAGGGAAAAGAACAAAAATGTTTAAATGTATTAAATCAAGATGTCCTCTCTCCTCCCCCACACAGCTACAAAAGAGCCAGCCACACTCTGGCTGTGTCGCCGGATCAGGCATTTCAAAGAGAGTCAGTCCATGTTCAGGTGTGGGAATACTTAGGAGAGTCCAGCATTCTCTGGTTCCGAGAACGATGTCCTCTTTGTCTAGAGTCTGAGATTGATGGAGTCTGGCGATGGGATCCAGAATCCAGCATTGGCAGTCACTGGAAGGAGATTGCAGCAATGCTAGACTCTCTTGCATTAAAGCAATGATGTAATACTAAGAAAGTCCAGCATTGCCGGACTCTGGAAAGAGTGTAGATTTGACGACATGTGTAGAGTCTGGCCCTGACGCCCACTTCTCTGTGTGTGGAGCTGCTCACACCTGTCCTGAGTAGGTCATGGAGGGAGCAGCTCAGGGCTCTGTACTACTCTGTACTACACCTGTGTCTGCCAGTCACTCAGATCTGGGTCTCACAACTTCTGGGGTTTGGGGTGAACCTAGGACAGTGCAGAAATATAATATAGTATCAAGGAACGAGAGAAAGGTGTCATGATGATACAAGAAGTGATCAACTACACAGAGAGAAGAAGTAGAATCCCTGTAACTCTCAAATGGGAGTCCAGCCCCAATCACTGAGGTAGCTCTCTCCAGGACTCTAAAGTGACTCCCAATCATTAGGGAGTCTTAGAATAGGAGTCATTATAGAGTTATTAAGGAGTCCTGCTAATGTTAGGGAGTCACTTCAGAGTCCTGGGAAGAGTTACCTCAGTGATCAAGTCGGGAGTCACAGTGATTCTACTTCTTTTTTCGGTGTAGTATTTTTCTAACTTTTTAATCCTCATGCTATCGAGATAATTTCAAAGCACATATTACACACCTGCAATTCTTTCTTACATAGGCCTTGTACTGACGATGATGGTTATTTGCAGCCTGAATAGGACTGAAGATAGCAACCACATTACACAGGGAAATTCATCTTGATATATATTTATTAATATATATCTAATGATTGAAAATGTAATTCACTGGGTTATAACACATGGTAATTTCATGTTAAATAGCTACCCCCACTGTCAACCATTATGTCTCGCTAAAATGGGACTGGTGGATACATAGGGAGAGCATTTAAAAAGTAGATGGCTCTGTACAGAAGCATGCCCACCCAGGGACCACGTGGTGAGGATGTAGGGAACGAGGCACACATGAGGAATCTGACCAGCTTCAGAGCTACTTATAGACCTGTAGTGCCACCTGGGTGTCACCTGGTATCGGCATGCTGCATGTCGTGTGTGTGTGAGGGGGGGGGGTAGGGTTGAAAGTATGTGGCAGCATGTATGAAGGCGCTGTGAGGGGAGGCAGGCCTGAAGACATGGCTGCTTTTGATGGCAGTTATGACCTACCCATGTGATGTCATTATGGACACTACTACCGCTACCATGACAATCTCTGCATACATATTTCCTGTGGGCCAATTTCCTTTGTACATGGTATGGTTATACTGTAACAGACCTAAAGACATGCAGGCCTGCCGTCTGGGTTGATGTGACAGAGAACTGACTTAGTTGGGGAGACTCTGAATGGATAGCAATGTAAAATGGGTGAGTTGGGCTCAGCTTGTTTCCCAGGTTATAAATTCTATAACAGACCTATAATAGCCATGCTTGTGGCGCCCCCTGTGGAATGTTGGAGGGAACTACTAAGCACTGCACCTCCAGATAAACAGGTACCCGTCAACATGGCACCAGGGGCCTGGTTCCTGAATCCTAAACCCCAATGTGTGTCCCTAGGTTAAAGGTTGAATTTAGGTGTTTGGTACTGGATGAAGGTGTGGCTGTCAGCAGCAGTAGTAAGAAGGCAATTAGGAATGATGACACTCTGCGGAATCTGGCGGTGTCTGTGACAAGGAATGTGTGCACTCCTTTACTGGTCCTGTTAGAATGATGAAGTGTACAACAAGACTAGGTGCAGAGAACAAAAGTGTTCTAGTAATGATGATTATTTACAAGGCTTACATTAATACCAATGTGATTATAATATGGCACTAAAGTTATATTACTATCCCAAGGAGGAACTGCATTATTCTGATTTTCAAAGTGAGTAATGCTCTCAAAAGTTTCCTATTTAGCAGATTTGAATTGATAATTATAATGATTCTGTAAGGTAAATGGCTTGACGAACAGTCAAACATCTTATCATAAATATCTCTCATCACGACCTTCAGTCTTAAAACTGTGAACATTATTCTGTAATGATGATGCAATATTTGACAACATTTTCGCTAAAACATGCACTTATGTACTAAATTGTTTCTACTCTGAGAGAAGTGCCAAACTACGTTGGGAGTAGTGATATAGAGTTAGTATGAGCACCTTATCACATCTCACAGTGTGAATGACATGGGGAGGGAAACATGCCTGTTGACCTGGCTTATCAAACTCACGGCGTCCCTGCTGCTAGCCTCATAACACTGTTTTTGGATAGCAGGTAGAATCATTCCTGAATCAGACTGGGTAGCCTTCTGTCACAAATTTGCTGGGAAGCTTTCAGGAGGCCTGGGAGAGTAAGACCTCTCAGCTATATCCAGTTGGATGCAACACAATAGATGTACACCCGTTTGTTTCTATTGGGGCTCACTTGTTTATCAACCTATGGACTTAGTGTAAATAGAAAACATGAGGACTACTACGATGTAAGCAGGTGCATGTATGTAGTACTATGTTCACAAGTAATATGGCTTGGTCTGAGTACACAGAAAGTCTAAATTTCCCGGCCCTTAGTCTGAGGTGACTATCCCAGGTTAGTCATAAGGACATTGATCAGGCATGACCAAATGCTATTCAAAAATGGCATAACAACATAGTGTGTTTATGACTAATAGCCTACTCTAAAAGACTCATTGAAATGGAGAAGACTAAGGTGAGTTAACCTAGGCTGGTTGTATACGTATGCAAAGATTGACTACCGTAACTTGGTTAGGATATAGTGACTGAGAGGTTGGTCATATAGGGAGCTAAAGAATATCAGTGTAGATATTAATTTGCTGAGTAATGATAGAGTACTAAATAATCCATAGCTTTTATACCGTTTGCAAACTGTGAATGTAGCAAAGCAAAAGGATGAACATAATTTGCCATTTACTTTATATCAGATCTTCCATGCTTTGGTCAGAACTGCATTTGGCTAGATTTGCTTCTGGCCAGATTGGCTATAGATCTGTGTTCCTGAAAGGAATGGAAATGTCCCTAGTGGTGTTTAGGGTTGTATTCTTTGGGTGAATCAATCAGAAGCTGGTTTACATAATAGCATACATCATATCTGTGACATTTGCAGAATGTCAATGTGAACATGAAATAGCAAAAGGATCATAACAAATGAATTTGCCATTTAGTCTTCCTTATTTCCCCAGAACTGTCGTTTACTATAGGTGTGAGGTGAGTTGACCAGATTATCTCTGGATGATTCACATTACAGTACCCTGCTGTACAGCCCCCGCCCCATCCCCAGGGTATAGACTAGCCTGCTGTTGACATAGTACACCTGTGCCTGTATTCCACAGGAACAAAAACCTAAACACACAGGGTGTCTTTTTGTCTGGTGGCCCTCTCTTTTTCCATGCATACCTCTTTTTGTCACCTGGAGAGCCAAGGACAACAATGCTGGTCTGAGGATACAAGTCTGACATACCATCAGTCTTCTCAACACTACAAATAGGCTAGCTTGCATTGCAAGTGCAAAATTAGTCATCTAATTAGCAGTTATATCACATTATGTCTGTCAAATCTAGATTATTAATTAATCCAGGCATACTTAGGGATTCCAAATACAGTGAGACAGCATCATTTAGGTCTACTGAAGTAATACACTTTGCTAAATGTTCGTTAAAGTGCATGATTCAACTAGAATGGAATATATCTAGCTGTGTATGGCTATGTATATATACGATCTGATATATATTTTTAATACGTTTATACCTCTTCTTTTTTTAATATGAAAAGGGAATACTCAATAAGCATTATGACAGTATGTGATCCATTTAAATTACATTGATACTCGATCAATTGTCCATCGGTGATATTGGAGGTAAAGCACTTGTGTATGGTTGTCATACAGCTGTGATGTAGCCCTAGTACGATGTGTACCAGGAGGGTCTAGGGAGAGGAGCCCCAGGGGAAATGTATACATACAACTACCTCCACCTCCCCCTTTCTTTCTAGATCAGCAGAATTGGCACCAGCCGTATAGTATGGGGTGCAGTCCGTGTAGTAAATATTTATAAGAGGAAATGAATTCCATTTTTGAGTAGGGCATGATACAGCATGCCTATATCATATTCATGTTGGGATTCATCAATGAATAAGAATCTGATGTCTCTTGAATCAGTATCACATTATTCGAGTGCATGCAATTGGAAATGTGTGGCATATGGGCGAATTGCAGGAAAAATACAATTGGAATCTTTACTACATAGTCAATATAATTATGCAGAGAAGGGCCATATGTTACCAGAATTATTTAAACGTATGGTGTCCCATAACGATGAGGCTTAAGTTAGTAAGGTTTGTTATTATTGGCTGAGCTCTGGGCTAGCCACGTAATGGGCCTAAGGTACTAATCCTTGTCATTAGCATTACGCCCCACACATATACTCTGAAACCTGACGTCTAAGGCATTACGGTCTTCTAACATGTTTACAGGAGACTAAGCTGGGCAGAATTAGGAATGTGGCCACTGATATATACTGTCAATCCTTAAATCCTTAAAAACCTTTTTAAGAGTTTGAGGATGTTTGATAACAATTTGATTTTGTTAAAACAATACCTCATAAAGCAAACAATCTATTAAGTGATGTGTATCAGCACAGTTTGTGTGGTTAACAGGAAAATTGATTATTGCATGGCGTTTGATCAATATCACCAGGAAGAGCCTCCAGATCTCGAGGAGGTTGTTAATACGTAGCGATTGATAAATTGATTTTACAGTGTTGCATTGGGATACGTAATGCAGACATTGTGTTGTGTGTTTTACCATGATGTGTTTTAAAGTCAGTTGAGTTTTAAAGTAACTTTAGCCAGATTTTCGAATTCTGAAACATTTTGCATGATACTTCTAGGCTTCATGCACACGTTTTGTCATGATATACATGATTCACCAAACAGTAACTAGTTGACTTCTTACAACACCTTATACTTATCAAAGGTCCCAGAGTCAGACCAAAGCAAGGAATACTAAGAGGGTCCACTGGCCGATTTCCTGTTTCCCAGAAGGCCATGGTGCATCCTTGTGGATGGAGTGTACAGTCCACCTAGCTTAATCAAAACCTGTGCAATTAGCCACAGGTGAAACCACATTTCAGTTGCCAGAAAAAAGTAGTTTGCCTCCATATATGGGGACAGTCGAGGGAAAAGAGTCCTCCAAGGTAAAAACTCAATAATAAAATTGATGTCATCAGATGGAATCTTCTAACGGATCTGGCGGTATGCAGACTTGGATGCGCCTTAGGGACTGGGACCATAACATTTCACGGTTTTCAATTGATTTTGAATGCTTTAAGAGGAAGGTAGTCAAAAACGTTGCTCATGCTAAAACCCACAGCTACCCTACATTGTTTACAAATGGGTACTCAGTACGGCCATTCATGTGGGACCTGACATGGGTTTGAACCGCTCACATAATGCATGTGGTGTAAACGCTCCACCACTGGGACACCACAGGGAATGCAAGAGTATTCACGTCTTATACAACGTTGATACACATTCTGGGTGGTACCCAGGGCAGTCAAGTCTGGCAGCTGGGTAAGCAACTCCCTGTGCCAGGGTAGATCTGAGGGGACTCTGCAACCCTTTAAAGACAGCATGATGCATCATGCCTTTGGTTGTCATGATGCATGAATGCCCTGGTGAGTAACTCACCACTGCTGCATTCATTTATTATGCCGACCCTTCGGGATTTAGACATTCCCGAAGAGTCGGCATGATGCCCTAATGTAGCACTAGCGAGCTACTCACCGTGGCTGCATTATTGCATCATGACGACATATGCCATCATTTAGCAACATGTCGTCCTTGAAGAGTTAACAGACACCTTGCCAAGCGCCCAACTGCTCCTCCTCCTGCTCCCTCTGGTAGAGGTGTGAAACTCCTCCTCCAACCCCTGCCTTTAAAAAAATATTGTTTATTTACCCTGCTATGGGATAGACCTGGTCATAAGGCTTTACCTGTATTAGGAAACACCAGCATAGGCGTAAGAAACGCCATTCTTTATCACGATTCGATGGTATTTCTAGGGGGAGGAATGCACTGATAGTGTCAATACCAACATGGGGGTGCGGGGGGAGGGGGGGGGGGAGTTCCTCCTGGCGGTATGAGTCTGTTTACACGTGCTGTGAAGTCCTCCAGTACTTCCTACATCAACACGTGGAGGAAGCTACCTCCAGCACCTGCACTCTGGAGGCAACCGTTACCACACCTGTCTCTTTTTGATGACACCCTTCAACTGTTTGGCCAAAGAAAACAGCAATAAACCTAAAAAGAAGACTTAATAGTCTTATAATTTATACTGGTAGATATAGACCTAATGTATTATTTTCTTCTATTAATTTGCCCCCTTTTCGAATGTATAGGCCTAGTATGAGGTTAAATGTAATATAATCTTTTTGTGTACTGCATTGCTATGAGAAGGGGAAAACATTTCCCTCTTTCAAATAAAGGTGTGATACAACTGAGTGCAGGAAATATACATACCGGGATCCGTTGTTAAGGTATTTAGGCTTGGTGAGGCCGGGTCTACCCCCCCCCCCCCCTAGCACATGTGTATAGGAATGCTCTGGAGATGGGGAATCTGGGGTTTAATGCGTTTTTAAGAGTCTTATGGCTGTGCAGTTGGCGCCAGAATGCTTTATGATCTAGTCTTGGTGCTTCATTGGATACCCCTATGGATGAAGAGTTACAAATTACCGGATTCTTTATTATTTCCACAAGATCACTACATGGTGTGAATTTATAATATATTTTATTCACATGCTGAGTTCCTTAAGTTAAATACAGTTGCATTAGTCAAAGAGCGTTTGGGACGACAAGTCCAAGGGTTTATTTATATACAATATTATATGCAAAGTGTATCCATATTCATGTAATAGTATAGTCATGACTTGAGGAGAGCATTTCAAATTAATCTACTTACTGACTAACCTATCATTTACGAAAGATATCAACTGTAATAGCTCTACCTAAAGTACACCATTTCATTTCTGAAGTTTGAGAGTAAGAATCTACATTATTTCTCCTATATTTGCAGGTATGATCTTATGACAAAGACAGTAAAGATGGTGAAGGAAGAAACCAAGAGTGAACTCATCAACCTGGGTCTTGAAGATGAATTCCAATCAACTGAGAGCATTAACCCCTTCTTGCAGCAACCAGTAAGCCTACTCTATCATGAGATATGTTTTGTTTAGTATGAAATTTGATTTTGTTTCCACAAGCATATAATATATATGTACAAATCTGAGCATGTAAACGATCAAGTCGATTCATTTATGTATGGCAAGAAGACCATAGTAGTATTATTTCTGTTTAATCTTCCATTTTAACAAAAATAAGATGCCAGCTATAATAACGGAGAAACTACATCATATATGATGACCATTGGGCCTGATAATAAATTCCTCATGATCAACAGGACAATATACATTTTGGGAGTCTTAGCAAGCACGTTGAGAATAGAACATCATCGAATTAATCCATGGTTGAATTTAGGCAACTACCATATTTATCCTTGTACCCATAAAATAAGAAAAGATCTACGAGGGCTCTTTAAGGGCGGCATAATATTGGTCACCTTTATGGACAGCATAATACTTATTATATTGGTCCTTATGATGCATGAACGCAAGACTGGTGAGTAACTCCCCAGGGCTGCATCCAAGCATCATGCCGATCCTACAGGGTTGAAGGATCGGCAGAAATGCAGCATTGTTGTATCATGATGACAAATTTAATATGTTAGCCACATGCCAGCAGGCACTATTTTACGATATTACAACAAAAGAAGAGCAGCTCATTAAGTGACATTATCCTCCCCACAGAGAAATGTAGCTGTGCACGTGACCTTCCTGAAGATAGGGGAGATTAACACCCTCAAGGAGCAGTTTGACGCTGATGTCCTTATCAGGTCAAGATGGCGGGAGCCGCTCCTGGACCACCATGATGTTACACAGGTAAGTGTGTTATATGGAGGCAGACTTTAAGAAGCCTAGAAATGACAATATGAGGAACAGAGTGTGGCATCCATGACCTATACTGATGGGCCTAGGACGGATACCACGCCCATAAATCAATTTTCTTAAAGGGCCCGAGGGGACCATTACTGAAAATCATATGGTTGGTGTTAAAATCATATTTTTCTTTGCATGCCTTTTATATAGTAGTGCATAAGGGTTCAAATGCCTGCATTCCAATGTTGTGTTACCGAGTGACACTTCATATGGTCACTGTCTACTAGAAAGCTTCGTCAAATTGATCCCACATAATCATTTTCTATACAGTTACCCTATCTATAATTTTGGCTGATTAATTCGAGCTCCTGAAAATGACAGTGGCCATCGGGCTAATCAGTTTAAAACACTTGCAATCTTACTTTCTTGACCTCAAACAGTCTTATAATATGTCTGGATATAATATATCTTCTTCGTGATTTTATAGTGACTATAACATTTATGATAATTAATGCGTGTTTTCTTTATCTTTGGACAGATTGGGCCACGAACCCCAACCACCGCCGGGGGAAAAAACAATGGTATTAATTGGGATAAATACTGGGATCCAAAACTGGCAATTGACAACTACGTTACAGAACCCAAGCGAACGTTTTCCAGGGTTATCGAAAAAGATGCAAATGGAGAGGCATATGTACTGGAACGAAGAAGAGTCAAAGGTAGGTGTAGACAGAATAAGTCATATGAGTTATTCATTTTCTACTAAATGGTAACATATTTCGGCCCTTATCCGAAAGATAAAATTCAAGTCTCTCAAGGCAAAATCAGTTGCTCATTGTACAGGAAAATCGTGGGGGGAAAATGGACAAAGCTTAGAAAATGTGGTCGGAAATGTGCAATATAATCATTTTCACAGCTATAAACTTTGTCTAACTGATTTGTATACCCTTCATCTTTTGCTTCATAGGGTCCTTCATGGAACAGCTAGAACTGGTGGAGTTTCCATTTGATGTTCAGGTTAGTTTTGCTCTTACTTTGCTTCAGAAGTGTTTTTATTCAAATCAATGTAAAACTTTACATCTCTCTATTAACATCTGCTGAAAGATGAGTTGAGTTTTGAAATTCTTATTGCATAACATCTTCTATTAGGGAGTATTAATAGTTGTACAAATATTGTGTGTCAATTTTAACAAATAAATTCTCAAATAGTTATACAATTTGTAGATACATATTAAGAGACAAAAGTCGATCTGTCCCAAATGTAGTTTAAATGAGTGACTTCACTCGATGGTGACGTTACATCAACTTTTATTGTTTCGTTCAGTACACATTTTTCACTATTACGCATTTATCTATATACGATGCCGGCCTTTTTACATTATGTAAATTGCACCTGACTCATATTGCTGGTGGAAAACCATGTACATGAGCTATGCAATAATCAAATGAAAATCATACTTCAGGACCTGTCCATTACCATTATATCTGACCTGCCTGCTGATGAGATAAATATCAATGAGGACCCTGAGGAGATCCACAAGATCTACAAGCAGTCCTTCATAGACGAACAGGTGGGTGAACCAGATCGTAAATTAAGGCAAACAGTAGTTTATGTATAGACATTTTTATCCGGTGTTAAACCTGCTATCGTAGCACTCTAACTTAAGATTGCTCGATATTGGACGGATAACCAAGGATTTGTAACATTTCCGGATGCAGAAAGGTTTTAGTCGCTTGATCTACGTTGAACATAATTATGAGCAAAGTTTCAGAAGAATTATAGGGCTATCACACAAGGTGAAGCCGAGTATGAACATATTGATTGCTCCTTTGCATCTTTTTCATAATTATATAATCTTAATCATTCAAAATAACACTCCTAAGTTAAAAAGAATAAATTAGATTCTTCTTAGTTTTTCAATTCTGGGGGATGAGCTCATAGGCCGTGAGATACTGGATAAATCAGTACATAGTTAGGTATACACCTTTGATTGTGAATGTTAAACGCTGATCATTGCAGATTGTATACACTCTAAGAACAGTGTGTTGCGGGAACATGCATAGGGAGTTACACACACATATTTGCAACACACCTTTGAGATCAACACACTTTTGTCAAAGAGTGTGTAGTGGGTAATGCGTTACACCAAGATGTGTGTTAAAAGTGGCTGCAGAAAAGCATGTTGATAAGTGTGTAAACGTAACACACTGTTCTTAGAGTGTAGACTTGATCATTTCTCGTATCATATTCACTTATGTGTGCCAGCAATAAGACCAGCTAACAAGGCGTAATCTCTCTTCCACTGCATAATATTCACTAATTTTCAGCATTCTAAGATATTCATTGTACATCTCACATGTTCCTATAATACTATTTCTCTATTTATCTCATTGCAGGAGTGGTATCTGTACAAATATGTGGAGGGGGAGACGATCGAGCGACTCCGGGATCTGGCTGACCCGACAGCCATGTGTCGTACTCTGGTTGTCAAGTGTCGAGCAGCTCGTCGTCCGGCCTACTTCATATGGAACATACTCTCTGTCACTGTAAGAAAAACATGTACCTAAAAGTCTACAGGTCTATTGCTGCTTCAGGTTTACTTCTTTCTGACTCTCTGGAAAAGGTCCCTCCTAACTAACAAAACAGTTCCTTTCCTTGATGACTTTCCATTATTAAAAAAATAAGTTGATTATCTTTTTTGATCTAATCAACTCATGCAGAACTCATTTGTTAACAAAAGCATATGCAAAAAGCGGTAAACATTATTAATATTGAATGTTAAGAAATCATTATTAGGATCACATATATATATGCATGTAATAAAGCTTCATGTAACTAGTGTATCAATTATTATGATCAAGGAAACACACAGACAATTGAATGAAAGGCATCCTAGTTGTATAACAACAAATGTTTAATGGAAGTTTTATGGTTGATTATTACAGCTAATAGACTTTCTGTGAAATAGTATGGCACAGCAGCATAATAACATGTTTTTCAAATAGCAATATGTGTGTAATGAATTTATGATTGTTCTTTTACTCCTCTGCATCCCCATGATTTGAAGGGGTATTTATTATGTCAGCTTTATATACAATAATATTATGGTCAAAATTAACGTTTATTCATGCAGTCCCTTCTTAATACAAACCAGCTATTCTGAACTAATATATTACCTAATATAATATGACAGTACTTAAGTTCGGACAGATGATTATTGTCAAGATAAAATTATACCTTTGCAGGCGCTCATCACATTCTTGGCCTTCACAACCTTTGCGGTTCCCCACACGTTGCCCCAGAATCGGCTCCAGCTGACATTCACCCTCATTCTCACCTCGGTCGCCTTCAAGTTTGTGGTCCATCAGAGTCTGCCCAGGATCTCCTACCTTACCTACCTAGTGAGTATCATAGAATATCCCATGTATTAAGTGATTAGGGAGCAGATGTGATCCCTCAAATTGTTATTTTCCTTTGTGTACAATAAGATCACAGGTTCGAACATCGTAGATGACTCTTAACAATGTAAAGATGAAAAACAGTGGATAGTACAGCTGATCATTATTTTCACAGAATTACAAATTCGTGTGACATAATTATGAAACATTTACTATTCTGCCAATGTTAAGCCAGAACTCTTATTCCATATATATCTAGTGAGTAGAGAGCTGATGTGATCCCTCCGATTATTATTTTCCTTTGTGTACAATGAGATAAAAGGTGCGAACATTGTAGATGAGTCTTAACAATGCAAAGTTTTAAAAAGAGGGAATTTTACAGCTTATCATTTTTTTCACAAAATTACAGGATCGGTACATCTTAGCGGCGATGATCAATTTGACAACTATAACTTTGTGGCACGGGTTACAAACAAGGATAGATGCGGCAGACAAACGTGACTATGTGGCCTTAGTGGTATTTGTTGTAATATATATCGTCTACAATCTACAGTTCTTCCTCAGGATTCTATGTGTGGTGGGTGCATTCCAGATCTATCTATGTATTTACCAGATTCTCTCAATTTGTTTGGAATGATACACATGTAATCTCAAGGATCAAAACGCGGACGACCAAATTAAAGTGGACTTGAAAATTAGAAACTGTTCTTGAAATTAAAAAAGAAAAAAGAGTTGCTGCCTTGTAGTGGATGTTTGGTCCAGGATTAAGGCCCCTTGCTAAAAGGTTAAATGGGTTTGATTCAAAGATGCCTTCTTCTTTATTTCAGCCTTATAAGAAAAGAAGGGAAATGGCAAGACGGGAACATCAATACACTGTGAGTCCCAAATACTGTTTTACTTATTTTGTAAAAATATTGAATAGAACTTTTATTTTTTCCTTTTTTTTTTCAAACTTTAAGCTTTTTCAGATTTTCTACAAATTATCATGCGCATCATGCAAAAAAGGTGTTTAGAGTATTTCTTAGTTGTAGGATGATGCATGCCATAATTACTCATATTAAGAATAATAATTGCCTGTGCATGGATCAATTGTTAGTTAAGATGTCGACTACTCTATTTATTTCTATTTCTTTTAAAATGTTCTGTTTGTCCCAAGCTAATATGCTGTTGTAGTTTCCTCACTGTGTATATAATTATGATTAACCCTTTATTATGAATGTCATCATATTGAGCTATGGTAAATGCAACATATATATAGGTGCAGAAGATAGCTGCTTTATATCTTTATATTTTCATTTTGATATTGCTTCTCATTTTCTTTATACAATTTCTTTAGACACTGGGTTTACTGTATGCACATACATATGTAATTCCATATTTGGTCAATTGGTGTACTATTTCTCGCATAAACTTTTCTTTTATAGCTGCAACATCTCAAAGTTAATTGAATATAGTTTTATTAATGACATTCACATCGAGTAATATTCCTTCATACCGTGTGTTTAAACTATCCTTGTGTGTTTAAAATCTAAACATAGAATTGGAGTAATATTATTAAGGTAACATATAACATTATTGTACAGAAGGTTACCAAACTATCTCCTTCATGTTAATATTATACCCTTCCCTTCTCTATTTATTGCTGGTTCTCTGAAATTGTCATCCTGTGGCTATTTGCAGCAAGCTGTTAAGACTCAGGCCTTAACTCGAGCAAGCACGCGTAGCCGAGGACCGCCAGAGAAAGAAGTAAAATCACCTGCCTGAATAGCATGAAAACACTAGCATGAGCTTTACCCATTTGCACCCCCTTTTTCTCTCTGCTGATGTGTTAGACCGTCATAGTATCATCGATTTCATAAAGATTACGTGTCAATAAAGATGTAATTTACTATTGTGTGCTAACTGTGTATTGAGCAAAAAGCTGACATACCTGTGTGTTTATATTACCTGTGTTTAGCAAAAGTATATCATATATCTGATTTTGAAAATGCTGTAATGGATAACCCCCTGCAATAAATTGCTGCTATGAATAAACTGATAAATTGCACTCTTAACGTTGCTGTGGCATTTCACTGCTGAAGCAATTGTATCGAGTTTCCTTTGTTCACAGTATCTTGATACAAGCTTGCAATTGGGACTTATAGGATAGCTTTTGTAAAAACTGTACGCTTATTAAATTTTATTAGAGAATGTTTATTGGTAGGTAACAGAACTAGCTAATATGGGGAATCGAGTGAATTATTAACAGTGTGCGCTAGACTTTACTAATTTTCCCGACAATACATGTTTTAAAGTATATTTTATATGACAATCAAGACTAAATTTCCTCTTTTGATTGGTAAGTTTGGCACTTCTAACCAGACAAAAGAAGAAATTTTTCTCCATCCCATGGATTCCCTTGCATTTTCAGAAAGTTGTCAGGCGCCAGGCTGCAAAGAGACACAAAAAGGAAGATCGCGAAAGTCAGATCCCCTTGGCATCTCTTGAGGATGTCTAAGATTGCCCAGTGTGGCCATTTGGGGAACTATAAAGTTGCCCCCTACTGGCGTTTGCTGACATCACTTGCCTCACTCTTCAATCCTATCTTGCCACTCCATTCTACTTTACAAGGGAATGCCAGTGATATCAGATGTTTGGAGAGTGCATGGACTTGCCTGAAGATAAGAGTGGCCTTGACACAGGACATTGTAATGCTGAGTGACTATTTTTAAATTTACATGTGAAAGTGTATTTACACCTGTTCAGCATGTAAAGCAGGTACGTTTTTTAAATATCATGCAACAAGCCTTTGATAAAGCATTAACCCCGAGAGATGAAATGCTAAGGTTATATTCAGTCTGATCATGGTCAGAGTCTATTTACTGAGAAGAAAAAACCTATGCGACCGCTTCCATGTTCTATTAGTCAATTTTGTATATCTGCAACATCGTGTGAACTGCATAGCATATTGAGTGACTCCATATTTTATTGCTCTGATATATTTGAAACATGTAAAGCTTCTTGAAGCTATGTAATGGGTTTACAAATAGCTGGCAATTAATTAAAAAGCAAATATACCCAATAAGTTATCATGTGTGCAAGGAAAATTCTCATGATCATCTCTGTATTATGTATACTATTATTTCCCAAAATATGTACAATCTATCTCCTTTACCTATGTAACTAACTTGCTCCTGGTTTGAGATGATTGTTATCTTAAGGCACTCAGTCACCAACCATAGTCATGAGAAATACATCACTTATGCTTATTCTTTCTGTGTAAATTTGAGTCATTTCATCTGGATTAAGTGCTATCATAGATATCAATGTCTTCCGATGGTATAGCTGTGAAATCCGTGCCCCATTATCAGTCCTATGACCGGTCCCAATCATAAACATCATATCTCAATTTCACACAATCCTTTTAGAGAGCAATGCAAGTTTATCTCTGCTACTGTAGGTTATACATTTTATCTTTAAAAGACATCCTTTCTGTTTATGCTACAATAACTTTGTGAAGCATGTAGCTTGTTTGGTAATAAAATAATCTTTTGATAGCTGAGTTTCTTATTGTTGCAGCCAAATGAAAGGAAGGCTTAGATATGGGAACTGTCCACCAAAATATTACACATGGGCAATATAGGGAAACGTTGTTGGGAGTACACTATGAATTAGTTCTCTGTTCTCCTACATGGTGGAGCCATCACCAGTCCATATGTTGCATACACAGTACTGAGTTCCAAATACAATTATTTTATCAGAAAAGTTCATGAGTGGTGTCCCATACATAAATAAGTCTGATAAAAATTGCTGCATTTCAGACAAGTATGGTTTGGCAGCAAATTAACTTATTCTTGGTTGGAAGGTGGTGATGGTGAATAAAGCTGATTTTATTACCACAGTGTACTGCTTAAAATTTGATTTGCAGGTGGTTTATCATGGACATAACAAGGGGGGCTGCCGTGGGAAAACAGGGGAAAAAACGGCAGCTGATATTAAAAAAAAACAAGGCTGACAGTGAGCTGAAGGATGAACAAAACACTTCACTGTAGCATGACCCTTCACTGACCTTTAGAAAGACCCCTTTTCCTTATTAACGAGAACATAATTATCTAAAACGATTTTCATATGCTAGTTACTTTAGTGCGGGTTCTATTCAAACAAACTCCAGGCGATTGTACTTTGTCTAGAGTGTAAAGCACTGCACAAGGCAATAATGTTCCTCAACCTCACAGAATCAAAGGAAGCAAACCTAGGGCAATTATTGATTTAATGAATTAATGAAATTGATAATTATAATCGAAGCGTTTAATGATAAGAATATTATTAAATATCTGCATGTGACATGTCATTGTCACTGCTTCACAAACAGTTGTATACATCCTGTTTATTTCTAGAATGCTGCTCTGCTGTTTGTTGACATTGTTCTGAGCATCTTCATATTTTGTGCCACATGACTTTTCTCTTTTATTGGCAAGGGGATGCCACTTTCACCACTTCCATCAAAACCTCTGTTATCAAACTCAGAGCCTGATGGTTCTTCAACTGGGTTTGCCCAGGATTGTTCTTCTGCTGAACCGAATATGGCAAAGATCAACCATCCACACACACCCACGGCTGCACAAATAAAGAACACTATTCTCCACTCACTGGCCGAACGCTGGAATATAAAAGAGGAAAATGACATTCAAAATCATGTGGCCAAGTTGAAAAATAATAGGGGAAAAACAACTAAAAAAGCAATAACACAATCATATAGTATATTTGTGGATAGATCAATAACCGTTGTAGCTAGGATTAAAATAACCAGAAAAACGAATGTAATTTCTCACTAATGTTTTTTAATGAAATAAAACGGTGCACCACTGATAAAACACATATGTCTGATAGAATGTGAAAATAAACTCACATTAGGAGTCAGTGCACTGATGACGATAGGGGCCAGAACGCCTGGGAGTGTGTTAAGAGTAGCATCAACACCTTTAATAAAGCCTGCAAATCTTAACAAATAGGACAATTTGTCATTGAAATTGCGAGGTTGCTTCATTAAGTACAAATATGACAAATACATTTTTCGTACAATGTTACATTCAAACTTTTCTTAAGATGACTAACTTATTATTGTTATTTAGGGTATTTTATACAATATAAGATACAATAAAGAGTTATAGATAAGTGCAGATAATTTCTAGAATAATTTCAACCAGTTAGTCAGTGACCTCCAGCTGATATCAAATACAGGTAAGTATGATAACAGCAGCTCAGAGAGAGTGTCTGTGCAATAATGGGTGTGATGTCACTGGACCAACCATTTATCTAAGAAAATAAAATGTATTCACTTACTTAGGTGCCATGTCTACTACAATGCAGTAAGACCCTGTATATGAGAATGCCAGCAGACCAACCCACAGAGTTAGTAGAACAATGGCTAGGGTCTTCTGGTCCTCCCTCAGGTATCCAATACCAACAGCAATACCAGCAGTGGGTAGACAACCTGCAGTTGAAGAATGTTGTAAGGCCGAATTAAAAAAAGAAAGGTGTGTTTCAGGTTACCCGACCAAGTCATTTTTTGGGTATATATCAGGCCAAAGTAAAAAAAAAAGAATTATACATATTCAAAAGAATCCGACCTACCTTACCTAGATTTTCAAACTATGCAACCTGAAACATCTTTTTTTGGTCTAATCATAAGCAAGTACACCATTATTAAAAAAGTATTCTACTGCCAACAGAATGACAGAAACGTTTATCCGTTAATGTTTACTATAAGTAGACAATAAAAAGAAGAATTATGCAGGACCTATCTAGGAGCAAGAACCTCATTTAGGTTTTCTGTGTCAGAAGCATTTTCGTGAATGAACTTACTGATACTTTCTGCAAACTTCCTGCCATTGGTCAAAGACAAAAGCTTCTTGCTGACGATGGCACCCACTAGTATCGAGGCTGGAGCACTAATTACTGCATTGGCAATGTAGGGAAGTGAATTATAGAAGCCATTCTGGAATGAGAATTATATTATAATTTATAAATGAAAAAAGAAGACATTCCAATTATATTTATATTTTGTTTTAAGGGATATACGTGCACAGCCTCCGGTAGGTAAATTATTTTCGATTCTTGACATCAGATATGTTACAGGTTATGGCAATGAACTATGAAATATGTTGTAAGCTACAGTGCAAAAACATACAAGTAAGTTCAAAATTCAACTGTGTGGGATCATACTAGACGCGCGGTGCTGACCCCACTGCAGCCCTCTGGAGGGACTAATATATACTGAGATACAAGATGCTCCCTCTCGTAGTAGCAGTGGCTATATGGAGGGGCGAACTCACTTGTTCAATATACTCATGTTAATGGGATCAACATTATATACATAAAGATACCAATAATGTTATCTTGATAACCTGATATTAACTTGTTACAACGGAGACAAAATTGGATACTCGTAATACTAGTAAGGTAATCCATGTACAATAAATAAGTAACTTAACCAAAACTTACCTCTTTGATGTCTAGTTTTAACACATCTAGTAGGTATTGTGGTAGACATGTGAGTGCAACATACCAACACCACCCATAGCTCATGGTGGCCACGAATACTGCATATACAGCTGGGGTGGTGAAAATTTGCCGCACTGGCACTGGTGGTTTCTAAATATATACAAATGTATCAGTATAAGTAGCTATAATAGGAATAAGAGTGAATAAGATCAAATGTTTTACAAGTGTAGGCTGACTGATTTTATTAGTAACAAAGAGGTCAGCACGAACTGTTTACACTGGCATGTTAATCCCCTTGTATCTAATAAGCATCAACATGTTTAGAAATATTAGAAATTATATGAAAGAGTTAGCAAGGCAAACCTTTGTGGAAGGATCCTTTGGTAGAGTAGAGAGTGAGGCTTGAATATATTTAATTTCCCTCGTTGAGATCCATGGGTGTTCCTCGGGGGTACCGTAAACCATGAAGAACCACCCAACACACCAGACAGCTGATGCTAGGCCTGGTTAACACGTTAACAACACAAATTAATGCATTTCATGATACTTAACCCTTTAACTTTTCTCTTTTGAAAGAAGTTTAATCTTAAGATGAACCTTTTGAGGATCCATTCTGTTTTCTTGGCATGGAATTAGTATATGTTCTTCTAATAATTCTATCAAAATGTCATAATTTCAATCTCTGGTACCTTGTCAGCGAATAGTATAATTACCAAAAGTGTAAAATATTCCGGGCCATCCTCCAGCGAAGCCCGCATTACATAGTAATCCTGAGACTATTGAACCAAGTATTGTGCCCACAGGACCACCTGTAAAATAAGATCACTGTCTGAAGTAGGAAGCAAGGCAGTGTTGGGCGCTATTCACCAATCGGCGCAGAACGCCAATCTCCAGTGCGCGGTATACAAATAGATGCGAGATGGTAATTAAGTTATTTGATATAGATTAAAATCATTCTACCTTTGCCCATTTTGAGGGATGAATGTATACAATCCATCGATTATCATGGCACCGCTGTTGTGTTTCAATTAATTTGGGTTCAATTGATTAAAAGACTTACAAATGAAACAGGTACTCGCACATTCCCTGAGATTTGTATCCTGCGCAGGTTGGCATTCTGCGCGGCGCTGATCCTGCGCTATTTACAAATTGCGCTGCGCAGAATGTCAATATTGGCATTCTGCGCAAATTGGTGAATAGCGCCCAACAGCAGAACCAAAGTATGAAATAGCAATGACTGTGGGCTCTGTACACTGTATTGATGAGGTTTGGCCATGACTACTGGGGCCTGTTTCTTAACCTCTATTTGATATAAAGATATTTTTTGGTGTTTCCAAAGTCGACATATAAGTACTTCTGCTACATTAGTGCTATATTAGGGCTCGCTCTACTAATAGAACTCGTTTTCACTGATATAATGATTTCGTAACATGTTGCTAAAGCTCTTTTAATCTTTACACCAGCGTTATATTAAGGCCATTAATATATCGTTTAGCCTGTTGCAATATAACTGTTTAGGACCATGTCAAGGGGTGGACCCAGTAAACACCCTACGTAGTTCCAACGTAGCTCAGAGGTTTCTCTAGGTAGATGTCCAACCAAAAGGTTTGAGATTGGTAATTTTGGAAGGTTTGTAGACGTCAAAACGTTAAGGTTTATTTACGTTCAACAGATGTAGACGTCTGATTTACGTTGATCTACCTCATTCAGACGTAAAGATTCTACATAGATCTACGTTAAACGACGTAACTTTTCAACTTCAATTGGGTAGATGACTTTTCCGTGTCACACTAGGTGGCAGCACTATCAATTATGGAGAGAATATTACAGCTCTTTAACAAATCTACCACATTCAAGCAGTAAATTCTCATTAATTCTGAAATTCAATATTATGCAAATAAACCGTATTCAATAGAATATTTATATATAAAGGACAGGTGATTAAAGTACTGTGCATGAATAGGTGCTTTGAGGCACTTTACTGTGAGGACACCACATTGGTGGTAATGGAAGAATTACAAAGCCTCTCTGCAGCCAAAACTATTCAACAGATCTATACTGTCAGGCTGTTCAATTGAACTACAAGAATATACTATGTAGAATGAGATGAGATTGAAAATTATAGTAGTTACTTTGTAGGAATATTGTTTGCAAATGTAAATTTGTCTGCAATATATTACAAGTCTTTGTCTGAGTCCCACTATGTAGAATTATATGTAGTGTGTTAAACATAGATTTACCTCTTCAGGAGCTACGTAAATCAGACCTGCAGGTTTGAGATTGGTAAATAAACCTTAATGTTTTGACGTTGATAAACCTACTAAAATTACGTAGTTCAGACCAAAATTTAACGTAGATTTACGTCTGACCAACGTCGTTGTGTTTACTGGGGACATACACTTTTTAGAATTGGTTAAGTAAAAAAATGATTTCACAGACCTGTTGTACATGTATAGAAGATATCCCAAAAAAAGATTTGGACAAAAATGATTAATATTAAAGTTTTTATATAGCGGATATGACGCAATTTGGACTTAGTCATTTGAGCGATATATCAAAATGTTGATTGCTGTATTAAGGTTTCGAGTAATATTAATTATTATTGTTGTGCTATGTGATTATTTTCATTGCTTGTGGGGGCTTACATACTAAGCTATGTGCATTTTAAACCCTTCATTCTGCAATGGGATCACACAGAAGGAACATGGCTCGCTCTATTAATGTTTCTAGTTATATTAATTATTATTGTTGTTGTATGTGGTATTTATCATTGCTGGTGGGACAAGAAACACAATTTTTATCGTTTTATTAAGTTCCTGATCGCCCTGTTAATTTTTCGCGTTATATTATTATTATTGTTGTTGTATGTGGTATTTATCATTGCTGGTGGGGCCTTACTGACTGATCTGTAAGTTAGTACTATGGAGGAGAGATGGCGCCACCAACATCAGGGAGAATTTCTGCTGCTATACACCTAGATGGCAGCACCTTTCTGCACCTGCAGTTATTCCTGCACTGGGGAACCCCCTCTGTCTAACTGGGATTCCACACTATACTCTGTCTCTAATCTTTCACAGTATATCGATAGCACTAATATAGCTTAATATTTTGAATGGTAATATATCTAGAAATGTCCTAATATAACTACTTTGAAGGTAACCAACAGCTGAAAAATTGGAAATTCTGTTTCATAAGTCGTTATACTAATATTTCTATTAAAATACAAAATTTGAAATATTAATTTTTCGGCTTTTGCAACAGGCTACTATTCGTTACCTCTTGTTATATTATCTCCGATCTATTAAGACATGAATATAACGGTCTAAGAAACACTTGTTAAGAAACAGGCCCCTAAAGCTGGAGTCTAAATTCTTACCTGTGAAGAATATGCTAACCGACAGGCCGCGTTCCTTTGGTGGAGCCCATTGTCCAAGCAACTGGAAGAAACTAGGTACATACATTCCCTGAAATATAGAAAGAAAATTGAAGTTAATTCAAGATGTCACATCATGAGAAGTTAGCTTGATTATACAGAAGTAATATCAAGAGTGTTATCTGTGAATAATTGATGACAACGTTAAAGTATTACTCACTTTCCTTGGCAATGTTTTGTAAAATTATTGTAATCCTTAATTCATAATGTGTTTTTTGAGTGTTCATAAAGGTAAAAGCAACTCAGGTGAAGATTATGAAATCAAATAATTACATGTAAAAGATTATAAATGTTCAAAGAAAATGTCCCTTATCGCATGCAGATCTTGTCTCATACTGACTTACCCCTGATGCACCTTTGAGTGCCTGGACGACCATGAGGAGTGCTATGTGAGCCCGAGCACTGACCGGAGTAAGCAGTGTAAGTGTTGTCATTGCAATTGTAGCTGTGTGAAAAGGCATGGGGTGGAAGGCCAACATTTAGCTGTACATACTTGTATTATAATATACATTATGTAGCCTGCACATTAGCATTAAAGTATAGTAACATGCTGAAGGTGATCCTATATCCTAAACAAGGGTTGCTGTCTTTGAAAGCATTCTGATATGGGTTGATGGTTGGGTCTAGGTTAGGTGAGACTAGCCACAGGGTTAGGCACTATAGTGACTGAGAGATTGGCCATATAGGTAGCCAAAGAATATCAGTGTACTCACCTGCTCCCATCACTCTCCTGGATCCAAACTTGCCGGCCAGGTACCCCCCGAGCACCCTGGTGGAGCACATACCGATGTAGAAGGAGGACAGCACCCAACCCTGGGCAGTCCGGGACCAGTCAAACTCAGCTGTCTGCAAATATGGTGAATTATAGTAGTGCAGGATATAGCTATGCACAATCAGACCGCCTTTGTGATTATTCTATGCATCAACAGAATGCCATTACTCACGTGGCTTTTGCCCCCCCCCCCATTCTACCATTACGTACACGGTACACTTGATAAAGCACTTCACAGGCACAGGTGATGATTGTTCTGCAATAATCATAAGCTGGCCATTGGATGTCTCATCAGAAGAAGTCTGAGTGTGTATTATAATCGCAGATGTTCTCTACTCCATTTAGGGAATGATCAGTTTTTTTATACAAAATAAGTATCTTATTCAACCCTCTTGGATTGGTTGGAACACCCCCTCCCCCTCCCGCCCACAAGTGGCATTGAAAATTAAACCACATGCACACCATTTGAAGCATGGTACTACACAGGCTTTTGTTTTGCTGAAAATAGTTGGAATTTATTTGCACCACCCCAAAGAGACCAGAAATGATTTACTCGTCTCAAGTCGAGAGGGGGCAGAATTATTTACACACACCCCTGTTGTTAAAACAAACGGCATATACTTACATAAGAAGAAGTGTGTGTGTTAATTTTAAATATATCGCTTTCACTTGATGAACTGGAAGTGTTTAGGTTGTCATTGGCCTCAGTGTTGTTATTGGTCATACAGATGAGAGCGACACTCATACATGTGTTCATTGCGAAGAGGCATGTGACGCCGATCGTTGATACCACCGTCACCCCCAGCCGACATGACAGAAATAGAGGCACTGAAATGATATAGAAGATTGAGATTTTAGCATTCCTTGTATTGTAAATTTATTTGGCTATTACTGATAACTAGTTCTTTAACCATTTTAGGAATGCATGCCCAGTTGCCATTGTGATGCAACAATGTGGTCCTGGTGAGAAATTCATGACTGGTATGGCATTGCCATTGGTGAATTGTGCTTTTGAAAATTCAGCAGTGGATAAAATAGGGTTGGCTTAATGCAAAATTAATGTAAAACTGTACACTAATGCAAAGTAATATAGTTCATCATAACTTAAAATTAATCGAATAACTGATTAAAAAAGTGAGCATTACAATTTGGACCGTATCCTATGCCTTTGAATCCATGAATTATAGTTCAGTAACTAGGGTCTAAAACCCAAAGTGCGATTTTGAATTCCGATTTCTGAACTTTTCTCCCTTCTTCAACCTATTTCCTGCGTAACATTATTATTGGATGGATAGCCAGGAAAACGAAGAAGCAGTAGTAACAGGTTTGGGTGGAATGAAAAAATAATTTAAGTTGTCTTCTTCAGTGCAATAAGGTGATATCAGGTTTATACAGGTCTATCCTGAAATAGACGCCCTGATTGAGACATAAAATAGTTGTGAGCATTTCATGGGACACAGAGCTACCTACAAACCCTACAAAGTGGCATGCTTTTGGGTAAAAAATAAATCTAACCCTTAAGTAACCCTAGTTTTAACCAATAGGTGTTCAACATTACCTTCTTCTACAGCAGCAACGTCATTCCCCAGGTTGGGAACATCCTCAGACAGTCCGTTTTTTTCCTGGACAGAAAATACTTGAGGTTGTACCTTATTGCCTTTACCAGAAGCCCCCATGGCTACAGCGTCCTCTTCTGTTGTCTGAACAGCTGTTATGCAGGGCCATGTGAAAAAAAGATATTGTTTGGTAAAGGGTTGGTCATTTTTTAACAAGGAGGGGTGGAATTTTGCTGACCCATGAATAGACGTTGAATGGTCAGAATCACTTGAATGGGTGTCTAAAGTTTACATAAGTATCTTAGCGCACAGGCTGAAATTGAGTTACATCCCTAAGAGGGGTCAAAGGTCAGAATTCCTTGGCCTCCCAAACCAAACACCCCTTGATGTTAAAAATGACCACCCCCTCAGTGTATGGTCATCGTCCCAAAGGTTACATAGGGATAGGCAGTCATCAAGGATATTGTATAATTTGAGTGTTAACCCTTGTTCCCATCCGAAAAAGGGTCCTTGGAAATAGTGGGTGTAATAATTAGGAACTGTGCATCACAGCCATTTAGGCCTAGTTGTGGCTGAAACCAGACGAGCCTGTAGATGTTTCCAGCCGATTGAATTGGTTGCAATACTAAAGTTGCTTGTCACATTAAGCCTGACCACTAATGTCAAGTCACATCAGAGGACAATGTGTGATCAGAGGCGTAGGAAGCAAATCTTCATTGGGGGGGCCCAAGGGGGACCACTCCAACCAGTTTTTTGCATTGCCTTTTATGCACGATATCATATATACACGCCTATCTTGTACTTGTATAGAAAAGTAGTGTTTGAGCCCCCTTTAATTCTAATTAGGGGCCCATACCCCTTTGCCTCATGTTTCCCTATATGGGAGAAGTAAAATTTGGGATTTTGTGTAATTTTGTGTAGGGTCTTGACAAATTTTGGGGGGGGCCCAAACATACTCAGGCCCCCCCTCCTCTATGATTGGGGGGGGGGGGGGCGGGCCCCCCTGGCCCCCCCTTTTCCTACGCCACTGATCCAGGTATGATAGTCCATGTAGGAACAAGAACTAAATCAGTTCCCTTTAGTAGTTTCTACTTTTACCACCAGATGGCTTCAAATTACTTTCATTTTAATGCCTCCAGGATCCATACTCATTTATCCTGATGATGCCGAGTACATCATGCCTAGAAGCCACGTACTATTAAGCCATTATATACTTCTGAGGAGTAGCTCGCTGGCCTTGTATCATGCCGACCGTTCAGGAGTGTATCATGCACAAACTTAGTCCTGGTGAGTTACTGCTCAGGGCTGCAAACATGCATCATGACGACAAAGGACATAGTACATCACAGCACTATCATATCCTTAACGGGTTGACATAGCATGGTACCAGTTAGTGACATATGCTGAGTGGCTCCCCACTTGACATCCAGTTGTGTCCGGTCATCCCTGCTTGTCTGGGCCCTTCACATTATCATACAGGGCTTATAAGCAGTCACACAGGGTTAATAATAGGAACAGCAGATCTAAATATATAGGTGTCAGTTTGCCTCAATAAATGTACGATATGTAACATAAGGCCATGTGATCCGAAATTTTAAGCTAGGTAGGTCGGGCTTATCTCTTTCTACCTTTATACAACTTGGAAATAGGAATAGCAAGAATCTGTTGGATATTCCACTTAAAAAGCTATTTCCTCAAGTCGGAATATCATTCAGGCCACTGAGGTCATTGGGAGCTTGTTATTGCGTACCAAATAACTGCTAAAAGAAATTCTCCATAATCGTGTAGAAAATTCTATGGCCAGCACTTTTTAAAATCTATAATCGTGTTCCATGAATTTTTTGTATACTTTAACACCCCACCTCGACAGGCAGGTTGGGTGTCAATAATCAGATTAAAAGAGAAAGTAATGCTCATATTTAGGGGGTCGTCTATTATCTTTGATCGTTGAAGATTGTGTTGTGTTAAAGGATGAGTTTCACAGTGCCCACTATGATATATTATCAGCTATATTGATCTCAATATAGATATCGAAGTTACTAACTTATTCTGATAATGAATCAATATTCATAATTATGTTAATTAGAAAATTCGTTCTTTCCACTGTCCGAAATCATTTATACAATATTAACGTTTCTGATGACAGAAATTATTCTCATGGTATTCCTCATGAATATTGATCAATTAAACTGTGAATGATATGCAGTACATTGTTACCATTTGCTGTTCATAAATAGCGTATCCTGAGTTTGCACAAAACACAATAAGAACATTTAAACCTCAGTCACATTTATTCTATATTGGTACCATTTTGGTATACTGTGAAAAGCTAGTAATAGCAACAGGCCGACTGTCACATAAGCAAGACTTATGGGTTTAATAGGATAAGATGTAAAACCTCCATTAACATATGAAGAGTTTGGTTCCAAAACGCAATAAGCGCCAAAATACAAAATCGGGAGAAAATAGGTCAGGGGTATTGTGTAGGGTAAATTGAAAAAAATTGTGAAAAAAAAAATTGAAAAAGTATATTTATTTAGTAGATAGGGCCTGTCGAAAATTCAGTTTTTTTGCAAAACGCAATAAATCCAAAAGCAGTTTTTTTGCAAAACGCAATAAATCCACCTCACCAATGATTGTTTTTGTATGTAGGACTGTTTATTCTCTTATGTTTACAGTCTTAATAAGGCTTTATTGAATACAATCTTGGTCTATATTGCTAATAGCATTATTTGAAAATAAAAAAACAATTTTATTTAGAAGGAATTTGAAATATGGACACAAAAACCATGTTTTATGATTTTTGTGGATTTATTGCGTTTTGCAAAAAAACTGCTTTTGGATTTATTGCGTTTTGCAAAAAAACTAAATTGAGCAAATTAAATCCTATTTCTAAATCAAGGAAAAAAGATGCAAGGATTTTTAAAAGCTACTTGTTGGTGTTTCATCTATGTCCCACTATACCAAAAAAAAAAAATATTGAAAAAAAAATGGCCATTACTGATTTTATGGACATATGCAGAAAAACTGATTTTGGATTTATTGCGTTTTGCAAAAAAACTGAAAATTGAAATTAAATCATCCCTTTTATCCTAGAAAAAAAATCCAAAGATTTCAAAAATCGATTTCTAGGTATTTTATTTTTGGAACGTTAATCATTAGTTATCAAAGAAAAATGCTTTCTATTCACCAATTTGTCAAAATAAAAAATACACTGTTATCTCAAAACTCATAAAATGGATTTGTTGCGTTTTGCAACGAAACTCTTCATATGAATGATAGATGTGCGTTGGACAAATGCGAAAACTCCTAGACTACATCTGAATAACAATACATACTTCAGATGAAGTTATAATTATACAAGGTACATGTGTATTTTTATGTAACTTAAACAGTGGTACAAACTCTACGGGTGCACCCCACGCAGGAGCACTCTCCTGTTCAGGAAGGGTAGAAACACAAGCTGTTCTCCCGTATGGCCAATAGGAGAAATCATTGTCTCATTCGGTTCAGACACTGTGTTCTCCCATATACCTATGGGTGAACAATAGTGTATCTATATCAACCCTCTTCCTCTCCCTTCCCTCCTCCTTCCCTCCTTCCCCTTCCTCCCTCCCTCTCCCTCTCTCCTTCTTTCTCTCCTTCCTCCCTCCC
This sequence comes from Harmothoe impar, assembly GCA_947462335.1. Taxonomy (NCBI): domain Eukaryota; kingdom Metazoa; phylum Annelida; class Polychaeta; order Phyllodocida; family Polynoidae; genus Harmothoe; species Harmothoe impar. The sequence continues at coordinate 26,965,969 of OX381719.1, read as the reverse complement.
TCCTTCTCTCTCTCCTCCCCTCCTCATTGAGTTTAATCAAAATAGGAAGGGGAAATCTGAAACTTTTTTTGGTCTGATGTTGTTCTACCATCTCTCGATGGCAAAAAAACAGGGTGTATCTATGTAAATATCTAACCATGTATTTCACCCTATGACTAATGGAAGAAATCTAAAATGTGACGTAACGTTATTAGATTGTGTCGTTCTACCATCTCCCAATGGTAGAAAACAGGGTTTCTATATGTATATACTGAATCATGTATTTCACTGTATGATCTATAGTAGAAATTAAGAATTTGACATAATAGACCTAGATAATGTCGTTCTACCATCCCTCAATGGTAGAAAAAAGGGGTTCTCTATGTATGTACCTAACCATGTATTTCACCATATGACCCATGGTAGAAATTAAGAATTTGACAGAAAAAGCCTAGATAATGTTTTTCTACCATCTTCTAATGGTAGAAAACAGTGTTTTTCTATTCATCTAGCCATGTATTTCACTGTATAACCTATGGTAGAAACAAAAAGTTGACATACTAGCACTAGACAATGTCGTTCTACCATCCCTCAATGGTAGAAAAAAAGGGTTCTCTATGTATGTACCTAACCATGTATTTCACCCTATGACCCATGGTAGAAACCAAGAATTTGACATAATAAGCCTAGATAATGTTGTTCTACCATCTTCTAATGGTAGAAAATAGTGTTTCTTTATTCATATATCTAACCATGTATTTCACTTTATAACCTATGGTAGAAACAAAAAGTTTACATACTAGCACTAGACAATGTCGTTCTACCATCCCTAAATGGTAGAAAAAAAGGGGTTCTCTATGTATGTACCTAACCATGCATTTCACCATATGACCCATGGTAGAAATTAAGAACTTGACATAATAAGCCTAGATTATGTTGTTCTACCATCTTCTAATGGTAGAAAATAGTGTTTCTCTATTCATATATCTAACCATGTATTTCACTGTATAACCTATGGTAGAAACAAGAAGTTGACATACTAGCACTAGACAATGTCGTTCTACCATCCCTCAATAGCAGAAAAAAATGGTTCTCTATGTATGTACCTAACCATGTATTTCACCCTATGACCCATGGTAGAAACCAAGAATTTGACATAATGAGCCTAAAAAATATTGTTCTACCATCTTCTAATGGTAGAAAACAGGGTTTCTCTGTTCATATATCTCGCCTGTATTTCACTGTATGACCTATGTTAGAAACGAAGCAGTTGACATACTAGCACTAGACAATGTTGTTTTACCATCCCTCAATGGCAGAAAAAAAGGGGTTCTTTATGTATGTACCTAACCATGTATTTCACTATATGACCCATGGTAGAAATTAAGAACTTGACATAATAAGCCTAGATAATGTTGTTCTACCATCTTCTAATGGTAGAAAATAGTGTTTCTCTATTCATATATCTAACCATGTATTTCACTGTATAACCTATGGTAGAAACAAGAAGTTGACATACTAGCACTAGACAATGTCGTTCTACCATCCCTCAATAGCAGAAAAAAATGGTTATCTATGTATGTACCTAACCATGTATTTCCCCCTATGACCCATGGTAGAAACCAAGAATTTGACATAATGAGCCTAAAAAATATTGTTCTACCTTCTTCTAATGGTAGAAAACAGGGTTTCTCTGTTCATATATCTCGCCTGTATTTCACTGTATGACCTATGTTAGAAACGAAGCAGTTGACATACTAGCACTAGACAATGTTGTTTTACCATCCCTCAATGGCAGAAAAAAGGGGTTCTTTATGTATGTACCTAACCATGTATTTCACTATATGACCCATGGTAGAAATTTAGAATTTGACATAATAAGCCTAGATAATGTTGTTCTACCATCTTCTAATGGTAGAAAACAGTGTTTCTCTATTCATATATGGCTCAAACCTCTGACTTATGTTGTTTTAGCTATTTCTGGCCCTTTTCAGGCTTATAGCCCTACAGAATAACCAGTTTTGCACCAATTTTTTCAAAAACTTGGTATATGTGAGAAAACATCGGGAAAACAATTCGGGAAATTTCTTATTTTTGTGTATTGGCCCAATATTTCCCCATTTTCTGGCCCTCCAAAGGCCCAAAAACCCCTAAAAACGTCAAAAAACCCTTCAAATAACATGTTTTATATGTCTCCCATGTCTACTGGGACAGTAACAGCCTATCCCTAATATCATTTTCTATTAGCCCTATGGTATAGTCAATTGATTCATGTGGATTTCACTAGATATGTACTGTTTTTTTTTCACCAGAGCCTTTTAAGTGTCTATTGTCAGTACAATTTTCAACGGTCCTTTCATCTTGATACCCCTACATAGTAAAAAAAGAATATACACAGAATATCCATTGTACCCCAGATGGTAAGGTAACTATTTTGTCTTATGCTGGAGAAAAATAGATTTGTGCAAAATCCAATAATCTAGCCTCCAGGAGCGGTATACATATTTTCCGTCTCGGAATCACCTGGTGATTCCGAGACAGAAATTCCTGAAATGTGATACATATTAGAAGGGATAGCATGCATATGTGGGCTATATGATTGCCTTTGTTACTGTTTAACCTGATAGAAGACATGTTAATCTTATGCCATACAGGTATTAGAGTGCTACTATGATGATATTATTTTTGCATCTGGTCGCATAATATCAGGAAAGTTAGAAAAATAAAGGAAATTTATTTTATAAGACATGGTGCATATAGGCAAATGGTGCCAAATCATGGTAAATATACCCAGGACTCAGCCTTCACATATCATGTACATGTAGAAATAGCTTGGGGAGGTTGGGTGGAGTTTGGTTGTGATGGGAGAACTTTATGTCCAGCGGCTTGATACGGGTGATTCCGAGACGGAAATTCAGAATCTAAGTTTATATTAGAAGGTGCGCATAGTTAAAAGGTAGCAAATGTTGTAAAATATACCCAGGACTCAGCCCACACATGTTTAGTACATGTAGAGATAGTTTAAAGAGGTTGTGTTGAGTTTGCTAGTGATGGGAGACCTATATGTATAATTTAATGGGTGAATCATATGGGTGATTCCGAGACGCAAAATCAGTGATCAGGCCATACTTTAGGCCAGTACTGTGCATAGTAGGTACAACCAATGGTCTTAATGCTCCATATATATTGAAGTATATATGATGAGGATATGGTAGATTGATTTTGAGGACTAATTGAACCATTTTGAGGAAAATAGTGTAAAGCTGAGAGTATGTGACGGAAATTGTCGTAGTTTTGGCTAATATTCAAAATTGATCGGGCTACAACTCAAGAAAGTTTTTTTTTGAGGATATCAATTTTTTGTATGCTTTTAGATACATGTTGTACCATGTTGTAAACAAAATTAGGAGTTGCTAAGATGTATTTAACACCAAGAAATCAATATCCATGTATTTTCCGTCTCGGAATCACCCGAAATAATGACGATCGGCTTTGTGAGGCAATAAAAACTGAACCGCTAGGGTTAGAGATGTATCAAAAAGTGTTCCAAGGAGCCAAGATATATACTTTTCAATATAATCAACTTGTTTAAACATATAAAGAACTTTCTAGTTTGACCCTCCTCTGCCCCAAAACTGCATAACTCAGGAGTTTGAGCCATATATAGCCATGTATTTCACTGTATAACCTATGGTAGAAACAAGAAGTTTAGATACTAGCACTAGATAATTTGGTTCTACCATCCCTCAATGGTAGAAAAAAAGGGGTTCTTAATGTATGTATCTATCCATGTATTACACCCTATGACCTATGGTAGAAACTAAGGAGTTACCACGCTACTACTAGACCAGATCTTTCTACCACCTCATAGTGATAAAAAATATAACGCCTGACCACACTGTTCACTCTATGATCCATATGGTGCAGTTGATATAATAGTACCTCACTAGATTTTTCTTCCAGAAAAGGTCGTAGAAAACAGAGTCTTTTTATATGATGCCCAACTGTTTACCCCATGATCTATGATAGAAACTATACAGAAAAGATCATTCTGCCATCTCATTATTAGTGGTAGAAAACAGAGTCTCTTTATATTATTCCCATCCATGACATAGCGACTAAGCAGTCAACATCTGTCCTACTGCTAGATCAGATTATATTGTTCTACCATCTCCCAATCATAGAAAACAGAGTTTCTCTACTTATATACCTAACCATGTATTTCGTCCTATGACTGATAGTAGATACAGAGAGACACTGGCACTAGATAATGTTGTTCTACCTTCTCCCAATGGTAGAAAACAGGGTTTCTCTATGTAAATGTCTTCGTCTTTTCACGATTTTGAACCTTTTTCTCACCAAAGTAGCCAGTATCGGGAAAATGAACTCTTTTTTTGCAATCATTACGATATTTTGTTAAAATACAAATTTTGTTAAAGGGGAATAAATGAAAACCAAGTTTTAAGCTTTGACACCTATTTGGTAATGGGAGAAACCCACGGTGCCTATACAAAAGAATTGGGCTTTGGTTTCTCCCATCCACTAATGGTAGAAACCTATGGTGCCTATACAATAAACATGGGCATTTTTTTCTCCAATCTGCTAATGGGAGAAATCCTAAGCTCACTTGATACTAGTATGAAGCACTAGGTGGCAGCACAAAGAAACTTTATGAGAGGTTAAATCTAAACTAAGGACAATAATTTATAGACCTTTTGGGCATTGTAGAGTAAAGGTTGCAACTTTAGAATGTCCTGGAGTTGCATGTTCCATTCAATAACCACTTTTGGCTGATTTGACACCTGAAAATGTGACCTTGACCTTCACCACAGTCAACCAAATCATTTGTGACTATTGGTCAAAATGAGGTGTTCATCGTCTCAATATAGTAAAGCTCAAAGTAAAATATTCCTTTTAACTTGGATCTATTTCAGTTTTGACCTTCGACCTTGACCTTGACCTTGACCAAAACCCTTATAATATTTCTTTTTATACCAATGATATTTGGAAAGGCCATAACTAGAGCTTTCCAATGGTGTACGCTGTGTTTTAGTCTTTTTTGGTGATGGGTGCAGCCAGAAATATTGCTCCTATCTTTGTAATGCTGCAGCATTAGTTCTTTGATTTAATGTTCCTAATATAACTTTGCAGAAAGGTGGTCCAGTAGCTATACTATAATACATAGGCAAAATGATTTTTATCTACTCTGAAGTTAAAACATTAGGCCATTTGAGCCAAAATGACGAGCAGTCATGAGAAAGAGCCATTAGTGCTTTCATAATTCACTAGGTGGCAGCAGCATTTTACCTTTTTCTGGTTTAAAACTACATCATACTCATAGAAACTCACATCTGAAGTTAGATGGGATGAATGAATAGAAAGGGCCAAATAGCAGCTTCAAATGTATGATTGGGCATTGGTTTCTCTGATCCGCTAATGGGAGAAACCCAATGCCATCTTAATACCAGTTCAAAACACTAGGTGGCAGCACAAGCAGAAGGCTAACAACGGGCCAATTTTCTTATATAACCCATCATTTCATTAATTTCCCGGACTGCACCAAATATTATTTGTAATCAGGAATCATATGAATGACTAACCATCTAAATTTAGATTATATTTAAGAAATTATGGCCATCTAGATTTCTCTATGGGGATTAGCACTGTGGTGGGCTGTTATGGATTTAATCTAAAATATAGACAAAGATAAGTTCTGGTCATATGAATTCTATATAATATAAGATGTAGAACATCATATGACAGCAGTTCATATTCCAAAATAGTCTAGATACAGAGCAAACAGCAGAGATATTGTGATACTAGGGGACATGGCACATTGTCATCCTTCTGGTTGTGCTGCCATCTAGTGTTTTGTATTGGTATCAAGTGATATAGAATTTCTCCCATTAGCAGATTGGAGAAACCAATGCCCAAGTTTATTGTATGGGCACCATGGGTTTCTCCCATTAGAAGATTGGTGAAACTATGTCTGATCAACCATTGGTGGGGCATAGCCCTGGATAGGTTCAAGACAACTGGACCCGAAGTGGGTGGAATATGGCATGAGCCATCTAGGCAACCAAAACCAGACCCAAACTAAGTAAAATTGGATAAATGTAGTATGTATATGGTTTGTATTAGTAGTAAACCCCTACACTAGTATATCAACAGTGCATGGATGAAACATGTGGCTAAGCCTATGTATAGACACACATGGTTTTCTAACATTGGGAAATGGTAGGACAACATTATCTAGTGTAATTTCTGAAAATTCTTGGTTTCTACCCAACGTCATAGGGTGAAATGCATGGTTAGGTATATACATAGAGAAACCTTCTTTTCTACCATCTCCCGATGGTAGAACGACAATCTTGTGCCAAAATGTCAAATTTCTAATTTCTACCATAGGTCATAGGGTTAAACTCACCATTAGATATATACATAGAGAGACCCTCTTTTCTACTATTGTCAGTAGTAAATAATTATGTTGACTGCTTAGTCTCTATGGCATGGTTGGGCATAATATCGAGAGACTCTGTTTTCTACTACTATGAGATGGGAGAACGATCTGGTTTGGGTAATATGTCAACTGCTTGGTTTCTACTATAGCTGTAAGGCTGAACGGCTGAGCATCATACATATGGTTTTCTACCACTATGAAATTGTAGAACAATCTGGTCTAGTAGTATAATATGTAAACTGCATACCATTCCACCCTAGATCGTAGGTGACCAGTTGGGTATCATAATAGACTCTACCACATGAAATGGTAGAGAGATCTGATCAATTACTATGATATCAACAGCAATGTTTCTACCGTATGGATCATAGGGTGAACGATGTGATCGGGCATTATATATAAGAGACTCTGTTTTCTACCTCTATAAGATGGTAGAAAGATCTGGTCTAGTAGTAGCATATTAACTCCTTAGTTTCTACCATGGGTCATAGGGTGAAATACATGGCTAGGTACATACATAAAGAACCCCTTTCTTCTACCATTGAGGAATGGTAGAACGGCATTGTCTAGTGCTAGTTTGTCAACTGCTTTGTTTCTACCATAGGTCATACAGTGAAATACAGGGCTAAATATATGAATGGAGAAACACAGTTTCTACCATTAGAAGATGGTAGAAAAAAAACTCTGGCTCATTATATCAGTTTCATAGTTTCTACTGTAGGTCATAGGGTGAACTACATGGGTAGGTACATACATAGAGAACCCCTGTTTTCTACCATTGAGGGATGGTAGAACAACATTGTCTAGTGCTAATTAATATGTCAACTGCTTTGTTTCTACCATAGGTCATAACAGTGAAATACACAGCTAGATATATGAATAGAGATACACTGTTTTCTACCATTAGAAGATGGTAGAACAACATTATCTAAGCTCATTATGTCAAATTCTTAATTTCTACCAAGGTCATAGGCTGAAATACACAGTTGCGTATATATACAGATAGAAACCTTGTTTTCTTCCATTGGGAGAGATACATGGTTAGTTACATGCATAGATAACCCCTTTTTCTACCATTGAGAGATGGTAGAACAACATTGTCTAGTGCTAGCAGGGCTTTTATCAACTCCTTTGTTTCTACCATAGGTCATACAGTGAAATACACAGCTAAATATATAAATAGAGAAACACTGTGTTCTGCCATAAAAAGATGGTAGAACAACTTTATATAGCTTATTATGTAAAATTTCTAATTTCTACCATAGGTCATAGGGTAAAACACATAGTTAGATACATACAGAGAGACCCCCCTTTATTTACCATTGAGAGAAGGTAGAACAACATTTTTTAGTGCTAGAATGTCAACTGCTTTTTCTATTCATAATTTTTTTTTAAAGCTTGCTAGCTCACTTTGTTGGCAACAAGAGGGACCAAGGGTAAGTAAGGAAGTGAAGAGAAAGAAGTAGAGAAAAAAGTAAGGAAAGATAGAAGATGGTCAGAAGGAAGGAAGGAAGGAAGGAAGGAAGGAAGGAAGAAAGGAAGGAAGAAAGGGGGAGAGAGGGAGGGAGGGGGAGAGGGGGAGAGAGAGAGAGGGGGGGAGAGAGAGAGAGAGAGAGAGAGAGAGAGAGAGAGAGAGGGAGGGAGGGAGATGGGGCAGGTGTACATAGATACACAACTGTTCTAGTGCTAGTATGTAAACTTCTTGTTTCTACCATAGGTTATACAGTGAAATACATGGTTAGATATATGAATAAAGGAACACTATTTTCTTCCATTAGAAGATGGTAGAACAACATTATCTAGGCTTATTATGTCAAATTCTTAATTTCTTCCATGGGTCATAGGGTGAAATACATGGTTAGGTACATACATAGAAAACCCTTTTTTCTGCTATTGAGGGATGGTAGAACGACATTGTCTAGTGCTAGTATGTAAACTTTTTGTTTCTACCATAGATTATACAGTGAAATAGATTGCTAGATGAATAGAAAAACACTGTTTTCTACCATTAGAAGATGGTAGAAAAACATTATCTAGGCTTATTATGTCAAGTTCTTAATTTCTACCATGGGTCATATGGTGAAATACATGGTTAGGTACATACATAGAGAACCCCTATTTTTCTACCATTGAGGGATGGTAGAACGACATTATCTAGTTCTATTATGTCAAATTCTTAATTTCTACTATAGATCATACAGTGAAATACATGATTCAGTATATACATATAGAAACCCTGTTTTCTACCATTGGGAGATGGTAGAACAACACAATCTAATAACGTTACGTCACATTTTAAATTTCTTCCATTAGTCATGGGGTGAAATACATGGTTAGATATTTACATAGATACACCCTGTTTTTTGCCATCGAGAGATGGTAGAACAACATAAGGCCAAAAAAGTTTCAGATTTACCCTACCTATTTTGATAAAACTCAATAAGGAGGAGAGGGGAGAGAGAAGGAGGGAGGGAGGAAGGAGAGAAAGAAGGAGAGAGGGAGAGGGAGGGAGGAAGGGGAAGGAGGGAAGGAGGAGGGAAGGGAGAGGAAGAGGGTTGATATAGATACACTATTGTTCACCCATAGGTATATGGGAGAACACAGTGTCTGAACCGAAGGAGACAGAGTTTTCACCTATTGGCCATACGGGAGAACTGCTTGTGTTTCTACCATTACTTGAATGGTAGAGTCGTCCTGTATGGGGTGCACCGGTCAACCGCCTATAGGTGCGGTATATTATGTTATTATGTATAGCTAACCAATACATGTGGCCCATCGGGGGGGAAACGTGTCTCCAGGGGGGATTTCTAGTACTGTTTCTGGCCACCAGGGGGCAGTATATTGGTAAAGCAATGAAAAATTTCCTTTGATATTTTTTCAACAAAACTGTATTTTTTTTTGCATACGTAGTATTTGTGATGGGATATAGTGGATTCATAGCTTATTTACTATGTGATACATGTGAATAATCAAAATGAATTTAAAATCAGCAATTTTCATTTAATGAATATAACACATTCCATGTTCATCCTTATAGTGTTCAGAAACTTCTCGGTGCAATGTGCTGATTTAAGGATCCATCTGTTTAGTGAAGCTATATCCAGTTTACAGGCACTCCCTGCCACGGAGCATCTTGCCATCACTGCAGCGTCGGACACAGGCACCTCCCTCTATAAACGTGTCATCTGGAAGCATAACATTACATAAATAGAATTGAATGAATAATTCTCATATCACATTTTCAGGAAATGATAACATAATAATAATAACATAGTAATAAAAGAAAACACGCTTTGCCTAGGGTATTCAGAATTGATCTGCATAGTATCATAATTCTATGCATATTTCAAAGCAATACGTATATAATATGTAGTAACCAAAATTGTTTCAATTAAAGAAGTTGTTCAGAACTAATAACTATGTTTGAAATAATAAGTATACTAGACTTAGTTATGAACTTTAATCACAACACAGTTGAGTTTGGTCATATCAATGTTTTAAGACGCCTGGTCATATCAATGTTTTAAGACGCCTGTACTGACTATACCATCATATTTTGACCCCCGTAGTCAGGGAAGTATACAATTTAGTCACATATTAGTCATAAAGATAGTCAGGAGTGACTATATGTGGATCACACGAATTGATGATGTCACAGGAATGTGTGCACAGGAAACAGTTAGGATTCAAATTTAAATGGTCCATGGACTTCAGGTAGGCACATCCTATCCTAAACCACTGTTCTATGGATATCCCTGCTTGTTATATGTTATGTTACAGTTGACTATGACAACTTAAGATGTTATAGGGTGCGTGAGTTCTCATGTTTGATAGAGTTATCATGGTAATTTGTTCCAATTTTGATAACATAGAAATACATGAACAGTGTATGTCTAGACTGACAGAGCATGATAGGCCTACACAGAAGCCTGTCAACTGCCCTGCCTTATCCTAGCCTGTCCCCTGGCCTGTCTTATCCTAGCTTGTCCCCTGGCCTGCCTTATCCTAGCATGTCCCCTGGCCTGCCTTATCCTAGCTTGTCCCCTGGCCTGCCTTATCCTAGCCTGTCACCTGCTCTGCCTTATCCTAGCCTGTCCCCTGCCTTGCCTTATCATAGCCTGTCCCCTGGCCTGCCTTATCCTAGCTTATCCCCTGGCCTGCCTTATCCTAGCCTGTCACCTGCCCTGACTTATCCTAGCCTGTCACCTGCCCTGCCTCATCCTAGCCTGTCCCTGCCCTGCCCTATCCTACTAGCCTGGCCCCTGCCCTGCCTCATCATAGCCTGTCCCCTGGCCTGCCTTATCCTAGCTTATCCCCTGGCCTGCCTTATCCTAGCCTGTCACCTGCCCTGACTTATCCTAGCCTGTCCCCTGCCCTGCCTCATCCTAGCCTGTCCCTGCCCTGCCCTATCCTACTAGCCTGGCCCCTGCCCTGCCTCATCCTAGCCTGTCCCCTGCCCTGCCCTGCCTCATTCTAGCTTGTCCCTGCCATGCTTTATCCTAGCCTGTCCCCTGCCCTGCCTCATCCTAGCCTGTCCCTGCCCTGCCTCATCCTAGCCTGTCCCCTACTCTGCCTTATCCTAGCCTGTCCCCTGCCCAGCCTTATTCTAGCCATGTCTACCCTGCTGAACCTTGACTTGCCTTCAGTACTTAAGTTTCCCTTATTTCTCCTGATTGACTATATCTATTAGTCATGGTGTCCACTTTAGGCCATGAAACCATTAAATTCATAGTCACGTGACTATATAGCCCAAATCAGCCGATTTAATGGCTGACTATAGGTTGACTATATGACTAACTTACTATAGACATAGGTGACTAACTTGGTATAGTCGTTTTTGCTACATTCATGTGACTATAGAAATGTAGTCCATAGTGAGTAACATTTCCAGGTCCATTATTATCAGTGTGGTTTCTAAATTTGATTTTGAAATTCTTGAATTACTCAACCTTTACTACGGATTTGCTATGGCCTTCTGCCATTCTGATAAATGCATGCAGCACCGGAAAATAGCCTCTACACGATGACAAAAGAAATGCCTCTAGGCACCATGCCATTATTATAGACACAACTCTTGCTGCCCCGACAGCAGATGTAGCTATTGGGGCGACCATTGGTACTCCAACCTCTCATGGTGAAGACATGGCTTTTAAAGGGTTAACGTTTATTTACAGACTGAAGAAAAAGTAATTTTACGTACCAGGACATTCCTTGACACAGAGCACATCATACTGGTATCTACCCAGAGGGTTGGGCACAGTCCTGAACGTGGCACTGTCATAGACGTTTAGGGCAGGACAGCGAGGCAAGCAGCTTCCTTCGTTAAACACATGTTGACACGTCTAGTGAAAATTAGAGAAAACAGCGTTTATTTAAATGAGAGATAAAGGGGCATCATACCAAAAGATTCAAGTGAGATGGTCAGAAAATGAGGTAGATTTTTATTGGAATAACATGCCATGTTTTTACGGTTTTACAAATAGAATATTTAAGCTGGGGCTCCACTATCCGATATTTTGGGTAATTCTCATGTGACTTGTGAGGAACCCGGAACGCCTTCGGGACTGTATGGACTCCCATAGGTTTGGTATAGTTACCAAGAGAATGATGGAATAAAGGGGCATTCTCACCACTCGCACTTGCCACATAGTAGACTAGAACAGTACTAGAATGGTGGGTGGGTGGTTATGCCACTTTAATGCATTAAGCTGTCCTTTAAGAGTTAGGGTAAAGTGTCTTTGAGTCGGCCATGTACCTTGAGTAGGCCATTTTGCTTGGGGTTTGATGCCAAATTGAACTAAAGAATATTTTGGTGGATTTCACTATTATTTATATTGATAAAATATGAAAAAAATACAGCTCATGCTGTTTTACAATTTGGGAAATTCAACTCTAGTCCCCACCACTGGTTATCAGAAATATTACAATTTTTGGTAATATTATGCAATCAGAGCTATGTTTTTGATGATTTGCCAAACAGCTTGAAATGAAGCACAAATGATAAAAATTAGGAAACATTTGCAATAGCGTATTATTGGTCAGTGAATACATGTAACCTACAATTGGTTAATGTATTACATTCATACTCTGTCTGACATCAATCAATAAGAAATAAGCCCTTTCATTGCATTTAGTTCAAAATAGACATTCTATGATGTAGCAGCTGATTGATGGTATGTTGTGGCTGACTCAAGGTACCACAGTGGTTGACTCAGGGTACTTATGACGAAAACTCACACCTCTCATGTAGTGCAAGCCTATAAGGCCTCATGGATATGAAAATGAAAGTTGTAGCCTTATTGGCTGGAAAGTCCAATATGTCAGGATACTTCAATATCAATCATCAGATGTTTTAGCCTAATACAACAGAGCATCTAGAATGATGGACAAGTTAAATAGAGGTCCAAGTCGCCGACTCATGGGCACTATACCCTAAACGGGTGCTGAATTCATGGCCTCGATGGACCATAGACTTATATCAGAACGACATGGCCATCTAGTGGATAATATCCGTACTATAGTCGGAAGTAGGCATATGTTGATCATCCTGAAATCGCCACCCCGCCTGTTCATGCATACACCCATAATTACACTGTTATAGTATATAGGTATCTGAGCAGTGGAATCTACCGTAGTTTTCAGTATTATACTAGTACACTATATTAGTGTTTATGAACATAATACATTATTGGTTTATAGTTTGAGATTCAATAGTTACAGTGTATAGATAGGCATATATGCCGTGCTAGAACTGTGCGTTTACATAAGGGTAGATTCACCTGAAGTCGGACACATTCTTTGAGACAGACACTTGATTCTGTGTTTATTCAAGCATACCAAGCTCTTTATTTGTGAGTTATGATTTAAAAGTTTAAAAATGTTACTTTTTCAAACGTATTAGTGTCCATGAATAACCTTGAATTTCACTGCCTTTCTCAGGGTATGAGTCCGACTCATGGTGATATCTACCCTATATTATTTGCATGTGTGTTATGGCTGTGTCTCACGAAATTGGGCCAAGTTGAAAGTCTATGACCGGGTGCAATCTATTACCGGGTGCAATCTATGACCGGCTTGAAAGAAAACAGTTTATCGAGGGGAGATGTAGATAGAAATTGAAATAAAATGAGTGATATAAAATCTTAAAACACCCATTAACATTTATATCTTCATCTGCCCTAAGTAAAGCGTTTTTTTCCCAAGCTGGTCACTATAGGTTGCATCCAGTCATAGATTGCACCTGGTCATAGATTGCACCCGGTCATAGACCAACTTGGCCCGATTTCGTGACACACGGCCTTATGTGGTTTGTACACTCACCCAGCAGTCGTTGTTTCTGGGTCCGGCACATCCTAGTGCACACTCCGGGTGACAGCACTGGTCGGGTTCAGGACCAAAGCACAAAGATCCCGCACACTCTGTGCTACATTCTGCCTCCACCTCTGGAAAGTAAACAGAGATCAAACATTAGGCCATTGTTTTTACTGCGACTAAATAGGTTGGAAAATGTAGGCTCGCAGCAAACTAAGTTCACATATATAAATATGTGACAGGATCTGTGAAAAGGGACCTTAGTACAGGGTACACTAAGGTCCTTTTCCTCAATACATATCACAAACAATTGATAACTCATGTATTTGCAGAAGTTGTAAATATGCATCGCACTAGCGGTACTATCTAGGTCTAAGCTATAAAATGATACCAAATATGCCCATGTTTCTTTATTTTTTTATCATCTTATTGCTACCTAATGATTAAATTTTGGTAACGTGTGCAGTGATGAGAAACGATGATATTCGATATATATGTGCACTGAGTGACAATGTCTATTACAATATTTCCTTTCGTCACAATGGTAACCCTTTAGGGACAGCATAATGCCTTAAGGATTCACGTTCAATTTTCATTAAATGCATGAGTTAAGAAGAAGTGAACAAGTGAGTAAAACGCTGTGTTAGTGTATCATGGAGAACAGTCAGTATGCATTAATGCTGATTTGGAGGTGATCGACAGACAATCGGCGGGTAGAGCCATAACAAACCACTGGTGAGTGCACTCTGTGTATTTTAATATTAATTTGGCTCTACCTGCCAATTGTCTACCGATTGCCAGCCGATCACCTCCAAATTGGCTAATGGAAAATTACTCTTATACCAGAGTGTACCACCCCCTAGGGCAGGGGTGGATACAGGAGTCTATAAAAGGCGGAGGAGGCTATTGTTTAGGAATCGCCAAAAAATATTCACATTGAAAAACTCAAACGTTAGGCCTACACTTAACAGAGGGCCTGCACTTAAACTATAGACCTGATAATCACGGCATTATAAAGGCGTTTCTACTCACCTTCACTTGATGCCAATGGCGTATACACAGCCAGTATACACACTACAATGGTCAATAACTGGATAACCCCCATGGTGGATCGCTGTCTTGTCAATCGGTAACACAGTCAAATGCAAAGCGCCAACTTTTTGGTAGAAGATTCCGAGTTATTGAAGGAGGCTTATAACTGAGTGAATTCCTGTGTGAGTGAACTGCGTATGTCACTGAGGCGTGTTATGTAGGCCTATAGCAGGACATGGGAGCCCGAGCTGCTAAACCACATCCTTCTGAGGGTCCACATCAGGAGGTTTCTTCACAACAGGGTTGACCTGTTTTTTCTCGATGTTTGGTTTATTAACTACATAATGTCATAAGCTGCATGATAAGGGACACCCAGCCCACCCCCGCTTTTAAAGGAGACAAAAACGGAAAAGGAAGAAAAGTTTTTCGGAATCTATTCCAGATTATATACATGTATATAAACAGAAAAATAACATTTATATTGAGACAGAAAGATCCTGGTTGCGGTTGATCCTAAGGGATTAGTCGTTAATGAAAGATGGTATATTAGCTTATAGACTTCCCAAACCTTTTCTTCAAAATGAATATCACTTCAATGCCTGGGTTCCATCATCATTTTAGCTGATAAACAGTGCAACATATTTGTCTA
The DNA here is from genome assembly GCA_947462335.1 of Harmothoe impar. Lineage (NCBI taxonomy): Eukaryota > Metazoa > Annelida > Polychaeta > Phyllodocida > Polynoidae > Harmothoe > Harmothoe impar. The sequence goes on along the minus strand of OX381719.1, from coordinate 26,950,538 downwards.
TTAACACATAATTTGAGGTTGATAACAATGTACCTGATTTACCTCACTGACTCAGGCACTCCCCAGGAGAGTATTGGGGGAACTAATCTGATAGAGAATGCACTGAGCCATGCAGTATCAACACATAGGGTGTGTTAGTGTCGACCTGCAGTAAAAGATATTGCACTGCATGTGCTCATCTTATAGACTAAGACACTGCCAATAATTTTAAAAGTTAGGGAAGACGTGTGGGATAGGATATACAATTGTAATGTGATAAAACTAAAAAATCTCTAAACATTTAGCTGACACACCATCTTTAATAAGAGGGAGTGCAATGTCGCGCCTGGGTGTGAATATTTTTATGCCTCTCCTCTAGAGCACACAGAATATTTGCGCCCCCTTGCCGAAAATGTTCGTCCCCTCCCCTAGAACTATGATAATGCACAGGCTTTTTAATTAAAAAAGAAAAGTTTCTACGGGAGGGGTCGGAAATCTCTCCCACTCAGGAGAGGTTGACATTTTTCATCCCCTACAAACCCACCACACCCCTGTAACTAATAAATACTTCACTTCAGAACTCTTTTTTTTGAGTTTATACATATTATTATTGTACAAGGTAATTTTACAAAAATAGCAATGTAAATCAATTGTTACATGATAAGTTGTACAAGCACAAATCAACATAATATAAACAATGTATTGGTTCAACTAGTCACATACGGGCAACCAGGAGAAAACATATCCATACAACAGACCAGGGCCAATATATTCTATTGGACCCCCTCTCGGGATGCCTCTTTTATTGAAAAGGGTTTATGTTTAAAACAAGGAATCCGTAAATATGTGAATGATTTATGGTTAATATTTAATGCCTATCTCACTTGTTCTACTTGGGGACTACTTGTTCTATGATGATGTAAAATAAAAGATGCCAATTATCATAGTTGTGTATACACAACTGACATCAGTATAGGTGTTCCCCTTGCTAGAAGCTGGGATTCCAAAAATATCGGCACGTGTGATGATAACCACCGATGATCGGCAGACATCCCGGTGATGTATTGTTAGTCTCTTTCCTCCCCGTGTTGAATCCCTATGGGGAGGGCGGGGGGGGGGGAGGGGCATCAGTGGCACGACATAGACAAAGCCTTACGGCATAATTCCACATTCCATCACTGATTCATTATTTTTTTCAATTTTTGCTGAAACATTTATTTTATTGTTACAACTAAGTTTTTGTTATCAGTTACATCAAGATATCTAATCCACAAGTCGTGCTACATAAATTATGCACTCTACAAGAGCAATATATAACTATGTAAATTCGTCAGGCTATCGAAATTTTCTTCTCAGACTTGATTTTTAAACTAGGGTCCAGAATAGACCTAAAGTATCTCATTGCCTTACCACTCAGCCACATGTGACTTTCTATCTTAACGCGTGCGTTTTAAGATAACAGGCATACAGGAAGATTTGAAGAGTAGGGCACCATGAACATGGATTTCCAGATCCTAGAGAACAATACCCAACTACTACTATTTTAGGATCTCCCTAATCCGGAATAATCTGGTTCTTTTAACCAAGTCCCTAAGTGGGAGTAAGATGACATGATGATACATAGATGAAATAGCTCCATAAATAGACAGTCCTGGTTTTGTATCTGCTCACATCATGTAGTCCGCTACAGTCAGCCAGCTCGTGTTATCTGAATACCAGTGGTTAGGAAGGGGACCACATCCGACTACTTCACTGTAGTAGTTCTGTAGTGAATACCATAGGAATAGGGGAACCCCCATCTAACAGTAAATGCATTTTCACATGGTGTCATTAAGTGTCTATATCATCTTCTTTAATACCTTAATACTCTTTGATTATTTTGAATTCATGTATTTTGAAAGAAGTATCTGAAAAAGAAAATCATGATGAAACGAGGACAAATAATTCTTTATATTTGAATGTCAGCAATCTATGCATATAGTATCAATTTGGGTCCACTCTGATATTTCGACCTGAAGAAGCCCAGTTGTATTTGTTGGAGACATTAGGGTTATAACTAGTTTATATCTATGTGTGCTGGATAGACACACACATATATATATATACATATATAGACCCCACACGTATATTAAGCGTATTATTGGTTATCTGTTAAGTGTCATGAATCTGTAGATAATGGCTTCTTTATCAGAATTCCGCTCTGTGATACACAAACGTGATATTATGACGAGTAACAATCATAGACCATTCACATCTTTATTAGGTTTGATACCTTTATTCTTCTGGTTGAACAACCCAATTTAAATGGGGCCTACTCTTAACTGTGGTACCTCAACTTTCGATAGCTTTGCTAAATTGTGGGAAAATGATGATAATATGAAGAGGCTGATTTAGAAATGTATGGTGTGAGCTATCTTTCCTAATCTATGAATAATCGGGTCCTTGCATCTCCCCACTGCTATAATCAATGATCTTATTCATACACAGAAGCAGTGGCACTGAATAATCGTCTCGTTCATGCCATTGTTTATTGTTTCTTTGGGTCAGGAATCTATCGACTTCTCATGGAACCATAGATTCATAATAAATATGTCACCTGGACTTTTAGTTAAAGCACCTACAGCAACAAAGCTACATTGTGTCGGTGAATACCAATCCTGCAGCGTGTAGCTCTGCTGAGCAGCTCTCCACATAATCAAGCTGCTCCTTGGTGAAGTAGTTCTTCCAGTCCCCCACTTCACCCTTCCTGATGAACTTGGAGACAGACTGGTTCATAAATGTTACATTATCCATGTTCACTGCTGAGTTGTCCTGCATTGACTTAAATGAAGATTCTGACAGTATGGCTTCTATCTCTGCCTCTGTCAGGGTCTTCCCTAGAAAAGATGCCATTTTTACAATCTCTTCTCTCGGATCTTTTTTGAGCTCTTCATATTTTACAAAGTAGATATTTGGGTTTTCCCTTTCTGCCCACCACCCAAGAACATGACTGATGCAGTCTCCAAATAGTAGCCTCTTCTCTTGGAAAAGCTTAAAGAAAGCATTAAAGTCCTGGTCAAAGTTGCCGAGAGACTCGTTCATTCTATAGAAGTGGTAGAAGGAGACAAGAACATCTTTCACATTCCTAAGTCCTACAATGGTTTTGAAGTTGTACTTTTTCATGGCTTTATCAAAGAACCGATGGGGTAAATGGGACTTGATGAGCCTTGGTGATTTAGCTTTAGCTGCAAGTTCCATCTGGTTAGCTTGTTCAAGGAATGGTGATCGTGTATGTAAAGGCACATCTCTTGATGTCTTGATGTCAACATCATTCATGATGAGCCAGACTATCTGCTGTATCCATGTTGTACCTTAAATATAAAAGGAATGATACTTCATTAAGACATAGTTCAATAACAGATATATATTAGAACACAGGGATGTCTTTTTTCATTGAAAGTAATGCAGGCCATATCAAAATACCGTGAGGTCACAGGGGCAAGAGATTTATCATAGAGCAGTGATTACTTTTGGGACCATCTGCACAGGACTTTTTGGATAGAGAACATGAAAGCTTATACCAAAGAGCCACTAATACTATTAAGAGGGTCTACTTCGGTGTTATCCCATTGTTTAGCATTGTCGCTCATAAATAAAAATACCTCAACATATCCAAAAAGGGTGATAATATTGCTCAGAGGGTAGCTCCAACATGCATCAACTCTAATTACTCTGTAAACTTTGAATAGTTTGAGTACAGTGGTTGACAACGAAATTGTTTTCATGCGATATTGCAGATTTCTAGTAATGTATGGCCTGAGGCACCCCCTGGTGGATAGAGTGTATAGTCTACTGTTGCCAGCCCCCCAAAGCTACTATTTCTGATTAGATTTCTTCCAAATTGAATATGGATATTGAGAAAAAAACACAGAAAAGAAATGGAGGCAAAAAACCTTTTCCAGCAACTAACATGTATGTGGTTACATCAGTGGCTGGGTAAATGGGGTTTGAGTGGGCTATGTGGGTTGTACACTCCATCCACCAGAGGGCGCCATGGGCTTCTGAGCAACGGGAAATTGTTGAGTATTCTTTGCTCTTTGCCTTTACTCTGAGAGAGCTATATAAAGATTTAGCTATATAGCCGTAGGGTGCCGTATTATAGAACAATGTGATATACAGCTCCTACTTCAGATGATATATTAAAATCGCTAGGATCACAATATTGTGTTTGGAAATGGCTTACATTATGTAAATGTGGAAGTGAATTAGAAAGTGCACTGTAGCAAACAAGTTCGGGAGCATTAGTAAATCGTTTATAAAAAGCATAAGCTGGAGCTCCACCATGTGATTTTTTTGGTAATCCTCACGATCCGATCATATGAGAACTCTAAAGTATTCCTTTCATAAAAAGAACAACATGAGAAACCCAGTGTGACCAGGAGAATCGGAGGGTTTGTTTATATTTACGTCTCACCATAGGTATTTACAGTTTGGTCAAGTATAAACATAGGCCTAGAGATCGTACTGTTCAGACCTAAATCGGGACCTAAATCATGTTATTTAGCCTTGGCAAGTTTATTTTCCACTTGTTCATAAACATAAACACTATTTATAAAAATACAGCTATGATGGGGTCTGCAGTGCTACCTGCATAAGGTATAGGCCCAATACTTTCATGGCTTGAGTCCTATTTGTGAGAATAGCGCCGATTTGAGGTAAAAATCGGGTAGTGGAGCCTCACCTACAGGATTTGTAATAGATATGGGATTGATATTCCCCGGGAGCTGCAGGGGATTTGGCTGTGGAGACACCGGTATATATACATACGTTTTGTAAATCTCGCTAGCTATAGCGACCAACAACATGTTGCCTTTAATTATTAGGCAGATTAAAGAAGAGAAAGACCCCCATGAATACATATAACACTCCTCGTTGAATCGCATTGGGCCATTTAGGTGAGCATAGTGCTTTAATCTACTGTACACCTATGTCAGCAGGATGCAAGAATGCTGCATTTGTAAATGCAATATGCCCATCGATTGCAAATGCTACATTACCAATGCAGTGTCAGTGAGTGCTCCCCAGCACTTCATTGGTGTATCACTAGGACAAATAAACAGTAAATAGCTAGTATTGTATGATGAGGTCACGTATGGGCCGTACCAGCCCGAGGTGCATCTGCCTTTATAAGGCAGATGCACTGGTCACTGTGCTGGGGGGGTAGATGGGGGGGTCCCCATGTCGCATGTCGATTTTAAGAAACGGCCATGTCACATGTCACTAAGGAAAAAGCTATGTCACTAGTGTCACTAAGGAAATTATACATGGGGGTCTTGGGGCCGCAGGCCCAAGGAAAATTTAGGAAAATTTATAATCTACAGGGCCAAAATTTGAAGAAAAAGTTGGGTAACCTACTGTAGTCCAGATGAGGGATTTTTCTATATGTCACTAAGCCCAATGTCGCATGTCGATTTTAAGAAATGGCCATGTCACATGTCACTTAAATGGCCATGTCACATGTCGATTTTAAGAAATGGTCATGTCGCCATGTCGATTTTAAGAAATGGCCATGTCGCCATGTCGATTTTAGGGGTCTATACCCATTGTGCTAGGAGCTCGAGTGGCGTCAGTACGAAAGCCACATCCATTTGTCCAGCCACCTGTGGTCCACCTGCACTTTATTACACGACCAAAATTTTTAGCCCCCCCCCTACCTTTTAGTTGTTGTTTACATCTCTAATTTAGTTGTTTATATCGTTAATTTGCATCGTTCACATCGTCGTTTGCTTTGTTCACATCGCCGCCATTGTTATAGCCTATCACGTGACCAAAATGCTGCCCTCTGATTGGTCTAGAGCCCCAAAAAGCGTACCACACGTAGGGGTGGTAAGATTTTCCTTCTTTGTTCTTATACAGGATCGTACTTATAACATTAGGTCGTGTAATAAAGCACCATACCATCCTGAGAGTGTAAAATCTAGAAATACAGGGCCGTTATCATTTATGTGTGAGTTGACTCTTGAAAATGAGATCAAATTTGTCGCAAAAATCCATATAGTTGCTATAATCTGCTCATCCTTTGAACAAGACAACTGCATTTTAGTAAAGAATCACATAGTCTTCTCCTATATTTCTTACCTGCTTTAGGGTAGGTAGCAATTAACACATCATCTTGATGAAACTCAAAGTCTGGGACCTTGTCCAGGGCTTCTGCTGTAAACTTGCGGCTGAATGTCATCCCATCATAGACGTGTTCTCCTGGTAACTTATAGTCTGACATGGTCACTGTGCTAGGAGTGAATAGTGACCATTACGGCTGTCTGTTTATAGACCTGTGTTAGATATACACATTTAGATATCACAGCTTCTTATCACATAATTCAGAGAGGAGAGATTACCTTAACTAGGTCATGAACACAACTAGAGATATAATGTGATGTAGCTGTGGTCGCCTGCATGTCTGACACCAAATCAAAGCTCGAATGTCGTCAGTACGAAAGCCACGCACATTTGTCCTGCCACCTGTGGTCCATTGGTATTGTTCACGGTGCCATAGGTGTCATAACAATACGCTGGTGACGCCATGTTTTAGTGCAAGCCTTCGCCATGACTTAGATGTCGTGATTGATCTCTTAGTTACTGCCTACATTTGTCGGTTTGTTGTTTATAATCGCGTCGCTTGAGTCATGGGGCACAGGGGTTCACACCGTGGTTGCATAATTACTAACACACCTCTAACTGTAGTCTAACTCCAACCCTGCCATATTTTTGATAATCAAATTCTAACCCAAAAGTAGTATATTTTACCCCACGGTGATGTAACGTTGACCAGCAGATCAGATAGCAGCCTATCACATTATCATAATTAAGTATGTTACTTTGACCACTAAAAAAGAGTTGTTTTTTATACCGCTCATCATAAAAATCGTGATTTGGAAAAACTCTAATTTAGTGAGATAAACGTAATATGATGATTACATAATGGTTTATAGATATTATATTGCATAATTAATAAGCTGATTATAATTTATGATTAGTTATGGATGTTAATAAATGATGTTCAATTATAAGCGGATACACTGTTCTCTAACATGTAGCGTCAGTAAGGGCAGATATGATGGCACTTGGTGGCCCCGTTTTTTTATCTATGTTACGTTGACCCAGGTTACAGTACGTGTGATACTGTTATGCTGATAACGTACTATTACATTTTCATGAGTTTACCTCTGCTGACTTTGCCCACAGCTGATATCAAATAGTTATTAATTTGAATTCAATCAGAGCAGTGTTATTCTTTACTATCAAAACTATCTCAAACACTTAGTTTTACGCCAAGAACTGTACTAAAAGTTAACAACCAAAATACAGATATCACATTGCCATGTGAATATGTTCTCATTTCTGTCTATTTTATTACCACTCCGATTGCTATGATATAGCAACATGTAAGTAGCAGAACACATTTCAAGGCGTTACAGTATTTCTTTGATCCTAAATTGATATCAAACTATTAAAGCGTTAGAGCAGTTTGCCCTATGAGAAACTCGCCAGTGCTGCATTCAAGCATCATGCCAACCCTATGAGATTGTTACATTCCCGAAGAGTCGGCATGGTGCATGAATGCAGCACTGGCAAGTTGATCACCAGAGCTGCAGTCATGCATCATGACCAACAAGGGCTTGACACATTAAATCACTAGGCGGCCCTTAAAGATGATAAGCAATTGATGTCTTGAGAGGTTCCCAAGTTCACATCCGGCCTGAATGAGACATAACACTCAGGACAATACAGCCTCAACACTGTTAAGTGACTTCAGGCTCAGCCAAATGGAGGATTTGGCAATTTGTCAGAAGGTGAAATGTGAAAGGCTATCGATGAGAGGGTGCTGTATGGTGACACATTATTAGCTATTCGGATGGCTTTTATCTGCTCGCAACACATCAATAGACATGTCGTTCGACTCATACATTATGCAGTAGAGCATCCTGTGTGGCACTTGACAATGCCCGTGAGTGAGCTACCGAAGTTTCTGTCAAGACGAGAACATTACGAATCAACTAATTCCATGTACTGCTAACATGACGGGGTCCCATTCAATTCCAAAATAGATATCATTCAAAGTGGATTTCAGCACAAACAGATTCTGCCTCTATTTCTAACACAAAAGTATGTGTCAAAACATGAGAAAGGATGAGTTAGGGAGTGACAGAAAATATGATTAATGGATGAGACTGGAGACAATGACATAGCAATCCATCACTTTTACAATGGTGAAGACCTGCCCGGGCAACTGCCAAACACACTCCATACATCGATGCCACCATTTCTATGCACAATGCTCTTCCGGCGGATTTCCATGAAACTTTTAGTTGTTTCTGCTCACTTTGAATGGATATCCGTTGGCTGTAAGGAATCGTTGATGACAATTTCTATAGATTGACTGCGCTGTTGAGTAGTCGTCCTGCAGATGTTGACATTCAAATTGCCACTTGCCTCTTTGGAAGATAGTTGATTTCCGTTTTCGGTCTGCCCATTTGAATTGGTGAATATCCCTGGAAGTTACCCATCAGATCTGTATGAGAGACTATACGGTAAGTTGAGTTTGAGTTTCACTTTTTTTTAAATTGACTTAAAGTCAATAATACATACTATGTCAGCAGCCACAGTAGCCGAGTGGATATCCGTGTCAGGAAAATCAATTAATTTAGAGATGTATGTAGACAGTACACACCAGCTATGTGGTCCTACAGTTTGGGTATTAAGCTATCAACATCAATTTTTGGCGAGTTCTACATGAGAATACAGAATAGCCGTATCAAAATCAACATTCTTATACAAGACAGTGCAAACGGCTGTTGAAGAAATGGCACACTTTTAAGTCCGCCCAGAGAAAACACAGTGCATTATAGGCAGCAAAGTCTTTCCCATAGTACAGTTTTCCACATCGTATAGCTCTACCTCCTCTGTCCCTCCCACTTTAGCTTTTCTCCCGTCTGCCTCCCCCCTCTTTAGCTATCCAAACCCTGGGTCTACCACCCTAGTTTTCCCTTAAATGGCGTATCCACCGCTAGCCAAGTCTTCTTTTCTCTGTATGCATTTCCTATGCCAATTCCAAATCGTTTCAATGAATTATCCCTTTTTAATGGATTAGCAACCACAGTAATAAACCCTCTAAAGGCCACCGCAAACGTCATGTTTCGATCAAATGTCTCGATCATCTGATCCGATCAGAGCATTATCAAACATGTTTAATATGCTCTGATCGGATCAGTGGGACCTCCCGCAAACGGTGCTTTTCCTTAGTTACTGATCAAGACATCTGATCGAAACACGCCGTTTGCGGTGGCCTTAGGTGATTCTAGTCTGCTACAATACAATTGCATACTATGTATAAATCCGTCCTCATGAAAAGGAGCATGGAAGTTTAGTGAAAAAAGAATAATAATTATTGTGGTCCTCGATTTTTTGGTCTGGGCTATAATACTATTATATCTAATAACAACGGCATGTAACAATATGAATTGCAGACAAAATTATTCCTTACATATCTTTCACAAAAGACACCTTTTATTTACTTCTGTTGATGTTTCCAGACCTTAGCGGGCAAAGGGTGTTTAGAAAAGTTAGATACTCGATAAATATGTAAATTAATCACAAAAACCGACTCACTGTCGTCATAAAATAAAGATATCTAGTTATTAAAAACATCAATTCTAACGGTCAATATATTTTGCTTTAATACCGAAAATAATTCTCCCTGTCTTTTTTTCAGCTGAATAAATGTCATCATGAGGAATGCCAGCAAAAAGAGGCCACAATAATAAGATAAGTGAAACATCTAATGCACCTAGCTAAATCTGCCGTGCAGTTTATCAACCGGGTCTATCGGTGGTTGTAATTGTGTAAACTATTACCTGAAATGTTCTGCATTCTTTCAGAGAGTATGGTCTTCAAGGGAACCTTCAAACGAATGGGGATTGATATGATGATGATAGAACTCATTGCACATTATTCCTTTTTTTGCATTAGTCAAAATTTGATTCCTGCGAAACCTGAATGGAATCTTTTCAGGCATTTATGCGAGTCCCCTGTTCTAGCAAATTTCTGCATTCACTCAAACTTTGTAAAGCCACATTGAATAAAATATATACAAAACATGTGTTGACTTTTCATTTACCCCGCTCCTACCCTTGATATCAGGATGGCAGATGCGATTCATATGTTTCCAAATTTCTCCAAATTATTTTGTCTAAATTGAGAATTTTAGATCCATTTGAATTGAAATAATCTAAATTTCAAAATTGTTCATTTTGGGGTATAAGGCGAATTATGGGAACTTTGATTGGTGCACTATATCCTCTCTTATCTGTTACTGGATTGTACTGTGAAACAATCTTCATTTGGAGAATTGACAAAGTTTTATCATGTTGTAGGGGTAACCTGTACGCTCAATGATGACGATGCCGCACATGTATGTGATTTATTTAGTCATGATTCTTTAACCCCTTCACCACTGGGTTTCTTGTAACTCAATGCAATTTTGTGCAACATATTGGCTTACCGTGTGGAAGGGGTTAATATGTTCAGACTTAATTTCGATTTTACCACTCTTTATATTTCTTAAACATAACCTTTACTATACGGTACACTGTCAGAAGTAACTGTAGCTGCACAGCGAGTTATACTGTAGATTCACAGTATAAAAGGAGGTATCTTTGGTTTTGAAACAAAAAATACCTCCTTTTATACTGTGAATCTACAGTATAAATCCCTGTGCAGCTACAGTTACTTCTGATAGTGTGCATGATATATTTCAAACTCAAATTCATACTACAGCGATGCAACAGGATTGTTGCAAGTAATACAATAAAGTTCAGCAATAATCATTGGCATTTACAATTTCTTGGACGAATATGGTAGTGAATATCATGCCTACATGTAGCGATTTACTCTTAACCCTTTAAAAGCTGCATAATGACTTATGCTATTTGTTGTCATAATGTATGAAAACAGCCTTCGGAGACCAAAGGGTGTTTGAAATCACACATTATGCTGTCCTTTTACCAACCCGGTATATGGTCGGCATGATGCATGAAAACAGCACTGGTGATATGGGTTACTCCCCAGCCAACTGTGATCGAAACAGCCAAGTGGGCCCCAGATGGGCAACCCAACTGTATCCCATATGGAGCCACTCTGGCAGTGATGGCTTGGTCACTGTGCAAGGGATGCATTCATGAATAATGATAACAAAGAGCATGGCAGTATGGTAATTTAAATCACGTTTTTGAAAGTGTTTCATTGGGGAAATCATTGGATTCGGCGCATTGCCGTTCTGCCTCCAATCCCCCTTAAAATGTCAAAAGACATGATTTATAACATGAAAACAATATACCAACAATTTTTCAAGGTTGTGGGTACACCGACAGCAGACTATCCTACCTCGACTGTCGCCCTGTGTGAGGAAGACTATGTAACATCCAACACATATAATGACATCAGGTATACAACAACCTGTCAAGCTGATGGCCAATTCAGTCCTAAAATATCCTGTATTGGTAAGAATTTGCCTTTCTGCTCTGAGTTTCTTTAATCCATTATTTTATTTTACCTTGCACTTGTTGATGGGTTACCTTGTGTGGCCATTCTTAAGCATGACACACTACATGTCTCACCGACTGGTACAGACTCCAAACCATGCCTTTTCTAACAATGCTCTGTCTGGAACAAAGACTGAGGAGATATTGGACATATTGTTTTGTGGTTTCACTTGTTATAAGACGCTAAATAATAATATATATGCGATTGAGGGGCAGGCATAACCTATTTACTTTTGGAGATGCTGCAATTTTCCATGTCATATATACGGTGACCGTCAGGGGTCATCAAAAACACTCTATTTTGTTGCTGTCAACATCAGAAATCGGGGGTGACATTTGTCGGCTGGAGTTGACAATTGACAGCATCAATTTTCGATGTTGACAGCAAAAATGAAAGTGTTTTTTTATCAGAAATTTGATAAATGATGGAGAAATGTGAAGAAAAAAATATTATGTTTTTTTTGGCGACCCTCCTCGGCAGTGACAGCAAGAATTTTCGTAGTTAACACAAAAAGAAAATCACTTTTTGAGAAATTGCCTGAACACCCCAGAAAGGTGAAATTTACTATAAAATAGCGATTTTTTCTTTTTGGTGACCCTTGACGGCGACCGTACATATCTAACACCAGGTACTGCGAGACTTATTATTTATCTTATTTTAGAAATCATTTCAACTCACCATATTTCATGTAATACAATGTCTGATAAATCAACCTATCTGACTAGCCCTGCAGTGAATCTTCCTACAACATTTAATACCGCAAGCCCAACATCATTCTTTCCAGCCCGCGACTATGACTCTCCATTTCAAAAACTCCATGACGGCAGTCAGTATCCAATTGTTGATGGTGATCTGTTGGAACCGACGACAACAGGAACTTGGGACAACTGTGTGGCGAGAGCGCTACTTTGGGAGGCTAGCCTAGTCATCTTTGCACCGTCTGATGGTCGTTGCTTTCTTTTAAATTTTGGCCTTCCTGAAAACCTTCAAATCACATCAAATGTCAGATTTCAGGTTGGCACTGGTGGCTGGGCTGATGTGTATGCCAGAGGTGAGTAAACTGTAAATAGACAGAGCTGCACTGAAAAAACAAACTTGTCTCCAGACTCGTGGAAGTGACTATCATAAAATAAACGAGTCAAAAGTTGTCTTACCTATCAGGTTACCATCCCACAAATAGAATCTGGAACTGGCAAATGTCGAGTTTTGGGCTGGCACATGCTAAGTGGGTCTTCTATCTCCAGCTAGAAGACCCGCTTCCTTGTCACTTAGACACGTTTTTGACTCGTTTATTTTATGACCATCACTTTGAAGAGTCTGGAGATAAGTTTACTTTTTGAGTGTGCACGCTAAAGTGACTGAGACAGTAGTTATTGTACGCTGGCCATAGCCCTAGTACAATACGGCCCAAGCACCACAAGTGAAATGACCACTGACGAGGTCACTTTGAAGTGATGCTCTGTATTTATTTCATTTTTTCCATGCTTATTTCAAGGTTTTAAAATAATAATGGAAGTTGACTGTTCTTTTGAATCTACCAAAGGTCACGTGACCCTTGGGAGCGTGCAATATGGCCACAGCGTGAAATATTTCCTAGAGTTGCACGCTTCCCTGGGGAACGGCCCTCCCATTGGTTAAACCTTGACAGGCCGTATTTACCATGAAATAAATGTCAGGGCCATCCTCTCATGTATGTGGAATGCTTCACAGCAGCTCCATTTTTCTATATGTATGTGTGATGTATGTGTGATGCTGGAGGGTTTTTTAATTGAAGTACAATACTGCTTAGCCTATAAACTTTGATCATAAACTAGCAAGTGTTTAGACCTAATAGATCCTTGTCTTCATAGTTATAATGTACCTTATATTTCTGAACATAATAATGTACCCTCATACGCTCAATGAAAAAGTCGGTTCGAACAAGTATCTTTGTTATCAATCATACAATATTACATACATATGACTTATCAATATATATTTCAAACATATTTTAGGGGATGTCAATATTGCATATGGGAAGCACGCCATTGGGACAGTTGGCGACCAAACACTCATTGGCTCTATCGTAGATGGGATATATGACTCTGTTACATGTTACATGATCACTAACCCTGTCCTACCCTGGATCAAAGTGGACCTTGGACACTGGTACAGAGTGGCCAGGGTACAGCTCACAATGGGAATTGTATGTGAGTATTTCACATCGATATCATTTCAGTATCTTCTGACGAATTCACAAAAAATACACATTATATATCTTTGTGTTGATAATTCAGGTATAATCTGAACGAGTTCTGAAAACACATTAGGCAGTAAGATTATAGCCCAAAATCCATGGCGGCAGGATTCTGTGTTAAAATGGTTTTGCAGCCCTGCCGCATGGATTTCGCCCCTGTAACCCCTTGGACTTTGGCAGCAAAGGCGCGAAAAAGGAGCGACATGGCCCCGAAGCCATTTTAATGCAGGATCCTTCTGCCGTGGATTTTGGGCTTTAGTCATAATTATTTCAACAGATTTGAGTGAGGCTTTGCCTTCGCTACATGAAGTTAGCATTGGGGCTGGCTGTTTATTGAATTGATTATAAGTGTTAATACTATAATAATGAACTTCGATGGTTTCATTTGTAACATTGTACCAAATATGACGGGTGGCTGTTTGACCACTTTTTTCAAAATGTGTATGTTGGTAGCTGCTTCCCATTAGATCAACTCATCCAATTTTCTTTTTATCTTATAATAGTGGGTGCTGCCACAGTTACAATAAAAGCCATAGGAGACCCTGCGTTTGTTGTCTCCGATGCCGCTCCAATAACTGGCCACACAAACTGTGCTACAAATGTAGCTGTCACTATGGAAGCTACCAGAATCTTCACCTGTACCTCTGCTGCTGGTACCTATGTAACATCCAGAGTTATAGCTCTGTACGTTGCAGCCGCGGCATCCGCCTCTGTTTGTGAGCTTGCAGTATACACAGATCAAGGTAGGGGCCCATGGCAACAAAATATAACTGATATAGCTCATTAAACCTGAAAGCCCCAGTGTACACCTTGTGCCGCCCCTGTGCCGCCCCTGTGCCGCCCCTGTGCCGCCCCTGTGCCGCCCCTGTGCCGCCCCTGTGCCACCCCTGTGCCGCCCCTGTGCCGCCCCTGTGCCGCCCCTGTGCCACGCCAGTGTCCTCCCTGTGCCACCCTGTATCACCTGTGGACACAGGAAGCATAAGCCTGGGCTCCACCACGGCGGCACAGGTACCTGCGAAACGTGGCGATCTTTTTTTATGTTTTGATTTTCACGTTTTGCTTCATTTCGCCTCATTTCGCCTCATTTCGCCTCATTTCGCGGCAGTTTCATGGCAGTTTCGCGGCAGTTTCGCCTTGCTACTGGCGTTACATAGGGCGACACTGCCGCGAAATGTAGCAAAATGAAGCGAAATGAGGAGAAATGAAGGAAAATGTGAAAATCAAAACATGAAAAAAGATCGCATCGTTTCGCAGGTAGGTGTGTCGCCCCAGTGGAGCCCGGGCTAATGTGTAGTACAGGGGCAGTACAGGGAAGATATGGTAAGGTGCTGTGTGATCATGAAGGTCATCATTTAACTTAATAAAAAATTTCGACCTTAAATTAAGGTCAACATTTTTCTATTTCCAAACATCCTTTTTATTGCCCATCACAAGCTACAACACTGACTTCTGAAAACACAGTGTTTTTATAATTAGACTTGATTGACCTTCTTGTTGTGGGGATTTTGAGTTACACAAAAGATTAGCCTATAAATAGGCCCAGCCTCCACTAGGGCGACACAGATATTTGCGAAACATGGCGTTCTTTTTAATGATTTGTTCTAGCATGTTTCTCTGCATTTGGCAGCATTTTGCCCTAAGTGTCGCCCCGTTCTTGGCGACACACAGGGCGCCACTCAGGGCAAACCACCGGGAAACACAGTGAAATATTTGAGAATAAAAGGCCTAAAAAACGCTGTGTTTCGCAAGTAGCTGTGTTGCCCTAGTGGACTCCACTAGAACAACACTAGTACCTGCAAAACGCGGCATTCATTTTGTCTAAAGCCTGGGCTCCACTAGGGCGGCACAGTTACCTGCGAAACGTGGCGATCATTTTTTATGTTTTGTTTTGCACAGTTCGCCTAGTTTCGCCTCATTTTGCCTCATTTCGCGGCAGTGTCGCCCTATATAACACCAGTAGAAGGTCGACAATCAGGGCGACACTGCTGCGAAATGAGGCGAAACTAGTTGAAACTAGGCGAACTGTGCAAAACAAAACATAAAAATGGATCGCCAAGTTTCGCAGGTAACTGTGCGGCCCTAGTGGAGCCCAGGCTTTAGTATGTTTCACTTCATTTCGCTGGAGGGTTACCCTGAGTGTCGCCCTGTAGCTAGCAACACTTCCACAAAATGAAGCAAAGTTTTTCAAAACAAAAGATTAAAATAACACCGCATTACACAGACCTATACTAAGGTCGCCCTAGTGGAGTCCGGCCTAATGTGATACTTCAATAGTACCCTTTCAGCTTCTGATCTGTTCAATGGTGGATAATTCTGAACTATTTCATAAACTGCTAAATATTTTCTCCAGACAACCTGAATCTAGCTCTTCGTGAAAATATCTATGATGTTGATTATGCTAAATCTTCTGAATATACAAAGCTAATAGATGGAACAAGATCTAATCGGGCACAGTTTGCAAGGTAAATAATCGTCTTTATTCCATTTAGTTTTACATGCGTGTATGTTTTGTGAGTTAACCTTTATATTCTTGGAGTCTTAACTTAATTTCAGCCAGTAGGTAAACATGAAATTGTTTTAGCTAACTTAGCAGTAGGCAATGGCCATTGATTGATCATATTGGGTAATGCTATCTCTATACTAGAGACTTAAAATATCTCTATCTACAGTTGTACACCAGTGCCTGCAGACATTAATTCAAGACCCGCAGTTCATGTTACCTACAGCAGTACAGAGAGTTTCACATTGTTTAAGGTGGCCATCACAACCCACGGTAAGCAATCAAATTAGGCCTATCTTGTAAAGGGACATGAGATGAGCTAGATCATGTATATATTTTCCTAGTTAACTTGAATTCTTAGTTATTGTATATATAACTGTCTTGTTTAACTGACTGCACACATTCAATGCACCCCCGACGGAACAAGTGGGAACAGGCATAACATGGTATCAAATGAAAGGGGAATCCCAAGGCTATCCCTCAAGAGTATGTATCACCCTGTAACCCTACAGACGCATAGAGTAAAATGCTAGTTTCCATGGCCCTGCTTCATATCCCTATGTAAACCTATTGCCAATATGCTACATCCTAACAACAGATGCCACTAGTGATTGAGATCGAACCTGTGGTTTCACTACCTGTATGTACTATCAATTCCTTTACCTGATGAAAGAAATAAGGTCCTATACAGGACAAATATCATAGGACACATGTTTGATAACTGATTGGGCATACACATCGCTATCTCATGATAAATTTGCAGATATCCAGGTCTGGCCATGTGGAAGGGGACAGGGAAATGGGGGCCCTTGTGTTATGAAAAAAAGTAAAAGTTACCATGGAAACCAGCATTTTCCTCTATGTGTCAAGTTGACCTGACTGACAACACCCTACTATGCAAATACATGCATGAGCGGTAACACCTAGTCGGGGACCGACAACTTGTCAACAGCTACGTCTAGTGTGGTCTGTTTGCCTTCGTTAACCAGCCTTACGGTTGGTCCGCTCTTTTCCTCTACGTGTCTGTAGGGTTACAGCATGATACATAGGTGATAGCCATGGGATTCCCCTGTCATTTTATACCATGTTATGCCTGTTCTGCCGGGGGTGCACCGAATTTCAAAGCCATAGTTTTGGGCACCCTATCCTGTATACTAGTTTCTTACGAAAGATTTCTGATAGATCTTTGGTAACTTTTTATGCAATCTTTTTTAAATTTCAGCCTCTTCGACACAAACTACATTTGCTGTGTATGCTGATGATGATACCAAGTGCTATGATGATTTAGAAATACCAGCTGGACAAAGAGGATTTCAATATTGCAGATGGCCAATGCTTACATACTGGGTAACTATTGAGGGGACTGCACCGGGGGTTGACATGGTTCTCTGTGAGATTGAGATCTACGAATGGGATGAGACTGGTAAGTTAATTAGTTTTACTGCGTAGCAAAGCATGCCCAAACATCCACTGGTCCATGGAATAGTGTTGTCGGCCGATTTTAGTATTCCATTTGGCTAAAATTTAATGTTGTGATATCATGATCATATATTAGGTTAATTCTTTTTGTAATTATTCATTTGAGAAGAATGCAGAAAACACCATTCCATCGGCCTATAAACGACCAGCCTATCACTTAACATTGTGTCCTTGTATAGTTGCATAGAACCAAACCAGGTGGTTGTTGCTGTATACTTTAGTTGACTTATAATTCAAAGGATCAAAAGTGATGAAAAGGGATGTTGGTGACTGCATATAGACAACAACACTATGGCCACTTTATAATTTTATATTTGCACCTAAACAATCTCATGGGCATTGATTGTGCTATCAATTAATTTTCTTTCATTAATCCCTAGGCCACTGGTGTGACTTGTCACAGTTAAAACTATTTCTGCCATAAAAAACAATAATTGCTTAGTGGACAAATTATTGGGGACACTTGAAAACAATACTATTAATTATTATTCATCTATTGTTAATGAAAACTCTTTACATCTTAACATAGCTACAGACACATATGGCCTTGAGCTGTGGCAGGCAGATTGTCCCCGGATGACTCCTGATACCACCGACTCAGATGCCTCTGACCTGGAGGAGTGTGCCGACTCCTGTCATGATTCTGACACCTGTAGAGGTATCATCTATAGAACAAACACCTGCTACCACCTCAGCCAATCTGAGACACTTTGTTACTACAGGAAGAGTGATGCCACAGTCATAATAGGCTATAAAATTGGTAAGTTAAATTTGTCTATAACTTTCCTTTTGATAAATGTTCATAATATTTTGATTGTAATATTCTGACACACCAATGAAGTCAGAATTTAGTGGTGAACATAAATAACCCATTTGATAATCATTAACTTTAAACTCTTATTTAATCTGATGTTATATTGTTATTAATTACACATGAATGTTGATAACATACCCCTTGCTGTTCTAATCATAGCGAGATGTGATGCCATCACATATATCAATGCACAGCCCCTCCCAGCGCAATACTATGGTGATTACGGAGAGGTTATCTGCAATGAGGGTTTTTCCTTGGATGAGGATAACCATACAGATACTACAAGCGATGGCCTCTGCACTGCTGAACAATCTAACGATTTCTTTGGTCTTGACTTGAGGGAGTGCGAAGGTAGGTACCAAGTAAGAAACAAGCGATGAGGTGGGGAGGGGTAGAAATCGGGTATAGGTAGTATGGGTATGCACAGTTTCTGGAACTAATTTTGTCCAACATATTGGCTATATTAAAAAAGACGAAAACTGGAAAGCATTATTTTAACTCAGGTGAAATGTCTACGTAGGAAGTTGAATGTTAATTGAATATTTTACCATTGTATCAATAAATAATGAAGCAAACATGGCTTGTGCCAAATGAAAAAAAGGTTTGTTTCAGGTAACATAGGAAGAAACTCTAGGGTCGGAAGGTTGGATTTCTTTTTTTTACTTTTTTTTTTCAGCTCCTCTAGATACCCTTAAATCGGCCCAAACCTGAAGAAATGGGATTTTTTCCCAAAAAAATTTGCAAACCTAAATTTGACCACAAAAAAGTCCAAAAATATAAAAATTTCTTCAAAATTGCATAAAAAAACGTAGGATTGGCCCTGTCTAGATAGGGTCGGTCGGGTGACCTGAAACAAACCCTTTTTTTTGGCCTTATTACTACAAGAAATGTGTGGATTACATGGATTTGAGTACCTTCGCACTTGCAGCATGAGGGAATAATATATGCACATAATGCATAAAATACATGTTTAACTAAATGCTATACCTCTTGACACAGCTGTGCAATGTACGTATGATGCTACACAACCGCCAAACATCAATGAGAATAGTATTGTGGGGGAGACGAGACATTACACTGAGACCATAGATGTGTCCTGCATGAGTGGTTATGTGCAACGACCATCCAATGCTAACAATGAGACTGTCTATCCTGCTACATACAGTATAAACTGTGCTGCAAATGGTACATTTGATAGCCCAGAGACTTGTAAAGGTTAGTACTAGATTCACTATAGGTATACTTCTATCAAGATGCACTGGTTATCATTCACTTGCGAACTAAGTGTTAGGATATCAAATGATCTTTAATCCTTGAAGCTTAACCTTTTGTGTTGCTGTTTAGTTGTCATAATTCCCCCTGTAATTTCAGTGTCGGTATATTATTTACCATATCTGAAACACTTTCTATAATTCCAGGACGGCTTTGCGATATAAAAACACCAGATACTATACAAGAGGCTGATGCTAACGGAATATACTTGGATGAGATCACTCTGCACTGCCAGAGCGGGTACAGGATTCCGACCAATAACACGATAGAGGAATATTCAACACAGTGCATGGAGAGCGGTAACTGGAGTATGTTAGTAGAATGCCAAAGTAAGTTATGAATTTACATATTTACAATTATACAAGTATGATTGCCAATGGGGTGCACAGACAGTGGCAACTAGAGTGTGTTGGTAGGGTGTTAAAGCAATTAGATTCTTTTTTGCTGAGACATATTTTCAAATAATTGTATAACCATACATTGATGACCTCACAGACTTATAGCAACAATTCTATTCCTCTAAATAATGTAGCAAACAATCAATCAAAAATACTTTCGAGCATATGTATTCATACTACCACTGTATCTACCAAATTGAAAGGAATTGAACTACTAGTAACTGTGATATGAGGCACAAGTCGCGAAATCTAATATGAAAACTATATTAGCCACATATTCAGATAGCATACATCAAGAGCTTTCATTTGATGTCTCACACTTGTATGCAGAGTCATGGAAAGTATTTTGAAAATATTTTTTGAAAATTTAAAAACAGAAATATCTAAAACTTTGAAAATGTGCAAAAAGCAATATGTTTACGAGATATCAGAACTATTAAATGCTGATGAATGTAAACATCTCTAACACTATTGGTTGAGTCTGAGCAATCATTAAATGACTGAATAAGTTTTTCAGAAATAGGCCCTATACATCATATCAAATTTCTTGAAATGCCCTCTCAATAACTATCTATGAGAACATTTTGTTATCACAGCGACTTTTGTTTTCATAGCAACCAGAAACATTCTATTTAATGTTATGAAATAATATTGCCATCTAAATCGACAAGCTTGACATGATGAATAGAATTACCTGGTGTCTTCATAATTAAGTAACTGAAAATGGACTTTAAGGAGTGAATTTCAGTCTAAATACTATAGATCCGAATATGTTAACATCTTTCTCTTATTTTAAAGAGTAAATTCTCATTTTGACATGTTGACATTTCTATCTTTGAGGGCACATGTCAGGATTCTAATATGGGACTTGTGCCTTATTTTGTAAGTATGGGTCACTGTTAGTTTCTGTGTAAGTAAAAAGAAAAGAAAACGTCAGATGCTATGATGATTATGATATTCACTTCATGTTTCCATGCATATAGGGGTAAGATGTCCTGCACTATTCCCTCAACATACACAAAACGAGGTAAATGGTTCCTATGAGGATGAACGAACTGCAGAGTGCATAGAAGGGTAGGTATTTTAAAAATAACGTCATAATCATAATATCAACACTGATTACACATAGGAAATGGAGTACGTTGCGAACAAATATATATTCTTGTAGACACATATTATCATGAATAAAGAATGAGCGCTGATATATACTTTAAGGCATCTTCATCGGTCGAAACGTAGATTAAAATTTAGAATTCAAAATATGTTTACATTCTGTTATTACTGTAGCAGAATTATAGTTACACCTAATTTCAGAAGAAAAGATGAGAAAAACATTTCTAAATAGTGTCAGATGATAGCACATCTGTTATTCTCATTATGAAATCATGATCAAACCTTGGCAGGTACATAACCACCTTGGAAGGACCAGACTATATCACTGCTGACAACTATACCAGTGCCACTGTCATCCGTAGCTACACCAGCAGATGTGAAGCCAGTGGGGAATGGAGCCTGAATTCTGCATGTCGACGTAAGAACTAGCTGAATTAAAAGGAAATCTGGTTTCTCAGCGCCACAGGCATTATGTAAAGCATATCATGATGTTTCTTCTTCTAATCGAAGAGGAGAGGGATAAGAATGAACAAATCATAGGGGATCATTCAATTCTTATAAGCATACTTATGACAGCTAAAGTTGAAAATAACATATTGCCCTTCAAGGTTACTATTGGCCACTACTAGTAAAAGCTAGGAAAAGCTATATTTTCCTTCATTTGATCTGCTTACCTGGGTTCTATAAAAATTATAAGTACTACAATAATTATGTAAATATGACTATACTTTCCCAGCTAACAAAATAACGTTATTTCAACGTTGATTCAACGTTGAAAGTAGGTTGGATTAACGTTAGGAAATAACGTTAGATTGCAGTGAAAATCGTGGACTCAATCCAACGTTTTTTCAACGTTAGATCACCGTTAATTTGACGTTTTTTCAACATTTTTCTAACGTTAATCAACGTTGAATTACTGTTGAGAGGACAACGTTATTTTGTTTAACCTTAAGTTAACCTTTCATTGATGCTATATGTATCTTGTGAACGTTAATACAACGTTAGCTTTAGGTTAATTTCATGTCAAATCAACGTTGATAGAGTGATGGTAAATTTGTTAGTTATGATTTAACCCTTATTTGATGTTGGCTAAAAGTAACCCCCAACTTAATTTATTATTCTCGGATCAATTCATCATTATTTGATCCCAGGGTATGGGATGTGGACGAATCCTAATTTGCCTCTTCATATAGCAGGCAGGACAAGACTCAAACATATATACTGAATGTTTGGAACAGCGACTATATAACAAACCCCAAAGTCTACAAAATGGGTGTTTATCATAAGTTCACGTCCAAATGCACATAATAATATCCCCTTTCATCCATATTCTCTTACAAATGCATTCAACGATAGTCTTCTATTACTCAGATATATAATACATTCGTGCATTATCATTATTTGTAGCATATCTAAGACAATTCTAATGGCACAATGTTAAAATTGTACCATCATGAACTAAACTACCATCTTGTGAGGAAGACTGGAACTACAAGAAAACGTTAATCTAACGTTATTTCAACGTTGTTTTGTTTAAATCTTCATAGAATTTTGAGTTAAAAGGGCTATCAATTTACTGATTTATCCCATGGCCTTTTAGCAATGTATTCCGAGAACATTTATAATGTATGAAGATAAAGGTCTTAAATACATGATAATTGCAATTTATTATATGAAGAGGACCATTGACCTGCATAGAAATGTGTATGTCTACATTGTGTTTCCAGCACTAAACTGAAAAGGATTGAATATTCCTAATTGATCCACCACTTAATCTTTTTTTTTTTTGCCAATATAGAACAGATATGTATGCAAGTGCCTCACAAAAACTCAAATAGCTAGATTCAGAATACTTTAGAGGAATTATGGTCATTCTAATTTGTCTATGGAGATTAGCACTAAGGTACGATTCTATGAAATGTATCAAGTATATATGTACCATTTGGTGATACACATATAAAATCTATAAACTATAAGAGATAGAGCATCATATGACATCATTTTAGGATATAGAGGTAGTCTAGATTAGGAGTACAGAGCATAGATACAAATTATATTGGACGATAATAGGGAATACAAATAGCACATGGTGATAGAAGGGTTTCGAAAAAACGTTGAGAAAACGTTAAAATAAGGTTTTTATCTAGAGGTTAATCAGCTGACGTAAAAAAAACGTTAAGCAAAAAGACATTGTTTGTTGAACTTTTACTTTACCTCAAACGAACTTCATTCAGTTGAGGTTATTGGGAAAACGTTTATAAAACGTTATTTTAACGTTTTCCACATAACATCAAGCAGATAACCATAAATTAACGTTGATCAACGTTAGATTAACGTTCTTTGTTACCTGGGTTGGTCCTCATACAACAGGAACATTCTGCAAGGCTCCAGCCTTTGACAACACAACACAGCAGGATGTGCCCGGGACAGATTTTGTTGGCGAGTATGAAGATACAAAACAACTGGACTGCAAAATTGGATACTGGACCAAAAAGGGCCATTTAAGAAACTATGATATAACATGTGGTCCCAACGGTGTGTGGCTCACCAACAACAGCTGTGTCAGTGAGTGCAATATTTTGTTAAGTTTCTGTGTTGCCATCTGTGTATAAAACTTTAAAACAATTGAAGAGTTTGTGTTGCGAAACGATATCTCCATCCCAGAATTGACGCATATGGTGCTTTTTGTAATGACACCGTGAAGTCAATTATTGTACTTTGGTAACTGAGAGTATACTAAGTGGGTGCTATAATGTGATGAAAATTAATAAATTCTGGAAAAATAGTTTGAGGATAGTTTGAGGCACTTATGTCGTTGTGCATCAAAACTCTTCAATCTAATTGAAATATAAGGCGAAGAACCATTGATATGAAGTGCACCTATAACCAATGACATTGATGAAATGTTTTAGTGTACACCATAATAAAGGTTTTGACTAAATTCAATTAACAGATAACAATGTTGCAATAAGATTGCCTTTACTTGGAGCTGTACTCTATAAAGACTCAACCAGCTGTTTTTACTGTCACTGTGAATCTTTTCTTCCTGAACAGATATAGAATGTGCTGGACTGGTAATAGATAACGCTGAAGTATCTCCATTCAAGGCTTGGGCACTCTATGAGGAATCAGTGCAAGTGACATGTGGAGACAACTACGAAACTGCAGATGCTTTACGTGAATATCATACACAATGCACGAGTTCTGGGAACTGGACATTTTCAAAGAAATGTTTATGTAGGTATTGTTTATAACATTTGAAGAAGGTGCTATTATTGACCAGTGATTGAAGGCTTGAGTCTAGTAATTCAATGTGTTCTGGACTCTTATGAAACTGGAGCTCTACTTTTATGATGGTGTTCTTAAGGTGTGTTTCAGGCAACATGGTTCGAAATTATTTTAGGGAAGGTAAGTCGTGTTTTTTTTTTAATATTAAGAGTACCATGAATGAGTTGCGAATTGCCACATGGACTTGTGACTCATCAGAATGACTCACTGGTTTCTCCATTAACTAGGAATCACTGGAGTACCAAGGAGTTCCTGAAGTTAATCTAGTTTTAGGCCTATGAGGTCAGTGGGGGCCTTGTTATTCTTGATAAAGAATTGCTAAATACATTAGAAGCTCTAGGGTTGGCCATTTCACGAATCTAGGGTCGGGTTGCCTGAGACACACATTCTTATTTGGCTAATCTATGATGTATATGATTAGATATACCAAAAATAATAAACAGCAAAGGGCCATTTATATTTTATATCCCTGAAATGACTCATTCTAAGTAGCGTATGTGACCAATCTGACAGGAACATAATGTGATTTCAGTGATGGAATGTGATCCCATCACTCTACTCAATACAAATGCTACGAACCACACTCAAGCAGCAGGCTCATCAGTGTTGGTGACTTGTGCTGTGGGTCATGAGACGGAATTTGGCGCAAGCTCCTTCCACATTAGCTGCAACCCTCACAGGCTATGGAGGAATGCCTACAACTGTTCAAGTAAGTTTATCTTCTCCTTTCATTTCTATGATGTAAGATTGATGTAGGACTGAGTAGATACAATAAGTCTTTTACAAATTTCAGAGGAGCTCTTCATGATCCAAAATACTATGTTAATGATATTGTACAGATCTGTCATTAGAATTATATCATATCATCTGCAATGTTGTAAATATAGAAATTTTTGCACTGTACATCTTTTCGCAATTTTCGTGACTTTTAAATATCCCCAAAAATTATTTATGTACAGAACGAATATTTATACAGTATTGAATTAAAGTGCCAAATAGTGGAAATCCGCGAATTCAAGTCCACATGAAATAATTATTGTACTTTATAGTAAATTCGCAAATTTTTTGACCAGCAACAATATCTAATGTAACATTTCCACATTCACCTTGATATTAACAGGAATATATTGCCAGAAGCTCAATGTTCCACACACAAACACATGGGATGTCTACAAACAATATGGAGACACATGGGAAATTGTTTCTCTGCCTGGCCATGAGAATCAGTTCTCAAACAGCACCATGACCTGTGTCTGTGGTGCTGATAAGCAGTGGACACCACAACCCATTATAACACGTAAGCTGTAGCAATCTTACTTTTCTATCTATTTCTTTACAGTTTGTAAATATGAAATGAGTTTACACAGCTTTTATTTTATACATGCATGCAAACATGTTTAAGAATTATCAAACCTGCATACAGGGCTCAAATTCAAAAATATTTAGGTAAAAGTGGGAGGGGGCTGGACCATCCAAAAAGAACATAGATGTATAATCACAAAACTTATTTTTAAAATAAAGAGTGAAATAGTTATTCACACTGAATGGTAGTAAATAGCATATAAATATGTTATGCTGATGTCTAATGAACTATATTTTGTTGTAGCTGTTAGATGTTTAGCTGAAGCACCTCAACTCACGACTACTTCAGAATTAGATTCAGTCTACCCTAAATCGACACTTGTAAAATGTCAAGATGGGTGTTCCCTCAACGGTTCCTTTGCAACAAACTATCTCTCACAATGTAACGCTTCAGCAATGTGGTCAAAACTAATCCCATGTGAACGTGAGTGTTACCTTTGTGAGAATTTCGGTTACTTGTGTGTATATGACAATATTTTAGGTTAGCGTGATTCTATGCTATAGCTATCAGTTTGAGAATGTGTTAAGCTAGCTCACATAACAAAGCCATGCATATTGAGTTGGGTAATAATATGTAGAATGATTTATAATAATATATATCCACAAAAGATTAGGATATGCAAGGATAATTTCTTTGTGTTAATTTCCATCCCCACACATAATGATTTACAAGGTACAGTTTGTCTTTTCCCCAACTGACAACACTTTTGAATCAACTTGTAGAAATATGGTGTCCGGAGTACCACATAGATGGTTGGAGCCAAGGTCTACCAAGAGCCATGTGGGGCACCCATGTTGTGCAGGAGTGCAATGCTGGATTTGAAACAAGTGACGGCATGCGTGAGGCCTCCTGTAGTTGTGGTAATGGGGGCCTCTGGACTTATAAAAAATGCTTCAGTAAGTCTCTCTGGATTTCTTCATAGTTTAGTGTGCTTTTTGCTGTGTTTTACATCCAGAGACAAACTTAGTTATTGTTGGAAGTAATGATTTTGTAAGCTATCAGCAAATATAAGCCTGGAAACATAAACGTCTTTTGTATTTTCTAGAGGCTAAGTGCCCTGCCTTCATAGCAGTTAACGTGGCCCAGTCCAATACACCTGGAATCTTTGGTGACACATTGTATATCAAATGTCCAGAAGGGCACCAAAGTGCTGCAGGAATAACCGAGTACAGTACAACATGTGGTGCCAATAAGGCTTGGTCACAAATGCACAGCTGTTGGCGTAAGTTTTGTTTCTTAAATGAGACTTTCTAAAAATACTCAAACTGGAATAATAATGATCATATTTTCGTGCAGACCTACATTTTTAAAATATCATAGAATGACATGACAGTATATCTTCTGCAAGGTAAGATAAAACAAACAACTTATATTGCATTCTTATTAACCTTATTTTGGAAGAATACTGGTTTGTAAAAAGCTGTCTTACTTGTAGTTTTTAGACTTGCATTCTTGTTGTTGTTCTTGCAGCAAGAAATTGCAGTGCCTATTCAGTCCCTAACACAACAGTGGAAAACATGGTTGGAATATTTGGCCAAGTCAAGACTGGAGTCTGCATTGCTGGCCATGCTATTACTTCTATCCAGTCAACCTTCACACTCAGATGCAACTCTAGCGGCCAATGGGAACATCCTTTAACTGTCTGTAACCGTATGTATGATGTAATTTATCAGAATATGATGTATTGTTTTCTCTGATGACTGTGTGCTTTTGAAATCTAAAGGTACATGAATGATGGGAAATATCATAATAAGTATGGGTTTGTTGATAGGGTTCCTGTCACTAGTGTGGGAGGCCTGTGCATGGAGTTAAATTTGCCAAAACTGATGCACACAGAATGTGCACAGCCTAAAGGTCTCTTGCAAAGAGAAATGAGTGAGCTTAAAAACATTTGAGCTCCATATCTTTCTGCTCATACTTCAGCTGTCACCTGCGAGCCATTTTTGGTGCCTTACTCTCAAGGAGTGAGTAATTCCCTTGTGAGTGGTTACTTTGGGGACAGTATGGAAGTGAGATGCAGCGTTGGCTATTCATTAAGCTATAGTGAGGAACAAGTAACGACCTACTGCAATATTTCTGGTAACTGGAACTGGACGGGCTCCTGTAATCGTAAGTAATTGTCATGTTATTCGAAGAATCATTTAGAAATTAAAGGATTAACTCTGTCAACAACTTTTCTGAGATTTTGTTCCACCAGAAATGTATTTTCAGGTGTAAATTGTTTATAAATATACAATCAAACATCAACAATATCACCTATGTTGTATTTCTTTGTTTAATCATTAATAATATTATGTCCTCCAGAATGATTATAGATTATTGAAAAAATCGTTTTCAGCTATAACCTGCCAACCACTTATCCATGACCACTCAGTAGAACCAAGCAGGGCCCTTGGTAACATTACTTATGGCACTGTCTATGAGTTTAGGTGCACCGATGGGTATTCTGATATGAGTCTTATGGGGTCTAATGGCACAAAATGTCTCACCAATGGCCAATGGTCACCAGCACCCAGTTGTCTGCGTAAGTTTATTTTCAAACATTTCTGTCATATGTAGGCATTTTATTGGACGACACTATGGAGTTAAACCATTGAGGTTTCTTTTCGGATGAAAGTCAATTTCAATGCTACTTGTCAAACATGAGCAGTCATTAAAGAAATATGTTAAATAGCATCTCTTTTTATCTATGCTGACAATACTTCGGCTTTTTTGGTTATACTTTAGCTATGTTGCTAGAGATACATCATCTTAAGTATTCAAGTATATGTAATCATACTTTCAGCTTTATGTCCTGCGTTGAGTGCCATTCCCTACGGTAAAGTCTCACCTAAGAAGGTAATGGTCAACACCCAGTGTACGTACACTTGTAACAGAGGCTTCCAATTAGTGGGTAATTCCATAAGGAAGTGTGTCTATTTCCCACTGTTACGGATGAGCCTATGGACTGGAACAATCCCAGAATGTAAAGGTAAAGTTATCTGTAAATATCCTACTCATCACACTAGGCATATGTACAGTCACCAAGCTTTGCATTGGAAGAAGCAAAGAAAGGGATAAAACATTTTTTTCCTGAAAATCCAAAGGTATCCATACTTTGCTTTGGGCCACTCTGCCTGGGGGGGGTGTTAAATCGCTAATTTTGTCGTACGGTTTCAGGGACAGTCTCAAACTATGCATTTGGGACCCAAAACTCGGGAAATCACAAACATATTTTTTTCGGACCCCCATGACCACATACATGGGGTCCGAAGATCGGCCAAATAGTGAGAAAACGGCCAAAATTCAGGCTTTCAGATTCCTACTCAAACTCACCATGTCTTCATGAAAATGGTCAGAAACCTTCATTTGGGACCCAAAAAGAGCATTAAAATCATATTGCTGTGATTAAAGGGGTGTTGCCCCCTCTGGGGAGGTGGTTTCTCCATGGTAAAATACCGATAAATCAGCTTTTTTGAAGGCATTTGCTCCCATACAATCAGTTCCCTATACTGGCATGAAACATCATCTGAACCCCCCCCCCTCAGCATAGCCATCAGATAACTCTCAACCCCCCGTCGCCTCCATATTAAACTGTACACAGAATGTCAGGACATCAATAGGCATTTACATACACCTTAGCCTTAGCCTTAAGACAGTGGTGTGGCTAAAAGAGGGGTATGGGTATGGAGGGGGCCCAGACCTCCCTCCCTCCCTTCCCCTATACAGACCTAGGAGGATGACTACCTCAGCTCATCTTAGCACTCCAACCATACATGAATGGCTTCAGCACCTTAACGGAAAACTGATAAGGGACCCAAAGAGACAATTAAAGGTTCTATTCTTGTGATTGCATGAATATAACCCAAATTTGAGAAGTGCATCATCCTTGATGTAATGGAGATACATGAGCTGTTTTGCAGGCCTTTGCTTCAATATATTTGAATTCTCAACGTATCAAAATGAGCCCTCCAGAAAGGTTCAAACTGTCTGATAATGCACTATTTCAGTATAGGGTAATATGGAGGCGAAGGGGGGGGGAGAGAGTTATCTGATGGCTATTGGTGCATGCTGGAGGGGGGGGGGGGGGTCATAGAGGGGAGTTAACAGAAAGAGGGGGCCCTCCAGAAGGGTTTAATCTACCTGATTAGGTGTCCTGATGATCTCTTTTATGGCAGTAAGGGACCTGATTGTATGGGAGCAAAGTCTTAAAAAAAGCTGATTTATCTGTATTTTATCAAGAACGAACCACCTCCCCAGAGGGGGTAACACCTCTGTAATCACAACAATATGACTTTAAATGGTCTCTTTGGGTCCCATATGAAGGTATCTGACCATTTTCTTGAAGACATGATGAGATTTGAAAAGGAATCTGAAAGCTTGAATTTTGGCAGTTTTCTCACTATTTGGCCGATCTTCGGACCCCATGTAAGGGGGGGGGGGGGTCACGGGGGTGCAGAACAAATATTTGTGTGATTTCCTGTCTGTCCCCGAAGAAAAGTAGATTTATCACCCCCCCTACTCTGCCATGTAGGCCCATGATAAGGGTTAGATCTTGCAAACTGTAACTGTGTATTTGCCTCTTTCCACCTCATGCTTTTATAATGCTATTTGCTGGCTCATGTCGAGGTTTAAATCACCAATCATGTTGCAGTTAAGATGGGTATATGAATTCATGAATTGATACCATACTTGGGTGGAAAGACAAAAGGACGCAGCCGTTTGTGCTGCAGTAGTCCCATCCGAGATGTAGATCCCAGTTGTCCCTTTATCTAACCTTGATTATCCATTATAAGATTGCAACTTTCATTCACAGTGACCCCCATTAATGGATTTTGGTACCCCTGGTCCGAATGGACATTCTGCACATTCACATGCAACCATGGAATGCATGCACGAGAAAGGAGATGTGAGCCCCCTCTATACGGTGGCACATCATGTGTTGGTAGGTTTTATACATTTAATTAAATTTAATTCTATATGACAATTATTATCAGGTGATACATTGCAGTGCCATACATGTATACGAAAAATGTCAGTTAAAGGAGTAGCTTCTCTGGAGCCAATTAGTGGGAATCGGTCAAATATACAACTTGGGTTTCGACAATATTTCCTTGATAACATAACCATTGTGTCACACAATTATCTCTTATGTTGAGTGCTATCCTCATCATTGTTTACTGAAATTATTACAAGTTCATAACTTAATATCTATGATAGTCGATACATGCTGGCTGATGTTAAAATCATTTTTGTATAAAATCTGTTATCACTTTTGTAAAACCATTTGGCACATACATACACGGTGATATGAGTCATCATCGACAACAAAGAATTAATGTTTGTGAACTTGTGGCCAATAGATTTGATTTAATTTAAATCCTTCCAAATCTTTTGAATGGAATTATTGTTCCAATGGCCATTGTAAGCGAAACTATTCAAATCATAAGATTGTGTCTGTGGTCTCATTGCACAGGTTTAGAGCGCCAGCTTGAGGTATGCAATGAAGTGCCCTGCCCTGTGGACAGTATTATAGAAGAGTGGACAAAGTGGACAAACTGTAATGCCACGTGCGGCCTGGAATACCAGACCAGAGCCCGACATTGTGTTCCTGCACTACACGGGGGCATGCCATGTAACGAACACAAAGATGAAAACAATGACAAAAAAAAGACGATGCTCACCGCTGTCCGGAATTGTGACATACCATACTGCCCAGGTGAGTGTCCTTTACATTGGTATTTTCCATGTACATGGGGGCAAGTTTATTGTGAATATGCTACACCATAGGGGTGACTCCATCAATGTCTGTCCTTCCGTCCATCCTTAAAATTCGACAAAATATGCATGGATCCGTCCAGTTAAGGGTGAGAGAGGGTGCGTCAGTCCAGTTTGCCCGTCACATACGCAACGAGGGACGAACCTGCGGAGTCACTAGATGCCACCCATTCTGTGCTTAATCCTAAATCGCCACTTCTGGCGTAGATCTAATCTTAAAGTCTTATTCTTAGTCTAAAAGTCTTAATAGTACTCACCATTTGAAAAAAAAAGAAAAGAAGAACGGGGGTTGGGGGGGCAGAGCCCCCCATATCAACATAAGACGCCATCCATAATTAAGATTACGCCAGAAGTGGCGATTTAAGATAACGCCGGAAGTGGAATGTTAAGATTACGCACAGAATGGGCGGCGTCTAGTGACTCTGCAGGTTCGTCCTCACGTGCGTCACATACTGGACAGACGAATGGATGGTATATAGAGAGACGGATAACATCCTCTTCCACCGGAGCTCCATCTGTCCAATCTATCCATCACACGTGGGTCCACATGGATGGAAAACTACTAGTTTTTTTCTTATGGAAAAATTGACGGACGGGAATTATCTTTAGATATTTCTCCAGATATTTCCATCCGTCTAAAAAATGGATGGAAAATTAGCGTGAACATGTATCAAATGTTCATCTTTGATGGATGGATTGCCTACTTTCTCCTTCCACTGATGGCGTCCATCAGTCACATAATCTGTCCATCCAGTTCTCCCCTCTGTGTGACGGCCGGATTGCATGGACGGACGGACATTTGTGGAAGTAGAAACGTGACGGATCCAGGCATATTTTGTCTAGTTTATTACAAGAAAATAGCAACATAAAGTTGTAATGAGGAGCTAGATCTTGTCCTTTACCAAAATTACTTTGCAAAGAATTAAATATAAAGTGCTAATAGAAAAGTGATTGTCACGTTATATTTTACAGCATCGCAATACGAGGCAGTCACACAAGCTGAACTTCAGGGTCAGTTTAAACTAGCTGATGAGGATCCAATGGTCAGATATGTCTCCATATTTATTGGAGTCCTGTTTACCGGTCTTGTGATCGGCATGGCAGTAGGTTTGGATATAGCAAGTGTCCTCATGAAACGGCATGATCGTCTTCTGAAAACAAATGATGCCGGAGAGGGATCCAATGCAGAAGGATGCAGTGGAGAAGGATGCAATGAAGAAGGCTCGCATACACCGCATACCACCTCTGAGCAGTCGAGTAACTTATGATGTTGAGATTAGTTTGTTTTCCTTTGCGAGCAGCTCTAAAAGAGATCTTTTATACTGTTGTAGTGACTGGTGTACCTATTGATGTAAGTGTAATGTGGATATTTGAAAGTATGTGTTGTGTCCGTCGAGGTGAAGGGTATTAAAACAATTTATTTCATCAGATTTTTTGCGGCGTTGATTGGTGTGTTTTGTAAGCCTTTCTCCCAGTGGGACAAAATTCATATTATCGTTAAATCAATGTTGAATCAGCATTGACTCAACATTGACATCTAGTTATCAATGCTGATTCAATGTCCTGTGCCCACTGGGCTGCCAGTCTACTCCTGGTGCTTAACTTCGGAATACGTACCAATTGCTGACTGGATTTTTTTCTTCATTTGTAACATTTATCTGTTTATACTTGCTGGTTTGTTTGTCCATGTTTTTTGTTGACAGACTGTATTTTTAGGCAGCAAAACACGGGTGAGTCTGGAGAAGAAAAGCTTTAATGATATTGTTAGATTTAAGATTATGTTGATAACTTAATTGGATATTAAATAGACAGAGGTCCACGATAATCTGTCTGAACGACAGGTTTCTCCATGAGTGGGACCTTGGGTCGTATCACACGAGGCGCAGCCGAGTGTGATGCGACCCAAGGTCTCACGAGTGGAGAAACAAGGAGTTCAGACTGATTTGAGTGGATCTCTGTGTTTATTTCATGTAAATGTTGACCAATTCCATTTTAAAACGACATTTAAAGATTGGTTTCACAACTATACTGTGGAGAATGGAGCTGTGGAGAATGAGCATCAGTTTCTCCACGGGGGGTGTGGAGAACGGCGGTTCTAGTATTTAAGCATAGTAACTTTGTTTCTCCACATGGAATAAATATACATTCCAAGAATACCCCGTCGTAACTGATCAGGTAGATCATGACAATCCGTATTTACATGTTATGAACGATCCATTTAAAAAGAAATAAAAATGGAGATATACACACACAGACATGCGGGAGTCACTGCGGTCATAACCATTCAACTTGTGCCTGACCCTCATAAGTCGGTGGTTTTGGCGACAGTGACCCTCACATTTCTCTCTATGTAGTGCTACTTGCATAATGCATAATATCATGTTTTATCTTTACAAGTATTAAAACATCTTTCCTTGTGGCATCTGCCAGATGTGCCAATGCAATATACGTTTGTGCACTAAAGTAAAAACCGTACTGGGTGTGGGTGTTTAAATAGTCTGTACAAACAATGTTGTGAAATAAAGTTTTCTGAAAATGAAATAAAATGAAGGCTTTGCATTTTCATTCTACATGATCACTTGGCAATAATTGTATGGTTTAACAAACTACGGCCTTTGTCGTCATGATGCGTAAATGCAGTCCTGGCGAGTAATTGCCAGTGCTGCGTTCATACATCATTCTGACCCGAAGGGGTAGATACGTCCACCAGTGCTGCATTCCTGCATCATGATGATAAGCCATAACAGATTAAATAATCATTATGATACTTTTGTGATGTGTCAAAGCAATATACCATATTCGACATAATAAGCGCCCTCCCCCTTTTTTCAGATTTTCCCCCAAATTTATTTTTTCGATTTCGTTTCTGTTTTTACACTAACCACAGTACACTTTGTGTGTCATGAAGCACAGTTCCGAACACAAGCCAAGTGTGAAGGCAGAGGGGTGACTATAAGCCACTAAGGTAGGCCAGTAGTTTGTATAAAACAACTACGGGGCCTTATCAAAATGGATATTTGAGGCTGATTTCTGTTATAATGTCGAATACGGTATACGGTAAACAGTTCCTGATGGAACCTATTATTTAAAATGTGTAAAAAGCTTGAGCTGTCCATATTCAACTGAAGATCCGACCTGTTGGAAATAGCTATTGAATAAGCGAAGTCTTTATGCATCAACTGGCGACAACAAGTGATTTAATCAACCGGAAGTTACTCCAACAAAAACGGAAGTTACCCGGTAGCATCCATTACAGAAAGCCAGGCATATCAATAAGGAGAAGTGCTGCCACCTGATGTCTATACTGGACACTAACCCAGAAAATTAGGTTGAATTAGTGTCTGGAACGTGCATCTTGTGTGACCATTGTCCTATGTAACTGATTGGCACAATATGACACCATGCACTATAGTACAAGAAATGGCCCATATTCACACATATTCACACACATTCACACATTCACACATATTCACACAGAATTAAGTACCATGGCCCAAAAACTTTTTGGACCATATTGATTCTCTTTTTTTTAATTTTTGAAAAAAACTAGTACTCATATTTCTTAGAATCAGCAGTAATTGACATAGGTTGTCAACGCGCATTATTGGTGAGTGTACCACTGGTTTGTGCAAACTCATTCAATCATGTTCCTACCGTTTTAACATAGGCCTGATGAATATAGCCTAGGTACCTCAATTTCAATTTTCAATTTTAAGAATTCTTTATTGGTCCATAACGGTACAATATGTCTGTATGTCTACCTTCAGTAATGATATGATATCCTTTTGTTGTTACCCTTGACAAGGTATGAAATTATATATGGGTTTAATAAAGGGGCTGCCTCTTGGTACCAGCACTAGTTTATGTGGGCCACCCCCCGAGATAAGTAGCAGCTTTATTCTATAAGTCTAACGTTATCCATATGATCCTGTGTTTGTTTAACCATTAAAAACGTACCAGCCCTAGGTGTGGTACGCTTTTGCGTACCAACCCTATGTGTGGTACGCTTTTTGGTGCTCTAGACCAATCAGAAGCTAGCATATTGGTCACGTGACACAACAATGGCGGCGATGTAAACAAAGCAGACGACGATGTGAACGATGCAAATTAACGATATAAACAACTAAATTGACGATGTAAACAACAACTAAAAGGTAAGGGGGCTGAGAATTTGTCTTCAGATCGTGTAATAAAGCTTGTATTGCATGATGAGGTCACGCATGGGGCGCACCAGCCCTCGGTGCATCTGCCTTATAAGGCAGATGCACCTCGGGCTGGTACGGCCCATACGTGACCTCATCATGCAATACTAGCTATGTATATGATCTTTAATGTGTGGTCATGCTTCAGGGCATGAAATGAAATGTTGTTCTACATACATGACTCAAAATCGTATGTCTCATGCGTTTTCATAACGGCTATGAGAAGTGTGTTATTCTGACCTGGTCTATATTAACCATCAACATAAGAGTTCACATTTTGTAGCAGAAGATAACCAGACCTTTATCCAAATATGATGACCAGTGGAAAGGTGTCTATCATATGGACCTCTTAATGCTGCTTTAATTTAAATGATATGATATGCATTTCTATACTAATGAATCTTAATAGAAGGACATGTGAATTGTCTGATTCACATTACATTGGGACATTGTTTAGATGCTTATTATCTAAAGATAATCATTCTCCTTTATCAGGAAAAGGGGTACAAACAACTTTGATTACACCTAGTGTCACACATTGAAGGTAGTTTTGTGATCCAGTGTCACTTAGTTTTATTAGATATTGAAATACATACCATGTGGTTTTGATAAAATTGGCAATAAGAGGGACAGACCATAGACACCTTTCCTCTGGTGATCTTATGTGGCTAACTGTCTGACCTTAAGCACCATGAAATGATCTTGAATCTTTCTGGGTTTGGGTAGAGTTTTTAATACTTCAGAGACCATCGAGTAGGAACCGTAACGTATGGTAGTAGTTTTTGTTGGACTTTTTGATTATAGTTTTCGGTTCCTGCTCACTGTAGGGTAGATTCACCATGAGACGGACATACACCCCAAGTCGGACAATTTTAACACAAAAAATGTAATGTATTGCATATTCTAGGCTCTAAATGTGACTAACACAATATATTTGAAGTGTTCTTCTTACCAACAAAGGAAATAACATACGCAAACCAGTACTATATCTGTCTGACAATGTCCTCAACTAGGCCTATTTTATGGTAGGAACTGATGCAAAGGTATGCCTAGTACAGGAGACCGTGTCATGTTAAATCCTGCTGTACTAACTGCATCCTGGTAATATATCCCGACCTAGACAATAATATATGTGTATTTCAAAGTAGACTATGGCAAAAACATACATGTAGATTGCCAGGAAATAATATTTAGAGACCATTTAAATACATGATATAATCACATCTTGAGCCGGACAGCACTATCCACTGTATCTTTCCCTTTTCCCTATATATAGAAGCAGCAGATATAATACTATTCCAGTAAAAAATTAGAAATCGATATTATTCAAATTACATTCTCAAATTACATTAGCTACATCACAAAGAGGATTTGTATAGATTTTCTACATAAAGTACTTTTGATGGGTTGAAAAACATAATTATTTCAAAGGTCGGTATGCTTAGTATCTTAATGAATATCCACACCTTGGATAAATTACATAATGCCTGTTATACTAGTAGAGAGCTCAGTCATTATTACTAGAAAAAAACATCAAGAGAAACCTGAAGTGTACACTTCAGGTTTCTTTTGTTGTTTTTTCTAGTTAGGAAAGTTAGGAAAATAATTGTCTCAATTTCACCTGATGTCAGACATGTCTGACATCAGGTGAAATTGAGACAATTATTTTCCTAACTTTGATGAGAGATATTCCCTATAAAACCTCACAATAATGCATTGATTATTGGCTGACTATAATGTTTCAATACCCTTCTCTCCAAACGTATTATCATGCTAGCTGTCTGATGAATAATGACATAGCCACAGCTCAAGGAAAAGGGGTCACGATTGCCCTGCCAACGAGCGTCCGAAAGTGGTGAATCTACCCTACTCACTAGAGAAGCATTGCCCAAAGTCAGCAAAGGGTCAAGGTGAGGTCACGGTGGTGGTTGCTAGAGCATTCCCGTGGAAACTAAAGGACACAATCGTGGAGTGTCTATAATTGCACTTGGTAAAGACAAGTTCATTTTCTATAGGTTCAGTATATATATATATATATATATATAGTTCCCCAGTATGAGCGGCATATTACACAGATAAAAGAAACTGCGTCAAAAGGGAGTCATTATCAAAACATTAAAAGAATTAATGTGTCCGACTCCAGGTGAATATATCAAACATGACATTGTGCCCGACTTCAGGTGAAATTCATCATTTTGAAATGCCAATATTTGATGACATTTTCCCCATATATAACTCATTAGATGAAGTATAAGTATTTATGATTCATATAGAGGGTAATCTCCTCTTTTCATAGGTACCGTTATGTCAGCATAGGTTTATGTAAAGGATACTTATATTCGAAAAAGAAAAAGGGTCAGATTATCAGAGTGTCCGAAAGTGGTGAATCTACCCTACATATATGAGTATAGGTTAACAATTTAATTAGAAAAACACTTTTTTTCTGACACCAGGCCAGAGACGGCACCCGGTCAGAGAAGGCACCCAGTCAGAGACGGCACCCGGTCAGAGACGGCACCCGGTCAGAGACAAAAACATTGGCCCAAGGTCGTGAGACACAGCCCTAAGGGATCCTAGGAGACTCTTTGGCTGACCTAAGGGAGTCACATCCAGTTTTAGCTTTTTAATATAGATTTGTGACAAGTAAGGCTAACCACAGCAAAATTGATCACAGCCTATGAACGATGAACTTAATGAACTTAGGGAGTGGTCATTTTGAACAGTAGGAGGGGGTCGACGATTTTTGGGGCCAAAAAGTTTGGGCCCCTTTGGAAGAACCAAAACAGTTTTTGCATGCTACGACAAATGTTGCGCCAAGCCCCGTGTCTACTGCAACAACGTGACTATTCCCTTATAGTAAGGGGTGTGGAGCTCGACCACAGCCTAGAGGTGAACACTGTGTACATAATTATAATACATAAATGTAACCCTGGTGAGTAACTCACCAGTATGGCATGATGTACCATGTCATGATGCAGTTCCGGTGAGTTACTCGCTATATCACTGCGATGGTGCATGATGAGAAATGTACGTCGCTTATAGGCAATTAATATGCCGGCCTGAAAGGGTTAATGTCTGCAATACAGTTTAATGTATGAGGAACGCAACAAAACACGAAGGCTTTGGTACAATACTATGAACATTGTTATGAGCTTCTTGTCAATTAGCTTTTACTTTTAAATTGCATTCTATCCCCAAACAAAAATCCATAGATCTAAACAAAGTCTTCGCCATTCTCATTGTTAGCAAGAATAACAAAAGACTACCCATCTAGAAAATTGTCTTGACATGAATTCACATCTATCATCATATAATATGGCACTTGCGATGATTATCATCCAGTGAAAAAAAAGAGTTAATTAAACGGAGCGGTCATTTTTTTGCAACATACATGGGTGGATTTGAGGGGGAGGGGGGACAAAATCAAAGAAAGTTGTACCTTGGGATTGGCCATTGTTACTTGAATAGAATTTCTTCTTGTGGCGTAACATACATGTATTTAACAGCACTGGAATGACCACCGCCTCCTATATTTATACTTGAACTGTTCATTTGTCATTTCTCTGGATGTATTTTCATATACATGTGTGCGTAGCAACTACTATAGTATATATAAACGTTTTCGCACGAAATGATGGTGGATAAAAGACAGCGCATAGATCCAATATTCCTAAGACGAGTCCCACCGTGCCCCAGCTATGTTTTGGAGTCTGATGTAAGAATGACACACGTTGCCTGATGATGCAGAATACACTCATGAAATGGAGAAAAGTAAAGTCATTCTATCATTTACTTATCAAAGAGAAAGTAAGAGGGCGCACCAAAATTAATGAGAAAATGACACTTTTATTGCAGTGGATAATGTACGATTATATCACAAGTTGTTTCAAAGTTTACAAACGTCCTGAATAAGCATGACCCTAAATGTACATTCTGCCAGAAATAGACAATCTCGTCACGGTCTGATGGTCCCCGGCGCCATGAGATTACACCTCGCCATGTTTGCATAATTTCCCACCGAGGCATATGACGCACTATAACTGTTCAAAGGAGCCGCATAATGCTTGTAATAAATGCATTATGTCTTTTGCCATCATGATGCATGAATGCAACCCTCGTGAGTACTATCCAGGGCCTCATTCATGTATCATCAACCCCTGTAGTGTCGGCATGATGCTTGAATGTAGCTCTTGGGGGTTACTCGCTAATACACTCTAAGAACAGTGTGTTATACTTATCAACACACTTTTCTGCAGCCACTTTTAACACACATTTGGGTGTAACACACTACACACTGCACACCCTT
Organism: Harmothoe impar; assembly: GCA_947462335.1. Classification (NCBI taxonomy): domain Eukaryota; kingdom Metazoa; phylum Annelida; class Polychaeta; order Phyllodocida; family Polynoidae; genus Harmothoe; species Harmothoe impar. Next base: position 26,910,251 of record OX381719.1, on the reverse strand, counting down.
TGCCAAAAGTGTGTTGATTTCAAAGGTGTGTTGCAAATAAATGTGTCTAACTCCTTATGCATGTTCCCGCAACACACTGTTTTTAGAGTGTACTGCATTTATGTATCATGATAAAGGGCATGATGCATTATGTGGTCCTTAAACTTAAAGGGTTATACAATTAATTGCTAACAGTGAATTAATGTGAACTTTATCAGGAGTGGTATACGAATAATGGATTAACTACATACTCTTTATCTTCACTTGTAACGCATCAACAGACACTGTGGCGATGGTGGTGTGTATTAAAAGGATCGCTATTAGTCACCGTTCATTTCACTGCTTTAGCAGGACATCAAACTTCATGTCCAGTGAGGATCATTTTTCTTTTAAATATATGTGAATGAATCATCATTAGAATGTTAAAATCGATTTTTGGAGACCACGTGGCGTGTTGAGGTAGATGACTCGAATTCATACAACAACGTGTTTCATTTTTTTGCTTGGATGAACAATCGACTGTCATGGGGGAGAATAGACTGGTTGTTGGGTGAAAGGGAACTATATCAATAATTGAAGTACATAGGACACAATCTAATCTGCATGTATATAGAATTGACAATGCTATAATCCTTTGAGGGCTTTATTGTGTTTTACTAGTCTGTATGATGCATTAATGCAACCAAGCAAGTCTCCTCATGAACCAGGGCTGCATTCATGCATCATGCTTAGCCTTTGGGATTGCATCATGATCAATACCGTGGGATCGGCATGATGCACGCCAGCAGCCCTTGTGAGTATACATAGACGTAGAATGCTGCAATCATGCATCATGGAATGGCACATTAAAGCACTCTGCGGTCCTTAACGGTTAACAGTAGTCTGACATGGCACCACAGAGACATGGCCGATTTATTTGACCAAAGACAACTGTTAATGCCGTTTCATGAAAATTTAAGTATTTGCATCACATATTTTGATGGATAGATAGTGTGTAATGGCTAACATGGAAATAATGAATTATTGACAATATTAACATTAACAAGCAGTTAAAAGGGATACTCAATGCAGCCTTCGCGTAGCATTTCTGCATGACTGCTCACATCTACGAATTTTGAGCAAAGTGGGAATGATGATAAGAGTGTCCACTGGCTGATTTGCTGCCACCCCCCTCCCCCAGCCTGCAGAAAAAGAAGAAAACCCATCGCGCCCCTGGTTGATAGAGTGCACAGCCCACATAGCCTATAAGCTACTTTACAGCTAGTGGCTTGACTAATTTTCGTTTTCATAGGCTTCTATTTTCTATACTATTTAAATTAATGGTCAGAAAAATGTGGAGCACATGATTTACTTCAGAAGATAAGCGGCTATAGAATCAGTAGTTTTACTGGTTTTGGGTGGGAACAATGTAGAGGGGGCAACACATGACAATACAATAAATCTATCTAAAATATCATTATATTTCGAATCAAATAACTTGAACTATACCAAATGATTAGAGGAGATCCAATTTATAGCTACACTTCAGGCAATATTGTCACCCTTTTGGGGCATTTTGAGTATAAGAAATGATAACCCACGGAGCATCACCCAAAGTGGACTCTCTTAGTATGATTTGCTCTTTGGTTGGAGCCTGTCGCTGTGGTTATTACTAATGACTGCTGCCGAATTACGCTGTCATTTTGCGGTCTGCCTCTTTAGGAGCAAGTCAACTTCAGTATCCTACATTTGTTCATCGTCATGTTCGCAGGAAGGACATACCTGATTCATTGCCAGAGGAATAATGGTCGGGAACTCGAGAAGGGACTTCATTTCAAGTTAGCGACTGTGGAAATGAGAAGGATACATAATTTTATGGTGAGTAATATGATATTCGCTATATCATGTTTGTATCATTTCAGGAGTGAGGGGTGAGACAATTATTTTAAGGCAATTTGTTAATAGTATAACAGGTCGTTAATGTACTGTGTTTACGATCGTAAATCACTGCGGCGCTTATAGATTCGCAGGCCCTTAAACAATAAGTTATACAAGACAGGTAAATATATACCTGTCTCCCATATATCTCTATCTATCTATCTATCTATCTACCTATCTATCTATCTACCTATCTGTCTATCTATCTGTCTATCTGACAGGGGTTATCTCCTACCACCGTTCAGCTTCCTCCTCTTAGTATTCTTTCCAGCAGTCCTCCCCGTAGATGCCTCCTCTATCGAAGACCTTAGCTTATCCTCATTATCTAGCCAGTCACGGATTCTCTTTGTATCTACTACTACATGTCTTGCAGTACCATCTTTACTGTCACCACTTTTGAAGTAGTCAATAGCTGATATTTCAAAGGCTGCAGTATAGCTCTTAATCGTCTTGCCCTTGTGAGATGGTAAGTCTGCCATGGCTGTCAAGAGGATGATGAAGATTCCACTATGCAGAAAGGCTTATGTATAGCTGCCACCTGTATACTCACAATTCAGACAGTCTCCCCCCCCCCCGCCTTAAAACAATACAACATTGTGAAGCTTTGAAAGTTTAAACTTGCAAAAAAAAACTGACATAAAAAGACATTGTACACAAATAATAACATAAGCCCAAATTAATTCAATGGGACGTGTCTAATGTTAGGGATACATAGCTATATAAACTGCTAAAATGTATACTAAAAAGGTCACTCGTAATTGATAAAAACATGTAACATCCCTTAAGGATAGAGTGGCTATTCATGTTTATACCTACCGGTATTTGAGATTGACCGTATCTTGTATAAATATAATTATGTATCACACGTTAATCTTTGTCTCTTTTCTCTCATTCTACTTCACTATACCCTATCTGATGAGGTGGATCAATCCTTAAGCCACCCCTTTGTTGAACTCCTATCTTCTCCCTACCCCGAGCAAGTATTCATACACGGAATTACGGTAGGAAATCCTATTATATAAATTTACTAACAGAGCGCCCCCCCCCCCTTTTTTATTTTATTTTTCTCCCCCTCCCACGTCCCCCCCCCTCCCAACACGGAAACATAAGCTTCATGATGCTGTACAACCCCCCCCCCAGGCAGCTCTGGAAGCAAAGTCCTGGTAATTAAAGTATGTATGGTGGGGGGTGCCTGGGGTGTGGGCGCGCGCGGGGGGGGTGGGACTGGAGGACTAGGGGACCAGGGTCTCTTCTCTTAACCTAACGGGATCTGGAGGTCAACATATATGCCACCTTAATATTAGAAGTATATTTTCAGAAGAAACCTTCGACGATTTCAGAATATTTATGAGCAATAAATCTATTGATTGCCTAACAATCTCAGAGACATGGCTCAAAGAGAAGGTACCAGACAATCACCTTCACATAGAAGGTTATAACTTTATACGCCTGGACAGACAAATTGATAAGAAATGTGGCGGCCTGATGGCCTACATTAGGGAGGATATATCAATAGGCTTAAACCTTACGGAGAAATATAGTATTAGTGTTGAAGATTTAGAAATGCATGTGTTTACTATAAAAAAGGGACAAAATAAAAAACTTACCATTTTCAACATATACAGACCCCCCTCAGGAAAAGTAAATGTAGCGTTAGACATCATCACAAATAAATTAACCCACTTTTTCAGATTCTATCAAAATAATGAAATAGTCATTCTGGGAGATTTCAATATTAATTATAAATTCACTAATACCGGGGATGGGAAAAAATTAAGACAAAATATGGCAACACTGGGGCTAAGGCAGCTTATTAAGGGTCATACACATTTTAATCCCAATGGAGAGCCAACCTTAATTGACTTAATTTTTACAAATTCCCAACATGTCAAAACCAGTGGTATCCTTACCCCAGGCCTAAGTGACCATGAAATGGTATACATGACACGCCAGCACACACATGTTCCCATGGAAAAATTAGCTTTTACAGGTAGAAGCTACATGAACTATGACTCATTCAGTTTCACTATGGGCATAAAAAACTCCAATTGGAATGAATTATTGAATAGCCAATGCCCAGAACAAGCATGGGATATATATATAACTCAATTAAGTTTCCTCTTGGACATAACATGCCCTATAAAAAACTTTAACTTCAAGCAAAAAATGAAGCCCTGGTTAGATAGACATATAATTACCCTGCTAAAGGATAAAAACTATGCCATAAATAAATATAGGAAAACCCAAAACATTGATGATGGTCGCATCTCGGACTACCTCCAAGGTCTGGCCAGGGATGCATGTAGGGAAGCAAAGCAAGGCTACTTTCAACAAAAATTTGATAATAATAAGAAAGAGTCTAAGGATTATTGGAAAGCTATAAATGAATTAATTAACCCTCGCCCCAAAAATGTCAAATTTAATTTAAATGACCAAGTCAATGACACCCCGATAGCAGACAAAGACACAGCTAATTATATAAACACCTTCTTTGCAGAAATTGGTTCTAACCTGGCAAAGCATATGACATCTCCTTGGACTTACCAAGGTCAGGAACCGGATAGTGCGTTTGCTTTTAAAATCTGCACAGAAGCCGAGGTTATTCTATTGGTAAAGAAAATTAAGGTAGATAAATCCTCTGGAGTAGAACACATCTCTACAAAAGCACTTAAAGATGCCATGTTAGCAGTACCATTTTTAGTTACACATATCATCAACTTAGTAATAAAATCTTGCAAATTCCCAAACCCATGGAAAAAGGCCCTTGTTACTCCTTTGCCTAAAGGGGGAGATGCATCCAACGTAAGTAACTTAAGACCCATATCAATCCTACCCCTCCCCTCTAAACTAACAGAAAAAATAATGCACAAACAAATCATAACATATTTAAATGAAGAAAACCTATTAAATGAAAACCAAGATGGATTTAGGCCAAATAGAAGTACACTCGATAGCTTAACTAAATTTACAAACAATATATACCGAGGACTCAACATAGATCAATGCACAACAGCAATCTTTTTAGACTTCAAAAAGGCATTTGATACTTTAGACCACAAAATTTTAGCAAAAAAAGCAGAAAAAATAGGATTTGATCAAAGTGCAGTAGCACTGGTCTCTGACTATCTTATGGACAGAAAGCAAAGTACCAAAGCAAATGGCATAATCTCCACAGAGAAAACCCTAACATGTGGCGTCCCCCAAGGATCTGTATTAGGCCCCCTACTATTTCTCTTATATATTAATGATATGAATTTCTCATTAAATTACCTTAACTGTCAACATTATGCTGACGATACTGTTATTTACATTAGCCACTCCCCAGCAGATATAACAACTGAAAGGAAAATTAACTCTGACCTGGACAAAATTGCCAAATGGTGCCTAGATAATAAACTTTCCCTCAATACAAAGAAAACAAAGGCCATGAACTTTTCGACCAGACCCCTTGATAATATCTGGATCAAACCTATTCTCAGAATAAACGGAGATCTAGTGGAATTTGCCCCTACATACAAATACCTTGGAATGACGCTAGATAACAAGCTTAACTACAAAAAACACATTGACATATTAGAAAAAAACCTGGATTATAAAGCGTATCTATTTAGGCATGCAAGAAGAAACATGACTGAAAAGGCAGCTGTAGATGTTCTAAAAACAATGATTCTACCTGTACCGGACTATGGGGACATCTGCTATATGGTTGCAAACAAAACTCACATATTAAAATTGCAAAATGCTATTAACAAAAGCCTAAGGACTGCTCTTTGCCATAGGGGTACAATTAACACTGAGAAGCTGTTAAAAATAGCGGACCTAAACTACATGGATGATAGGAGGGAGTATCATTTGTCACATAAAGCGTTCATACAATCTCTTAATATCACCCTGATAGATAGGAGACCTATAAGAACCAGGGCTCATGATGAAAGGTTGTTAAAGGTCATTAGGCCCTTAAACCCTATTTACAGGAAAAGCTTGGAGTACAGACTAGCTACAAGATGGAACTCTTTTGGCACTGACACAAGAACTATGGTAGAAACAAGTCAATTCAAACAATGGAATGATGGAATATACAAAGCTAAGATTGAGACCTTTCCAGATATCCCAAGGGTTGAGCGTTGAGTACCCCCCCCCCTGGTTTTTCGGTTCTGTTCCCCTCCCGCGCCCCCCCCCCCTAGCACCCCACCTAGACATATAAGAAGCATAAGTAAAAGTAAGTAAGCCCTTGCACATACGGGCCATAATGCACGGGGGTGTGTTTCTAATGAAACACACCAGCATGCATTGGCCAATTATGTATTTAGTTATATTTAACTGGATACAAAACAAGTATTGAAAAAGACCTTCGTAACTCTTTTTACTCTACCCATGGCTATTACATAGCATGGGTCTCTTCTCTTCTCTTCTCCTCTCTATCTTCAAATGAAGAAAATATTACTCGAATTGTATACTAACCTAAAAATGGCCCTCTGGCCATTAGAAATAATAAAAAATTCTAACACAAAAACTTTATAAAGTATAGGTAAGTAATACATGGTAGGAACATGCTCCATAATGAGCCTTTTCCTACTTTACCTCAGAACACAAAGGCTTAGATGCCTTTTATTACCTCCGCCCATCGGAAAATGCTGGTGTTAGTGTAACACGGTCTGCCAGACCATACTTCCTGCCAGGATAAATAAAAGAAATACAAACAAACAAACAGCTATGATAGGCATCGTTTTGACTTGAATAGAATGGTAAGATGATAGCATCTTGTTCGTGCAAAGTATACGGGTCCACATACGCCTATGGCAAGCAATATGTTCAGGCCCGATATCGGAGTTTTTAACTTTGATATCGGAGTTTTTAACTTTGATATCGGAGTTTTGAAATCTGATATCGGAATTTGTAACTCTGATATCGGAATTTGTAACTCCGATATCAGAGTTTATTTCTCCAATATCGGAGTTTGTTACTCTGATTATAAACTCCAATATCAAGGGTGAACAAATGGCTTGCCACAGCATCCTGCGTCGCCGATTCCTGCCCTGCCACTGTCCGCTCCGACTCGGCCCCTGACAGCCCCCCCCCCCACACACACACCCTCCTGGTCTCATTTGGACTGAAATAAATAAGCGCAGGCTCTTGAATAAGCGCAGGTTTTGAATGAGCGCAGGGTAAATGGTACCATCGAAATTAATAAGCGCATGGGCGCTTTTTCAAGCCACTACGGTACCCTTGGGAACAAATTGATTAATTCCTATGTTGATATAATACTGAGTATTACAATACAGGTATGTTAATATGGAGGATTATGTGAAGTACCTAGGGAAAAAATAAGATAATGTAAAGAATGCATACTTTTGACAACATTTAAAAAATAGAGCACATGTGTAGAATGAAGACACCTCTTTTTGTGTCTTTCACCAGGGCACAAGTAGGTGGATGCACCTTATGCACCTTTTATTGGTATCAGCGTAGCCTTAGCGGCGATATACGCCTGCCGGTCCCTTCGGGACCGGAGTGAAAAGTTAGAAGAAGATTATATTGGTATTATACACACACAAGCCTACAGTCCATTGCTGGAGAGTAGCCTATTCTCAGTAAAGACTTGGTGATACAGTTTGTGGACCCTTGTGAGGCCCCTATCCCTCAAAAGGCCCCTATCCCTCAAAATTGGTCCGTTTGAGGGATAGTGACCAGGTGAAGTCCCTATGTGCCAAACAGCCCCTATCCCTCAAAACGGTTTGAGACATAGGGCCCATGTGAAGTCCCAAAGCCACAAATATTTTTTCCATGTCCCTATCCCTCAAAATGGTCTGAAAACAATTTGAAACATAGGGCCTATGTGAAGACACACATACACATACAATCACGCATACAGACCCAGCATGAATTTTCGTAAAATCGACATGTGACCTTGGGACCCTCCCCCCATCAAGGGCCTCAGAGGTGAACATCCCAGGGGTCGGCACCTCTCCTGCCATCACAGGCCGAATGAGAGCCTTGTGGTAGAGACCCAGACCAGGTATATGCCAGAGACCTCTACTGGCTTTACACAACACTACAGGTATGAGTCAAGGTGCCTTGATGATCAGACCATACGAGTGTCAGGCCTTACCCTATACTACCAACCCCCTACCGACAATCTCTACCACAAGGCTCTCATTCGGCCTGTGCCTGCCGTGCACAGCTTGTTGATATGCACCAGATGGTCAGTCACTTGGGGTGGGGACGGAGGGTTGACATATGACCCCCAGGCCCAGAGCGGTTTGGTAAGATGACAAGGGGGGGGGGGGGGGGGTGAGTCAGTCCCATACAGGGAAGGCAAAAAGTGACTATAAACATGCGATACCCTAACTAACTACTAGTAGGCAGTAATGACATTTTATTAGAGAGAGAAACATAAAACATTATATACTGTTGCTATTATTACAAAGGTTTTTGATGGATAGGGCTTTTGATACTTAGGGATTGTTTGTAGGATAGGGGCCTGACATGTCCCTATCCCTCAAATGGCCCCTATCCTACAAATATTTGTGAGATAGGGGCTGTTTAAATGTGGTCCCTATGTCTCCAAATTTTGTGGGATAGGGATTTTTTGCTATATAGGGACCTGAGGTGGGCCCTAAGTCTCATACGGCCCCTATCTCACAAATATTTGAGGGATAGGGGCCGTTTGAGGGATAGGGGCCTCACAACCCTTGGTGGCACTAGTGTATTAAATATCACTCCTATAATTATGTGGTCATGTATTTAAACAAATCGATAAAATAATCCTGTCATCTGGAACCAGACCAAACTCACATATTTGAAACCTTAGACCTACCACCCTTATGCAATGATGAGCCCCAGCTGTGGTTAATCTAGGCCTGCATCAACTATCTTAGTTTGACGACCTTGACAAGTCTAGGGCCGTCTTGTGGGATGGTAACCTGGCAGGTTGTCAATTTGACAAGTTGAAGCTAGTTGATTCTATGCTGTTCACTTAGAAGACCCTAGGATCGCCTTGTAAGACGAACTTATGGACTCCAAAGCTCTCCAGAGTTTTCAGTGTATAGAGAGAGAGAGAGAGAGAGAGAGAGACAGACAGACAGACAGACAGAGACAGACAGACAGAGACAGAGAGACAAAGACAGAGAGACACAGAGACACAGAGAGATGTATATATATATATATATATATATGTAATCCCTACTCTGCTGTACCAGCTGGTACTACATTGGAACGTATAATTTACATGGGACAGAGTTTGAACAGAGAGTATTTTCATATCTAATTCCCCTCTGATCAGGGGCAGTCTCGGGGATTTGGAAATGTGTGTGTTTGGTTTCCTTTTCGCCCAAATTTCTACTTTAGCTGCTTTTATTTCCGATTGATACTTCTACATTGTTATGGATGGTGCCATAATCGGGCGCCCCCTCCCTCCAAGGCGGTCCAAATAGGTTGTTTGGATGGACGCAAGCTGGGCACAAGTTGGTGCCAATCTAATGAGCCCCATCATTCCTTATCCCCCCTTGTGTCCAAGATACCTGATGAGGGTCCCCTCCCCCTTTGTAACTAGGAGTCTATTTGATACAAAATCTTCCAATATATTTGTCAATATTTAAGATCACGTAATTGTATGGTACAAAGCAGGTAAGGAACCATTTTCCCTATCCAAGACGCACCCACAGGACAGGGACGGGACAGGAAGCAGGGGGTGTGGGGTGCGGATGAGAGGTGGAACATCCCTGCCAATCATACTTCCTAAGGGAGTGATCATTTATTATTAACAGGGGGGGGGGCAAACATTTTTGGACCCCTTGACCGGGGGGGGGGGGCAAAAATATTTGGACCCCTCTTGGGGGGGGGCAAAAAAAATTTAACCTGTTTTGAGCCATAAAGCCAGCGCTTTACTATGCTTCAAAGGGCCCCCGCGCGAGCCGATTTTCGACCCTAAGGGGGGGGGGTAAAAAATTTTGACCCCTTGACCGGGGGGGGGTGTAAAAAATTTCGCGCGCTCCGCGCGGAAACCCCCCCCCTGTTGTTAAAAAAAGATCACTCCCTAACTGAGTCAGGGACGGAACGTGGGAGGGGAGAGGAGAGAGTATTTTGATTCAATAATATTGGTTTTCATTTTAATGTTTACAAAATCTTTACATTACACTATGAAGTACCAAAAGGTAAAAAGTAAGGCAAAAGTTATTGGTCTATAAACCCAAATCCTGCAAATACCGGAGATGTACATATAAAGCTAAGTACTGGAAACATACGGCTAGGTTTTGGGGAATACAAGTCCAAGTCTTGGGGACACAAGGCCAAGTTTTTGTGTTTAAGGTCAATTCTTGTGAACATAAGGCCAACTTCTTGTCTGTGGAGAAAAGGCCAAGTCCTGTGGCCATGTCCGCCACCCCTCCCCCACTCACCCTGTAACATGAACTACCTCACCTAAAATTAGAAGAGAATAGAAGAACAGGAACATCCCCAAGCACTCCCCAAGCACAATTTAGTGGCGTGTTGGGGGATCCTCTGAATCACGATTGGCGAGCAAGATCGAACAATTTGTAGCACTGACCCCAGACTTAGTAATTCCTCAGTAGGGCACGCCGGGACTGTATCAAAGGTTGATTTATGTTGTTGTTATCACATTGCATAAATTTTGTGTTGTGACTCCTTAATCCAAGATGGCTGCGCCCGTTCTGACTTTTGGTAAAGTGCAAATATCATATGCCTCGTCCTGGCGGCACCACCACTTCAGCATAAGAAACTGACCGGTGCATGATGCCAACTTTTCTTTTTCAGAAAATTATAGAAAACCATGTATCAACAGCAGATCAATAATAACTACATATCTGGATTTCACTTGATCCCCCCGTCATTTTGAGATATCATATGATAAATTCCGACCATTTTTTAAAATTGCGTTGGCCTCCCTACCTTCACCCAGCTGGCAAAACATTCAGTTACACATTGAATCAACATTGAATCAACATTGAATCAATATTGAATCAACATTTACGTTGACTTGTCGATGTTGATTCAATGTTCTGTGCCCGCTGGACGGGCATTATGCCATCCTATCAGAGGGGGAGGGGAGGTCATACTTAAGCCCCCCCCCCCAAAAAAAAGCTTTTATTTTGGCCTGAAAAGTACCCAGAAATTGACCTCCAAACTTCAGCACTGACTCATCAAATGCAGCCTCGACTCACGGATTATAAAGTCGATTCTTAAAATAGCTCCAAACAGACCTAAAATTAAAAAAAAAAAAATTTGGATAAAAACTTGTAGGATCGGCCCTGTTTTGCTAGGTAGGGTCGGGTGACCTGAAACACACCTTTTTAAAATTTGGAATCTGTCAGTTGTCTCTGAAATATGAGGATGCCTTCACAATAGTTTTGTTTTCCTCCAGAAAATGGCCATTGTGATGGGCAATGTCAGGAAACAAGGCTGCAATGTAGAAGATAAGTACAATGCCTAATCATTTATACATGCATATTGAATTAATGCATTTATAATTCCCTTTATCGCCATGATGCATGCATGCAGCCTTGGTGAGTGTAACTCGCCAGGGCTGTATTCAACTAGTATGTAGACCCCACTGAGTTAATGCACTCCCGGAGGGTCGGCATGGTGCGTAAATGCAAACCTAGTGAGTAGACTCACCACCGTTCCATTAATTTATACATCTTGATGACCGGCCTCTTATCACAAAAATGCACATAATTACTATTAATTTGTGCTTTGTATTCTATAAAGTTATCTCTTTCAGCGAAATCATTGAATATCATAATAGCACTATAGCACTGTCTAGGCCCACAACGTTGACAGCGCTCACTCGGTCGAATGGAATATCCATATTGTACCTACTCAAAACTTGTAAATTTTAACTGAATAAAATAGGATATGTCAAAGCTGTGTTGACTTTTATTTACCCAATAAAACCCCCCTTCCTTTCCCATAATGGGATGGCAGACTGGCGTTTTATATGATATTCCAAAGTCCTTGTTATTTTTATGATCAAACAACATTAGATCAATTCGAGCATGAATCCAAATTCCAAATTCGACGTTTTTAGTTTGAGGGATGATTTGGGGATGGGAAATACTATAAACATGCAAAATATATTTGTGTCTTGCTGATGAACAGTGTTTCCTATTTTGAACCTAATACAGATGTATCATGTTGTAGGTGTCACCTGTACCCTCTGGAATGCCGTGGCCTGGTTTGTATGTATCTTTGAGACAACTACATAGCTAAATTGCATCTTGAACTGTCATCCCGAATGAAAAGTGTCAATAATGTTATAAAATGATAGTCAATGATATAGTCTGAACATATGCGCAAGGCCGCTTCATTCACGTTTAATAGCATTCATATTACCAGTAGTCCAAAACCACACTTTTCAAAAGTGTGTGCAGACGCAAATATTTAGACCTAGCCCTCCTCATCGCACACACTTGTTCATTAAAAAATGGCCATACCATACATTGATATTATAGATTGTACTAAGGGAGTGGTCATTTTTGTACAATGGGGGGGGGGGGGGGGGGGTTGGTGGATTTCCGCGTGAGAGGGTCAAAACCTTTTTGGTCCCCCCACGAGAGGGGTCGACATATTTTGGTCCTCCCTCTGACAAGCTGAAATCGAGAGTGCGACGGACCCCTTTGAGCTATAGTAATGCGCTGGATTTTTAGCTAAAAATGGGGTGAAATATATTTGGTCCCCCCCTTAAGAGGGGTCCACATTTTTTTGGTCCCCTCCCTCAAGGGGTCCAAATCTTTTTGGTCCCCCCCAAATCCACCAATCCCCCCCTGTTTTCAAAAATGACCACTCCCAAAACAAGATTTGTAATATTTTAATGTGCCATTCTTCAGGTGGTTGGTGAAAAATCGGCAGATTATCCTGACTCTATTATGGCCCTCTGTGAGGTGGACTACGTAACACCTGTAACAGATGACATATCTTACCACACCACATGTGAGACAAATGGCCAATTCAATCCCCAAAAAAGCTGTATTGGTAAGAAACTGCATTTTTCTCCTTTATTTCTCGTCAATCTTTAGTTCCCTAGAGCTGCATATTGTGTTGCTGTGCTATGTCCTTTGTATTTAAGATGCATGAGTAAAGTCGTGGCGATTAACTCGCCAGTGCTGCATTCATGCATCATCTTGATTACCTTCTAGGCATTCTTCAAATACTTATCCACATAATCTACTTTTCTCATTGAATGTCTCGTATTCAGGCGCTATGTATGCATCTGAATCTTATATAATATTATGCAAATCAAGGTCTAGTTAGTCTTTTTTAATACCTTCTATTATACAGCTGTGATGACTTTTAACATTCCTTAAAAGACCATCGTATAGTTTATTAATGTATTGTATTTAAAACATACATAAACAGTTCCACAAAAAATTCATAAGACCATAAATGCACTTTATGGGATATAATTATTTTTAAAAATTACATAAATTCAAACCCAATAATTTTCTTACCAGCTCGGAACTACAACTCTCCATTTCAAAAGCTGCATGACAGTAGTCGGCAACCAGTAATCACGGGTACAAGCCTGGAAGACACCGCTGGTACTTGGGACTATTGTCAGGAAAAAGCCCTGCATTGGCAGGCCAATGTCTTCACCTTCCAACTAACAGAAGGTTCAGACGGTAACTGTCGCATGTACAACCTTGGCCAACCGGAGGACCTCCAACTCCGCATACAATTCGGCTCAGTTCCCTCAATGGGGTCTGTCACTGGTGCCACCTACCCTGATGTCTATGCTAGAGGTAGGGACATTCTTCACTCGTTGACGAGAATGATTCAATGTAAAACATTGTTGATCCCGAGGTACACCTCTCTTATTGCTATCACCCCGTTCTCTAATCGATTGATTTAAAAATCTACAGGCAAGTATGTTCTGATATAACAATGCGATTTCTTTCTTTCACCACCAAAAACAGAGGGATTGATTGAATATTACAGACAAGGTCAAAACATGCCAGGGTAATACAATGACATATGGGAAGATACATCATGAGTGGGTCACACAAACATCACCATATTCATCAGCAAAACTGATCATCATTAAGGTCATGATAATTATAATAAAAAACCCTTGGCGAATATTCAATATAAAGCAAATTTTGTACGATAATCTGTTTGATACAACTGCATGCACAATCTCGGGAACATTCTTTTCAGTTTGCATATAGCACACTGACCATCCTTGCTAAATACTAATCACGTAAATGTTTTTTTTTTGTTTTAAGGGGATGTCAATGTTGCTTATAGAAAGCAAGTCTTTGCCAGTATGTTTGCGGTGGATGGTGCTGTGGATCTGTCGACGATCGGATATATCGTAGATGGAAAGTACGATGATCTCAGAATGTGTCACACGGTTACTTTACCAGGTTGGATAAAAGTGGACCTGGGATACTGGTACAGAGTAACAAGAGTTCACCTGACTCTTGGCGAAATAGGTGACTATGATTCCTATACCTCCAAAATCTCTGCCATTTCATCCTTTTGCGAGCATTCCTTTCATTCCGAATTAGGTTACAAGAGTTATGTTGTAACTCCAAATCCAACTGTGTAATAGGCCACTAATTATTCAGTCTTTGTGAAAACATGCAGGACATTGGCAATGTCCTCCCAAAATGCCACTGGTCCAGCAGATTCACAGGTGTAGCAGGACCGAATGTCTAGTTGCATGTTGGGCTTTTCGGAAGTAGAAGAATTCAGTTGGCCTTCTAAACCTGAAATATGGGTGTCAATATATTGTGTAAAACTATATCTATCCTGATTTGGCCATAAATGATTACAAATAAAATGTACTCCAAAAATATAACCGGTCCTGCAACATTGAAAATTTGCAGGACCGAATGTCCAGTGTCCAGTGGGATGAAAACGTTTTCGCAAAGACCGATTATTATCACCACATGTGTCATCAAAATTGTCATTCAGCTTCTTTATTTTTACGAATTGTGGTGTAATGATAATACAAATCGACAAACATATTTGGCTCATTATAAACCTATGAATTATTCACTGTTTATATGTGAATTTATTTTGGCAAGAGCTACGTTTTCCCATCTGTTTGGTCCCCAAGTAAGAGAAAGGGAAAAAGCGCCCTCTTCACATTTTTCATGGCTCGTTTATGAGTAACAAGTTATATGTACAATATAATTAATAATAATTATTAGCGTAGGAACAGATTATTATTTTGCAATCTTACCCCCTTTGGAGTTAGCCTACACTGAAAACCCAGAGCAAGGAGCCTAGTCATTATGACGACCTAGGTAGTCATAATGAATAATGGCAGATGGAGTGGAGAATGGTGTATGAATATAGTCTCTAATTAGTTCACTTCTTAATGAGAGACATCCTTTTCACATATTTGGTGTAGTCTTGATTGAACTAAGTAGCATTACTTGTTATAAATAAGTTGCCAATGGGTGAGAATGATGGCCCCAAAGGTATAGAGACCACTCTGCTCCCTGTCACCAGTATATATCTCAAGACAGATATAGTTATGCAAAATGTTAAAACCAGGTGGCAGTAGTGTGCCATAAGTAGCAAGTGAGGAATAGAATTATGTACCATAGGGTAGTCATTGGGACAACCTAGGACTTGAGAGTTGTCACTACTGATGACTTTAGGTCTTCAAATGGACAATACCTAAATTGACAACCTTAAGGTAGTCATTCTGACTACCTAAATATTGTGACTACCTAAGGTCGTCATTATGACAACTTTGGTCTGAATGGCTCAGATGGGTAGTCACAATGACGACCTAAGGTGGTCACTTTGACTACCTAAAGTTGTCAGTTTTGGTATTGTCAAAATGACGACCCTCAGGTTTTCAGTGTACGTCTATTGCGTGCAATTGGAGGGAGGTGCCCAAATCGCAACAGATTCCAATATGGCAGAAACTTTCCAGCATAGATTGCATCATGAAATTTGAGTTTGAGCATTTCCAAATGTTTCATTAAAGAACATCTCTACACCTCTACAGCTCTACAGCAATTCTGCAGATCTCACTTCATATTATGATCAAACTACCCCTCGGGCCTAGCTAGGTATTAGGGCAATGTAAATCAGATAACACTCAACAAAGTCAGGTCTGCTTCTTCTCTCGTACCATTCCCATATTCCTTTATACCTCAGGAAATAAATAATTTAACCTAATTATGTATTTACTTTTTCTTAGTGGGTACTGCCACAGTTACTATAAAAGCCATAGGAGACCCTCGGTTTGTTGTCTCTGATGCCACTTCACATGCTGCCCACGCAAACTGTGCTACAAATGTAGCTGTCACTACGGAAACTACCAGAATCTTCACCTGTACCTCTGCTGCTGGTACCTATGTAACATCCAGAGTTATTGCTCTGTATGTCGAGACTAACCCCTCCACCGCTGTATGTGAGCTTGCAGTATACACAGAACAAGGTAGGACTATAACCATAATATTCCTATTGCTCCTAGATAAGGGTGAGATAGTCAGTATTGACTAACTGAACTAACCTTGGTGGGGCACATAGGGAACAAAAGCTTTTAAAAAAACTGCTGTCACTAGTACCTAAGTTGTGGGATCGAAAAATTATCAATGCATTGCAGAGTGCGGTCCTATCCCGATCTAGAATAGATAAGTGAACCGATCACACAATTGGTTTCTCATAATTATAGTGAATCGTATGCATGCTCAGTGGTGTATCCATGAGAACTGTGGCATTGAGGTCGGGAGCCTAAACAGTAGAGATGACTCAGTACTCTCTCGTAAGCCAACATGTCTGGCAGAGGGAAGAACAGTGACCCGCCAGCGGAGCAGAGGCAAAGAAGACATGATAAAAGAACCAGCACTTTGCTGTTTGGGTCTGTGGGCGCTTATCAAATTGGCACAGCTGTTACCATTGTCGCCTATTCAAGACAGGCTCTTATTCATGGTCCTGCCTTGAGAATATAATTAAAAACGCCTGTCCCACAGCACTTTTGCAAATTTAGCACTCCAGCAGAACCAGGCACGTTCTCTCAATGGTTTGACATATTGTGATTAGACCTGGTACCTGTCAGTGTGTTAATGCTACATGGTGTAACTCTATCGGCAACCGAGATTTCAAAGGTGTTTCAAATAATGGCAATTTATATTACAGTCAACTCCCTCTAATCCGGACACCCTTGGGACTTTCCAAAAGTGGCCGCATTAGGGGGGTGGCCGCAGTGGGGGGAGTCAAGGGTAAGGATATGTGGGCATATAATGTAAATTCTATATAGAGGTATAAAAGATGGTTTTATTGTCACAGGATAAGTAAAAAGTTGCTTGGTAGATCTTGGAGGTCCATCTAATGTGGCACTCAATAAAGAAACATATAAATTACGATGAAATATATATCTCAAAATATGTATATATATATATATATATATATATATGTCCAACCCTTAATTATGAATAACCCTCCCCCCGCCCCAACTACACACATGAGACAGAGCACTGGGTTGCATTGTCTGAGGTGCTATTGTAGCAGCAGCTCGGCCACGGCCATGGCCACCGACACTGTCCACTCACATTGGCTTTCACACGTCGGCCTATGCACCATGCCCACACAGGATGCGAGACTGGTGGCTCAAGAAGCTGTGACAATATACACGTGGGTCTGTATTGTTTTTTAACCCTTTAAGGGCCGCATAATGCATTAATGCATCATACCCATAGTCGTCATGATGAAGGCCTATAAATACAGTTGGGGTTATTCTACTTGCAAGGGCTGCATTTATGCATCATGCCGACCTTTGGGGGGGGGATGTATTAACCCAGGGTCGGCATGATTCTTGAATGCAGCCCCAGTGAGTTACTCACTAGGGCAGCATGACCACCAAAACGCATTAATGCACTATGAATATGTGGTCATTAAAGGGTTAACTTATAAGTGTCTTTGTAGCGGGAAGAGGTGATGCCCTGAAAGTGATGGCTCTTTGTGATGGCCATATACGCCTTATGTGTTGGGGCATAAAGGAGTGTGAGAGAACAGTTTGGACTTTACAAAGTGGCCGGATTAGAGGGAGAAATATGTCCTTTGGGACTGGAAATTTAGTGGCCGTAGGGCGGGGTGGCCGCATTAGAGGGGTGGCCGCATTAGAGGAAGTTTCTTATATTAAAATAAAGGGAAAATCGGTTGGTACTTTCCATTTTCCGCACTGGAGGGGTGGCCGTTAGGAGGGAGTTGACTGTATTCTGTTGTTTTAGGACCACCGACAGTGGCCTACAAGGAAGTTGATGGGGATTGTCCAGGAAATAACTTCGATGAAGAAGATCGTCCCGCTGAGGCATGTGCTCCCACTTGCACTTCTATACCCGAGTGTGTTGGATACCTTACTATCTTCGATGGTACTTCACCATGGCCACACAGTCGATGCATCCCAAAGAGTGAGATGTGTGGTTTACCAATTCAGGGGTCGACATATGACATTACCAGCTACTACAAGATCCTGGTTCCAGAAGGTAAGTGGGTTAGTCAACTATTACTTTCGTTGATGTAGTTCTGTAGTCTATTGTACTTTAAAGGGGCACCTGTGTAGTAGTACCGACAGATTTTTATCAGAGATTGAAATAACAGCTTTTCACAGCCAAATGATTATTGTACTCTGATACGTTAAACCCGTGTCAGGCTGTGCATGCACACATACTGAACCACGTTTATAAGGCTAAACTAACTCGTACATGACCTAGTACGTTATCGCTTGTGAATATTGTTTTTGCCATTTTGGACCTTCCTCCAACCATCCGACCTCAAACACTATGGAACCTATCCTTGTATCTCGTGTCTACCTGTTCATGGCGATTTACCGATTACAATATAGACATAATCTGTTAATGAAGTGTTAATATGAACTTTTCAAATATAATTGGAATAACTAAAATACATGTTCAGTTTAAAAAACGTCTTTAACATTACACTTCATTATTAAATAGCAGCTCAGGACAATAGCACTAAGATGTCCCCAACAATATATTAAACCAGTATTTCCTTCTAACAGCTGATCGCAATATAGCCCTTGGTAAAAGCTTGGTCTCTGATGATTCAAGTAGTGAATTGATCAAATTAGTCGACGGGACACGTTCCAATGTGGCTCAGTTTGCAAGGTAAATAATCATTTTGCTTAGATTTAGATTTTAGATTTTTGTTAACCTCATCTGCCTTATTTTTCTTGATATTTGTTCTCGGGTAGTCATAGCAGGGTAAACAATCCCGATAGAATACAACTAAGACTGATGATCAATTGAGATTTATTCTATTTATCCCTGTATTGTATTTCTTAATCATTATATTGTTCTATAGCATCATTTATCCTGTAATTGATATAAGAAGAGCATCAGTTAAAATGCTTTATTTCCAGTTGTGCAGCTGTAGTCTCTGCTGGTGCTACAGGAGTACCCCGTCTCGTTATTGACCTTGGCGCACCTACAAGAATATTGAAGGTTGCAATCACGAACGCAGGTAAGCACGCAACATCATTTTGTTGAGCCACACCCGATTATCAATATTTTTGATTAAGGTAATAAAATGACCAATCCCAAGAGACGCCAACTGTCTACTTTGACAAGTGATCTGTCCCTGGTTTAGGCAGCCGATGCTACATGCACAAGCTCCTCTTGTATATAGTGGTTCTTATATACATGAGGAAATGGTAAGGTCAAGTATCTAATGGTGAGACCTGGGATGGTGGACATGGGACATTGTGACATGGATCAAATGGGCAGAGATGGAATAGAAGTACACGAGACATGCAATATAAGCTACATACAGAGTCAACTCCCTGGGACTAGAACACTGGTGTGGTGTCGTATTACCTGCGCCCGGGTGGGAAACCCGGAGGGTAATCCTGCTCCCTCTGTACCATATACCAATGCAGTAGCGTGGGGCACTTGAAGGTCAATGGCCAAATCTGTGGCGTGGTGGTAGTAGCATGCTGGCAACTGGTTACAGGCACCCGGGTTCGGTTCCCAGTGAATCTAGGTTAAATACCTTTTCACCTGGATGCCACCCCCACACTGGTAGATCCACAGGTGAATTGGTAGGAATATTAGCTAGACAAAGAGAGCATTCCAACTTTCTACGGTCCAGAGTAAAACAGGGCTTTAGTGCACTAACAGGGCCTCGGGGGTGATCCTGCCCCCTCTGTGCTATACCAATCCGGTAACGTGGGACATGTGTAGGTAGACAGGCAGATCTGTGGTGTGGTGGTAGCATGCTGGCAACTGGTTACAGTGACCGGGGTTCAATTCTCAGGGGATCAAAGTGAAACCATCTATTCACCTGTACATAACCCCCACACGAGTCTTTGAAAAAATGTAAACCAGTTTCCCAATTGCAAGAAATCAGTTAGGCTATCAGTGTTTTTCAGAACTTCCACTCCTTATTCCACGGGCACCCGGAAAATCATAAGATTAAGTAGGGTTAAACCTGGTGTAGGCTGGCTTGGAAGTTGATGTTTTTTTTAATAGCGTTGGAGAGAATTTTCCTAATTATTGGACCGAGCCAAAAGCTAAAGCCTGTACGTGGAATAAAAAAATAACAAATTACTTATGGGAAGCAAACCAGCAGACTGCGGTATGGTTTTTATCAACTCCCTGGAGGATAATTGTCTGCTTACCGTACCGGCACAGTAATAGAGGGGTTCTTACCGTCCGTTTAGTTACAACACAAGCGCTTATTTAAAGTCCTGTTGTAGTGCCTAAATCCCAATACCCCGGCGCTTATGCAAAGGCCCACAGTCTATTTAAACCATGCTGAAGGAGTCATGAATGTTACAAATAATGACTATTTGTCTGATTCTGTTATTTAAGGACCATCTACAGTCGTCTACAGGGCAGTGGATGGGGACTGTGAACATTTTAACCTCGATGAAGTAAAACGTCCCGTTGAGAACTGTGCTGCTACTTGCACCTCTAAACCCGAGTGTGTTGGATACCTCACTATCTACCCAGGTACAAGACCGTGGCCACATAGTCCATGCATCCTAAAGAGTAAGATGTGTCCTTCACCAATTCATGTGGAAGGACTTCATATCACCAGCTTCTTCAAGATAAAAGTATCAGAAGGCAAGTGGGTTCGTTAACTATAAGTGTGTTCGTTAGTGCTAAACTGGTATTCTGACCTTTGGCACTACTGGCTAACATCCCAGTCACTAGCGATCAACCTAGTTTGTCATTTTCTAGGTTAGTTGATACTGTCAGGTATGTCAATGTTGCGGGGGTATGGATGTGCTGTGGATGCAAGTCAGGGTTGTGGACATATTTCAGGGTTATGGACATATTATGACAGAGTTGTTGACGTATGACAGAGTTTTGGACGTTTGACAGAGTTGTGGACCTTTCATTTCATGTTACTCAATCGTCACAGGGCCAACGTAAGTGTCAACTACCGGCAGTAATTGCTTATCCCAAGACTGATATAATGCAGTGGCTGTTTTCTAGAGAAAGACCCTTTCTTATTCATAACACAACAACGTTTCTAATAACGTCATTCTGCAATATTTCTGTATTCCAGACATTCCTAGGCAAACTGCTTTCTCTGTGTACTCCTCTGAGTTTTCCCAGCATGAATTTGAGAACGTTTGCTACGAGAACTTAGAAGTACCAGTTGGACAACGAGGATTTCAATATTGCACATGGCCTGATCTGGGGCGGTATGTTCGAATCACAGGGACCACACCTGACATTGAGATGGTTCTCTGTGAAATTGAAATATATGAATGGATTGATATCGGTAGGTATCACAGTGGTTCTGGTGTGATTCTTTCCTTGTATTCCCTCTATAGTTATTAATAAATTAATTTATAGATTTGTTACGATCTATTTGTACAACTTTGTAGTCAACTCAAAGGATCAAGTAATACTTATCGGTTTATGGATTTGGACAGCATGGACAGTATGTACAGCGCATTCCATAAACAATGGCCTGTGAAATAGTATAGTAGCAATACAAGCACAATGTTGAATCGTATATTTCATCAATAAACCTTGAATGATATACACAGAGAGAAGAAACAGCGTCAAAAGGGCGTCCAGGTTGCCTCCAGAATGACTCCCCTCTCTAGGGGAATCCAGGTCGCCTAAGGGAGCCTAGGTGACTCTCTGGCCGATCTAAGGGAGTCACCTGGGGGAGTTGTATAGCTCTCTGGGTCATATGATTCCCTCAGTAGACTCCCTTAGGTCAGCCAGAGAGTCACGGAGGCTCCGTGAGGCGACCTGGACTACCCTAGAGAGGGAGTCATTCTGGAGGAAACCTAAACCCCCTCTTGATGCTGTTTCTTCTCTCTGTGTATGCTTGCTAGCAATAGATCTACTCCTTCTGGAATTCAGACTACACAGACTCAAATTTGAATAGTCCCGTAAAAGAAACTACTATTTTAGTGAACATAATATTTAGGACAATTATTATCACCAATTATTTACTTGCCATTAATGCAGTTTCTTTGATTTCAACAGTTCATAGCGACACATATGGCTTCGAGCTGTGGCAAGCAGATTGCCCCCAAATGACTCCTAGTACCGCCGGCTTAAATGCTTCTGACCTGGAGGAGTGTGCCGACTCCTGTCATGATTCTGACTCCTGTAGAGGTATCATCTATAGAAACAACACCTGCTACCACCTCAGCCAATCTGAGACACTTTGTGACTATCAGAAACCTGATGCTTATGTCACAATAGCCTATAAGACAAGTAGGTTTTTCATTTGTCAGCTTACATGCATTGTACTGTCCTATTGGTTGGCTCTAGCTATCTTTTTAACAATTCTCATCTAATGATATCAGAATTTCCAAATGAAATCATGGCATGTAAACCTGTGTCCTTTTATCAATACGTATAACTTGTACTTAATAGCATTAATCTATATTAACGATTCTAAGCCTGTACGAGGGGTCTTTGTTATCTAGACACTGCAGACTGTAGGGATGCTGTCCAAATGACATAGTCCCCAAGTGAATAGTTTCTATCCGACTTACAGCCTGGGTTTTAATTGATTTTTAATCACACAGGGATCCGTAGGATATATATAAAAAAAGAATCCAGCCTTTCCAATGAACAGTTTAAAAAATGCCAGGTTCTAAGCAGTAATATGATTGACAGTAGGGTTTTAGAAATTGAAACATTTAGGAATAACCATGCATGTATTGACTAGCCATCTGTACCTCTTTACTCACAGAAAGATGTAAGGAAACCAGCTATCCAAACGCCCAGATCTTCCTTAAACAATATTATGGTCAACAGGGAACAGACACCTGTCTTGTTGGTTATTCTTTAGACCCGACCAATCATACCGATAACGCAGCCATTGCCCGGTGCAGCTTTGACGGGGAATCAAATACTTTTACTGATTTGAGAAATTGTGCAAGTGAGTACCAAATAAGTTGTTTCTAATGGGCTAGTAGACTCAAAGCCCGAAATCAAAACAAATTGTGATAAAAGCGCAAAATTCAGTCTAGGTGTTTCTGAGATAACAAACTTTTGATAAAGTGCCAAGCTGGGTTTTAGATTGGGTTGCAATGTTTAATCAAATGCAAAGGAAAAAGCTCGTTTGACTCTGCTGAGTAGGTTACTTCACTTGTCAACCCTTGGTCGCATTTCACTTGGATTATGGCCTCGTGAAATATGGCCCGGGATCAACATGTGAAATAACCAACTCAATAGACTCAGAACTCATGGACCTTTGTCTATTTATTTCATGCCGAATGCGACAGTTACTGTGCTGAAGTATACTGAAATTCCCTAATCCAATGCCCCCATGGAATACAGTGTTAAAGTACCTCATGGCCTGCAACATCAATGTCCTTTGTGACGTTATAATGACTTGTTTACATTTCTAGGGCCGAAATAGGCACATTTTAAGATGTTTTAACCAATAATGACATGGAATACTAACCCAAAACGACACGGCAGTTGCATACGAGTCATTTTAAGGCCACTTGTGGGCCCCACTAGACCCACAAGTTGAATAAAATTACGAGTATGCAAATGGCGTGATGTTTTGGATTTATTATACCTAGGTTTCACTTTATTTTTAATGAAACATAGGTCTTTCTCCCCGAATTCTGCTTGATAATAAGGTTTGGCTGAGACAAAATGGCAAAATACATTTTTTATTGTTCATTCTCAGGGCAACGCATCACATACTTGCTTAATGGTCTATGGTATGACAAACTACGTGTGTATACCTATCCATTAATGTTTCAATTATTCTTTAATTCAGAGAATTATTATTTCAAAATAGCTCCTGTAAATGTGTCACCAAGGGAGCTATCCCTTGTCCCAGAGCTGTCTGGATGCCACTCTCAGGGCTTGTACGCCACTCTCAGGGCCTGTACGCCACTCTCAGGGCCTGTACGCCACGCTCAGGACGTGTACGCCATGCTCACGACGTGTACGCCACGCTCACGACATGTACGCCACGCTCATGACGTGTACGCCGCTGTCACGCCACAAAACCCCTTATTATACCTTCATCAATTGTATTACGTCATATTACGTCATATTACGTCATAATTATGATTTATGATTATTAATATTCATATTTATTATTATTTGTAATACGCACAATACTTTATACATATTTTCAATCCATATGTCCATCAAAGTATACCTAGACGTCAGACATACCTGTTACTCATAAAGCCAAGCATAACTGACCCCCACACATAATTAATCCATAGATCACAAGCAGACCCTTATCCCATGGACAATAGGTAACGGTCAGCCTGCCCAGACGACAAGGCACTGACCGGTCACCTATACACAAAACAAATGAACTATATGTTGACCCCAAGGATTAACTGTCAACACATAAAACAATGCTATAAAGCTGGACACCCTTAATCAGTGTGGCACCGCCAAAGCCACTTGAGCCGGCTGGAGGCCACCTAGAGGCAGGCGACAAAGCCCCCACGTGTGCATGCTACTTATGTAATCTATTACCCATAATGCACTGGACCCAGGCTCCCCACCCACGGTCCAGCGCACACCACATGTTAAAGCCATGAATATATAATTATCCAATCAAATGTCAAATGTATATTATCCAATGAAAACCACTGTTACATCTACTTCCGGTCACATGGGCACCCCCCTCCACCTGCCGGGCACCTGTACTTATACCCCGGTCAGATGGAGGAGGAAATCACTTATCATCTTGCAACCATCAGTAACTTATATACTGAGCCCTAGTGACTGGTACTCTGATATTAATATTATTATTAATAAAAGATACCAAGTATTGAAACTGACGTCTCACCTCATCTTTACGCCCTCATTGATGTGGAAGGGTTTTCCCTAGCCACAGAGTGGTGGAGAACCCGGGCAACTTTCAGCTACCTGCGACCATGAAGAAATTTTTTAATGCAGAGACACCAGTCCCTCAGTGACCTATCATCACGGAGGCACACTAGGAGCCAGGGACCAGCACCAACATCAGGTCTACAACCCACCAGGAGGAAAGGACCAAGCAACAACAATCACATCACCAAGTCCACCTCCTGCATCTACAAGGACACAGTAAGACATTCTAAACCAACACTTATAGACACTGTACCTATTATACCTATAGACATAGCTACCCCACCCACCTCTCCCATTCGTGTTGAACCCACCGTCAACATGGCCGGAGACGATCAGGTAGAGGTACAAAGACAACGAGAACTAGACGATAGGATATCAAGAAAATTAGATGAACAATTAGCGGCCCACAAGGCAGAGTTAGAAAGACTCAAATCTGATATCGCAGAATATAGAAACAACAAGTCCATTAGCGACCTGGCTAGCGCCATATCAAAAGCCAACAAGTACACCATCCGTGAACCAATCAAATTCTCAAAGCCAGACATTAAGATGAGCACCAGAAAGTGGTTCACCGACCTAGAACGCTTTGTTAGACTCAAATACCCTCAAGAAGATCACCCCATACATGTCACTTGTGCAGTCTATCTAGCTGGACCAGCGTACGAGTGGTACAGTATGCAGCCCACTAGCATACAGGATGATTACGATCTCATAAAGAAGGGACTTATTCATCACTTCAAGGATGTCGAAAATGACATCAAGCTATTGACACTGTCCCAATTTGACCCCACCCTACACACCATGGAAGAATGGCTAAAGGACGCCAACACCCACTTCCAAAACAAGGGGGTGGACATAGAAGCTGCCATCATCCAGGTAGCCACAGTATTAAACGAGGACTACCGAGAGGCGATCAGAGCGGAAAGTCCTACTACATGGGCTTCCCTCTGTAGAGCGCTCAGGTGTGCGTACCTTTATAAGAAGACCTCCACACATAAAGTATCATCCCTATCCAACAACACCCTAGACCCAGTCATAGCTGCTCAGTTAAGGGAAAAGGACAGGGAGAATGAGAAACTGAGAGACCTTCTTCAGAAACAACAGGAAGTTATGGAGACCGAACATACAGTAGCTGCTATGGGGGGTGGTAAACCAAAACCCACCTACCACAAACAAGCAGCTGCACCTACACATCAGTCTCCACCAACTGACTTCGCGTTACCACCCAACTATAGGGGGAGGAGAGAAGACTTCGACATCAACTACGTCGACAACATCAGGAAGGCACGCTCAATGGGCCTCATCCCTCCCACCCACCGATTCAAAGGGGGACCCAAAGACATTATAACCCTTCTTCAAACGGGTTCCCTACCCCCACATCACTTCAAACTCATCCAGAATCAACAACAACAACAAAGGTGGCAGCCACAACAGCAATCATGGCAGCCACCACAACAACAACAACAATGGCCACAGCAACAACAACAACAACAATGGCCACAACAACAACAACAACTTCAACTTCAACCAACGCCACAAAACCCCACTCCACAGTACACCATGGCACAGCTCGTCAGCATGATGAACGACCTCACCAAGACGACGGGAAACTAGATTGTCATCCTATGGATAGGCCTCATCAGGATGACAAAACAGTCCCCAACACAGAAGACACAGCATCGCCCATCGACATCACGCCACATGACCCACAGACAATCCACAACGCTGCACCAGTGCGCGGGAAACCTGCCGACGTCCAAGCTACTCTGGAAGTCGTCCCCCCACCACTCCCCGACCTACACATGGAAGAAGGTGAGCAGAGTGTTTTGTTTATCAATATGGTCAATGGCAATATAGATCTACAATTCAGAGATACCAACATCCCCAGTCTAGTAGACACAGGAGCCACCGTCTCTTGCATGAGAGAGGGTCTAGCCTCCACTCTATCGAAACTAGTTCCTCATGAGTTTTCACGAATCAGGTCCAAAGTTTATCTTGCCGATGGAGCATTGTGTCACATCAAAAGAGCTATCAAAATCAAATTCAAAATTCAAGGCAAAACATTCAGTCATCAATTTGCAATTCTTCCAAATTGTTCATCACCAATCATATTGGGAACAGATTTTCTATCGAAGACTAAAAGCAAAATCAATTACTCCACTGACCCAACTCCAAAATCTCAACCAATCAGGGCAGTGAGAGCTATTTCGATACCTCCATTTTCCGAAATGGCCATAACAGGCCAAGTCACATGCTACCACTCAGTCAGTCAAATCAATGGCATAACAGACAATTTTGACAGATCAGACAAACTTCCAAATTACATTGTACAACGTTCAGTCGTGACACCTGACCAAAGAGACAGACACCCACTGATATTATTGAATATCACATCTAGAATCTGCAAAATCCAGAAGGGTGAAATTGTAGCCTTATATACAAAAACAGACATAGACAAAGAAAATCATATATTATCGACAGGCTACGATGATACACAACCCGAGGAGACAGACAGAGACATAGACATAGACATAGACAACAACTCAACTATCAGTGACAGTGCATCATCAACAGGGTCAGACAAAACATTCTATGTACCAACACCAACATACTCAGAGTATTCCGACTCTGACATGGATCAATCCATGTCAGACGACGATGATCATATAAATATGGTACAAGAGACAACAGGTCAAGACGAACAAGATATAGACAAAGACATGTACATAGGAAAGGACATAGACATAGAACCAGAAAAAGAAAAATCACACGTCTTCCAAAAACCAGACTGCCTCACAGAAGATCAATTCACAACATTTTGCCAATTAATAGAAGAATACGACGACATATTCGTGGGAAAAGATAATATGATTGGAAGAACCCATCTGTACACCCATAAAATCAACCTGATCCCAGACGCCAAACCCTTACAGTTCTACCCATTCAGAATGGCCCCGCACAAAGCTGAACGACTTGAAATTGAATGTCAGAAGCTGGTAAAGCAGGACATTCTGGAGGAAACCAAAACGGGTCCCTGGTCATCCAGAAGTTTTCTTGTAGAGAAAAAGAACGGGCAGGGTTACAGATTAGTGACAGATCTAAGATATGTGAATTCCCAATCTATCAACCAAGCTTTGACATCACCACGAGCAGACGACAGCCTAGAAATGATTGGTGAGATGCGACCTGCCGTGTTCTCTAAAATGGACGCCCAACAAGGGTACTTCCAGATACCAATTAGAGAGAACGACAGGGACATCACAGCCTTTCTCACTAGGACCAAAAAGTATAGATACAAGACCATGCCCATGGGACTCGCCAGCAGTGCTCAGGCTTTCCAAGCTGTAGTCAACTTGATCCTACAGAACCTGCAGTACAAATGTGCAATCCCATATTTAGAGGACATCTTGTGTTTATCACCTACCATAGACCAACATTTCATTGATTTAAGAAACATATTCGAAGCACTAAGAAATGGCAAACTAAAGTTGAAGAAAACCAAGTGCGAATTCTTCCTAGAGGAACTAGACTTCCTAGGAATGAAAGTCACCACTGACGGTATCAAACCATCCCCAGACAAAGTCCACAAGATCCAGACATTCCCCACACCGAAGACCACAAAAGAGGTGCGGTCATTCACTGGACTCGCCCAATTCTACAGGAAATTCATCAAAGGGTTCAGTGAAATTGGTCGACCTCTATTCAACCTACTCAAAAATGGGAACAAATTTGTTTGGACAAAAGAATGTGAGACTGCATTTCAGACCCTGAAGGACTCTATATGCAATGACGTCATCTTGCTGTACCCAGACTACAACAAACAGTTCCATCTTACAACAGATGCATCTGGTACAGCCCTGGGAGCTACTCTTTCCCAGGAAAAAGACGGCGTTCTACGACCAGTAGCCTTTACGGGCAGAGCACTCCATGACCACGAAAGGAATTATGGTGCCACCCAAAGAGAACTATTGGGAGTAGTATTTGCAATAGAGTACTTCAGACACTACCTAGAAGGAAGACCATTCGAATTATATACTGACCACCAAGCCCTCATCCACATGTTGACAAAATCAGATAACAAAAACATGTGGGCAAGGTGGGC
Source organism: Harmothoe impar (assembly GCA_947462335.1). Taxonomy (NCBI): domain Eukaryota; kingdom Metazoa; phylum Annelida; class Polychaeta; order Phyllodocida; family Polynoidae; genus Harmothoe; species Harmothoe impar. The sequence continues at coordinate 26,880,953 of OX381719.1, read as the reverse complement.
ACTCAAAATTCAACAATTTCAATTCAATATCAGACACATAAGAGGCAAATTAAACATACCATCAGACGTTATGTCAAGACGAGACTACCCACTAGACAAGACACCAATGACAGATCCTCCACCTAAACCCAAAGCCATAAGGGTGCAACATAGAATTATGTTTGAGGATGACATACACACACAGAAATTCAAAGAAGACGAACCACCATTGACTCTACCAAAACGACTACCCAAATCAATTCTGAAGAGAAACTCCACCCATCACTTCTATTGTGAATGTATGGAGGAAAACACAGAAGACATAGAAGAAGTAAAACGATTTACCCCCAACCTTAGAGCAAATCCTGACATCCCAAGTACCAAATTACATCATTTTGGGCTTCCACAAACAGAATACAAGGGACTGTTAGCAGCCATAGTGGCCTCGGTACAACAGGAAGTGGATTCAGCTGCACGACCGGTCCCAGGCCACGCCCCACAGCAGCTGACAGTACCCTCTACATCCCTAGAAGCCCTATCAATATTCATAGAATAAACCCAAACAGAACAAATAGAGCAGGTTGCGGCGACCCGACCGGTCCCAGGCCACACCCCGGCACCGCAACCTAAGAAAACCACAGATAAACCAAAACCAAAGAAGAAAAACGAGAAACCTAGAAGAGACGCCACAGACATGGCAAAACATCTGGCCAATCAGACTAATCATCTGATTGAAATGATAGAGAGCCTCTCCGACCCACAGATCTCCATACTCAACCTGAAAAGAGAACAAAGATATAATTTACACACGAAAGCTATCATCACGTATTTAGAAAACGGACAGGTACCCAACGACAAAAACAAGAAGGAGACGGAGCAATTTATCAAAATAGCTGATGACCACATCATGCTGAATGATATTTTGGTCCATATCAACACGGTACTATGGAAGAAACACAAGGAATTCTCATTCCAACCCGTCATCCCAGATGACATGAGACTTCCCATCTTGAAGCTTTTTCACGACCTACCAATGGCAGGCCACGCTGGCGCACAAAGAATGCTGTCGACCATGCTTCCCAAAGTATATTGGAAGAGCATGGCGGCCGACGTCCAGAAATTCACAGCGACCTGCCACGTCTGTTTAAAAGCCAAAAAGATGAACCTAACCAACAACCTGCCAATGACGGCCCATAGTACCCCTTCTTACCCATTCCAGTTTGTCCACATAGATGCCATAGGCCCACTACCACCAACACCAGGAAAGAATGTATACATTCAGGTAGTGGTCGACAGGTTCTCTAAATTCTGCATAGCCTACCCTACTACATCATTGGACGCGGAAACAACTACCGCAGAATTCATAGAAAAGGTTGTTCTGGCCGAGGGTATACCAACATACCTCCAGTCAGACAATGGAACGTCATATAAAAATTCAAAATTCAGAAACATGACATCTTCCCTCAACATAAAACATGTCTTCAGCTCGGCCTATAGACCAAAATCGAACGGCCAGGCTGAAAGATATGTGAAGACGCTGTCTGAAGGCATACGGGCCTACTGTGAGGAACACCAGGACACATGGGATGTATTCCTACCACACCTTGTGTTCTCCATCAACAACACAGAGTCCGCCACCACTGCCTTCACACCGTTCTTCATTATGAAGGGAAGGAACCCAAACACCATAATAGACAACAAACTCAATCAGGAAGAAGAGAAAAGTCTAAATCTCCACATCATTGACAAATTAAAGAAAATAGACTACACATACAATCAGGTCATTGAGAACATCGAAAAGAGGACAGAACAAATGAGACAACAACACGACAAAAAGGCAAAACCTACAAAAGTGCAGAAAGAATCACTAGTGTATGTCAAGGTACCCCGACTGATGGATAGAACAAAATGTTTGAAACTTCAGAAGGTGTACTCTGGTCCATACATAGTGTGCAAATTCGTCTCAAAGACATCCGTCCTCCTCAAATCCGTCATCACAATGAAAACAATGAAAAACCCAGTCCATGTAGATAGACTGAAACTAGTACGTCACGTGAGAAACAATGACTTCATACACAGACTCATTGACCCGAACGACGACCTCATAACCAAACTATGGAAGAAAGACGGAGATTCATATAAAGCGAGACCAGCGCTTCTACAAACCAAAAATATATATAAAGCAAAGCCGGCCCACTCCAAGGTCAAGAGGAGGACACCGGTAGGACTAAAACCATAATATAAACTATAGAATATATAAGAGGAAAAGAGTTATCACCTATATTACATAAACAACAAAAAGCTCACTATATCATCGCTACTATTACAAAGAGACATCAACTGTCATATATTATCAACTTTAACATCAAAAGGATCAACACTGATTACAACAACTACTATTATCACTATTACTATTATAATGATTCACAAAGAATCACGACTGACACACCGATCATCATAAAGAAATACTGAAAATACAGTATTTTATCACCATAAAGCGCACAAGCTTCATCAATTATTACTATTATTATTATTATCCATCTAGACCCATTTCACCACACAAGTAAGTGGCAGGGCGACTCCATATTATTGCTGCTCCTTTAACAAACTGACACCTCACATAGAACTATTATCCCATGTCAAAATCCGACATGAAAGGACAGTTTGCGCACTCTTATTAACCCCCCCCCCCCCATAGACCAGTGGAAAAGCCTCGTATGCGGGTGGCCACCCACATGCATTGCAGGTGTCAACAACACCAGGAGGATGACCGCAATCTGAGCCCTGGATGGCGCCACCACTGGAGCGCGCAAACAAAAGCTCCACTTATGGGAGTGTGATAACGACCAACATGGCAGGGTGACATAGCCACCACCCTGTACCCAGACCAAAGGGTATAAGTTCCCACACATCCCCCCATCTTTCCACAGTCACCCAGTGACCACACCCCTACACACATCGATTCAGTCAGGAGCAGCCCACAGCTAATTTGGTAGATCCCCGCCAGTACTGCGCACTTACACTCATCCTTCACCAACTATCGACTATCAACTATTACTACTACAAACGATCGACTACTACTATTATTACTATCAAATCCCAACAACTCGGGAATCATGAGGTATACACTCTACCTCCTACTAATCATCACACACATCATTTACACGGCAGCACAACCAATAGTGAGGCAAAATATCGGCCTCATCTATGAACAGCTGCCGGGACAAATCATTACCGGTCATGACCTACACGAGGTCATACTGGCCATCCCCTACAACATCCCAATGGCTCCTCGTCCGAAGCCACTCATTTACAACACCATCAGGACTCTTCAACTGACTTCACTAGGACCCCATGACAGCCATGACGCCAAGATGTTACAACAAGCTGCTGACCTCGACCGACTACTACAAAACGTAGATATTAACATTATTAAGACTTTAAAGAACATTGCACACTTCCTCTCGGATCCTATTACTAACAGGCCAAAGAGAGCTATCCTAGGATTCTTAGGGGAGCTCTTTAAATCCATCTTCGGCCTGGCAACTACTAGAGACATGGATTCTATCATCAACGTCATACATCATCTAGATGCTAGAATTGGTACACTGGCCGACGTCAATGTTAAAACTGCACAAGGATTACATGATGTCACCCAGCAACACCAGCAGTTTCTAGACACTTATATAAAACAACAGGACGTTGTACAGGAATCTCTTCTCAATATTACCGAATCCATAGACTCATGGTCTGATGATTTCTCCACAACCCTAACCTCCATCCAAGCCGACCAGGATCGTAGGATTACCCAGTCAGCCATCATATCGGCTCAGGTAATTGTCCTAATGACCAGGATCGCCTACCAACAAGGGTTATACAAGGTGGAAAATTCTCTCAGATTATTGTCCACTGGAATATTAGCACCGGATATGATCCAACCCACAGAACTAGCCCTCAAGCTAGCCACCTTAGACACACAACTCAAAATTAGGAACCCAGGATCCGAGGTAACCATTATTGACACCGCATATTACTACTCACAACCAGTTGCACTATACACCTATTCCAAAACTCACCTATACATTCATATTAATGTTATCATTTCTGCCACAGACGCAGCATTTAACTTATATCAAGTAATTACAACTCATGTCCCCATTAACACCGAAAATACGACAAGTTCTGGATCTACCCTATTACACACTGACAAAACTTTCCTCGCTGTCAACGAGGCAGAGACATTGTACTTAGAGATGACAAACGCAGATCTGCTTACGTGCCAAGGCTCAATACTGAAAGTATGCGCTAGGACCATGCCTAGAATACGCAGTGACCAGCCAACCTGCCTCATGGCGGCCTTTAAAGGTAACCAGGCAGACATAGCCAGACTCTGCACATTTCAAGTACACCCTCTGAGACCCATACAAACCCGTGCTATAGCTATTGGTAAAGACAAATATTTAGTAACTACTAACAGGGAGTACTACCACGTCATCTGTCAGCACATGACACCAACTACTAAGAAAGCTTCGGCCTACGCAGTTATTGGTGTCCCATGTATGTGCCACTTACAGTTTGACTCATTGTACCTCCCAAACACCAAAATTCCTTGTAATGAATCTTCTTCAACACATTTTCTAATGCACGCGGCCAACACACCCATACTACTCGCACAAACAAACAATCTCAACATCACAGCATCATCACTACACCACGATCCAATACACATACCACATCTACATACACAAGCTATCATCAAATCTATGACAAACATCAGCAAGTTGTCATCAGACATTACATTGGACCTGGAACCCTTCACCAGGAATATCCTAATAGAAGCCACCAACGCAGCAGACATCTTAGACCGACCCATCCAGGACACACCCATACGGGAGAACATAGCTAGCTTCTTCGCTAGTCCTGTATGGAACTATATAGTACCAGTCACTTGCATTCTAAACGCCGTAGGATTCTTCTACCTATTATATGTATCCAAAGGAAAAGTACTGTTCGCGACCATCCCAACCGTTAGTGCTTGTCCCAACAATATTTCTTGGAAATTTATTAACCCCATCCCCCAGAGTGATACCAAAGAAAATCACACTATCAGTTTGGATCAATACGTTGATGCCCATAACATTTTTACCCTAATATTTGTAGCGTTAATCGTATACGCTGTTATCAAAACCATCTTCAAGTGTAAAAACAAGATTGCACGTCACTTTGGAATGACAAACTCTGGACATAAAACCAATCCTACTATTACGCTCAAAATTTACCAAGGACACGTCAATCACACCATCCCACTGTTATCCCTACCCTACGAACGTGACTCTATTGTTAATGAATTCATACCAACCCTGACGGCCATCTCAGCCCTGTCATGCCCATACCCACGCATAAACATGACATGGAACGGCCCCATATCATTCAACATCAACGGAAAACAGAAATCATACTATCTACCCAACCACGTCATACTACCCCTAGCGGCACGGTTTTCTATCATACCGGCCCTGAAAGACGACACTACCACCACAGGATTAACCCTTAAGACTATTGAAATGACTACATCCCTACATCCGACTGAAACCCAAGACAACATTGACATTGACCCCGACGGTGACAATACCACGTCACTTATCAAAAACCCAAAAGACATGACCACTACCGAACTTTTGACAGCCATTGTTATGAAAAAGAGTGAGACAGGAAATGAAACATAAAAATTTAGTATAGAAGGTGATAACTCAGAACGAACTTCCTCCATTGCCCCTCGACATTGAGAATGAATATCAAAGATCAAGTATTGCCAAAGATCATTGCATAAACAAAATACACTGCTCAAAACCTATTGTTATACATGTACTATCATACCATACTAAGTATTACACATGGCCTATGTAAATGCTTAGTACATCAACATCATTATTGAAATGAATTTCTTACAGCTTCCTATCGTATGAACTGATTGTATTATAAACTAGGACGGAAGCGCGACATATAGAAACAGTACGTCACATTACATTTTTCACTGTACCACGACTTGTATTATGTAAATAATTGGTAAAGGTTAAAAGCTTCCAAAAATGTATAATCATATAAATAGAACGGAAGCGAGACATATAGTACCAGTACGTTACCATTGAAATATTATTAATTTACCACTGCATAACATGTATGTACAAAACACTGTATGAACCTAGAAAATGTGATTAAGAATTGAGACATAGTCATAGCATAAGATAGATATATCAAAAAACCATAAAATACAAAAAAATGTTCATACAAAATACTTTTGAAGCGTGACATAACTCTTCCTCTACGACTTCTCGGCCTGCACGAGGGCGTGCAGGAGTTGTATTGGCGTGACAGCACCCCCCAAAACCCCTTATTATACCTTCATCAATTGTATTACGTCATATTACGTCATATTACGTCATAATTATGATTTATGATTATTAATATTCATATTTATTATTATTTGTAATACGCACAATACTTTATACATATTTTCAATCCATATGTCCATCAAAGTATACCTAGACGTCAGACATACCTGTTACTCATAAAGCCAAGCATAACTGACCCCCACACATAATTAATCCATAGATCACAAGCAGACCCTTATCCCATGGACAATAGGTAACGGTCAGCCTGCCCAGACGACAAGGCACTGACCGGTCACCTATACACAAAACAAATGAACTATATGTTGACCCCAAGGATTAACTGTCAACACATAAAACAATGCTATAAAGCTGGACACCCTTAATCAGTGTGGCACCGCCAAAGCCACTTGAGCCGGCTGGAGGCCACCTAGAGGCAGGCGACAAAGCCCCCACGTGTGCATGCTACTTATGTAATCTATTACCCATAATGCACTGGACCCAGGCTCCCCACCCGCGGTCCAGCGCACACCACATGTTAAAGCCATGAATATATAATTATCCAATCAAATGTCAAATGTATATTATCCAATGAAAACCACTGTTACATCTACTTCCGGTCACATGGGCACCCCCCTCCACCTGCCGGGCACCTGTACTTATACCCCGGTCAGATGGAGGAGGAAATCACTTATCATCTTGCAACCATCAGTAACTTATATACTGAGCCCTAGTGACTGGTACTCTGATATTAATATTATTATTAATAAAAGATACCAAGTATTGAAACTGACGTCTCACCTCATCTTTACGCCCTCATTGATGTGGAAGGGTTTTCCCTAGCCACACCACGCTCACAGCCTGAGAGTGGCGTACAACAGGTTTTATGCCATAAATACGCTGTCAGCAGTTTCTATAGTTAAGAGATAGGGATCCTGTATGCTTTGTTGTCCTAGGTAAATTAAAGGCTGATTCCCCCTCCAGGTAGTCTGTCTGCATCGTTCTACCCTCATTGGGTCTAGGACCGCATCCTAACTCGGGAGGAACAAAGCAGACAGACCCCTTGCCTTTGTAGCTTTGTCTATATCATCTACCTGAGGCCCCAAAAAAGAGGTTTGTTTCAGGTCACCAGACCAACCCTTTCAAAACAGGGCCGACCCTACCCTTTTTGGTCAATTTTTGGGTATTCAAAACAGTTGGCTAGGACATTCATGTTAAAGAAATAAAATAAAAAATAAAAAATCCGACCTACCGACCCTACATTTTTCTCCCATGTTACCTGAAACAAACCTTGGGCCTGAGACCTATTCCTTTTGTTCGACATGGGCTCACAGGTGGTCTTCCCTCACCTTGTCTGAGAGCCGCCAACACTCACATTGCAAACATTATGCATTCTATATCATAATGAACGTTTTGCAGAGGTGTATTGCAACATGTCCATACCAGAGAATACAAGTCACACTGTTGACGGGGGTACTGTTGACGGAGAATATGAAGACTCAGTGAACATAACTTGTGAAAGTGGCTATGTGGTGGTTGGATCGGCTGGTACACTGACTAACAATACTTATCTCACTACGTGTGAAGCCAATGGTACTTGGAGCAAGAATACTCCTTGCCAAAGTGAGGATACTTTACCCACATCCATATGACATATTTCTTAATAATTATTCATTTAAAACGTGAGAAGTTTCAACTGTCTAATGTAGCAGGGAGGTACACATCAGCTCTTCCATTCATAGATAATTAATCATTGTACATTTTGAATAAAATGTGTGTATGCATTCATCCATATACTAAAATATATTTCCAATGAAGCAAGAGCCAAACGTATAAGGCTGTGTCTCATGACCTTGGGCCATGATATTGTCTCTGACCGGGTGCCGTCTCTGATCGGGTGCCGTCTCTGATCGGGTGCCGTCTCTGACTGGGTGCCGTCTCTGACCGGCTTGGCCTGATAAGGTCAAAATACCAACAGCAGGGGGCTAATTGTAATCATAATTATAATTATACAACAACCGCCATAACGTTTTTACAAATCCTTATATATATGATTATAATTCTTTTTAAAACACGCTTTTCTGACACCTGGTCAGAGACGATACTTGGTCAGAAACGGCAACTGGTCAGAGACGGCACCCGGTCAGAGACAAAAACATTGGCCCAAGGTCGTGAGACACAGCCATAAACGTCCTGGGCATGCTGGTTATTACAAAGAGAAGTTTAATTTGGGACAGACTGCTAGTTCTTGCACTATATAATTGATTAAATATAGGATGTAACCCTCAATTGAATTGGAGTAAATCCCATGACCATCTGCCTTTTGCGATTGTCATGGACAAAGTACAGTGACCTCAACAGATATATTTCCCTGATAATGGCCAATTATGTACAATAATTACAAAAATGATATTGTTGAAAAAAGCTTTTTTTTAATTCCAGAAATCAGTTGTAATGTACCAACACCAGAAAACCTACAGGAGACTGATGCTAATGGGGAATACTTGGACGAGATCACTCTGCACTGCTTGACTGGGTTCAGAATTCCGACCAATAACACAGTAGAAGAATACCCAACACAGTGCACAGAGAGTGGTAACTGGAGTGTGTTAGTGGGGTGTCAAAGTAAGTTATTATTCTCCTTATTTCTTTCCTACTTGAAATGGGGATCATCATTAAACACTGTAAACCCAGCTGAGTGTGAGATGCTAAGGTTTCAACTCGCTGTTGTTCTCCTTACATTAGAATAGGTTAATCAAACTCCATACCTATGTGACATAAAACATGTTTGTTGATGAATCTCTTTTAGAATCATTACTTGTCCCAAGCTGCTCCAGATAAAGATATACATATTATTATAACATTTAAATGTTGTTATTTTGTCATGGTAACTTTCAAACATGGTCAATCCTGTTACATTATTATTTTACAAAATGTGAAGATATAACCTAACATTAAGGCATTATTATTCATGTGAGGAATGGTCCTGAGAGAGCATCAATATTTGATAATCATCAGTGACACATACTTTAAGGGTCTCACCAGTAATTTGACCGTGGGTCACTAGTGATACCTTTTTTCCTTTTTCAGTGGAGCGACATAGGTTATGTTTGTTGAAATCAAACATTGATTTTCATGCAATAAAAGCAACTCACCTGGTCTCACCTGGTCAGTCACAGAACTGCCAACACTCACATTTGACACGCACATCCCTTCCTATTATATCATTATACCGTTTTGAATACATTGCAGAAGTGCTTTGCAAAATGTCCATACCAGAGAATACAAGTCACACAGGTGAAACTATTGACGGGGAATATGAAGACTCAGTGAACATAACTTGTGAGAGTGGCTATGTGATGATTGGATCAGCTGGTGCTCCGACTGACAATACATACCTCACTACATGTGAAGCCAATGGTACTTGGAGGAAGAATACTCCCTGCCAAAGTGAGTATGTTTTACACAAATGTATTTTATTTCCATATGATAAATTTCCCAATGTATAAAGTTCATAAGTTCATAAGGTTCATATAAAGATCCTATAATCGTTTGCACAAATATGTGTAGACTATGTACATAAATTCTTAATTATAGGGAAATATATTTCCAATTAAATTAGAGCCATATATATATTATGTGGCCGGGTGAGGGAAAACATGCCTCCAGGGTGGAAATGGCTTTTCAAAGTTTGTGTCACAGGCTTTAAAATGAGATATCTTGAGCTAAAATACCCCACATAGTTTTGCTGTAACTGCTTGTCAAACCAGGGTTGGTGTGTACAACTGAAAATGGCAAATAAGCTCTAAATCCACTATATCCTATTATGAATACTAATAATGTAAATAATACAGTTTTGTTGAAAAATAACCAAAGATATCTGAAGTTTTTATCATAAAATTGGTCCTAGAGGAAATTTTTGAGGACTGTTTTCGATTCTGAGTTCCTTGTGAAATTTTCAAAAATATTTTTGGCAAAAAAATGCCATTTGGAATAAAGGAGTGTTTCCATGGCAACCAAAAATTGCCATATATGCCAATTTTCCATGTTTCCATGGCAACCAATGTTCCTTTCACATTCCAAAAATGGAACGTTTTCAGTGGAGATGGAATAATTCTAAGCAGATCACTGTTTCCCCCATGAAAAAATGATCTCAAGCATTTTTAAGTATATTTTTCAGTGTTTACCCATAATTATACTGCCCCCTGGTGGCCAAAACCAGCACTAAAAATCCCCCCTGGAGGCACGTTTTCCCTCACCTGGCCACACATATACATATGTTTCATACAAAATAAAATTTTACTGAGAAAAGTTACAGATATCAACTTAAATAGTGTTTTACTGATCTTGGTTATGACATTGGTATAGGATTACAGTGCAGCACTACCGGGAATGTCAATGGTACCAGTGATTTGAATACAACCACAAGGAATATATATTTTGAGGATATAACTTCTATGAATTGTATAAAGGGTCATGTTGTAACTGGGACATCTCGTGATAGAACCTACCCTGTTATGTGTCAAGCCGATGGTCAATTCAACGATACACGGGGCTGTGAAAGTAAGTACCTGCAACATATGTGACATGTTCTGGGAAAAGGGACCTCAATGCAGCCTGCACTAAGGGCCTTTTTGGCAGACCATGTTACATATAAACAAATAAATATTTTGCACTGTAAGATATTAAGACAAACATGCCAAACTCTATTCCTTAATAAGCTGGATTTCCAAATTGTAAAAGACCGACATCAAACAAGTGTGAGCAGACTCCTAGATTCAGCACTCCATGTACCCTTGGATTTATTGGAAAGTAAACTTCTTAAATATAAAGTTGAAATGCAGTTAATTCCACGACAATTGTGATACTTTCATGGAATTTAACAGTGCACACTGTACTTGAGCAGTGTGTTGAAGAGGTTTAATTTAAAGGTCAAGCTTCATGCAGTGTTGATAACGGTTTTGTTGAAAAGAGCACTCTCTTTTATCGTTATTCCAGAAATTTGTTGCGATATACCAACACCAGAAAACATAGAAGAGGCTGCTGCTAATGGAGAATACTTGGACGAGATCACTCTGCACTGCTTGACCGGGTTCAGGATTCCAATCAATAACTTGGTAGAGGAATACCTAACACAGTGTATGGAGAGTGGCAACTGGAGTGTTTTAATGGGGTGTCAAAGTTAGTTATTATTCTTTGTATTTCTTACCTTATTGAAATAAGGCTTATCATTAGATCGGACCACTTTGCTCATATTTGAATAAGTGCAGGGTAAACGAGGGTAATGATACCATTTCTGTATCTTGAATAAGCACAGGTCTTGTATAAGAGCATGGTGAATGGTACCATCGGAATTAATAAGCGGAGGTGCGCTTATTCAAACAACTAAGTATTTTGTATGTAGTACGTAGGACTACTTAAATTATCGGGCATGAGTTGGTCCATATTTTATGCGCTGGCTTTGTATGTTTTAATTTTATCACATTTTTTTATCTCCTTGGTACCAATATAATACATCTACAACATTCTTACAGGAGTAATTTGCCCACTGCTATTTCCCAAACATACAATGAATGGGACCAATGGCACATATGAGTATGAAGCTACCTTTGAGTGTCTGGAAGGGTATGTTCTTCTTCAATTTTGTTTCTGAGAGACAATTTGCTTGCTAATTCTGAATTTTTAATGGAAATGTAGTAATTAAGTATTTAAACCCTCACGAGCCATTATGATACTATTATATAGGGTTGAATACCTGTCCCAGAAATGGCAGAAATACAAGAAAACACCTTTTGATAGGCCCTCTTATTTGATTTTGTCACCCATACCGCTGTATTGTTAATCACACCAGGTACATAACCACCTTGGATGGGCCAAACTTCATTACTGAAGATAACTATACCAGTGATAAAGTCATCCGTAACTACACCAGCAAATGTGAACACACTGGACAATGGGACAATAATCTGACATGTCGACGTAAGATATTGTTATGTATGAGTGCATGATTGTATACATATATCATACCGTCAGATTTAGGTATATTTACCATCAGCCAATTTGGAATGCTACAGATTAATCAGACAAATACCTACCTATCGGCAGGTATACAGCCAAACCAACCAAACTACACAGAGTGTGCCACCAGTGATGTGTTGTGGCTCTTTACATGCTGCTACTTCAAAACAGCTGATGGAAAATGGCCCTGAGGGTCATCAGCCACTGGCCAATTTGGATGCATAATCGGTCAATACATACAGAACATAACATTACAAAATACCATGTCGTGTGCAGTTATCGAGGGCATATTGGCCGACGATGCACCTGAATGGGCTAATTGGTATCTAGCCTTAAGCCGTCTGGTCTCAACTGTTAACCTCTAGTCCCGTATAATTGTGTGGAGTAATTAGAGATCAAACCGTCATAATTACTTTAGCCTTCTAGTCTTTTATCAATGAATAACTATATGTAATTAAAGGTATGGCGAATACAACGTTGTAATGGAGATTAATTTTCCACCTAGCTCACCCATTGTCATTGTATAAAAATTGGATTTTAAGAGGTGTGTCTGGAGCAAACCCTCTTTATTATTGTATTTGGCTCATATGAGTAACAATTAAACATTAAATGATGAAATATTACAAGAAGTCTGAAAGATTATACTTTGACCTCATATTAAAACAGCAACATTCTGCAAGTCTCCACCTTTTGACAACACCACACAGAAGGATGTGCCTGGGACAGATTTTGTTGGTGTGTTTAGGGATACAAAACGAGTGGACTGTAACATTGGATACTGGACCACCGATGGCCATTTAAGGAACTACGATGTAGAATGTGGCCCCTGGGGTGCCTGGCTCATTAACAATTGTGTCAGTAAGTATAGGTTTCTATGCGAATAGGAACACATAATTTAAGCAGAACTGATTTATAGAATTGAGGGGGGAAAACGTCGATACTGCATAAATCTGCATTAGATCAATAATAATGAACAGCAGGAATTTCAGAAGGGGTGGACATGCCGACATACCTCTCATGTTAAGCTTGAGTTTATGTATTTTTATTTGGAGGCATCACAGTACATGGGGCGTTTTTCAATCATAGCCAAAATGTTATCAACAGTTTACCAAAGATCACAGTCACATAATTGTAAAGTGTCACAAGTGTCATGTGTGTACCCAGCCATACTAGGATGTTTGTTGATACTAATACAGGACCAAGTGTATACCAAAATACAATATGAATAGCAATCAGTAAGCAAACAGTTAACAACCTAAAATAATTCTTCTTATTTGACAAATATACAACCAGTTTAGGAAAATATTGTCGTTTATTTCATGGTGAATATGGCACTACCATTGACTTAACCAAGGAAGGCCGTATTTAACACTCCCCGTGAAATAGCCCTTGCCCGTATTAAACGGCCTGTCAAATCATCAAAATGGTTGATTTAACCACTGTAAATGAGCTTTTTCAGAGCAAATAAGTGGAATTCTGATAAATATTGTTAATAAGGACATGAAATAAACACAAAGGAGCACGAGTAGAGGTCCTCACTGAGGGTTATTTCACTCGGCTTCGCCTCGTGAAATAACCCTCAGTGAGGACCTCTACTCATGCACCTTTGTCTATTTCTCCATGACGTAAGATTATGTTATATTATTTTCTTGACATGAGAAAATTATTTTGAGCTGTGTACAAAAGGTAGTGCTGTCCACCATATTACTCATTTGTGTTTTACAACAATTTCATTCTTACAATACAATTTAAAATTACAAATTACTTTCCACCTGTTCTACAGAGGCAACAATATGTTACTTACCCTTATGCATTCATTATCATATATTGTTATAACATATTCTTTTTTCTGAACAGATGTAAAGTGTGCCGGTTTGCAAGTTGAGAATGCAGAAGTATCTCCATACAAACCCTTGGCACGGTTTGGAGAGTCTGTGCTGGTCACATGTGGAGGCAATTACGAAACTGAGGACAAGGAGCAAGACTACTATACACAATGTGCTGATTCTGGAAACTGGACCTATTCAAAGAAATGTTTCTGTAAGTATAAATCATTGGATAAGTAGCACTGTTCTTAATTCTCTGAATATGATAGTTACACTGTAGCACTCCTATGGGAAAATGTGCTCGTATATCTGTTGATGTCTCTGGCCACCTATTAGAATATCAACATTTAAAATACCTCTACCAATCACATTTAGCACATGATTATATACTATGAATGTTCAGACATAGCGAAGGTCATGGTATATAATATAGTATCATCTTATCATATAAAAGTATTAACCTGCTATACCAAGCATAGATAGAATCATGAGCTATGAGCTATATTCTAAAAGTTATAAATGTGTAGAAATTAATGACACTGCCACTCTTGTATTCCTATAGACTTAGAATGTTGCACGTAACCTTACTTTACTGTGAGCATACTATCACAATTCTTGGAATGTCAAACACTGTGGTGATTCTGTTACTTTCAGTGAGGGAGTGTGATCCCATCACTCTACCCAATACCAATGCTACCAACCACACTCAGGCAGCAGGGTCTACAGTGTTGGTGACTTGTGATGTGGGTCATGAGACAGACTATGGTGGCAGCTCCTTCAACTGTACCTGTAGCCTTAACAGACAGTGGCGAAATGTCTACAACTGCTCCAGTGAGTTTATAGGCAGTGATCAACTGCCGCGAATTTGCTGCGATTTTGCTGCGAGTGACACTCGTGCGAGTACACGTGGAGAGAACGTTCCAGCAGTGGATCACCTGCTGCAAGTCTCTGCGACAACGCTGTCACGAGGGCCCTGCTCCTGCGAGTAAATTCGCAGAAATCTAAAAGTTTTGATTTTTACGAGTGTACTCGCAGCTCGCTCTCGTACGACAACATTCACAGCAAATTCGCGGCAGTGGATCACCGCCTTATCATCGCATAATACATCAATGCACCATGCCTTTGGTCGGCATGATGCATAAAAGGCACCTCTGGCGAGTAACTCGCGTGTGCTGCATTCAAGCATTATGCCAACCATACAAGGTTGAGACACTTGTGAAGGGTTGGCAGATGCACCAATCAAGCACCAGCGAGTTACTTGCTGGGGCTGTATTGGTACATCATGACAACAAAGTAGATCTTTTGGCGACATGCTGCCCTAAAAGAGTTAACATATTTTGTTTATAATGACGTGGCTATCTCTGTTCTGAATCGAAAGAAGGCATTGTATTCAAGACTTTCACTATTCCTGATATATTTGCTTCTCAAAGGCACCTATATACAGCACACGTTGTGGTGGTGTTTCTATTCATTTCTTTGGTGTTACTTTAATCGATGATTTTAACACTGTTACTGTATCATCTCGTGTTGTCCTCTATGAATAGACTATGCTGTATGCCAAATATTCTTCGTGCCCCCTTTGATTAAACATTGATATGTATTGCTTCAAATCTTGTCACATCTTCGCAGCATACCATAAATGGGGATAAAGGCAATGAACATTTTACGTTCTTAATACATGATAATTCTTGATGTAGGAGTGTACTGCAAGAAGCTCAACGTAGCTAACTCAGACACCTGGGATGTGTACAAGCAATACGGGGACAGTGCACAAGTTGTTACTTCACCTGGCTATGAGAATCAGGATGGCACTAACACCATGACCTCTGTATGCACTGCCGATAAGGAGTGGAGACCAAAACCTACCATAACACGTAAGCTCTAAAACCCTTACTTTCCATACACGTATTTCCTGTTCTTATACATACCTTTTGCTAGGCATCATAACTGAATACAACATTTGCAGTAGTGTGCGCTTATGTTTTCCGAATTTTAAAGGTTAAAGTATACATACAGAAAATACAATGAGGACTGCTTCTGTCACTATGTTTACTTGTAAACTTTTGGATTTCTAATTCAATAAATTTTAAAAAAACATTTCGAGAAATTATTATTTCCAATTTTTGTTGTTTTACAGTTCATAGATATATTTTCCATCTGCTATAATTATCACATACTACACTTTCGAATAGCAGAAGTAAATCACAGTATCACTGATCATATGAATTACATTCCCTTTAGCTGTCCGATGTTTAGCTGATGCACCAAAGCTCACAACTACTAAGAAATTAGACTCATACTTCCCCCAGGCAATCCTCGTGCATTGTAAGCCAGGGTGCTCCCTGAGAGGATCTACGCTTACAAATTATGTTTCACAATGTAACGCTTCAGCGATGTGGTCAACATTAATCCCATGTTACCGTGAGTATCAATTCAATGGAAATGATAATACAGGGTACACTGAGGTCCCTTTTTTCTGTAAATGTCACATTTATTACCGTTTATTCTCGCGTAGAAGCCCTGGTTTGTTCACAAGTCAGATTGCCAGTGGTTTAAAGAATTGGCTCAGAGTAGGGGTGCGGCTTATACGTGAGTTGTGGCTACTATAGCACAATACTAAAGTCAGCACATCAGATCACCAGTGTGGCTTTTAGGATCGACCAAAAGTCAGTCGCCTTATACATATGTTAGGCTTATGTAAGTCCGTTATTAAGCATTTTTCTGTTTTTGATACCAGTGCTACGTACAGTGTTGTTCACCTTATTCAAAAGCAAATCTATATTCATTTAATCAAAATGTTGTGCTTATCATGGTATATGCTCCAGAGATATGGTGTCCGGAACATAGCGTTCTTGGTTGGAAACGCCGTCTACCACAAACCAAGTGGGGTAGAAATGTTAACCGTGTTTGCACTCCCGGGTTTGAAACAAGTGGAGGGAAACAAGAGGCCTCCTGTCACTGTGGTCATGGGGGCAAGTGGACTATTCAGAAATGCTATAGTAAGTATTCCTCTGTATTATTCTGCTCATGGTGTGTTTCAAAGTCACTTCTTTAAACAAATCACAGGAAAGTAATAGTTAGATTCAGTTTTCGCTGGCCTTTTCGTGTATTATATAAAGAGGACCATTTTTCAGTTTTACTATGGGCTGTGCTGACTTCAGAGACAATATTATGGTATTTTCTAGAGACCAACTGTCCTGGCTTCATGGCATATAACGTGCCACTGTTCAATACAACGGGATCATATGGACACGAGCTATACATCCAATGTCCAGAAGGGCAAGAAACAATCACAGGCCTAACTGAATACAACACAACATGTGGGGCTAACAAGGCTTGGACAAAGATGCTCAGTTGTTGGCGTGAGTAGAGTTTTTCATCTTCTTTAGATAACAACTTTTCCAAAAAAGTAAGAACACATTTCAATATAAGCAATGATTTTATCACTATCAAATTGGATTATACTCAATTTTTCAGCTGGTCAATGTAGGGATGATAGGGCAGAATCACAGCGTTGTGATTTCCTGATTGTCAGCGGAGAATACTCAAAGACCAGAAAATGCACTGACACAAAGAAAGAATAATAACAGTTATAATCATAACCAGAAAACTGAATAAGTTACTGTCTGTTTGAAATGATAAGTATAGTCTATATAATATTACATTCGTTTTTTTCCAGCAAGAAACTGTAGTGCTTACTCAGTCCCCAACACAACAGTGGAAAACATGGTTGGAATATTTGGCCAAGTCGAGACTGGATCCTGCATTGCTGGCCATGCTATTACTTCTGCCCAGTTCACCTTCGACCTCAGATGCAACTCTACCGGTCAATGGGAACACCCTGTGACCAAATGTTATCGTATGTATGCTAGGATACTACCTTCTCTTTTGGTAATTTCTAGTTGTTATCGAGGTGTTTGTGATGAATCTTGCTACGTTTTTGATATTGCGATAATAATGTTTGCAAGTATAAATTAATATTTGATTTTCTTCAGATTTAAGGATATATATGTTTGCTCATATCCAAAGCGCCTAGTTAATATTACTTAAAAAAAAGTGAGGTATTCTAAAAGATAGAGACGTATTCAACAATATACCAACAATCAAACTAACCACTTCTTCTGTTCTTTCCTCTTACTATTTTCCAGTTGTCATTTGTGACCCATTCCTAGTGCCACACTCTAGAGGGGTGAAAAGGTCACTTGTGAGTGGTAACTTTGGAGACCATGTGGTAGTGAGATGTAGACCTGGCTATTCACTAAGCAATAACATGGAGGAAGTAACAACTTACTGCAATGCCTCTGGGAACTGGCACTGGACCGGCTTCTGCAATCGTAAGTTAATCATTAATCCTCAAGTAGAAGCCATGGTTTGCATGAGAGTCAGAACCCTGGTCCCTGCATTCTCCATGGTACATATACACCACCTGCGTTCCTAAAAGCGTGGGAAAATGGTATTTTCTCACTCACTCCCACTGTCCTAGGAATTAAGGAAAGGGGTATTTTTTAAAGAAAACTCCGTGTATTTTAGAAAAAGGGGGGTAATTTTAGAGTTTTCTGAATATTCAAAGTCTATGTGTTCGGTGCTGTTTTAACTAAACAATAGAGTTTGTCCTTTCAAATAACAGAATAAGTATCCTTGCTAAAATCATGAATACACATGGAAAGGGAATGCGTTTAGAAAATGTCAGTGTTTTGTTTTAAAAAAAACAGGGTGTCTTTTTTGGCTAAAAAAGTCAGCGTTTTTCCACAAAAAGGAGTCTTTTTCTGGCTTAAAGTCAGTAGGAATGGGGTTTTTATAGAGGAGGGAACGCAGATGATGTACATGTACAATGGAGAGTGCAGGGTCTGGGGTCAGAACCCAGTGCGGCTCATATGATTTGACCAAAGTCTTAGAAGTGGCTTATACATACATTTTTCGCTAGTATACTACAGTATTAAAGCATAGTAAATTTTAGACCCTAGGTGCGGCTTATAGGATTGTCCTTAAATCCAAGTGCAGCTATTACAAAGGTTAGGCTCATATATGCAAGACTATAGTCAGAAACATTGTGTCAGAAATTTTAGTCACATGTATATACATGATCCGAAAAACTGGCCTGTACCTTTTCCCAATACACGTCATGTGTTCCTAGTATTTCTTAAACCCCTACCCTCTCTATATAAAGACCCAGCGCTGATTCCTGGTTCTTGCTTGACTCTGACAGTTATTGGACGGATAGCAAGTGATTCACCTTTAATCACACTGTATACTACTTACATTAAATATCAGTATAGTATATCAGTTATAATTCAGATCAAGAGCAAGTAAATTTTATTATCTCACACGTCATTTCCAGCTATAAACTGCCCAGAGCCAACTCACGACCACTCAGTAGAACCTATCGGAGTTGAAGCTATTGTTGGTAACGCTACCTATGGCACTGTCTATGAGTTTAGATGCGCCTCTGGGTTTTCTGACATGACTGCTTTAGGATCCAATGGTACCAAATGTCTCACCAATGGACAATGGTCACCAATACCAAGTTGTCTACGTCAGTATTTTTCATATTCCTATTATGAGATAACTGTCAATAATATAGAAGAGCTTTGCTCAAACATTAGCATGATGGTCTAGAATGACTCCTTTGGGAGATAAAGGTAAAGCACCAAGAAATGTATAGCTTTTGGTTACTAGTTGTATTTAATGATCTTTTGGAATCACACACTTTTGAGAAGTTGTTTATCTGAAATACTTTCCTTTCTACACTACACAACCCCTCTGGTCAATACATAAATTACAATGTGAGGAAGCATAATATAGCCAAAATAGCCAATGTGATGATTCAATTGTCATGTTTTTCAGCGTTATGTCCCACTTTGGATGACATTGAAAACGGCAATGTCTCGCCACTTGAGGTCAAGGTCAACACACAAGTAACATATACCTGTAAGAAGGGGTTTAGCTTAAAAGGCAATTCGACAAGGAAGTGTGTATATAAAAAGAAGCGAAATGTTAGCCGATGGACTGGACAGATCCCAGAATGTGAATGTAAGTCCATCCAGCTGGATCAGTTCACAATATTAGATATCTAAATATGATTGTCGCTAATCTGCTTGAACCAACTGTCACCGATTTTACTTATCACTTAATTATGTTTCATTAAAACATAAACCATTTATGTATTAAGGGTATTCTCTCTATATCCTTTACAAAACTAATCTGATTTTAAGAATAAGATAAGTGCATAATTATATCAAAAAGATTATGATAAAATTTGGCATAGTCAGATGTAAGATTAACAACATAGGTTATACTACAGATGGCTAAGGAGAGATAGACCCATGTTACCGCCGGATCTTAACATTACTATTTTGATCATGAAATACCTTTTTATTTCATGCATCATAAGATATACTATCTCTTATCAACAGTAACCCCAATTGATGGCTTTTGGTATGATTGGGGACATTGGACATACTGCACAGCAACTTGTAACCACGGAACCTATGAACGTGAGAGGAGTTGTAAACCTCCTCGTCACGGGGGGAAACCATGTGAAGGTAAGTATACTTTACAGATAATTTATCATTATAGACTCGCAGATTAATTCTTAGCATGTGCCTTGGTTATGGCTGATCCGTATGTGTAATGTTATCGCGATGGTACACACACATTAAACTGCACATACTTGACAATCTAATCAGTCAAAATAATTATGAATATAGTTATTATCAGGTCTATTTCCCTTTGCACTTTATTTGAGTTGGTTAAGATATCTGTTTGGGTTCACTATAACAAACAAAACAGGATTGCCCGGGAATTGCACAATCTTGGAACTTCTACATGAGTGGGATACATGGGGACAATGTTATCACACCCCTAAGGTGTGTCAAAGCATACTCAAACCACATTAGAATATATATTTAAATTTTTCATGTCTAGCTACAATAACAATCTGAACCATTAGGCAACTATGCGATTTAATTGCGCAATTCCGGAATTGCGCAAGGGAAATTACAGAATTGTACAGGTTCAGGTTCTGTGCCTGACAAATACACTGTATTTTCTAGGTGAGCACAGACAGAAAGATGTCTGTAGTGAAGTACCCTGCCCCGTAGACAGCCGCCTAGAGGAGTGGACAGCATGGACAGAATGTGAAGTGACGTGCGGCCTCGGATTCCAGACAAGAACCCGACATTGCGTTCCTGCACTACACGGGGGCATGCCATGTGACGAACATAAAGATGAGAATGGCATCAAGATGAAGCTAGAGCAGTTTAAAAACTGTGATGTACCAGAATGCGAGCGTGAGTTTCTTTTATGATATTTTTGGTCCCTTGAAAGAGGATATCTAATTTTGTTGCAGTTAAATGTGACTGTTAAATGTTGAGATGTGCCCATACTGACACTCGTTTTCAAAATGACAATCCAATGCTGCTTTAAATGGTGCTGCATATCAGCTTTTAGGTCTGAAAATATCTCTATCAGTATCACATTAAATATGTACTAAATATTGGGGGCTGCTTTTTACATGTGCAAAGTACCATAGCGTAGGTAGTGAGTTTATATCTAAAAATAAGAAGCTATATAGACTGATATAGAAAGTGTTACAAAAGCCTTCATCCTATATTTCACTGTTCAGGAAAATAGTTTCACAGGGATTTTTCTTTTAATATCATATGTAACTGTTGTTTGACCGTTTCTTTTCCAGTGCCTAAATATGAAGCAGTCACACAAACCAAGCTGCAGGGGGAGTTTAAGGAGGCTGATGAGGATCCCATGCATCAGTATGTCTCTCTATTCATTGGAGTCCTCTTTCTTGGCCTCGTAGCCGGCTTGGCAATAAGTTTAGATCTTATGGGCTTCTTCATGAAACGCCATGACTACCTCCATAATACTGCACGTGCAAGGGCAAGAGCTCGGGTACAGCGTATACCACCATGTGAGCAATAGAGAATGAAATCTTACGGGGTGTTCTACTAAAGCCTCTGTTTTTGGATTATTTTGCTGCTTGGAAAATCATTGTATATAATAATCTGACCAGTTTTAGGCACATCCGGCAAAATAGAAAACCTTTTCTTTTTAGACAATGTGTCTGAAAAGTTGCTTGACAATGACCTAGGAAATGGCTTGCAAAGGAGTGACATTACTCCAGCCGATTTTCAGGAGATGTTTCAGGCGATAATATTTGCCAAAAAATGTATCGGATGGCAAAATTCGCCTTTTAAGGGAGCGCTGTGAGGCCCCTATCCCTCAAAAGGCCCCTATCTCTCAAATATTTGTGAGATAGGGGCCGTTTGAGATTTAGGGCCCACCTCAGGTCCCTATATAGCAAAAAGTCCCTATCCTACAAAATTTTGAGACATAGGGACCACATTTAAACAGCCCCTATCTCACAAATATTTGTAGGATAGGGGCCATTTGAGGGATAGGGACATGTCAGGCCCCTATCCTACAAACAGTCCCTAAGTATCAAAAGCCCTATCCATCAAAAACCTTTGTAATAATTTCTAGGACGATTTCTTGCTTCTGCAGCAAGGAGGTAGGCCTCACAATAAGTCATGGGGGCCTTCTGAGGTCTATATCTATAGCTTGCAGACTGATACCTGTTATCACTTTGTACACTCTGAACCATGAGGAGGTCTATTTTGCAACCTAAAACAGGTATGTGTGTCTCACAAAGTAATTTATGATTCTTTTTGAATATGAATTCATTGGCAGGATTCATAAAAACATAAAAGATGGGCGAAGAAAATGTTTCTTACTTAGAACTATTAAAGTTTTAACCCATAAAATAGGTTTTACTAGCATTAGATAAGGGTGTTATAATGCTGGAGGTTTGAGGGGTTAGAATTATATTAATTAGTCCATGTATATTATTATCCTGATCTGCTCTGGAGACATAAAAGCACATATCTAAAGAGATTTTTTTTGGGGGGGGGGCAGACCCCCCCCCCACCCACCTCTATTCCAGTCAAAATATTCCATGGCCCTCTCGTCAAAAGGTTTCACTACAATGGGCCATACCACTAATTTCTTTTCAGCTCCCCCCCCCCCCCTCTGCCTCACAGGAGTGATTATATATTTTGAGGGATAGGGACATGGAAAAAAATATTTGGGGCTTTGGGACTTCACATGGGCCCTATGTCTCAAACCGTTTTGAAGGATAGGGGCTGTTTGGCACATAGGGACTTCACCTGGTCCCTATCCCTCAAACGGACCAATTTTGAGGGATAGGGGCCTTTTGAGGGATAGGGGCCTCACAAGCACCCCTTTAGTTGATGAACCATATCAATGAAAATCTTCTAAATTACCTAAAGTTTTAAAGGATCTTTTTTAGAAGAATATACCATGGAGCTTGCAATGCAAATAGACAATAGCAGTTATTTATGCATTTAGAGTTCATTTTGTGAGGGAATGTCATATGATAATTATAAGCGTTATAGTACACTTATTTGAAGAGAAGTTAATATACAATCATGTTTATAAGAAGTACATTAGTTTAACAAATAAAAAAGAATAATTAAGTGCAAGACATAACTGATGACGTACAAGTTATAAAGGAGGTATGAAGGCATTTGAAGAAAGCATATGAAGGAAGTAATTGATCATACAGTATTCTGTACCTAATATATGTCAATGTGTGACTATAATTAGTTTAGAGAGAGACCAATATCATTGCTAAAGCTGCATGAAAATAATTGAAAGTGGTATATAACTTGTATCAATTATGATGACATGCCCATGCAAAGCCATTATAAATATTACCCTGGGCTTTTCTTGTTGAATTCCCAGAAAACCACAAACACCAGAAATGAGTCTTCTGTATTTTTATTACCTTTTGCCCTTCTCCAATGTACTATATTATTACTGTATCGATTATGAATATCAGCAGAAAATCATGAGTGTACATGGCCATTGGATTCAGCTTCAACGATACATAATGTTTGCACTTTGAGATTCATAAAGTAAATACTGGTCAGTGGTGTACTTCAATACTTGTCAACTGCAAGATTGAGTGGACACTTTGAATCACCCAAAACTGAGCATTATGTGATGTATACATATCCATTTCGTGTACATACTATTATAGCAATTTCAATATTCAACTTGATTAAATTTTGGGTCCTTTTGATTGGAGTCCATACAACGAGCATAATCCGTAGTTTGGTACATTTTTATGTTGATACAGTTTTGTAAATTCTATATGACAACTTTGAAGAATATTTTTTCTTACATTGTATTAAACAACAGTATTGAGAGTAGAAAAGGCAACTAAGGGTGGATACATTAGGTATGATTATGGCTGAATCTGCATGTATTCAAAGCCCGGGAGTAGCTACGTACAGATAAGAGTTGTCGACCTTCAAAGCTTCAATATATGATTTTTTTGGTAATACAAGATGTACTTTACATTACAGATTTAGTATATGTCACGGGCCATATCTAAAATATTTTGTTGATATCTTTCATTTACATCATAAAAAAAAAAAAAAGAGGGAAATTGACACAGAGCCCACTTCCATCTGTATACTGTCCATCGTTTTTCACTCTTAAATACGACCGAGGTCCAACTCATAAAGAGCGATGAATAGGGAACACACGGTCGTTGGCCTTTGCATATTTATTTAATTATCATAATTACTGCTTATCATTGTATTTGGTCGATTTAATAACAATGTTTTCCCTGGTATATTCAACAATATTACATCACTTAGTACTATACATTTGACATGTTAATGTAAGCATTTATTTGTACTTACAATTATCCCAAAATAATATTAAATTGTTATCCATACTAAAATGATGTGTAAGTTCAATTATATATCCCATGTGTTACATGTAATAGAATTGCCCAGCTAACCAAACTACGTTATCTTACGTCAAAATTACATTTCAATGTAAGATAACGTTTTGCCACTCTAAGGAGCCATAGTGAAGCCTTATATAACGTTGTACAACGTTTCTTTTGTTTACTGGGTGGTACTTTAGCAACTCCTTCAAATAAACTCACTTCATCTCCAACCTGATTAAATCGTTTGTGCTTTCTCCTTTCCTAATCAAATATGTCGAATTATTATTGAAACAGTCCCAAAAAAGATTTACGAAGATATCTAGTAAAAAATGGAATGAGATTTCTTTTTCTAATATATCTATAGCAATGACGGTTAGTATAACAAAGAAGCAGACCAAAATATCCACTAGGTACGAGGATGTTGCATTAACACTACTTGGGCGTCAGGAAGAACACATCAAAGACCAGCGTCTTTGATTAACCCTTTAAGCACCGCAGTGTTCATTATGTCCTCTGTTGTCATGCTCCACGATTGCAGCCCTCGAGAGTTTACTCGCTACCCAAAGGCTACATTCATGCATCATAGCGGCCCCTCATGAGTGTATCTACCACATAAGGTCGACATGATGCGTTGATGCTTTAAAGGGTTGCATTCATGTATCATGGCGACAAGGGGTATGCTGCATTAAAACTGGTTACGGCCAACTTCCAATCTGAATATAGATAGATTTATTGACCAAGATATGTATCTCTTTCTGAGATAGGGATGTAGAAATTATATGGGTCTATATTACTAACCCACACCACATGTAAAGCAACCACTGACAGAACCAAAATTTCAGCTTTCAAATCCTCCAACGTTTTAGGGTCGTGATTTTGGAAAAGCTTTTTTTCTTCCCAGATATACAAACTTGAAAAAATATATGTTAAAAATGGACAACTATTGGCATGTTTGGTGTCAAATTAAGGCTTATACTGTCGGCAATGTTATGAGCCATGTATGACTTGCATTAACACTACTTTTGCCGATCAATAAATGCTCGACTACTAAAATGGGAGATTCACTCGTGAAAAGGCTCTATTCTACTATAGGTTTTGCCCCCTCTGTAAAGAAAAGGTACTTTTGAGTAGCCAGAGTAGCTAGACCAAATAGCTGTCAATGATGACTATTTTTTTCCAAATTGGAACAGGTCGGACATTTTATTTCTGCTTATTTCTGCTGGTCTAAAGGCAGCATTCCACTGATGGAATGGGCCGTGATTCTGTCTGTGGAGCGAGATTCTCCAATAAGTTTAACATTAGACTTTTATTGGATGACGAAATTTCGGCCAACCAACGTTGGTGGAATACATGCTTTATATAGACCAATGAGAGCCCTCCAGGTTCCAAATCCATAGATAGCAGTGTAACATAGGAAGTGACGTCATGAACAATGGCGGTCCTATACCTCTGCTGAGATGCATTGGCGGCCATCTTGGCTAGGAGAGAGACCGGATGAGGATGTGCATAGTGACACCTGGTGAGTAACGCAGCTGTACTGAGACAGGGTAGTGTGTATGGTACTTAATATTAACACCAGATGTCAGCACTTCTCTTAATCCAATAGGATCGGGTTTCCTGAGACTTTATTGGTAAGCTTTATGCCTTAAAGTCAGTGATTGCCTGCGATACCTTCTGACTGCAGCGACTATAGCGATAATTCTGGTGGCTCCATGTTCGTGGCCAAGTTAGTTCTGTCCTCGGAATATCCCGCGAGATTTAGCCGGATACCAGACTCACACACACCATGATATGCCAGGAACAATCAATGTTCCGTTGACAGAACCAACGTCTCATGAGATCTGCTGGCGGCAGCCTGCACATGCTTGGTGGTCACGGGAACAAGTTCCCTCCCGTTTTATCGTTATAAATTCGGAAGATAGAGTTAAATCTCATTTTATTATATATGTTAAATATGGATGTGTTTGACCTTCAATAATTTCAGCCCCAACATCTCCTGTTCACTTCAATATCCCAACATTATGGGGATGTTTGATGCTCCCTTAGTTTAACCCTCTTAGGGCCACATCTTGCTTTAATTCACATGAGGGAGTGGTCAATTCTGTTTTTTGCAAGGGTGGGGGGCATAAAACATTTCGACCCCTCCTGACTGGGTTGGGGGTAAAAGGTTCTTACCCCCCTTGAGGAGATAAAATGTATGCCCCTTGTTCCCTCGTATATTCCCTTGTTCAGCTATAGTTTACAGAAAGAGAGCTTGGTAATGTTATCACGGAATATATATCAAACAATCTTTGTGATATACTAAATATATATATGATAAATTGAATAATGATCAATTCAATTGGCTAATCCTCGGGTTTGAAACTAATTATGTAAGGTTGGACAAAACCGAATACTGGACATTTTGACCACTGATTAATGACTGGTAGAACTATAACTTCCATGATGCTAATCCATGCAGATACATAGAGCCTTCGCAGGGGATTTGTATTCCTTCTGGATTAATGTGAATTACCTTTGTAGGTCACAGACTTGAAACTAACTGTCTGTTAAAAACGGATGGTGACCGCCTAGTAATGGTGACATTGGAATCAAAATATGGAGGCAGCATTGCTTTTCTAAAAATTCAGAGTTTATTTCACAATGTTTCTATCTATCACATATATATAAGTATACCATTCTAGTTATCAATACGCACATGAAAAATGAAATTTCATCTCATGATAAGTGCATCATAATTAACATTCAAAATCAGTCCATTTTATGCAATTTGACATATTTTCTAATACATTGTATGATAGTTGAAAGACACAGGCATTATATTACAATGTTATCTTGTTTCAAATGGACTGCCTTGGCACATTTATCATAAAGCTATGAAGCTTTATTCCGTTAGGAGCAACACAACATGACTATACATCAGCTAACATGCACATTTCTTATTGGTGGTTATACATTTGGAAACAAATTTACATAACTATGCTACATATTTTAATGTATGCTAGCATATATCTTATAAATAAATCTGCACTTTGTGTAAAAACACCCATCTCTAAGTCGATAATAATAGGCACGGTTAAAATATTAAGTGTGTATCATAGATTCACAGATTCAAACATAATTTTTGATTAATTCATTAACAATTATAGGTTTTCATTTAGTTGGATTGGACAAGAGGGAACATTTATAAGATCACATTCTTCTATAGATACAAATACAAATAAAACAATAACTGGATAAAAGAACTGTACTGATACAAGTAATATTGATGTAAAATTCAAGAATCAGTTTCATGCACAACTTTAACCTTTGCACATACAAAAATACCAGTGGACTGTTGCACAGCAGAATAATAACGATATCGTCAAAAGAAGATTACAACATTAAATATCATAATTCTATCTTTAAAAGCAATCATTATTAAAGTATACCCGAGGATTATGCTATTCAGTGAGAAATACACTTGCAATGATCATCAAAAGGAGATCGTCATCATAGCATTTCTAAAGGCTAACGTTATCGTTATTTGCAGTGCAAAACACCACAGTATGTAAACACAGTACACTCGTGTGCTTCATTGCCTGCACTCGACTGCCCTTGCATCAGTAATGTTATGGAGGTCGTCACGCACTTCCATGTATTGCTCATATGACATACGCTGTATCCGACCCCGCGCAATGGCACGTGCGGTTCTGTGAAGTTTGTCGTGGCGTTTCATAAAGAAACCCGTACAATCTAAACATATTGCCAAGCCGGCTACGAGACCAACAAAAAGAACTCCGATAGATATTGAAGCATACTTGATCATTGGTTGATTATCAGCCTCCTTAAACTGACCCTGTAGTTCGACCTGAACGGTTGCCTCGTATGTAGGTACTGTAAAATAAAAGCAAGAATCTTTCGTTAGTTGCATAATTAGGTTACAACTATTGAATAATTTCGTCAAAAGCAACGTTTCTGCCCCCGAATCGTGCATAGTCTTTGATGGTACATTTATTTGTTTCTTTGATTTTATCCTCCTGTTCTAATTCCCAAATGTGAGTTAACTACTTATCTAATTTAACTGTTAAACGTACATAGTATAAAAAGCAGTTAAAATACAACAAGGACCTAAATGCTAAAAGCAGTGACAGACAGAGCATTAAACACTATCATTGAAGCATTTTGATAAGTGATGAATATCCTCTCAAATAAATTCAAATCGAGATTCTGGATAAAACAAAACAAACTTGTCTTATCCCCTTCCCATACATCAAAGTGGACAAAACATAAAAACAACTCACTCGCACATTCCGAGACGTTACAGCCCTTTATCTCCTTGAACTTGAGTTTGATGTTGCGGTCATCCGTGAGTTCGTCACATGGTATACCCCCATGTAGTGCAGGCTTACAAACTCGAATCCTAATCTGGAATCCCAGGCCGCATGTGATTTGACACGGGGCCCAGTGTGCCCACTCTTTTACAACACTATTTACGGGGCAGGGCACCACAGTGCATAAATCAATTTGTTGAGACTGACCTGCACAATTGAATTATAACATGTTTATTGGGCATCTCACCCTCATCTGGGCGTCTTCCCATGAACATAATACATACAATACATTAATCAATATATTTACACTACGATATATAGACTGACTTTAGAATATTCAGTTAACACGGTCTACCAGGCCATACATTCCTGCCAGGATAAATAAAAGAAATTCAAATCAAATCAGTAATAATCATAGATAGTGACCATCTCACACACAATACCTCGAGTATGATCAAGTGTAAATGAATTTAGTACTCAGGGATTACTAAATTCTGTGAATAAAGTTAATTCAACGCATTTTCTTTTCCAATTTTGGTACATAAGAGCTTTAAATTGTTCTTTCAATGCTGAGATGCATTACAATACCTGATACATGTACTAAGTTAACTCTTTCGGTCTGATATCATCATTATTTTATTTTGGCACTGTTGTTAATTCAAGATCCCAATTATGACTAATATCAGATCCTTCTAGTCAATGACAGAATTCATATTTAGTAATGTCTAATAATACTATCCAAGCAATGATTTGATAACAATTTAATACCGAAGTTATTATAATCATATAAAATAAGATCACTTACCGACACAATCGGCACCACCATATCGAGGATGTTCACACCACCTTTGGCGCGCCTTGAGCATCCCTTCATCACAAGTAGCTTGGCATTGGGTCCAATCCCCCCAAGGGGACCAATAACCGTCAATGGGGGTTTCTGTGAAAAATAAAAGATGAGATCTGTTATTGAATAGCGTTACAGAAGACTTTACAGTGTTAGTTTGTCATCTTGCATGGAGTCGTGTCCATAATTTAAACTTTGGTTTAGGGAGAAACCTTTGTCTCCCGGATGTAGCATGTTAAAATTTGTCTAAGGGAGTGGTCATTTTTTAACAACAGGGCGGTTGGTGGATTTAGGGGGGGACCAAAAGAATTGCACCCCTTTTTGGGGCGCTTTACTAAAGCTCAAAGGGGTTGGTCGTGTTCAATTTCAACCTGCCTAAGGGGGGGGGACCAACATATTTTCGACCCTTACCACGGGGGGACCCAAAAAATGCCAACCCGATCACACAAAAAACCACCGCCCCCCCACCCTGTTGTTAAAAAATGACCACTCCCTAAATCATTCTTTACTGCTAGCGTTGTAGAAGTGAAACCTTGCATCATCATCAAATGGGGGATAGCCCTACCAGCAAATACGGAACTTATTACTTAAGGCCAACAATAAACTGCTCAATAGAATTTAATTCTTCCTCTTATTATGTTGATCAAATTCAAAAGAGGGGTGAAAGCAATGTAAAACAGTGGCAATCTATAGGCTATATTTTGTCCATTCAACTTAAAGTCCGCTAGTGCAGAATGTCTTTAGAATGATTGAAAATCAATGCTTGTCACAAATCCCTCGCACATCTTAACATCCACTTTAACTACATATGCTATCACACCTATTCCTAATATCATATGATTTTCACAGATTTTTTACCTTTACATTGTGGGACTGTTCCACTCCATTGACTTTCCCCTAGCCCTGGGGAATAGATGCATTTCCTTTGCAAATTTCCAATCAAGCTGAACTCATCGTTACACTTATAGGTACACGTAGTGTTGACCTTTAGCTCCTTAGGTGTGACTTTACCATTGGGAATGTCATGCAGAGGGGGACATAAGGCTGCAAAACATAAACATTAGTCTGTATGTTTATTAAATACAGTCTTTTATAACGTCTCGGAGGGTCCTGTGACCTAGATCGTATGGTCGGCGACACACAGACAGACATCCCTCCATGTGCCGTTCATCAGCCGCCCGTACACCGCACGTACGTTCATGACCCAGTGCACCTTATTTGGGCATGGGGCTGGACTATGGTCAGTCACACATGAGGGTGAGACTGAGCGGTCAGTGTAGTGTGCCTTATTTGGGCATGGGGCTGGACTATGGTCAGTCACAAATGAGGGTGAGACTGAGGAGTAGAGGAAAGGGTAGCGACGCCACTCGTCAGAGGCCGAAGGCCTCTGGTCTCCTTCTATGTCTCTGTCTCTGTCTCACTTCCTGTCTCTCTTTATCTATGTATGTGAAGTTATTTATGTGCATGTGAAGCAATGACGTATTAGTCGATTTGCCAACGGTTTATGTTTATATTCAGAGTCGGTATCTCCATTGATACCAACTTAGAATAAACATTTAAAAAATATGTGCTTGTCAAGAAGACTTGCCATATAACTAGCTAGGTTACTTTAAGGGAACATCTAGGTAATTCCAATATAATACTGACCTCTGACATATAATCTTACTATTAAGATGACATTATATATTCATAACTTACGGTGGCAATAAGGGGTTGGGGACCACTCTCCATTGGTAAGACATTTGGTACCATTAGATCCTGTTAAAGCCATGTCGGAATGCCCGGAAGCGCATTTAAACTCATAGATGGTGCCATATGTATTGTTACCAAGAGGTCTGGTAGGTTCTACTGAGTTGTCATGGGTAAGTTCTGAACATGTTACAGCTGAAAGAGATTTTTTAAAGTAAATTAGTCATGAAGCTATCAGCCGGTGTAGGGGGGGGGGATGTAGCAGGACGTCGAGAGGCTACCAGGGTATGCATCATAAGGTAGAAATAAACCGTTTCAATGGTATTAAGAATAAAAGTAATATAACCCCCCAACCCCCCAAAGAAAAGTTGTAGATAAGTAAATTGAATGAATTTGATTTCAAATAGCATATTTTCCCCGGTCAAGTGACTGTTTTCCTAGGTTACTGCTATGTCACTGCTACAGAATTCCTTCAAAGCCTCCCATAAAGCTTACATTGATGAATAACATATTAATTAGTATAAAAGATATTAATAAATAATATATCAATTAATATAAAAGATATGAATAAATAATATATTAATTAATATAAAGAATTACTTACGATTGCAGGAACCAGTCCAGTTCCAGATACCAGAAATATTGCAGAAGGTCGTTACTTGTTCCTCACTATAGCTTAATGAATAGCCAATGATACACCTTACCGTCACACTGTCTCCAAAGATACCACTCACAAGTGAGTTCTTTACTCCTTCTGAGTATTGTACAATAAATGGGTCACAACTGACAGCTGAAATGCATGCAGAGAAAAAAAGGTGTTATCATTCGTCTACTAATGGATCAAAAATACTCTTACTAATATTTAGGGGTTCACGATTCAACAATTAAATTCATCTCAGCAAGAATCATTCCATTCATACATTGAAGCATATTTTATATAGCTTAGAAAACAATCCTAGTATACATACGACTGCACACTGTTACAGGGTGCTCCCATTGACCGCTTGAGTTGCATCTGAGATCAAATGTAGTCAGAGTGGTAGTGATTATATGGCCCCCAATACAGGATCTAGTCTTGACATCGCCAAATGTTCCAACCAAGTTTATAGCTGTAGTGTTAGGGACTGTGTAGGCACTGCAGTTCCTTGCTGCAAAAACAAAACAAAAGTAACTACTGTAACCATAGATATTTCCGTGTGTATAAATTCTCACAAATTTGCTCAAAAGTACCATTTTGTGTGTATTCAAATTTGTGGATTTCGGAAATTTGGCACTTTATTTATGTTTACTGTAGTGTTATGTATAGATTAGGTAAATTAGGCAGTTTGAATAGCCTTATGCCTTGTGAATCTAATGTCTGTAAATGATTTTGAATCACTCTAAATAAAAGGAAAGTTCAGGGGCTAATTATACTCACGCCAACAGCTGTGCATTTGAGACCAAGTCTTATTAGCACGACACGTTGCATTGTACTCAGTTAATCCTGCATCAGTTTGGTGCCCCTCAGGACATTGTATGTTTAAGGTGTCACCATAGGTACCAGCCGTATTATTCTGTGCCACATTAGCTGCTATGAAGGCAGGGCACTTCACCACTAGAAAATACAGAAGAGGGTTTTGATGTGATTATAAAGGTATGAGGAAAAAACTCAAATTGGAAGATTTTTTGTATCACGTTGATTCCATTTGGTTTACAATTGAGGTAACTATTTGTGTAAAATGCTTTAATCTATAGACGAAAAGTATCAAAGCATCTTGAGAAAACTTACCAAAGCATTTCTCAATAAACCATTGACCCCCATTACCACAGTGACAGGAGGCCATTAGCCTCCCTCCACTTGCTTCATAACCAGAAGTGCACTCTATATCAATATAGGTGTCCCATACAACTCGTGGTAGACCTTGAGTCCATCCATTAGTGTAATACGCCGGACACCATATCTCTAAAACCAAAGTTCAACCAATGAGCATGAGACAAATGGTACCACTCATATCTAACATTTGAGACTTGGCTTTAACTAAGTTGATTGATTGAATTTCTTTTATTTTCACTGAAGATGTATGGGCCAAATGTGCCTGTATTTTCCCCTAATATCTGTACTTTAGCAGTTCCTTAATACATGCATAAATCATAGGAACTCTTGCATATATTTTAACTGCCATTACATTTAGTTTAGTTTATTAATGGCTTCTACCAATGGGCAAATGTCATGTGCATTGCTATGTTGGGTAGCTTAACACCAAGCAGCTCCCCAAATGTAAAGTCATAGGATTGCAGTGCCCCGGTCTGAATTATTCATAAAGACACACATAAACCTTTACTTTGCCTGTTCTCTGAAATAAACCTGTAATACATAGTTACTGACTTTGACTAAACAATGATAACATAAACCATTGTTCTCTTAAGCGAATTAGTACATTTTTTAAAAACTACATTCTAAAGTCAAACTTACGGTGACATGGAAAAAATTCTGACCACATTGCTGAAGCGTTACATCGTGATATATAGTTTGTTACAGAGGAACCGTTGAGGGAACACCCAGCTTGACATTTAACAAGTGTCGACAGAGGGAAGAATGAATTTAGTTCTTGTGTAGTCGTGAGTTGAGGTGCTTGACTCAAACACCTAACAGCTACAAAAGACAATAAGCAGTACTCAGAATTAACATTTGACTGTACTAGAATCTACTTCATTTTTGAACTCAATTCTAAATTTGAGCCTTTTGTTCAGGTTAGAATACACAAATAGCTTTGGGTTAATATAATTACGAGCCTAAACAGTGCTGTTTGAAGTTACACTAGTTTAAAAGAAGTAGGTAGATTTCTGCATCTTACGTGTTACGATAGGTTTTGGTGTCCACTCCTTATCAGCCCCACATGTACAGTTCATGGTGTTGGTCCCATATTGATTCTCATAGCCAGGCGAAGAGACAACTTCCTTTGTGTCCCCATATTGCTTATAAAGATCCCAGGTATTTGTATGGGCTACATTGAGTTTTTTGCAATATATTTCTGTTGAAATGATACAGAAGTATCTTCAGTTGAATACTACTTATTCGTTACTATAACATTGTTCTGTACAATATAAATATAGCAGAAACTGCATATAGATCTATTCAACATCACTATCAGAATAAAAATTATTCCCATCATAGCACCCTACAGTGTTTCTGTGGCAACCCTTTCTTTCAGCGCTAAACCCCATTACAGCTTCCAATGAAAGATCAACCCTACCACTTACCTGAATGCTTTATTCCTTGCACTCTTTATATTGGGCCTATCAGCTTACAACCCCAGTGACATACATGTAGCATTATTTTGCTATATGACATTGATACCTTAGATATTATAGTTAATTGTGGTGATTATAAATCACAGATCAAAAAGTAACTTACTAGAGCAGTTGTAAACATTCCTCCATTCCCTGAACATATTACAGCTAACATAGAAGGAGCTTCCACCAAACTTAGTCTCATGACCCACAGCACAAGTCACCAACACTGTAGACCCTGCTGCCTGAGTGTGGTTTGTAGCATTGGTATTGAGGAGAGTGATGGGATCACACTTCTTCACTGAAGTCACATAATGATAATATTTTTCATGTGAAATAAAATAGAAATCCAATTCATAGACTTACTGCCTTCTTAATATCAATTTCGAAATATGTAGGCGCATAAAAGCCACCTGTTTTATTATGTCTTTTTTTTAAACAAAAGTGTGTATTTTTGATAGGGTAAGCACAAGTGTAATCTACTTGAACGTATCGGCACTACCCTGGCTACCTTCACCATGGTATACAACCATATCTTCCAAAAGCACTAGAATGCAGAGCTCTGTGATAAAGCTTAGATGTAAATTTTCAGTATGAAACCTTTCAATTGCATATAATATTATATGTACTTTTGATGCTAACCATCCATATACCTATGTTAACAATTATATGAATATATCAAGTAACCAGAAATAGCATATTGTGTATATCTGTCTTGTTCAGCAATTGCAAAAATGATTCAATAGTATACCTACATAAACATTCTTTTCTATGTGTCCAGTTCCCAGAGTCAGCACATTGCGAATAATAGTCTGGTTCAGCATCTGCAGTTTCATAATTGTCTCCACATGTCACTTGCACCGATTCTTCATATAGTGCAAAAGGTTTTAACGGAGATACTTCTGCATTCTGTATTTCCAGACCAGTACACTCAACTTCTGTTATGATAAACGCAAATGTGGGAAGGTGAGGAGAAAGGGTCAACAACCGTTATGGTCACTCAAAAAGATGGGTTCTCATCACCAAGACTGAAAAATTGGACAAGCGAGGCTTTTTATTCCAATTTTCTTTTAACTCATGGGCGAACATAATATTGCGTAATATGCTTTTTGCTACCAAAATTTAGTTTAGTAGTTAGGAATTTATTGATCTCTAAAAGTAAGGAATGTAACTTGTTTTTATCCCACTGCACTAATGGCAGGATGGTCTCCAATTTGATACCAAATCATGTCATTATTCGTCCAATTTTTATCATGTTTTTCATTTAAAATTAGCAAAAAATATTTCTTCAAAACCGTATTGTAGAAAAGCAAAAGTTACAACTGTCCAAATTTCTCAAATTAATATTGCATTGGGAATCTCGTTTTAAATGTAGATCTTATTTGGGGTTTAAAAGGTTCTTGTAGATAGATCACAACCACAAGGGCAAGTGTGACTATAAACATTGGTCTGAAGTGGTTTTTTCCTTGATTACTTGTTTACGTTTCAGAATTCAGATATCGTCCAATCTAGAGAATTTTAACACAAACAACAGCTTGTACTTACTAATGCAATTGTTAGTGAGCCATATACCCCAGGGGCCACAGGTAACAGTATAGTGCCTCAAATGGCCATTGGTGGTCCAGTATCCAGTTTTACAGTTGACTGGCTTTGTTCCCTCATACACATCAACAAAAGCTGTCCCTGGATCATCCTGCTGGGTGGTGTTGTCAAATGCTGGAGCCTTGCAGAATGTCCCTGTTCCAATAAGATACATCTCTAATTACTACATTTCCTGCTGTTGCTTTAGCAAATTCTAAAACAATTATTTTTCACCAAATTAGAACAGCATGCATAGGACACTCATTGTGTTTATAGACAACAACAAATATAGCTAAACAAGAAGGTATTATTTTGTTTACCTGCTCACCACTAGGCGATAGCAGCCTTCAATGATATTGTGTGCCTATAGCCAAGCATAGTTACTTGGCAACCCAGATACATGTAATACTTTCCAATTGCTTAAAATTCACTCATACATAAATATTAAATTGAGCTATAAAAGTCATTTCCTACGTCGGCATGACACATTCCTGTCCCATTGTCCTGTCTCTTCGCATCTTACAGTGTAGTTACGTATGACGTCATCATCAAAGTAGTTATCCTCAGTTACAACACCTGGTCCATTCAAGGTGGTTAGGTGCCTGGCAAGGTTATATTATAATTGAAAAAAACAGCTTGCAGATTTGATATCACAGAAAAATCAATAACTGTTATGAGTTTAACAGTTGGTGGAAGAACGACAATGTGCCGAATCCATGCAATTACGTTATGTAATTAATAACCTAATAAAAAAATTAATTTCTTTTTAAAATGATGTATTCCGAAGTTTACATATTAAATCAAGTTGTCACCAATGCACGTGCATTATAGAATTGTAAGCCTTTAGTGGCTGGTGCTGTCTCCTGGCAGCATCTAAAATGACCTTGAAAAAACACTGCTGCTATAGGGCAACAACAGTGTTGCCCTATGGTAACGATACAACCAAATTACAGCTACCCCTATACAATTATATTTAGGGAGGGTTCATTATTTATGGCAGGGGCGGGGTGAGCGTTTGGCAAACTGAATACGTCAAAAATAATTGCCCCCCCCCCCTCAAATGCTCACCCCTCCCCGGCCATAAATAATGAACCCTCCCTTAGCAAATTTTGAAGCAATCCAAAAATATCTTTACATGAATACTACATCCCCTTGTCAGAAAAGTGCAAATTCTGTCTCAAATACAACTTGTTTGACTCCTTAGCCATTAGTCCAGGAAGGATATACTTGCAAGGTTGCATATTCTCATGACATTATATTTTTCAAGGCCAGCAGTGGATTTAAAGAAATAACGTTTTGTATACTTACCCTTCTATACACTCAACCAGTCCTTCGTCTTCATAACTACCACTGATCTCATTTTCGGTATGTTCCGGAAATAGCACAGGACATTGTACTTCTGTAGGCATAAAAATGTAAACTGACTATTATAGCTATGAACTTTGAAAGGTTCTTTTACATAATTATGATGATATTTAAGCTATATTCCCACACCTTCTGCTGTAATATGTATGATTCCCTATACATGCAAAGTATGGATATTTGATCTTTACTATTAATTCCCATTGAATAACGATGTTTTGCTATGAAATCCGCCGACCACCTCCCACTCCATGTTATCAAGTAATGGCCACTCCCTAAAGTTGGCTTTGCATTTAAATATATTTGCAATTAATTTGAACAATTGTCAGGAAAGTATTTTGAGTTTATAAATGTATTTATCGCACTAAGTGATTTTCAAATACAGTTACATTCTTCAAAATGAGATATCATATCTCGGATGAGGTAGATTCATGCATGTGGATGTACAAAATAATACTCGTTTCGGTACAGTATTGATTAGGTATAGTATAATACAATATGATATTTGTGTGTCGTCAGAGGGGACTGGCAGAAAAGGACAGGTGTGCAACCCAGAAAGCCACTCCTCTCTAAGGGAGAAGGCTTGATGCATGGCTTCCTCGGTTCTCAGTACAATGGGAGGAGGTCAGACATTAGGCTTGGGAGAGTGAGAACATTTCACAAAAAAATGGTACCTAAATGGTATCAAAATATGATATAATTCATTTCCACAAATTCGTATGGTAATCAACGGTGCGCGGTGACGTCCGCAGCAATATTTGTAACATATTTAAGTTGTGAAGGAAGAAATTGAAATTTATTGCTTACCTTGGCATGCTTCAAATGTGCTCCAGTCTCCAGACGCTGTACAGGTTGTTTGATACTCGTCAATGGTGTTATCGGAAAGTATTCTAAAGCCAATTCTGCAGTGAAGTGTGATCTCCTGTTCATATTGCCCATCAGCACTGGATTCTTCAATGTTTGCTAATGTTGCTTTATCGCAACGAATTCCTGAAACCACAGAGGTGTGTTTCCATTAGGATGGATTATCAACGACAGGAAAGTACCTTAGGGCCAACAGCAATATTCTTACTTTAAATATATTTCTTAAATACTTCTTTGAGTGAAAACCACTTTTGATATGTATACAGTTAGCCACAGAGTTTTCTAACTGGAATTCAAACAGCTTTTAGTATAAGGCTTCTACACACACTTAACCTTAACACCTGTACAGGTGTGAAGTGCTCTGTCACACACAGGTTATACACAGGTGTGAAAAACAGTAACAAAATTGGCGGACAATATTTTTTTTATTGGAAAAGGGGGGGGGGGGGCGCTTATAAGAGGGATGGCTCTTATCAAGTTGAATATGGTATTACAGATTCTTACTTTCACAGTCCGCTGTATTGTTGTATGTACCGTCATCTTGACACATAGCCTTGTAACGTCTAGCTCTAGATGTCCCCACTATGACATAGCCCGTTATACATGTTATATTAGTTGTATCTTCAAATTCGCTGGTCATCATTTCTGGTGAGGTTATGACGCTACCATTTACTCTGACATTTGCTGGGGATACATCGCTGCATGTAATTCCTATAATTACATAAGATAGAATTAGTATCGCGAACAATGACTACATTATATAAATATATATATATATATATATATATATATATATATATATATATATATATATATATATATATATATATATATATATAATCATTTACTACAGCATGAATATACATACTTTCGACACAATACAATTATGTACATTATAATGATTAAGGTGGGTCGCTACCCTTTGATTTCTATCTAAAATCTATCAGAATGGTCCAATATTGCATAGCCAGATACATATATATATTCCCTTAACTGTGTTAAAAATTTAGATTATTTCAAGCAAAATTGTGCATTTTGTAACACTTTGAATATTTGATTTAATGGTAACTGATAATATTTCTAATTTTAAAAAATGTGCTAGTAAATTGCAGATATTTACTATTTAGAACACTATAGATGCCATGATATTGCTCGAAATAACCAAGGGTATAAA
The DNA here is from genome assembly GCA_947462335.1 of Harmothoe impar. Classification (NCBI taxonomy): domain Eukaryota; kingdom Metazoa; phylum Annelida; class Polychaeta; order Phyllodocida; family Polynoidae; genus Harmothoe; species Harmothoe impar. Next base: position 26,840,867 of record OX381719.1, on the reverse strand, counting down.
TCAGGACAGTGTTAGATATAGATTTTTACCATTTTACCCATCATGCAGTGCCATATATAATTAATTTGGTCATTTTTTGGCATTATTTTTCATTTTCAAAGGTCCAAAACCCTTAAAATATGCCCGGGACCCCCTATCAAAATCACTTCTATATGTTAGCAAATGATCTGAACTATTTTCTGAGAGAGTTAAAAAAAATTCTGTTTATACTGAATACTATTTTTAGCCACTAAGGCTACAAATAATGATGATTTCTTTGTATTCTTTCCTGGAACCCCGCATTTTACCCAGAATGCCATGGCGTAAAATTGTAAAATTATTTTTCCAGTAAAGAAGAACATATAGACGTTTCACGTGTGATGTTTTACATTTCTGCGCATGATGGTTGATATTCCAAAAAATCATGGAAGTTTTCATATTTTTTCTCATTTTCAGGAAAAAATTTAAATACTTTAATTTTTCAAAATTCTATATCTAAAAAAGTAGCTCGGCACCCCCTATTTTTCTTTGCATTTTCCGATTCTATATAATTTGAACTGCCTGTAAAAGAAAAATTGCGAGATTCTGTTAATTTTCAGTGACTTTGACCCAAGGGTAGCGACCCACCTTAAGGAGTCAGCAGCACACATTTAGAAATTACTGGTCGGACAGGTCCATGACGGAGGACATTCCATCAATTGAACCAAGAATATAGACTATATGCCAATAGAGAGCATCAGTGTTCAAGGCGGGTTATATGCAAACTAAATCTCCAGTGCGGGTTATAAAAGATGTTCAAGGTCTTGCTACGGGATTCATGGGTTTTTAGAAGTATAGTACAGTACTGAAAAAGCGAATTGCAGACCCATGGTGTGGGTTATAGGATTTTCCCAATCTCGGAGTACGTGGTATATGCAAGGTGCGGGTTATACATAGCAATTTATTACATGTAGTACATGGATAAGGGGAGGCTTAACAACAGGAAGAGCTTTTGCTGTGAAAACGGAAGAGTGCTGCCAGTATCCAAAAAATAATATTGATGGAAAATGAAAGAAAAGGTCCCTGAGACCCCAGTGACAGCGCAAAGCCATGACAGAATGTCTCAATAGTACAGAGACATTTCTAGAGTTGCAAGATCAACAGGACTGGATAGTGAAAAGCTGATTTTAATGAGAGAGTTAGCTACAGATATCAAGCATTTACCATCGCAATTAAAACATTTTTTCTAAATTGCAGATTCTTACTTTCACATGCCCGTTCATTATCATAGGTCCCATCCTCTTGACAGGTAGCATTGTAAGTTGTGTCTGTATCGGTTCCAGCAATGACATAGCCATTTCTACAAGTCATTACAGTTTCATCTCCAAAATGGCTGGTGAGTGGATCTGTCTCAGAACCATTGACAAAGACGTGGTCTGGGGTTGGACTGGTGCTGCACTCGATCCCTATAATTGAAGGAGATATTCATTACAGAAACAATGCAAACCATATCAGTCTTATTGTGTATTTATATCATATATACCATAAAACCTCTCTGATAAGCCCATCTTGCTTTGGCAATTAAGTCTGATTCCACATAAAGCATTTTCTCGAAAGTTGGGGTCAGCTTAAAAGGGAGTTTTTTTAATCCAGAAATTATATTTTAAAGCTGTTTTGATAACTCAAAATTCGGCTCATAACTTTCTCTTGAACTCGGGGCTTAGCTTATAAGGGAGGTCTGCTTATAAGAGAGGTTTTACAGTATAGATATTGTACTGCAGCCTGTATTTACATACCTATCAATAGATATGTACAGTCTCAAAAGCAAGATGGTAAATCTAAATAATTGGATGGATTATTACTTAACACTAGATGTAAACCTGTCTAACAGGTAGTGACCTGATCAGCCAGTGATACTTTTTATTTGCCCTGGCTGCTATTGAGACCCACTAGGCTTTAATCAAAGCAGGTTTAAAAAGGATCTTAAAAGGGACCTTTAAAGGACCTAGACAACTATAGCCCTTTGCTATGGAAGTATGTACATCAGCGTGTAATGAGTAACACCAGGGAGAATATCGAGCAGGAAGAGAGCAAGAGCGCATTGTGCAGTAGATTTTATAGTGCAGTCAACTCCCTCTTACACACCACCCCTCTAATGCAGCCAACCAGAGCTCCATTGCAGGCACTTTTCATAGTCCCAAACATAATAAAATGTATAGAACTTGGCTACCTCTAATGCAGCCACTCTGCCAATGCGGTCATTCTTTTCATAGGCTAGGGGTGGCCACATTAGCGGGAGTTGACTGGGCGCTACCAGTCATTGTAGTGTCTCAGCGTCCCACCAGGTGGAGTAGGTGAGTTCCAGCACTCATTCCTCATTATCAGTGATCATACAATTACTCCATATGGTTGGCGCACAGGCCTATTCTCCCAGTCGCCCAAGGCTGTAGGGGGCACTATACGCAGAATCGGCGGCCATTTTGTTAGGGGACGTATAACGTTACTGTGACCAGACTTAGCATACAAATATGTTGATTCTGGTGAAACATCTGTGTAAATTTGTAAATACTTTCAGAAGAATATGTACTTATGTTGTTAGATTGGCCATTTTCAAAGCCTAACTTTGCCTTATTTTGCCACAATGGGCGATTTTTTAAAGTGAGCCTAGGCAGAGCCTAGCCTGAAGCCACGCATTGGCTTCTGGCTAGGCTCTGCCAAGCACTTTATGCAGTTGTCGGATTTCATGGGGGATTTGCAGCAATGAAATGAAAAGTTTAATCACAGATTCCCAAGAAGTTCATTAATATTACTCTTAGAAATAGTGACAGATCATCTGTGATTATGAAGATCTATCATTCACTTAAAGATTGATCGAAAAATAAATAGATCTGCTATCATCAATGACGACAGATGTCTACACAATGTAGTAAAAACTTTGAGAGGTGACAAAATGGCTGACATTGTGTATATTTTCACATACTCCGAGCACATTAAGTTAAGATGCATCAGTACATTGTCAATGTAACTCGACTGGACCTCTGCATGGAGAGTGACACACAGTGGGACGTAAAGCACTGAATTTGATAGAACAGCCCCCCTAATTAAAATTGGAAGCTTCCCTGGAAAAAAGTGAGCTTTTGATCACTGAAAACAGTATCCCATCATCACGGCAAACTGTAGTCAATGATCACGGCAAACTGTAGTCAATGATCACGGCAAACTGTAGTCAATGACCACGGCAAACTGTAGTCAATGATCACGGCAAACTGCAGTCAATGATCACGGCAAACTCTGGCTCATGATCACGGCAAACTCTGGCTCATGATCACAGCAAACTCTGGCTCATGATCACGGCAAACTCTGCCCATTGTTCACGGCAAACTCTGGTTCATGTTTCGGGGCAAACTCTGGCCATTCTTCACGGCAAACACAAAACACAAAACAATCTGCCCGTAGTTAGGTGACGTAGTAATGTTGCTAGGTAACGTAGCAACGTTGCTTGGTGACGTAGCAACAAAATGGCCAGTTGACGTCTTTGTAATGCATTTATAATATTATAGTGTTGTAGCCCCATATCCATGATTAAAAAGCTAGCTGGTCAAGGACGTCACCTGGTCAAAGACATCACCTGGTCAAAGACGTCACCTGGTCAAAAACCATTCAATTGTATCAATCTAATGAGACACAGCCACAGGCACGTCTGATGCCACACCTGACAGTCCACTTGATGGCCATCATTTGAAGCACCATGATGCTGATATATGCCGTTCACGTCTGGGAATATGGGGAAGCCAAGTGACTACTGGAGCTCTTACTGCGACAACACACAAATTGAACAGTCTTAATTCGATTTGGCACAGGTAAAATGTCAAATCAAGAAATTTGTCAGGGATATTGACGGAGAAAGGATGATTGGTACCGAATGGCCTGTTTAACCCTTTAACGGCCCCTGCTACCACTGGGCAGCATCTAAAATGCTCCAGACATGCCGTAGGCAGCGCTGTCACCGTAGTTGGTTGGCCCCTACGGTAGCGAGCATAGTTGGGAAAGTCTATTGGATTTGGTAGTACGGCTCGTACTAGTAGACATAAAATCTATTCCTGTGGGTATTTTGCTTCAAAACTTCACCCCCATAATCCTTAAACATTTTACATTGACTATATCTCCATGTCAAAAAGTAAAAATCATCCATTTCTTCATAATCATAAGTTTCTTTTAGTAAATACTGTCATGATTCAAATCCAAAATGGCGGTTATTGACAAATTTCAGAGACAGCTTCTGAAAGAAGTACTAAATACAGATAACCAAAACAACACAATTAGAATTTGAATGAATCAGGATTACAAAAAAGGTGTGCATAAAGTATGTGTAAAGTATTGAGAAGGAAAAAGGATGGCAAGTTAGTTTAAACAGGAATTGATGATTGTCTATGGCCGTAACCAGCTATGCTGTCTGTCGTAGGGGACGGAGAGAAACGGAGCACGGAGACAGAACAGGTCCGGTCTAGACATGCCGCAGCTGTCACTGGGCACCCCAAGTGCTGCCTAGGGCAGCAATACAATCAAATGACTGCTATCCCAATGAAAAAAAGTTAAATATTTTTGAAGCAATCCAACAATATTACAACTTAGATACTATGCCTCCTGGTCAGAAAATTGAAAATTACATTTGTAAGGCCACCAGCTGATGGATTAAGCGCAGAGGCCTCAAATGAGAGCATGTCTCATTAAAGCACAGGTCTAGGGGTCCCCTGCAACCTAAAATTACATCTCTCTAAAAAGAATGTAAGTGCAGGTCCCTGTATTAGTGCAGGGGATAACAGGGACTTGAAATTTATAAGTGCAGGTGAGCTTAAGCGGACCATTATATAGTACATTGACTTTCACAGTGCTCAGCTGATGATTTTCCACTGGGAGAAAACGTGTAACCCCAGACAATGCAAAGTGGGTGCAGAGTCAGAATTTCCAAAGTATTCCAAACAACTGGGGAGTCCCAATAGGATGCATATTAGCAACCAGAAGGCACAAATTTGGGAACGCAATATGTAGACACTTTAAAGGAATCTGAAGAGTAAGAAAATCCCCATCAAATAATGCCATTGACGAGTGGAATAGAATTCCAGCAAATATCAGATTATCTGGAAATAAATTGTCGTTCAAGGTGGCAATTAGGAAATTGATAAAGAAATTCTTTGATGATAAGTGGATTCATGCTCAACAGTTCACTAATGACGCTGTTGAGAATATATGTGTAATTGGATCGGGTTGTATAAGACATAATATTATCTTTGTATTACAACAGCATATATCACTTATACATTAATATTCTTCATTTAATATTCAGCTATAAACTTAAAATGTAATGTTTAATAGTGGACTCTTCTGTATAATAGATTTATATTTATTTGTGTTACCAGTATGTAGTTTCACCTGTTTGTAACTTTTCTGATATCTGAGAATATGTGTGTGTGTATAAATGCATCCAGTATGTAGTTAATGAGTTTAAAACTCACATATTGTACTCCATAAAAAAGTATGCTTAATCCTCAACATTAAAGACGCGTACATAAGTTATGGACCTAGTTATTACTTAAAGATATTGACTAGGTGATATGTACACCTGCAGAAAATTGTAATGTTATAAGTTTAAATAGACTTGTCATCATCAATCATCCTTCAGCCCCCCCCCCCAAGTAATATCGCCAAAGAATTTTTGAATTCTTTTGTATATTAAAGCTAAAAGAAGATATTTGTTAATTTTATGAATTGTGATATATCTCTAGGTCTGGTAATATCTTCTTTGTCCTCTGAGTGAACAATTGATAGCTGCATTCATTTATAGATTGTTTGTTCAGAATAATAAACCTTTTAAATTGAATTTAATTGAATGAAAGTGTAGATTCTTACTTGTACATGGCCGTTCATCATCAAAGTCCCCATTTGCTTGACACGTAGCAGGGTAAGTTGTAGCTGCAGCTGTTCCATTGATGACATAGCCGGTTTTACAAGTTATTGTAAGTACTTCCTCAAAAAGGGTCGTCATTGTGGCTACCTCAGCATTATTGACCAGGACATGTTCCGGGGATGGAATCGAACACCGGATTTCTATAATTACAAATGATATACATGAGAATCAGGAACAACATCTTATTGTGTATCATATATTATAATTCCCTGCAGCATGTATTTGAATACTGGTCAAACAATAATGCACAGTGTCAAACAAAGATTAACTGATTAACATATTGCTTTAGTTCGCAAATATCTTTACATATACACAGAAGGCAGTAGAGTGTTGGGGTTGCAAGCCCAATACTTGCTCATTTTATATATCAATAAATCTCTTAGCACTGTCTCGGGTCCTGACTGTGTGTTTACCGTTTGGAGTATTACTTAAATATAATTACCAGTACTGTAAGGGGAGGGGGCAGAAAAGTAAATATGGCAACCAACATCTTTCCAAGGCTATTCACAACCTAGGATTCAAGATTCCTTAGATGAATGATTCTAAATTCTAAGTTCTTACTTTCACATCCCCGTTCATTATCATATGTCCCATCATCTCGACATGTAGCATTGTAAGTTGTGTTTCTAGATGTGCCAGTGATGACGTAGCCCGTGATACAAGTCATTATAGTTTCATCTTCAAAATGGCTGCTCATTGGATCTGTCTGAGACCCATTAACCAGAATATGGTCTGGTGTTGGACTCTTGCTGCACTGGATTCCTATAATCAAAGGAGATGTTCATTTCTCAGAAACAATTCAAACAACATCAGGCTTATTGTGCATATATATATATATATATATATATATATATATATATTTATATATATATTTATATATATATATATATATATATATATATATATATATATATAACCTTAGCACTGCCACAACGGGCCAATGCGTATACATAGTAAAAAGGCCCCCCAAAAGCCAAGATTTTGCGTCTGCATTGGAAACAATACACCATGGCAGTGCGCCTCCAGAAAGTACCGGCAGTCCTAAGGATATGTATTCCATGAAGCAATTATATCCCTGAACTATCAGATCACTCCGGTCCAAATAATAAGGTGATCTACCTTTAACTTCTTTACAGAAACTAAAGAATACTAATGTGTCTGACTTGAGGTAAAAATAAGCCTTTAAAATAAATGCAGTATACAAGAGGTGTGAAATGCTTTGTTCTCCGTGCCGTCTTTGGTATAAGTACATTGTAATAATTAAGGAGTCAGCAGCACACATTTAGAAATTACCCGTCGGACAGTTCCATGAAGGAGGACATTCCATCAATTGAGCCAAGAATACAGACTATATGCCAATAGAGAGCATCAGTATATCAGTATATATGAAATATTTAATATGGTTTGGATACTAGCCTGCAGTATACAGGTATATTCCAGGAGGAGACCATCTAGTTCTGTTTCCTACCACTATCCGCTTGGGTGGCGCTCTCCACTCCTACCGGGAGCGCGCACTCAGCGTCCATATTGCAACAGACATTCAACAAGAACGGTCCATTTTTTCCTCCTGGAGATGTATACTTGCCCGGGATGTGGTAAAGATTTTGATGGCAGGAGGAAATCTTGTGAACATTGTGGATTAACCAACCAGCTGAGGAGGGACAGGAAACTATCATTGAGAGACGAGGTAGCTCGTGGTTTGGGACAAGTGGCCGCAGCCAGTCTACAGGAGGAAGGGCAGGCCATGGAGTCACTATCGAGGAATTTGAACTCTAGAATGGGGAATCTGGAGAGTCAACTAGACAGGCTCACAGAATCCTTCAATTCACTGGCGCTCAGATTTGCAGGGCCTTCACCAAACCCACCTCCTCCCGGACCCCCTCCTGAGCCGCCGGTCATTCCAGACGAACAAAATGGCGGTGACCCGTCACAGCAGGCGTCCGGCGGGCGACCAAGGTCACAGTTGGAACAGGAGGATGAGGACAGCTTGTTTGAGGCCTTCCTACACCGGGTGGAGAGGAAATCTAGTAAGTTCGACATTCTGAGATTCTTACCGGTTGATGAGAGGAAGAAGTCTAGGCCCATTGACAGTAATGATAAGCTGTTCTTCTTGTTGACGCAGTTACAGGATAGTATTATAGACGGGGGGGATGACTCCCGCGGCATACGGGCCCATATTAGATACCTCCAGGGCATGGCAGCTACGGGGGCATATACGACAGACGCCCTTGTGAAGTATGACAGGGACATGCGCCAAAAGGCCGTAGATTCCGGGAAGGCCTCTTCTATTACGGGGGCGGATACTCACCTCACCAACTGTCACCTGGGGGTAACAGGAACTGTGGCCTATCAAAAGTATGTGGAAGGGCCTTCCAAGTCATCATCGGGGGTGGGGATGGGTGGTGCCCGACGCCACCCCGGCCCTTACAACAAAAGCAAACCATTCACGGGCTGGCGGAAGGTTGCCGCCGAGAATGGCTTGTGCTTCAAACACCAACAGGGCCATCAGTGTGAAGGTTGCAAGTTCAAGCATGAGTGCGCCTGTGGGGGAACCAATCATGGGATGTTAGCCTGCCCGACAGCCAAGTATGACAAGTGACTGGTGAAGGCGGACAGTGACAGTGGCAGTGTTGTAGTCGGCACAGAAGTGGTCACAGCTGGAGTTAGTAATTGTAAGACTAGTGTTGTAGCCGACACGGTTCCGGTTGTTATTCACGATGTAATTACCATGATTAGTCATTGTGTCTCGAGTGTGGATGATGTAATTAGTCCGGATAAAGCTGTGGCGACGAACCATGTTAGTGTTGACTGTTTTGCCGACGAAGGTGAAGGTCGCCGGGGGAATTGGGTCAGTGACGATGTCGCAAATGTTGGCGTTGATACAAATTACGTTCTATTCGCTGAAAATGAATTTCCTGTACTGCCTGTAGACGGGCGGGGTTCAATTGATAGTTCAATTACGGATTTGGTAGACCAAAAATTCATCGAAAATAATGTACGTCATCCTGTCATTCGGGTAGTTGATATCAAAGATGGCGGTGTAGACGCCGCAATTTCTCTCGGGGACCTAAGCTTATGGGACAAATTACCGGAGTTTGTGAGAATAACGAATGAGGTTAGTACTTTAGAGTCGTGTAGTCATGCCCTCAATTGCAAACTACCTGTGTATTGTGTTGAAGTAGTTCCTGGTAACTTTTTACCTGTATTCGAGGAATGTTTATACAACAATTGTCACTGTAGTTACACCCTTGAAGGTTGCAAAAGTCAATTACTACCTTGTAGATTTGTTTCAAGATTGGTCAATTTCGACGATATTACTGATGATGATTGGTTTGTTGTAACGGGGGTGTGTCGAGGCTTTAGAATTGTAGACAAGGGGTGTGATACGTCTTACATGTGCTCTAATTACAATTCTATTATGGTCGATTTCAAAGATGAACAAACTGAGTTAGTTAAACAAGAGTTGGCAGAGGGGAAGGTCAAAGTTGTTAACACAAAACCGCGCTGTATCCATTCGCTAGGGGGCATAGAAAAATCTGACCATACTCTTCGCCCAATTACGGATTGTTCGGCCCCGGAGGTAATCAATATCAATGAGTTCATGGAGAACACTCGAGAGGTGTTTCATTATAAGGGTATTGATGATGTGGTTGCTATGTTGCAAAAAGACGATTATGGCGCTGTCTCAGATATTGCTAGTGCTTATAGGTCACTGTCAGTGACACCATCACACAGAGACTTTCAAGGTTTTGTGTGGGACTTGGGAGAGGGTGATCAATATTTTCAAGACCTTCGTATCTGCTTTGGCCTCCGCAGCGCCCCATATATATTCACAAAGGTGTCAGACTTTATAGTAAAGTGTGGTGTCAGGGGGGGCTACTCCCACTGTGTGAATTACTTAGACGATTTTATTGTACTTGAGCGTGATGAGAGCGGTTGTCAGGACGCTCAACAGTCCCTCCATGACGTCCTACATAGTCTAGGATTCAAAGTAAAGGACAAGAAGGTAAAACCTCCGGCGCAGAAGGTGGTCTACCTAGGTATTCTGATTGACAGTGTAGACCTTACATTGTCTATTGACAGCGACAAGATGATGAGAGTCATATCTGAGGTGACCTACTTCCAGGATAGATCATGGTGTAAAAGGAAGAGACTAGAGCAATGTGCCGGTCTATTAGCTCACTGTGCCACAGTCGTCAAGGGGGGGCGTACGTTCACCCGGCGGTTGTATAACACCCTCAGAGACACTGAAGGATCTACCAAGGTGTGGCTGAGTGAAACTGTGAAACTGGATTTCAAATGGTGGGCTACTTTCATCCTGTGGTTCAATGGGAAAGCCCGCATGTTGAAACAAAAGGACCCGGTGTATTATTATACAGACTCTTCAAATACCGGTTATGGGGGTCACACAGACTCCGACTACTTTTGGGGCATGTGGCAGGGGGGCTCCTTGGAGTGTAGCCATGCTGTGGAGCCACCTGTGTATGACAATCATGACTCTACGATTAATGTGACTGAAATGTGGCCGGTGGTTAGGGGGCTTCACCGCTGGTGTCATGAATGGAAAGACAGAGAGGTGTGGGTGGTCACAGATAACACCCAAGTTCAAGGTGGAGTTAACTCAGGCCGGAGTGTAAATCCCTATTCAATGTGTTGGCTGAGAGAACTATTCTGGGTAACTTCCTTTTTCAACATTCACCTCAGGGCAGTTCGTATCTCAAGTGGGGACAATTATATTGCTGACGCCTTATCTAGGCTTGTGAACCCTGACTGTGTTGCTGTATGCAAAGATGTAATCCCCGGTTTCACTGACTGCTGTTGCAGAATTGGAAGACTTACGGCGTGAGTGGGCAGCAATACGGGCCTTGTGCTGGTCGGATGCGACCATTAAAGCGAGGAAGTCTCAGTGGAAGGGGTTTGTGACATTCTGTCAGGACCATGATGTGTCACCCCTACCGGCGTCAGACGAGACTATTTGTTTATACATCACTCATCTGGCCAAGAAAGTGTGCTATGTAACTATATCAAATTATATATGTGGTGTGGGCATGATGCACAAGTACTTTGGCTACCCCCATCCTCACACCTCGGACTTCCTGATTAAGTCTACACTACTGGGAGCAAAAAGACTGCTGGGATGTGAGACGGAGCCATCCTTACCTTTGATGCCAGAGGATATTATTAAAATGAGCAATTACCTGGACTTGGCAGAATTGAAGGATTTACGATTCTGGTGTGCGCTGCTGCTATCCTTCAGATGTGTTCTACGCGTAGGGCACGTTACCTCGTCACCCCATGCCTTATTTGTCAGAGACATTGTGTGGACCTCTGCAGGCATGGACGTGTATATCAATAGTTCAAAGACAGTCCAATATAGGGAAAGGATAGATGTTGTTCCAGTGGTGGAGGCACCTACAAGCATCTTGTGCCCTGTGAGATATTTGAAGACTTATCTACGTGTTTCTGGGCGTTCACCTGGCTCTACACTCTTTGGGCTAACCTATACCAATTATTCTACCCAGCTCAAAGCTCTGTGTGACAGGATCAACCTGGTGGGTAAATACAGTACTCATTCGGTCCGACGAGGGGCCGCTACCTTCTTGGCGACCTTTCTCCCCCTTCACGACGTGAAAACTTATGGCAACTGGCGATCTTGGTCAGTCCTACTGTACTTATCAGACACCTACAAATCCCGCAAAACCAAGGATAGATTGGTGGCGGAGAAATTAGGGGGCCTTTTTTAGGCAAGTGTTGGTTGTTGGCTTTTGGCCTCCTGAGTTTGGGACAAAGGCAAGTGTATTCACTATCCGTTCTTATTTAGGGGAACACCGGGGAATATGGTTTGGATACTAGCCTGCAGTATACAGGTATATTCCAGGAGGAGACCATCTAGTTCTGTTTCCTACCACTATCCGCTTGGGTGGCGCTCTCCACTCCTACCGGGAGCGCGCACTCAGCGTCCATATTGCAACAGACATTCAACAAGAACGGTCCATTTTTTCTTTGTATCATTGTATTTGTTATGTTATGTTAATAAATATGGCCTCCTGAGTTTGGGACAAAGGCAAGTGTATTCACTATCCGTTCTTATTTAGGGGAACACCGGGGAATATATGATAATATCATATGTGACGAAACCTGGGAAATCGTAACATTAGGGGGAATAGCCATAAATGCTCTAAACATGATATTTCAGGAGATATAGCTAAAAATGTGAATACTTAAGAGAAAATGACCTTAGACTAACTTTTCCCAAGGAATCTTTTGAAGCTATTATCAAAATTCTATTTTCATTCTAAATTGGTCTTATTTGGAATGTAAAAAGAACGTTTTTAGCCATTTTTAGCCCATTTGTTGATATTGGGTTGCCATGGCAACCATCAATTCATTCTTTTGGAATAAAAAGTATCCTTATCCAATTGCTCCATCCATGAGGATTTCAGAACTGAAAACAGAATGCCAATATGCCTACCAGATCCAAATCTATGTACAATAATATGCATCTATTAGTTTAATTTCTAATAATTATGATTTATATGGATTATTTGAAAATAGATTGATATGTGATTGCATTGCAGTCTATTCTGAATTCCTACATTTCCCTACCATCCCATGTTTGAGAGGTCATTTCTCAGTAACTATTTCAAATATTTTCATGCTTGAAGCATCAAATTGTAGCTGAAGACATGAACTTAAATAAAGATGTTTTCCCCTAATGTCACGTTTTCTCACGTTTTGTCACATATTATGATGATGGAAAATGAAATAAAAGGTCTCACACACAGTTACAGCGCAAAGCCATGACAGAATTTTTCAATATTACAGAGATATTTTCTAGAGTTGCAAGATCAACAGGACTGGAGAGTGAAAAGCTGATTTTAACGAGAGAGTTAGCTACAGATATCAAGCATTTACCATCGCAATTAAAGCATTTTTCTTAAATTGTAGATTCTTACTTTCACATGCCCGTTCATTATCATAGTTCCCATTGTGTTGACAGGTAGCATTGTACGTTGTGTCTGTATCGGTTCCAGCAATGACGTAGCCATTTCTACAAGTCATTACAGTTTCATCTCCAAAATGGCTGGTGAGTGGTTCTGTCTCAGAACCATTGACAAAGACATGGTCTGGGGTTGGACTGGTGCTGCACTCGATTCCTATAATTAAAGGAGATATTCATTACAGAAACAATGCAAACTATATCAGTCTTATTGTGTATAAATATCATATATACCATAAAACCTCTCTGATAAGCCCATCTTGCTTTGGCAATTAAGTCTGATTCCACATAAAGCATTTTCTCAAAAGTTGGGGTCAGCTTAAAAGGGAGTTTTTTTAATCCAGAAATTATAGTTTAAAGCTGTTTTGATAACTCAAATCTCGGCTTATAACTTTCTCTTGAACTCGGGGCTTAGCTTATAAGGGAGGTCTGCTTATAAGAGAGGTTTTACAGTATAGATATTGTACTGCAGCCTGTATTTACATACCTATCAATTGATATAATGTACAGTGTCAAAAGCAAGATGGTGAATCTAAATAATTGGATGGATTATTACTTAACACAGGATGTAAACCTGTCTAACAGGTAGTGACCTGATCAGCCAGTGCTGCTTGTACAAATGATGATTGGACTCATGTGATACTTTTATTTGCCCTGGCTGCTATTGAGACCCACTAGGCTTTAATCAAAGCAGGTTTTAAAAGGATCTTAAAAGGGACCTTTAAAGGACCTAGACAACTATAGCCCTCCGCTATGGAAGTATGTACATCAGCGTGTAATGAGTAACACAAGGGAGAATATTGAGCAGGAAGAGAGCAAGAGCGCATTGTGCAGTCGATTTTATAGTCCAGTCAACTCCCTCTTACACACCACCCCTCTAATGCAGCCAACCAGAGCTCCATTGCAGGCACTTTTCATAGTCCCAAACGTAATAAAATGTATAGAATTTGTCTTCCTTATGCAGCCACTCTGCCAATGCGGTCATTCTTTTCATAGGCTAAGGGTGGCCACATTAGCGGGAGTTGACTGGGCGCTACCAGTCATTGTAGTGTCTCAGCGTCCCACCAGGTGGAGTAGGTGAGTTCCAGCACTCATTCCTCATTATCAGTAATCATACAATTACTCCTAATGGTTGGCGCACAGGCCTATTCTCCCAGTCGCCCAAGGCTGTAGGGGGCACTATACGCAGAATCGGTGGCCATTTTGTTAGGGGACGTATAACGTTACTGTGACCAGACTTAGCATACAAAATGTTGATTCTGGTGAAATATGTGTGTAAATTTGCAAATACTGTCAGATGAATCGAGACATATGTATCTATCTTGATAGATTGGCCATTTTCAAAGCCTAACTTAGCCTTATTTTGGCAATGGGCGATTTTTAGGAGGGTTGTGCTATCAAATTCTGTGCTTCACGCCCCCCAATAAAATGGCGGAATTTTGACAGGAAGTGACTATCAGACTCGGAGAATAGGGGGCAAAACGTGCTATACTGAATCTGGGACCTGCTGGCGATCCCCACCAATAAACTTTGCATCCTCCCAGTTACCAAATTATCACCCGTTTTACAACTCACAGTGGAAACCCTTGAAGATAGCACCAGTTCCAACCCACATTTTATTGCCCTGCTAATTTACCAAAGACATCTGCTATCTTGTCCGGCTATGAGATCATTAGGGAGGTCCTTTATCGGCCTCACTAGCAGGTCGCAGATTCAGTTTAGCTGCTACAATTCAATTTAAGCACCATATACAATGTACCGGCAGATCACTGATGTACCGGACCACCCTGACAGCAGCTGTCCCCAGGATGAGGCCTGTGGCGGAGAGCCCGTGTTGAACAGCCCGCACATATGGCTGTGTCTCATGAGATCGATACAATTTGATAGTCTTTGACCGGGTGACGTCTTTGACCAGTTGACATCTTTGTAATGCATTTATAATATTATAGTGTTGTAGCCCCATTTCCATGATTAAAACGCTAGCTGGTCAAGGACGTCAGCTGGTCAAAGACGTCACCCGGTCAAAAACTATCAAATTGTATCAATCTAATGAGACACAGCCACAGCAATGTCTGATGCCACACCTGACAGTCCACTTGATCGCCATAATTTGAAGCGCCATGATGCTGATAAATTATGCTGTTCAGGTCCGGGAATACGGGGAGGCCAAGTGGCTACCGGAACTCTTACTGCGACAACACAAAAATCGAAGCGCCTTAATTCGGATATTGACGAAGAAAGGATGATTGGTACCGAATGGCCGGTTTAACCCTTTAAGGGCCGCTGCTGTCAATAGGCAGCATCTAAAATACCCCAAAAAGGCCACTGCTGCCACTGGGCAGCACCAGTGCCTAGGGGAGCAATACAATCAAATGACTGCTATCCCTATAAAACAAAATATTAAATGTTTTTGAAGCAATCCAAAAATATATCTACATAGATGCCTCCTAGTCAGAAAATTGAAAATTCACATCTAATACAACATAATTATTTCATTCCTTAGGTACTAGCCAAGGGCAGCACCTGTATGCCGATTTCATATTCTCCTGGTTAATGCTGAAATTACATTTTTTAAGGCCACCAGCTAATGGGTTAAGCTCAGAGGCGGCCTCAAATGAGAGCATATCTTGTTGAAGCACAGGTCTAGGGGTCCCCTGCAACTCAAAATTACATCACTTTAAAAAGGTTGCATGTAAGTGCAGGTCCTTGTATTAGTGCAGGGTATAACAGTGACTTGAAATTTATAAGTGCAGGTGCGCTTAAACCCGCAGATCTTACTGCACGTCCAGTAACAGTCGGAGTGGCGTCGGGACAGGTACTCAGCCCTATATATAGGGGCGCTGGGCCTTTAAACAGGCCATTATATAGTACATTGACTTTCACAGCAGCTGATGATTTTCCACTGGGAGAAAACATGTAACCCCAGACAATGCAAAGTGGGTGCAGAGTCAGAGGGTCCAAAGTATTCCAAACAACTTGGGCGACCCAATAGGATGCATAATATATTAGCAACCGGAAGGCACAGATTTTGGAAAGCAATATGTAGTCACTTTAAAGGAATCTGAAGTGTAGATTCTTACTTGTACATGGCCGTTCATCATCAAAGTCCCCAATTGCTTGACACGTAGCAGGGTAAGTTGTAGCTGCAGCTGTTCCATTGATGACATAGCCGGTTTTACAAGTTATTGTAAGTTCTTCCTCAAAAAGGGTGGTCATTGTGGCTACCTCAGCATTATTGACCAGGACATGTTCCGGGGTTGGAATCGAACACCGGATTTCTATAATTACAAATGATATACATGAGAATCAGGAACAACATCTTATTGTGTATCATATATTATAATTCCCTGCAGCATGTATTTGAATACTGGTCAAACAATAATGCACAGTGTCAAACAAAGATCAACTGATTAACATATTGCTTTAGTTAGCAAATATCAGATTTATTCTTTACATATACACAGAAGGCAGTAGAGTGTTGGGGTTGCAGGCCCAATACTTGCTCATTTTATATATCAATAAATCTCTTAGCACTGTCTCGGGCCCTGACTGTATGTTTACCGTCTGGGGTATTACTTAAATGTAATTACCTACACTGTAATGGGAGGGGGCAGAAAAGTAAATATGGCAACCAACATATTTCCAAAGCTATTGACAACCTGATAGAAAAATTATCTAGGATTCAAGATAATTTTCTATATTCTAAATTCTTACTTTCACATCCTCGTTCATTATCATAGGTCCCATTATCTCGACATGTAGCATTGTAAGTTGTGTCTCTAGATGTGCCAGTGATGACGTAGCCGGTGATACAAGTCATTATAGTTTCATCTTCAAAATGGCTGCTCATTGGATCTGTCTGAGACCCATTAACCAGAATACGGTCTGGTGTTGGACTCTTGCTGCACTGGATTCCTATAATCAGAGGAGATGTTCATTACTCAGAAACAATTCAAACAATATCAGGCCTATTGCGCATATATATGTATTCTTTAAAGCAATTATATCCCTGAACTGAGATCACTCCTGTCCAAATAATTAGGTGATCTACTTTTAACTTCTTTACAAAAACTAAAGAATACTAAAGTGTCTGACTTGAGGTGAATTTAGCCTTTAGAATTTCCAGTTTTTGACAGTGGATATTTATTTAATTCGGATATTTATTTATTCAATACTATTGAGCCATTTTATTATGCATTGGCCGTAAAAAGGCAATCCTCCGCTATCCATAGGTATTTTATGAGTATTATGTTTTGTAGTTGCAATAGTCCATTTCCTATAGCAAATAGAAAAGGGGTCGCATCGGCAGTTAGGCCAAATAAAAAAAAAGGTTTGTTTCAGGTAACATGGGATGAAAATCTAGGGTCGGTAGGATGTTGTTTTTTTTCTTTATTTTTCTTTATTTTTCTATATACCCTAAAATTGACCCAAAACAGTGTGAAAATGTAAAAATTTCTTCAAAATTGCATAAAAAAACGTAGGGTCGGCCCTGTTTACATAGGGTCGGTCTGGTGACCTGAAACAAACCTTCTTTTTTTTGCCTTACAACGAGTGTCTGAAAGTAGAGAATCTATCCTATGAAGTCAAAATAAATACTTTCAATCTTCTTACTTTCACATGACTTAATGGGTGAAAATTCCCCATCGTCGCCACATGTTGTCTGATACTGCAGCTGAAATAGTTAAAAGATAATAATATTCAATATTCAAAAACTGAAATATCTAAAAATTACACGCTATGCTTGTCTTCAGTTAATTGAGAATAATTAAATATTATGATAAATGATACATTAAATAAGGGAAAGGAGTGGGGATGAAGATAGTTGCATTCTCCCTGTCCACTTTCACACCGAAAAGAGATCAAATTGCTGTCAGACCATGATATGTATACTGTACCATACTACTTGTCTCAAAATTCAACTATTTCTATTACACTCTTTTATGAATATTGAATTATCAGCCCTGCTCATAATGCACCATTTATAAACTCATCTAAAAAAAAATAGCAGTATTTGTGACTCGTACGGTACTGTGTGTTTATCATACAGGATACACACAAGCTATATTAAATATGATATAACATAGCAGCTATCATCAACAAATACTTTTCTGAATTCTTTTTCATATCAGCTTCATCAATCTTGATAACTTAAATCTTATGTTCACCTTCTCATCTTTTAATAAATCCAGTTACTTACTGTTATTCAAAGGTGAATATCGCAGTGATTTTGCCTCGAAAATTGTTACATATTACCTGTCCTGTGGTGCCTTCAACGACATATCCAAGCGTACATGTCAATTGAACCGGCGCTGGATAGTGTATGGTCACAGGATCTGCTGCATGGTTAATATTTGCAGGAAGATCCATACTGCATAATTTTGCTGTAATCGTAAAAATGAGTATCTTTCCTAGTTTAATGATAAAAGAGTCACATGTTATGCTTCACAAGTAGGCCTAACATGGATGAATACAGGCTAGGATATATGGACTGAATATAACATGTACATACGTAAATACTACAATAAACCAGGATTTGATCTGAAATATTCATTTAAGTCCTTCGTAAATGGGTTACACTTTTAATATCACGAATCATGTAATGTTGAGTGAGTACATTAAAGCTAAGCGAAGACTTTGTATATAGAAACACACTATAGATGAAGAAGAAATCATATTACTTACGGAAGCATGTGTGGCTAAACGTCCAACCAGACATTTCACAGTCTGTAGTATAGTTATCTCTAGCTGTATCACCCTCCACATGGTGTCCTGTATCACACTCTATGGTGAGGAGACCATCGCTGAAGACACCGGTGACTGGATCTGGGGCAGTCGTGTTGCCTGGCGATGGCATTGTGCAAGGTGAGTCTGTATGAAAAAAAAGACAAAATGGTTACTTTTAATTATCAGATTATATCATACATTTTTAGGGGTTGCATGTGCCTCGGAACATAGTGAGTGGTAAATAACCTACACTGTAGTCAATTGGTTGACATTTTTGTAGGAGAACGATAGAATCTACTGTAGGTGCATAGTTTATTGTTGATAAACAGTAGAATCTACTGTAAATCTACAGTACTTGCTGTAAAACTACAGTCGATTCTACTGTGTACTTATACTTACTATTTACATAACCTTTTAAGAAAGAGCTAAAGTGGCCTACATCCCACCTTTCATGCATGATCTGTGTGACATGATAATAATTATGTAGAACCAATAAACAACAATTATATTAATTATAGTCATTACTTTTACACATCCTAATATTGCCTTGGTCACTCACTGACTGAACATCTATCATTGTATAATAAAGATATTAGGAATGAGCCACCACTAACCTTTACAAGTGTGAGGGGTATCAAAGGTGCCAGCTGTCGTGCAAGCGATGCTGTATGAAGTAGGATAGGTGGCGCTGTAGTCGATAACGGTTGGTCTCTGTCGGTAACCAGTTACACAGGACACATCTAGGGTCTCAGGGTAGTATCTTATCAGACCCGTAATACTCTCACTGAGGTGCAGTGGTTGTGTTCCAGGGTATGTGCATTTCACACCTATTCAATGGAATTGAATTATTCATGTGCAGTACATTTATCAAAAGCTTTAGTTTTCATGAATAAGGTTAATAATAATGTTGTACTACAATGATATAAATAGCTAGTCGCAATGGCCCTCCTGCCGCCTGCACCCCTTCAGGTATTGCTGCGATAGCCTTAAACCCGCAGTTCTTAATGCACGTCCAGTAACAGTCAGAGCGCAGTCGGGACAGGTACTCAGCCGTATATATACGGGCGCTGGGCCTTTAAATTTAACAAATTTAATAGTAAAGGAAAAAATAGGAGGTAAAATTTAAGTCAAACTTGTACATATATATATGAAAGTTAAAAGTAATAAAAAGTATGATCTTCTTAGGAAAATGTGGATATGATAGCATCTGGATAGCTACATTATAAACAACAGGTAAGATCTTCCAGTAAGATGCTGTACTCTCTAGATATATTGAAAAGCTTTATAGACTGAAACTCATGTATAGGGTTAACATGTCGTTCCACTGCAACAGGCATGAAAAACATGCATGTAGCTGTACTACATATTATACCTTCTGTATGATAACATGATTGAATTTAGTATTCAAGAAACATTTCAACAGTTTTTTTTAACCCTCTGCATTCATTGCAACTGGCGCTATATCGCAACAGCGAAATAAAAGGCACTGACATTTAAAACTTATTACCGATAACATACTTTTGAGGCACAGAAAATGTTTGGCACTTACCTGTGCATTCCCTTGCATCGGTAAAATAATTAGGGTCCCCATCGGTTCTACAGAATGCCGTCCTGCTAGTATCCGTAGTGTTTTCCGCGTCCAAGGAATAACCATTAGTACAGGTGACCGACCCACTATCACCATAGTACTGCTCACCAAATGCCTGGGCATTTGTGTAAGGGCCCGTTGTCTCACATCTTTCTGTGTTTGAAATGACATGTATGATATATTATCGACATGACATTGTATAGAAAATGATTCGATGGTAATTATGTAAGTTATTAAACCATTATTCAGTAGCTACAATGTAAGATGTGGTTTAATTGTTTATGGAATATGGCCACTCCATTGAAATATCCAAGGAGCGCTGTATGTCATACCCCCAAGAAATAACCAACAGCCGTATTTCATGGCCCTGTGACGTCATCAAGATAGCGGTTTGTTTACATTTGAACGGGGTAGAAGCGGGATAGAAATAAGCTATTTCAGGGTCTCCCTATCATAATTTTGGTAAATTCAATCGAAAATCACAAAAAATAAACAAAAAGGCACACTCGTTTTAGTCTGTTGGAGGGTTATTTCATTTGATCCGGCCTACGGCCTCGTAAAATATGGAAATATGAAAAATTCATATTACAAATTATCAATGAGATAAATCACAGTTAATAATACCATACCGTTATAATTGATTGAATTATTAGACATAACGAAATGTCCATTAAGCCTTGTGTGCGTTAACGTTTTCTAGAATTGTTGATTGAATAATGAAATACAAATAAATCAAATTGAACCATATATTCCCTATACAAAGATGAACAAGATACTGAGCACTTTTGCCTTAATCTGCGGATGAGGAGCAGGAGGCCTTTATTATCAAAACCACATAATATAAAAAAAAAATATTATCACGGCGGAGCAGGAGGAAGAACTAACCTCGGTGCACTGGCGGGGACACAACCCCCCAGTCGCCACCTGGTGTACATAGACAGAACTCAGTGTTAACCGGTGAACCAATTCACCCTGGAGGAAACTTATGAACTAACATCACTGTCTGTGAATATACCACAATAATCCTATATTGATTATTGTCCCCATATTCCCTATACAAAGATGAACAAGATACTGAGCACTTTTGCCTTAATCTGCGGATGAGGAGCAGGAGGCCAAACCCCAAACAAGACACACTTTTGCCCTATACCGTAGACAACTTTTGGGCCACCAACACATCTTTTTGTTTACGAGTATTATAATTGTCTGAAATATACAGTAGGACTGCCCATGACCTCCAATCTCCATAGGCCTTCACTTCATGAAGGGGCATGAACGATGCCAGAAAGGTAGCCGAACCTCTCCTCATGCTATGGGTGGTATAGTCCCCTTGTAGTCCGGCTTTGGCACACAGTTTTTTGAATAAGTTTGAGAACTTGGAATATGAGTACGGGAATACACTTGAAGAAGGCGGGAGATTAGCCCAACGGATGTACCTCCTCAGATAAGGACAAGGGCACAAAACCGTGCCTTCTGCTTTGATGACGGGAATCCTCTGCACACGCTCTTTATACTGAATGGTCTTGGACGACTTGATTGTCACTTCAATCCCTGTATGCTCGAATTTAATGTCCTGTACCCTCAAGGTGTGGGGTGACTTTGTTATATGACTCACACGAAGTAAGCACCTGTATGCCAGAGTTATTGCACACCACAATTGTATGTCACCGAAACTGTCCATATCCAGGTATTGCCACAGTTTCTTCATATCTTCAGGTGAGAGGGGAGGTGCATGAGCTGTCTCACAACCCAGCAGGCGCTTAGCACCCATGAGAGTCGACTTGATGATGAACAGGGTGGTTTGTTCATGCACAAACCCCCAAAAGTCATGTAGGGCCCATAGACCACTTATATAGTTTGTGATGGTGGTGTAACAGCAGTTACGTGCCAGAAAAACTATGAACAGGCACACAGTTTCCGGTGATGCTGGTAATGGTTCCAGATTAAATTCAGCACAAAACCTAAAGTATTTGTTCCATTGACTACGCCTAGCTTTCAGCGTATTGTCCGCCCAGCAATGTTCCCTAACGTCCTGCCATTCTCCACGCAGAACATCCAGCTCTGCAACATTGAGAAAAGGAGTACAATTTAGACGAGCAAATCGTCACACAATCCTGATTATTTAGACGTGACAAGGAGTCTGCCAAGATGTTGTCCACAGAGCTGATACGGGCTGCTCTGATATTGATGTTATAAAAGGCAGACACCCAAAAGATTTCTCTCAACCACGCCATGGTGTAGGGGTTCACACTCCTACCGGTATTTAAAGCAGCTTGGACCTGTGTGTTGTCTGTCACAACTAGAACGTCTTGATCCTTCCAGCGTGATCCCCACTTGTGGATCCCCACCACCACCGGCCACATCTCAGTTACATTAATGTGACTATCATATACTTCTACCGGTGGTGACTCAGAATGTTGGCAATCTGCCCCCGGCACATGCCACGCCCCCCAGAAATAGTCATCAGAAAAATAACTGTCATCTATGTAGCCTCCAAACCCAAAGTCTGAAGAATCACTGTACATCTCTGAAACACCTGCCTCTGCCCCCAGCACTTTGGCTTTGCCATTAAACCAGGTGATAAAGCTGGCCCACCACACAAAGTCCTGCTGTATAACAACGTCCAGGGGCACGTTGGGGGTGTGATGAATTTTCAAAGTATTGTAGATTCGTCGTGCAAAGGTGCGACCCCCCTTGACGACTGTGGCACAATGAGCAAGTAATCCAGCCACTTCCTCCAGTGTCTCTCGTTTGCATGAAGTTTGATCCAGAAGACATGAGACCTCTTTCTGTACCCGCTCTAGTTTGTCTTTGTCTATTGACACTGTCATATCCATACTGTTGATCACAATGCCCAGGTACTTGAACCTCTGGTTGGGAGTTGTAGACTTGCTGTCCTCTATCTTGAAGCCCAGATTAACACACATGCGCTGCAAGATGCCCTGAGACTCAAGGCACCCCTCAAATGAATCGCCCAACACGGCAAAATCATCCAAATAATTTATACATCTATTTACACCAAATTTCCCACAACATTTCACAACAAAATCAGAGAATTTTGTGAACACATAGGGTGCACAACGCAACCCAAAACAAAGGCGAAGATCCTCATAGTAGTTCATACCATTACCACTGTCCCAGCAGAACCCCTGGTATTGACGGTGGGACGGTATTATTTGGATAGTCCTATAGGCCTCTGAGATATCTGTGACGGCCCCATAGTCTAGGTGATGCATCATTCCCACCACATTATCTACAGTTTTGTAATGAAATTTCTCACAAGTGGTAGACATGAACATGTTAATATTTACAGATTCGGGTTGTGAACAATCAGTGATAGGTCTCAACTTGCCATTTGCTTTGGCAACACCCCCCAGGGCATGGACACACCTTGGGGCTTCAGGAACTACTCTAACCTTCCCACATTCCAACTCAGTTTTGACTTTCAGAGTCATTTCAGAAGCATATTTCTTGCCGGTGATGGATGAATAATTTTCACAATAATACGACGAAGAACAGTCTTGATCTACAATCCGTGCCCCTCTACAAGCACTGGTCAATACAAATGCATCATCCTCAGTTACATCCTCTTGGAACCCCAATATCGCTGCGGCGAATCGGCACGGTTTCAATTGACAATCCATACTACACAAGACATAGCGGCAGTCACACACGCCTTCGACACAATCACGAAAAACCGGCAAATAACAATCCGGCCCGATACATACAATCGCCTCCGGGACAACACAATCAAACAATGTCGAATATTCAACTCTAGTACGGTTAGTAACATCCATACTCACATATTTAGGAAGATTTTCCCAGAATTGATCGTCCACATTGGCAATTTGGACACACATGCCGCCATCTTGGATCAGCAGTGAACGCGCGATTACAGTTTTGTGATCTCCCAGACTCGAGAGTTCAACAAATAATTCCTCTACTACATTTTTCGATTCAACATGGTTATCATAAATCGTACCAATATTAATGTCATCGTCACAAGCCAAATTCACAAAGTCTGGTTGGATTAATTGATCGTAAGAATTAATCTCTATTAATTCACTGACAATTTCACAGTCGCGCACCTTTGCTGACTCCACTAGAGTAAACATGGCCGGAGGAGGAGAAGTTGGAGTTGCATAACAATCATTGTGAACAACAAGGGGATTATCATTACGAGTTGCACTAACAACCGTAGAGGTATGAATGGCATTGTTCCCTACTTCAATTGAGCTATCAACCAAAGTGGTTGGGGCAGTAACGACGGCGTCACGTAGTCAAGCCCTATTATCGCCCCCCCCCCTTTTTACAATCGAACATGCCATGTCCCGGACCATCACAGTACACACACGCATGTTTAAAGGCACACCCTTCACATGGCATATTTTGAGAGAATTTGAAGCAAAGCCCCTTCTCGGCAGCCTTCTTCCTCCATCCCACCAAATCACCAAATTTATCTTTACCCTTCTGGCTGCCACCGTTGTTACTCCTGTTTGAGTAACCACCCCGCTGGCTGCCCGACTGACCACCCCGGCCTTGATAGACACCTCCAATAACCCTTGTACTACCCGCCCCCAACTTAGTGTTGGTGAGGTGGGTGTCAGCCCCTTGAAAAGCACTCTCTCCCGCTAACCGGGCCCTCTCTAACATTTCCTCATCATAAGCAACTAAAGCCTTGATTTCATAAACACCAGATCTAGACATTTCTGACAAATACTCCATATGATCTAGGAACCCAGATACATCACAACCTGCCATTATCATATCTTTGAGTAGTCTACTGTGAAAATACCACAGATCAGATGGACAGTTAATTTGAAGTGCCTTTCTACGTTCACTTGCAGGGAGGAAGCGTCGATAGTCAAACTTACTCGTGATGCCGTCCTTCTGATGATTGCAGCAAGCTTGCGCTGGAGTATCCGGGGGTGTCCAAGCATGTCCTTGCCCCGGATCGTACCAGCCGTTGACGCCCGTGGGTGACGGCTGGCGTGTGAATCCCCCCAGGTAACCATACCCCGGGGCCGTTGAGTACTGCGGAGAAAGATGCTGACTCGACGGAAAATACTGTGGGTTTGTAGGAGTCATCCCCCCCGGATGACGTGGAGGACCATAGTCATATTGAAGGGGCTGACGTGCAGGAGTGTGGAACTGATGACCAGCCCCACCGTAGCTCGATGACGGCACACCTTGTTGATAGCCCGGCCAGTGCCCAACTGGATATTGGCCATAGTAACCTCGGCTATAGCCCTGTGACGGGTCCACAGAACCTACAGGAGGAGTATAGTAGTTAACAGGCTCAAGTGGATAAGGAAGTTGATTCCCGGTCACAGGTTCCTCCAGGGCCGTCTTTGTAGGTTTCCCGCCTTCGCCCGTTGCGGCGTCCTTCTCGGCCGCCATTGCAGATTTTCCCGCTCCCTGCACCTCGGCCTCCAGGGCCTCGTTCTCCAGACGAATTGCAGCTAGCCTGGCCTCGAGGGTAAACAATTCCTTTTTGCGCTGGAGGAGTGCCTTCTTCTCCTCCTCTAAGGCCAGTAACTTAGTCAGTTTCTCGGGGTCCCGTTCAATGCTGGGGGAAGCCGGTTCAGTACTCGCCATAGCCTCCTCCTTGGCGTCCTGTTCAGCAGTCGACATTTTCCTACCGGTAATGTCAAAGTCGGCGTCCTTGACTCCCGTCTTTGGCTTAAAATGATGAGCCACCACTTTGCATTTTGGGCAGAATTGTCTGTGTATCCGTGCGTCGTATTTCTCTTCACATTGGTGACAAACCACCATCTTGGGAGTAATCCCCAACACGACTTATCACGGCGGAGCAGGAGGAAGAACTAACCTCGGTGCACTGGCGGGGACACAACCCCCCAGTCGCCACCTGGTGTACATAGACAGAACTCAGTGTTAACCGGTGAACCAATTCACCCTGGAGGAAACTTATGAACTAACATCACTGTCTGTGAATATACCACAATAATCCTATATTGATTATTGTCCCCATAAAAAGATAAGATATCTGAGCAGGTGGGAGAGAAGAGTGACAAATAGGCCACAAAGTGCTTTAGAATACTTTTTCCTTATGTAGAATGTTATGTTTACATTAATTGATTCTATCTTTAATGCAAGTGTTCTATATTTGGAATGTAAATGGAACGTTTTCCATTGATAATTGGCACATACAGCCCTTCATCCCATTATTATTAATGGGGTGTTATTGGTCCTAATCTATTGGACATCTCATCAGATACTCAAACCTGAAGACATTGGAAAGTCATCCTAAAGCAGAGTTTAACCAAAAGACGCTTTTTTAATGTTCTTTTTTCAATAAATTGTGTGTTTTTTGTGTATTTTCTTCTACAGAGATAGCGATAGAGATATACGGATATAAATGAATAAAGTAGGAAGAGCTTACTGATTTTATAGCCTACTATGACATCGGAATCACTCTTCCTGTAGTCACATAGTGTCTCAGATTGGCTGAGGTGGTAGCAGATGTCTGTTTTATAGATGATGCCTCTACAGGTGTCAGCATCATGACATGAGTCGGCACACTTCTTCGCAGTACTAGTACCTGTTAGTTCGACAATGTTACTCAAGGTCGTACTTGGACAATCCTCCTCCCACTGTTCAAACCCATCCTTGCCTTGGTGAGCTGTTGAAATCAGATACTCTCAGTAACAACTATTGAACATGGATGTCATCTCCAAATATCTTGATAAACTCTTCACTAGATTATGGTATTCCTTTTTGTCAAAGCAATATAACACATTTAAGGGTATCTTAAGTCTACTTAAGTCTAAAGGTTTACTAATCACTAGCCTAGTTATTTATTTACACGGAATCTGAGAATTGCTGGCGAGGCCGACAAAGGGCTTCCCTAATGAGTTCGCAGCTGGATAGTATAACCCATGTCTTTGGGAAATTAGCAGGGCAATAAGATTTGGGATGGGACTGGTGATATCTATAAGGATTTCCACCGTGACTTGTAAAACTGGTGGTAAATGCGGTAACCAGGAGGATGCAAAGTTTATTGATGGTGCCTGTAACTGACATTTAGGTTAGGTGTTGTCTATGTTTTAATTGATATCATCGATATGGACAATAATGACTTCACAGTCGGGGGGCTCGACAGCAGCTCCCAGATTCATTGTACCATGTATTGTTCCTATTGACAGTTCCAACTTGGAAACTGGAGAACTTTTGCCATAATAAGAGAACTCTGCCATGATATGATAGTATAGTCTGAGCCTTAAATGAAGAAATGTAAAAAGAAATATCATTCTCATTGTTGCTAGGATACCAAGTTGTTATTTTGTGTTGGGCTTTGTGTGATAAACATATTATTATACATATCATATAGGCTAAGCATTACTTACCACTTGCAGTCCATTCATAGATTTCAATCTCACAGAGATGCATAGCATTATTATCTGCATCCCCTTTGATGCGCACATACTGCATCGATGGTTCTGGCCATATACAATATTGAAACTGTGTTTGTCCGGCCGGTACGTTAAAGTTCTGAAAGCACCGTTTTGACGATGCAAATGTTTCTTCACTATCAAGAGCCACAGAGAAGGATGTTTGTGCAGAAGCTGGAATATAGAAGCATATATGTAGTATATTTTCATAATAGCCGTTCTAACACTCCTGAGCCGATGGATCCACTGACGCAAAGGATGGCACTTAAGCATTGCGCTTATGGGACACACCTGCACCGGAATGTTGAAACAATGCCCATGCACTGTGAGCCTACGTACCGGACACTTCCTGGTTTAACTCTAAATTTTGCAATAAATCTATGGTAACTAAGCGATATTAATAACCTTTGCTCCATCTCTATTGTGCAGACTAAACTGCCCTGGGTCATCAAGCTTTGCCCGATCGTTTCACGATCCTGTAAAACCTTCTGACCGTTGACAATGCGAGAGTTAGTATTGGTCAATTATTTCTACCCCAGCATCACAGGTATTGATTCCCCGACCGTGGTGTGGTTTTACACATTACACTGGCAGATTGTGCTCAAAGCCTGTGCATAATAGAACAACATGTAGAAAATTGATCTTAATTGAGTGCTTACTTTGATGATTTGTGATGGAGACTTTCAATATCGTCTTAGCTTCACCAAGGTCGACAACTACAGTGGGTTTTGTGTTCGGACCTCCAGGACTTATTGACAAACAGCTGGAGATAATGGTTTAAATATGGGTAAACAACCACATGTAATCCTCAGTACAGGTTTGATTAATGGGTATGAGCACAGTGAGCTACAGTTATGCAACATTATATTTATGTTAGGAATATAGCCACTTGACTCTTAGGGTAAATTAAAATATAAAAAAGTGTTTCAGAAGATTAACATGTTTCAGGCAACCCGATCCTTTCCAAACCCCTGTTAAGGCACAACCCCTGTTGGGGCACAATGGTGGAGACTTTGACTGGTTGCCACAACAGAGGAGTTGGTGGGAAGACCCTAGGGACTGTGGGAGGAACTAAACTAGACTATAGTCCAACTCCCAATAACTGACATTGGTTACATAATTTATATACCATTATTGATTACAGAGTATTGGACACATATTCATATATTTCTTTAGATTTTGGGTTTAGTAGGAAGAACAAGCATTGAACCAACTAAACTGGCCTAAACAATTGTCTGACTTTAAAAAATGGCATTTTAACATAAATATGAAATGATTCCTTGATATCCCTCATGACTAAACGTACCTTAGTTTTCGAAACATGTTACCCAAAACATAGAAATAAAGAAAGAAGATATATGGTGCCAATGTTGCCTGGCAACATTGGGATATATTCCCCAGGTGGAGTAAGTGTATTCCCTAGTTCACCACCTGCCCACCTGGGGGATCTAGGGTCCCTGTTGCCTTTGTTGGTGGCAACCACCCAGTGTGTGCTCTTTCATGAATAAGAATCAAAATGGTTATTTACCTCTCAAAAGTAGCTTCACTAGACTGTATCCCATCCACTAGCTTCACCAGGTTAGCATCTGTGTTACTATTCAAGGTTTTGCCAAGGGCGATATTCAGATTGTCTGTCAGAAAGTACAAATTAGAGGAAAAGAAGATAAATACCCAGTACCGTTTTATTGTAACATGTGCATTTTAAGCTTGATCGGTACTTATTGAATATGGGCTCCTGCGCAGCTCTCTGTGCATATAGCTTAAAACTGTCAGAATAGGCTAACATTAGGAAAATGGATACATATACATACACACTAAGCCATTTTCGAAAATTGAAAAATTCCGAGCAAAATTGAGCATTTTATGGCACTTGAATATTTGATGTATTTTGAGGAAGTGATATTTACTATTTTTAATATAAATTAGAATATTTGAATTATTTACCAATAATTCATTATCAAGATTGATATAGATCATATCATTCTACTTAAAACAACCAGGGGTATACTTTTTTTCACCCTGATCCTTGGCATTTTACCCATTGTTTTGGCCTTTAAATATGAGATTCATCCCTTTTTTATCCTATTCTTTAACTTCAAAGGCCCAAAACCCTGAATATATGCACGGGATCCCCTATCAAAATTACTTCGTATGTTAGCAAATGATCTAAACATTCTTTTGAGAAAGTAAAAAGAAAGGTCTATGGATTTTTTTCCGCTATTTTAAAGATTTTGTTGACAAATTTGGCATCAAATTTAATTAATCGTCCTAAATCCTCCATTTTTTTCACAAAAGGGTTCTTTTTGGACCAAAATTTTATGTTTCCTATTTGAGGGCACAATATAGGATTATTCATTTCAAATATAACATTGATGTGGGGAGTGGTTCACTAAGAAAAAAATCGTGAAAATTTCCCGATTTCTGGTATTCGTTGCCAAAAATAGAAAATACTTTTTTTTTTTCAAAAATCTGTCATAAAAAAGGTAAGCCCGGGACCCCCCCCCCCCTATTTTTTTTCCATTTTCCATTCTTTAATAATCCAAACTAACCTGAGACAAAAAAATTAGGAAATTCTATGGATGAAAAGTTAAGAGTACCTATCAACCTTAAGAACTATTTATACCAAAGGTATCTCTGCACCAATAACGTGTTCGGAATATGACCCTCACATTTCAAAATGCCTGTGTGCAAAATATAATGAGATTGAATTACTAATAGTTATGATACCATTTCATGTTTTGAGTTTTCTACAATATAAACAAATATGAAATGCAAGTCTCACCTTGGTCAGTGTACACTGCCAGCTCACAGACAGCAACGGTCGGGGAAATTACATTGACAACCAGTGCTACTACTCTGGCCCTTGCATAGCCTGTATTACCAGAGCCAGGACAGGGGAAGATCCTGGTAGTGTGTTGAGTAACAGCTTCATTGGTAGCACAGAATGTATGATCACTGGGTGCTATAGCAGTAGAGACATCGAAGTTTGTGCCATGTATGGCTGCTATTGTGACTTCGACCGTACCTGCCGCTACAATATATATAAAAAAAGATTTAGGGGCATCCCTTTCACAGATTTGGTGTTCTCTTGATTGAACCAAGTAGCTTTACTTGTCATGAATAAGTGGCCAATGGGTGATAATGATAGCCCCCAAAAGGTATAGGGACCACTCTGCTTCCTGTCACCAGTTTATGGCGCATGATAAAAAGAGATACCTAGATACTTCATTCAATTAACACTGGGTGCCTGTACATGACGCCTGAGACGTTACCTCAGGTACACAAGCCACACATTACCTCAGGTACACAATATATATCAGCCAATCGGGATTCACCTGCTGCTGCAGCAGCAGATGCATCTGCTAAGCCTCTCATGTGTCGGGTTTGTTTGGCTGTGCTGTGTACCTGAGGTACATGTCAGTAGACTGCTAGACTGCTAGCGGGGCTAATTGAGTAATTACACTAAGTTACAGAGATCTCAACTCAAGTATTCATTCTGTACCCAAGATACACAGTGGGCATCCTATTTACTGTACTTCAGATACACAGTGGTCGCCTACTGTACCCCAGGTACACAGTGGTCGCCTATAGCTACTGTACCTCAGGTACACAGTGGTTACCTAACTACTGTACCTCCGGTGCACAGTGGTCGCCTACTGTACCTCAGGTACACAGTGGTTGCCTACTGTACCTCAGGTACACAGTGGCCGCCTACTGTACCTCAGGTACACAGTGGCTGCCCATGTCATACCAGTATTGCTTCCCATTGCATCTCTAGACGGAGAAAATCACATGTAGTAAGCCCCAGGGTGTGGCTGTGTACATTGGGTACAGTAGGGGTGTGTACCTGGGGTACAGTAGGGGTGTGGGTGTGTACCTGGGGTACAGTAGGGGTGTGTACCTGGGGTACACTAGGGGTGTGGGTGTGTACCTGGGGTACAGTAGGGGTGTGTACCTGGGGTACGCTAGGGGTGTGGGTGTGTACCTGGGGTACAGTAGGGGTGTGTACCTGGGGTACGCTAAAGGTGTGGGTGTGTACCTGGGGTACAGTTGGGGTGTTACCTGGGGTACACTAGGGGTGTGGGTGTGTACCTGGGGTACAGTAGGGGTGTGTACCTGGGGTACGCTAGGGGTGTGGGTGTGTACCCGGGGTACAGTAGGGGTGTGTACCTGGGGTACGCTATGGGTGTGGGTGTGTACCTGGGGTACAATAGGGGTGTGTACCTGGGGTACAGTAGGACGTCGGTGTGTACAACCACTAGTAAAAAAGTGGTTCAGAAGAATTCTTGTTGAATACAGTATTGTAGGGTACGGTAGGGTGTGGATGTGCAGCTGCCTGCCTCCCCCACCTGCTGCTGGCGAGCTCGGCCTCTAGACTTTCGATATATCTAGTACAATTTTGCTACAGAGAGATGCACTATATTTAAATGGTCTTTACATATAAATGGGATTGTGAAAGGACGCCGATTTAATTTTTTTATTCCCGGTTTAAAGTGTAAAGGATAATACACCAGTAATGTTTTCTATAACCAAAATTTACATTTTAGTAATAATATTATATTGATATTTAAAAAGAATGTAAGTCATCTCTATCCTACTACATTACTGGTAGTATTAGCTTTTTTTTGAGTAGCCATACATTGAATTCTAAATGATAAAGCGTGGTCACCATAATTATGTGCATAAGTGAAATATTGGGTAATAAAATTAATGGCCGAGGCAACCTCTGCCCACAATGGAGCGGGGGGCGTCATTGAGTCACGGGAGCCTTTCAGTTCCGCGACAGTGCCAACCAAACAATACACATGGTTTAGCTATGAAAAAGGAATACTTACTTATAGGCCCCATGGTGAGATGTACTCTGGATACTCTGTACCAATACCCAAGGTCGACCTTTAAGAAACTTTGGACATTCATAATGTAGCACACGCTATAAATCCCGTCTACAACAAATCCAATGTCTAGTTCTTCAGGTGTCCCTACGATCCTCTTTCCGTATGCAACATTAACATCCCCTGAAATCATTAATTTTTAAATGGTAATAGCAGGTATACTTAGCATGATGGATAATAAAACATAAAACATCAACATCTCGTGTCTTTTCTCGTGCTTACATATAATATATGAAAATACAGATTAGAAATAGGATAGATATTCTGTCGTCCTCATTATGAATTATTTTGAATCTGATGTTATTGCAGTCATGTCTGTGTGTGCTAGGTAGAAATTGATTCATTACAAAAGATATCCTTTAATATTCATACAACATGATTTAATGTTCATAAACAATTGAAATGATCTTTTACAGTATAAATGATTCATACTGTATTTAACAGAATCGATTAGTAACCAATGGGAATTCATCCCTACCTCTAGCATAGACATCGCTAGTAGCAGTGCCGGTAATAGAGATGACCGATGAAAGTTGGAGGTTCTCCGGTCGACACTCTTCATAAATCGTGCACTCCCCATTAGAGCCTGTCGTAGGTGTGAACGTGAATACATTTCTCTCAAGAACCAGAGCTCTATCGACACATTCGGCCCAGGTTTTAGTGGTGCTTTCTTGGGGTGTGCTGTGCATAGTTGGTCCCCGACTGCTGTCATGCAGCTTTTGGAATGGAGAATTATAGTTCCGAGCTGGAAAGAAAAATATTGGGATAAAGATTAAATAGATCTCATTAGGGTCAATCATACAAATGCGCTAGTGGGCCCACTGTACATGTACATGATTATGAACGTGACAATGTGTCGGGATGGTCTAGAAAATGGTGGGAATATATTGATCATGAAAGTTGATTAAAATTGATTAAATAGGATGTTCATAAGTACTTCCCAATTCTAAGGGTAAGAGTAATTGTAATTAGAATATAATAGGAATTATTTAACAAGCAATGCCCCATCAGAAGTGATCGATAACGCTGTTTTCTAATTATTTTCATTCATGGCATACCTTACCTGATTAAAAATAATACAACGTTATGTTGTAGAAAAACCTATAGCATGGTAGCCGTTTTGGAATAGTATACATGAATAATATGGTTGATTCATCAAATGATCAATTCCACTTATACTTATAGGTAAGGTTTAGACAAAATGGAAAATTTTGTAAGACCCAAAACGCGTCATCTTTAATAGATTACACCCTTTTTCGTGCATTGTTTCCCCCTGTAAGACTTATTCCTTTCCCTGCCTGTAGGGAATCATTTTAGGGACAGAATGTTATAAATAACAGTTAATAATACCTGAAAGGTGGTATAATGGCAGTCTGGGTGAATAATGGCCCCCAAAACAATCTCGAACTCCAATTCGACTTACAACTTATAATGGAGTTTTTCCAAACATTTTGCTGTACGTCAAATTGTGACTTATAGGCGACGTGAGATTTGACCTTGTGATTGAAGGGTATGTTCGATACTGTATGGGCATTGACTATTATGTAGATGTAATTCATGATGACATTATGGCTTTTAACTTTCGATCCAAGGTGGTAGCCATGCACTGTTGCAGTATAGACCTTCTCAATGGCAGGCAACTTCCCAGGCTATAACGCAAGGCCAACTATTTTTAACATTCCCGATTATAACACACACTATACAGTGTGTTATATAACATTAAAGGATTATCTAGAGATTAAGAATAAATCTAGATTTCTTACCAATGCAGTCTATTTTGGGATCGAATTGGGCATTACTTTTACATTCTGTTGAGTAGGATATGTCATCAGTCCCCTCTGTTACATGATCTTCTTCGCATAGGGCGAGTATGCTGTTCGGATAGTCTGCTGATATTGGTGTGCCAACCACCTTAAAAACATAACATTTGACTGTGTGAATCATGATAATCTACATGTCTTTTCAATTAAATTTACACCCTTGCATATGGGTTAGTCAGCTTCTTATAATTTCCATTTCCAAATTTCCTCATCGTAATAATATTTTGAAATAGTTCATTGGCATAGAAAGAATGCAATGATAATAATAAGATGTATCAGTACTGCAGTTTATATATCTAGTTAGGCCAAATATAAAAAAAAGGTTTGTTTCAGGTAACATGGGAAGAAACTCTAGGGTTGGTAGGTCAGATTTTTTTTAAAACTTTCTCTTCAAAATTGGATTAAAAAAACGTAGGGTTGGCCCTGTTTAGATAGGGTTGGTCGGGTGACCTGAAACAAACCTCTTTTTTTGGCTTTATCCACCATTATCAAGCATCATTTGAATAACATGTCCCTCTCATGTGAATTGTTAACTATCCATTATCATAAGGTTTTATGCTGCAGAATTTCCGATTTTCATAACTATTAAATGAAATACATACGTTGTCAGCATTTCCATTGGTGAGCGTACATGTTACACCTACAACATATTTAGATGTTATTAGTTTATATATTTATGAACGATACAGTCCAAGAACAAGCGGGGAAACATTGTTTGGTCGTCAGCCTCCCATCCCCCCTTCATATCCCAAAAATGACAAATTTTGAATTTTGATCAACCAATGTCAAATAGGCCTAACGTCTTTTTTGGTTTGAAAATTATAGTAATTTGGAAGATATATAAAAGGTGAGTCCATCTGCCATCCCATTTAGGGAAAGAAGGGAAAGAGTTTTCAGGCAAATAAAAGTCAACACAGTTGTGGAAAATGTTTTATTCAGTATCAAACTACAAATTTATGCGCAACTTCGGATCAAATCGACCATTCACCACTGAGGAAGCTGTCGATTAGCAATGCAGGTAATGGCAATGCTATAGTGCTGATATCGGTTCTCAAATTAACGCAAAATATGTCTGTTTGTCGCATACAATGAGGTCCGTTATCTTCTTCAAATCATGATTGTTCGCTGCATCCTTGAAAATCGTTTTTTCCCTGAAAATATGCAAATACACAAAAGTGGATGATTCTGTAGTACGACCACCAGTGGACCCGGTTAATGAACTGCACGGCAGATATATAATTAGGTATATCAGACTTTGTACTTATCTTCTGAAGTGTGGCAGCTTTCCCTGGCATTGTTCATAACAATTTGATATTAACGTTTCTGGAACAGAATAAAGAACAAAGCTACCAGTTTAGTGTGTGTATGCAGAGTTGAATCTACTGTAAGTGTACAGTTAAGTGATAGGTACACAGAGGCATCTACTGTAGGTGTGCAGTTAGTGTATGCCGAGGTACAGCGTGGAGTATACTGTACATAGGTCTACAGTTTAGTGTATACTTGTATAATCGATTATAGGTGTACAGTTGATTGTAAGTGTACACCCAGCAGAATCTACTGTAGGTGTAGAGTCTAGTGTAGGTATACACAATAGAATATACCATAGGTGTACAGTTTAGTGTAAGGGAGTGCTCATTTTTTAACAATAGGGGGTGGTGAGATTTCGGGTGGCCCGCAACTCTTTTTCATCCTCCTTGGAGGGGTCGGATTTTTCTACCACTCTCTCCCCCAGTGGGTTGAAAATCGCGCACATTTGCGCTCCTGTGTAGCATAGCAACACGCGGGTTTTCACACTCAAAACAGGTGGACCTATTTGACCCCAAAATTGAGTCTACTTTTTTTTACCTCCCCAGCAGTCAAAAGGTCCGAATTGTTTACCCCCTGTTGTATTCCGCATTAGCAAGATGTCCTGTGTACAGCGCCATGTTGATTGATACCAGTCTAACCAGTCTAACTTACTACTCTAACCTCCAGCAACCAGCTCAGCCAAATCTCAGGTCCGAAATTAGGGTACAAACAGGGTGTGAGTATTGTGAGTGGGTTGTACCTGGGCATTACTTATGTCATCTATCCCTCATAGAGTAGTGGTTAGCATGGTGGATTCATGATGCAGAGGACCTAAGCTCAAATCCCTCCCAGGCCACATCTTGTCACCATACCAATAACAACCAATACCTTTTCTTATTTATATACATACAGTTCCTTTGAAGAAATAGGAATAAAGAATTTGTTCAAAGACTATTGATATCTCTTTGATATCATTTCAAGGTTGTTACTCACTTCTACCTATCAAAGCAAAATATATTTGATATATAAGAATGTAAATTCATGGTATGGTCACCAAGATAGGACTTGACAGGGATTTGAGCTTAGGCCCTCTGCATCATGAATCCACCATGCTAACCATCACTCTATCAGGGACAGGTGACATAAGGAATGCCCAGGTACAACCCACTCACAATACTCACACCCTGTTTGTACCCTAATCTCTGACCTGAGATTTGGCTGCGCTGGTTGCTGGTGACAAGGGGGATACAAATGGTACCAGAGCAACACCTGGTGGCAGCACCAGTATCTCGCTAGTGCCTAATATGAATGAGCACTGCCGAAGTATACAGCAGAAACTGATAATTTTACAGTGTGAGTTATATTATTGGCACTGCCGGCCTTGACACACATGTAAATGAATAATCCGAACCCCAGTGCACTTGATGTTCATTGTCATGCATTGAGTTTCACCAAAACTATCCACTCTTATTTTTAATGAAGGTGACAAAGGTGCTGGCCATAAAGTATGCATTTCCGTTGTTACAGGGCTGAATGCCAATATAACATACTATGTACATGATATATATTTCGGGAGACACTGGTCAGGAAAGAGTGTTTAAACTCTCTACCGAAACAGCCCGAACTTTATTATTATGTATGTCAGAAGGCTGACAAGTTGAAGTAATTTGGTAAGGGACAGGCCCTCTCCCGAGTGTGACAATGCACAGCAAAATTACAACGATATCATCAAGAATTTAATAGAAAATAGAAGATAATAATGCTATCTTTAAAATCAATCGTTATCAAGGTGTTTCCTAGGGAGATGTATGCCATTTAGTGAGAAATACATTTTAAAACTCGTAACGATCATCAAAAGGATATTGTCATCATAGCATTTCTAAAGGATAACGATATCTAACTCATAGTCGGATGCTTTTACTTAGAGGGAATGCTTAACAACAATGTCACTCTATTTGGGACACTTTCAGGACCCATCCATCTCTTTGATATTGTTTCAAACTGCATTTATAGGCCAGAACAAAAGACCCAACACCCCTAGCACTGCCGTAATTGTTAAACGTTCCTTTATTTTGCAAGAATGAAAGGAATACTGATCATTGACCAGGTTCCAGATGTATGTACTCCCTTAATTGACTGCTCCAGTGATAATGATGTGAGCCATGCGGGAGTTGACTCTCTTTTAAAACTAATTTGTATTATCAATTTTGTGTTGTTCCCTTTTTGGGTAAGTAAAGCCACAAGAGTGTTCTTCACACCTACTCCATCCTTTGTTTGTGTTTACTCATATGCCTTTTATATTTATAAAGCCCAAAAAGAGGTGGTCTGTTTTAGGTAAGAGGGTTCGAGAAAAGTTTATTGGCTATCATCTCTCCATGTTCTCTTAATTGCCCTGCAAAGGGATTTCCTACGAAATCTCGTACAAGAAGAGGGGCATTTCCCCAAGCTACTCCTGATGGAGGTTCAGTAAGATTTGGGTATTTAAATCTTATTACCACCACTCACGCCTTACATGCTAATACACGAGAATAGTTCTAAAAATTATATTAAAATTATATAGAATAATATCTACTGAACAAGTAATCGAAACACCGATTATTTTAGTCTAAACCTCAGAGATGGAACACAATCACAATGAAGAGAATATACATACGAGTCCAAATTATCATGGGTAAACTGATAGCAGAGCAGTTAACGCAACTTACCATAGATTTTGCTCTTATGTATCTCTGGTATCTAAACTTCAGGTATATTCTCTATCCCAATGACGAATGAGAAATATCCTAAAAGTCGACTTACTTCCAAGGAGACAAATATTAATATGAACGCGCACTTGTGTCAGAAGCTTCCGCAGCAACAACTGCAATTTACGTCAGAAGAAAATCATGAATAATTCCTTATAACAGTCAATGGAATGGGATGAAAATACTCAATTTATAATGAAACAGCATCAAAGGTCCATTATCTCTGAAGGTGGTTGTATTGATCCGGGGACTCTGTATAGAGATGGCATCCTGGCATTACTATTGTGATGGTTATAAATTTTTCATAGGAAACAAATTGTGTCTATAGCGTCTCTCATCTATTCATAATAGCTGCCTCTCAGCTAATGATTTGTTTTTTCTCATCTCCCGAGGCAACACTAAGTCTTCTTTATGATATTGAAATAGGATTTTTGAATTAGCGCTGGTTTTACATGTGGGTGCTAGGGAATGTTGAAATATCTCTCAAGCACTAAGAATAAATCTTGAATAAGCGCCTATTTCATACAGTCAAATAGTGTTATAAGGAGGGCGCAGGGGCAAAAGAATGTGCTCCTTATGAGCAGAGTTCATTATTAGAAACACTAAGTATGTATAGAGCACAGACAACTGGAGCAATTGAAACGTGTTCTTTCTACATGTAGCAAGATGGTCCTTATATCAGCTCTTCATATAAGGAGATGTTTTTCTACAAGTGCTGGTTTTGATCAATATGGTAGTCGTTTCTGTACATATCCATTCTCAGCTCTGAAATTCTGTGGGACAACATCTCAACTGGAATGCGATGTTTGTTGACTTATTCCTCTTCATAGTGAAGCACTTATAATATGAAGAGATCAAGAAACGCTTTCAACTTGACATCAAGTTCGATTGCTTGACAGCAGTCAAAGCGAAAACGTGATCTACAGCAGTCCTTGTATTGAATAAAACATGAGTTGCAGAACGTGTGTACTGATGTGTAACAAGAGCATAAAGACGTGTGGCTAATAATAATTCACCATAAACCTCCCTTTAACCCTATAAGGACGGTATGTCAGCTAAAAGCAACATGTGTCGTTATTATACACCAATGCATGCCGGCGAGTTGCTGTATGGCACTACATTGGTGCATCATGCCGACCCTTCAGAAGCATGTCAATCAAGTAGGGTTGATATGATGCTTGAATACAGCGCTAGTGAGCCACTTGCCAGGAGTGCATTCATGCATTAAAACGACAAAGAATATAGTGTATTAAAGCACCATGCTGCCCCGTAAAGTGTTGATGGGTGGACTCTTCATCCCTGGCCAAGTTCTCCATTTGCCGAGACGAGAAATCATCTGACCATAGCAAGAGTTCACGTGACCGTAGCGAGATGTTAGGGTTATGAACAAGCACGCATTAGAGGTCATCTCTAATTCATGATAAACGTTGTCGAAGTTTGGAAGTTTGTAACTCGTCTACTTCCGGTTGGACTTGCGGCCGGACTTGCAGCTTTTAAACATGTCTTCCTCATTTGACTTCGCTGTTTCCCACTTTCATAGATTCCATGAACTATTACATTTTTCCCCGCAATCATTTCAGTATTTAATCATGCATGGACATAATTATGATATAATTTCTGCCTATATGTATAAAATTGACATGAGCTCAATAAACAATGAAATTTGAGATTTGCTAGAGCACTCTATCGGGGGATTTTTATCGGGGGATCTCAAGATTCTGAACCCCTCTAAGGTCGAGAATAGCTGGGAGGAAAAAAATAAAGTGGACTCTCCTTAGCAAAAAACCATGTTTGCTATCACACATGTTGGGGAGGGGGGGCTGCATCCCTCTTGCGGATACAAGATATGATATCATTACGTACTGAAAAGGCCGTATTCAACTCCCCCCCCCCCCACCACCCCCATTGAATACAATGTGGCCGTATTCAAATGATCTAAGAAAGTTTTTCCTGCATTAAATGGCTTCAAATCTTTTTTTTTTAAAGGAACACAAATGCCAACTACATTGCCCCCCCCCCCGTATGGGGAGGGGGGGGGAGTCTGAAGAAACCATCCATTTAGGCCACCCCTGGATATCAAATACTATTATAGGTAGTGAAATGTATGCTCTTGGCGAATTGAATTCACAATTTTTAATCATATTTCTCCATTAACATTGGAAGGGACACACACGGTGTGGCAGGTTATACCAAATACAAATTTAAAAAAAGGGGGGGGGGGGATAAGAGCAGCCAAGCAGAAAGTGTGACCTAGCTGCAGGACAGTTAAGACCATACTTGGCTACTCCAATATCGCAATGTCTGCACTGAAAGTTTTATAGGCCAGAAAGTCATCACTAGTGATGAGTTTAGGGTGATCACTGTGATAAGGCTCTGGAGGAGTACCCGGTCATCACTAGAGTAATCAAATGTGATGACCCAGGGTCATCATGTTGATCTTCTTTTGACCAAATTATAGGGAGTGCTGGGGCAATTCATGATGCTAGGTGATCAATTTGATGACTTTCGCATATCATCATTTACAAAACAATTAAGGTATCATTTGCAAATATCTTAATAATTCCCCCCATCCTTCCCATCATCAAGCCTTATTGAGAGCACAATCCCTCATGATGGGCCCATTATGTGTTTGAGCAATTGGAGTCTGTCTTCAAACTTATACATGTAGTTTTAGACACAGAAAAGGTGTCTAAGTATGCACATCCATGCTTTAGTAATTTTGCTTCAAATATTTATTGAAAATACTTCAGTGTATACTGTAGTACTATTCTTCATAGTGGTGTAGTTTATAAGCATCTATGATCAACGTTATTATATGAATTAGATAGTAGATCACCCAGAGAATGTATTGTCTACTACATTATTGTCTAGTAGGGCCACCTA
The DNA here is from genome assembly GCA_947462335.1 of Harmothoe impar. NCBI lineage: Eukaryota > Metazoa > Annelida > Polychaeta > Phyllodocida > Polynoidae > Harmothoe > Harmothoe impar. The sequence goes on along the minus strand of OX381719.1, from coordinate 26,799,594 downwards.
GTGGCAAAACTATGTCCTCAAGATGATGACCTTGGGTCATCACCATGACTATCATAGGTCATCAACCGGCTGTGATTATCCTATGTCATCTGCACTGACGACCTTCACCCAAACCCAGGTTTTCAGTGTAACATTGGCGGATCCAGAGGGGGGATCCGACGGGCCTTGCCCTTATCCCCCCCCGCCACCCCCCCAAAAAAAAAAGAAAAAAAAGAGGAAAGAAAAGAGGGAAAAGCGAGAGAGAGACGATATCATATAACACATATATAGTCTCTATCGGTGGAGTATGAATGGATGGAGGGAGGGGCTGAGTCTTAAAATATTGTGTCCTAAAATGCATGACAATGCATTATTTCACGTCCAGACCATCAAAATTTCCTTTCCCACAAAACCCCTTATATGGCAGCTGTGCCTGGCTTGCGGGAAACAGACAGTCGCTCCAGGTTAGCCAGGTTTGCCCCCCACCCCCCCCCCCCCCCCCTCCTCTAGACAATTCTGGATCCGCCACTGGTCTACCTCTGTATTACCTAGGGTAAAAATTATTGAGTAATTTAGGGGTGGCGCTGTCAAGTTAGTGAGACTACCTACGCTAAATCTTTCTATCTTGTGGGCATAAAATTCAGTTCCACGTTGAATCAACATTGACAACCACTTTTATAAATGTTGCTACAAAGAGCCGCATAGTGTTTAAGTGTGCTATACTTTTGGTCAGCATGATGCATGAAAGCAGCTCTGGAGTGTCTGCCTTGTTTATAGCTATGCTTGTGTAATTTGATACCTTATAATACATACAAATGAGCTCCAGCTGAAACGATCTTTTTTAATATGATTGTACCTCAGCACTGAGCTGAGACTGAGAACCGTCCACCACTTGCTGCGGAAATCAAGCCATACATCTCTTGTGAGTTGTAAATAAATATGTATTTGAACTTTAAGAAGCTTTAAGATGTGTACACAAGGAAAAGAAACACATGTCTCTATCAAGAGTTGTATATTGTGCACATACTTTAATTGACAAATTCGGTAGTAAGTTGTTCTATATTGATTCTCAGTCAATAAATCTATTCTTAAAAGTCAGCATTAATGCATCATGCCTATACATAGAGAGTGCATCGGTCCCGTATAGTACCGGCATGATGACTGGATATGGCCATTAAGCCTACTCATAAGAGCTGCATTTAAATACATCTTGCTGACAAATGGGTATGATGCACTAGTGCAATATGATTGTATCACGTTAAAGTGAATGTTCTAAAGTGTATTGTGCATGTGTAATGCACGGGACCTAATGGTTAATTCATAGATCACCAGTTATTCGATCATTAATTTAGTTGATAGCGTTCTCCATCATTTTTGGAGGTCTGGTTTGGGGGGGGGTCCCCCATCCAGACCCCCTTGTCGATTCTAAGAAATGGCTATGTCGCCCTGTCAATTTTAAGAAATGACCATGTCACCTTGTCGATTTTAAGAAAAGGCTATGGCCCATGTCACTATCACTTATATTCCTCATGTTAGTAGTATTGTATGTATCGGAACGGGACTATAGTTAAGTACTGTTTATTACTCAATCGACCTGCAGCCAATCAGAGGCCTCCCTTTTGGCGGGAAATTCAAAAGCAGCCAATGAGAGGCCTCCCTTTTGGCGGGAAATTCAAATAGGTCACGTGACCGGAAGTGACCTACTTCCGGTCACGTGACCTTTGGGCGGGAAATTCAAATAGGTCACGTGACCGGAAGTGACCTACTTAAGAGGGTCACGTGACCACCATGTTGGCGGGAAATTCAAATAGGTCACGTGACGGGAAGTGACCTACTTAAGGGGGTCACGTGACTACTAGGTTGGCTTTCAAAATAAGTCACTTGAGATTTTGATGGATAAATAAATTTAAAAAAAGAAAAAAAAAGCAAGCTGAAAAAGCTTGCTAAAAAATAATTTAAAAATACGGCTCTTTTTTTCTAGGAGGGGGGGAGAGGGGCACTCTGGGGGGCACTCTTTAAGATGCATGGGGGGGGAGGGGGGGAGGGGGGGAGGGGCAGGGTTTTTTAAGAGTGAGACTCGCTTCTCTGCCCTCTCTAAAAGAGAGGGCAGAGAGGCGAGTCTACTTACAATGAAAGGTATCATGATCGCGTTTATGATGATGTGCATCTCTTGCTGGCTAGACTTTCAAGCAAATTTGCTAAAGTCCAGCCCGTTATTGAATGTCCGGCCTAGCCTGACCCTCAGTAGAACAGTCCTTGACCCATCTATTATAGTCTAGCAGCGCCTGACCCTTGTATGAGAGTAGTATTGGCGACATTGGCTGACTCTGATATTTACCTGTGTGTACGGAGAGAGGAGAGGGTTCACAGCCACAGCTCTCTTAAGGCAAAGCTTGCGCTTATAGAGCACTACTAGTGGAGGTCTGGATAAGGAAGCTATGGCGGTTGTCTTCAAAAAAAATAAAAAATAGCCATGGCACATGTCGATGTCGCTTAATTATGCTCATATCTCGTGTCGATTTTAAGAATTGCTCATGTCACCTGTCACTATGTTTTTCAAGCTTCATGTCAAATGTCACTAGACCTCATGTCGAATGTCGATTCTAAGAAACAGATATGTCACCATCTCGAATTTAGCGGTCCACATTGCCGCTGCTGCTGCTGCTGCTGATTTGCTGTTGCTGCTGCTGTCGGTGCTGCTGCTTGTGCTGCTCGTGCAGCTGCTGCAGCTGCTGACAGCTGCTGCTGCTTGTACTGCTCGTGCAGCTGCTGCAGTTGCTGACGATGTCACGGATGCTGTTGACAGATGCTGCTGCTTGTGCTACTCGTGCAGCAGCTGCTGCTGCTGCTGCTGCTGACGATGTCACTGATGCTGCTGACAGATGCTGCTGCTTGTGCTGCTTGTGCAGCAGCTGCTGCTTGTGCTGATCGTGCTGCTGCTGCTGACGATGTCACGGATGCTGCACGAGACCGAGTAGCCGCTATTACTAATGCTACTAATACTAGTATGAGAAAATACATTTAGTCAGTCGACTAAATCAAGGAGGTTTTCTGACTTCAGTGGATCGTTTAGCCATCGGCCACAGGCAAAACTTGAAACCATTTTATACATGGGACAATTGGCAGAGTCGAAACATGTTGGTACGATGGGGTCGATCATGTTCATCATCAGTTCAGGCAAAGGAAGTGTGTCGACAGCACGCGAAAACTTCATGTCCGGATGTTTCAACACAACACTTTTTATCACACTCACACAGCTGCTTTGAAGAGTGAATCCTTGACCAAACTTGAGCTTTTCCAACACAGCTTTGGCCTCCTTCTGTGCAGTAAGGGATCTCTCTTTCGGGGTCATCGCAGTGCTGGCTAGCATGTCCTCAAAGTCTTTAACATAATGTTCCAACGGGCTACAAATGATGTACTCCAGATCATCGTCCGCATATGTCGTCTCCTCGCACCATACTTCTTTTGTTTCGAATTCCGTCATTTTCTGAACAATCTCCTCGTGAGTGCGTTGCATATATCGAAGCTTCTTCAAAGACCAGATAACTTGTATGCCGAACGCTGAAAAACCTGAAGGAATTTCACCACTACAGTCACGCCAACTATACGGAGCTAAGAAAAATAGCTCCAACAAAATTTTCTCCCTCTGTCCAAATGAAACTACTTCCGTTCCGATGAAGTTGAAGCATGCTTCTATCCATTGCTCCTTGGTGACGTCCTTCCAATGTTTCTTTACCTCACATGCATCATAGGGCACCGTTTCTCTTCTTGCTTCTAGTGGGAGTTGCTTTTTCTTTCTTGGACTCATTTGGAGAGTTTCGATGCTCTGTAGCGTCGACACTTCGATAAGAAAAGAAGCTGTAAAGGTAGAAATAACCCTCATAACATGCTGAGCGAGCGTGGAGTGGACGATGCTACGATGATGAAGGGCGAGTCGAGAAAGTGTGATGAGTGAGAGCAGCGTTTCACTCTTTATGTACCCTGTCCTAGATAATCCTCTTAAACAGCTGAAAAGACTCTCTCAGTACAGAGTCTCTACTCAATTAAGTGATCTGTTAAGTAAGTTTTCACATGCTACTTGACTACTGCAGGGGGGTTTAGACTTAAGCAGCTTAGTGCACACACGTGTCTGTTAGAAAGCTACCTGCACACCTGCCTTCCTTTTTCACTAGTATTTACCCCTTGCCGACTAATAAGGCACCTATACACGTGTCAGCCTCCTTATATACGTCATTCTTCCTCTCGAGAGGAAGAAGCGTGTCTCTGGAAGCGACTTGATGAAGCAAGTGACTAGAAGCGACGACGTCACATGCTTTTAATGAGGTGATCAGCTGTGACTGGCGGCGGCGGCGGCGGTGGCAGCGGCGGTGGTGCTGGTGGTGGTGGTAGTAGACGTTACTGTGGTCAAAGGTGATATGGTTTTTTTCCAACAGAAATCAGAGCTTTTATACAGAGAGAGTTTAATCCTATTTCCAACAGCACCCCAGCTGTCCAGCAGCCGCTCCGCTCCGTAAGAGCTTCTTAAGAGCTTAGATGACGAGGGGTGTGTCATCATCATCTTTGGTGGCCAGCTGAAAATGGTGTTTTTTCTTTATCCATTAGCCTTACCTCCTACTCCCTACCTGAGGACGACTCTCTCCCCCTTTAGCATTCATTGTAACAAACGTCAGAGGTCAGGTGAAAATCGGATTTTCATGCACAGCCTTAGTCAGCTGTCACTCCTATTGAACTAGCTAGCCGCCGCCGGCCGGTCTACTCACCCCAGCTGTCCAGCAGCCGCTCCGCTCCGTAAGAGCTTCTTAAGAGCTTAGATGCCGAGGGGTATGTCATCGCCATCTGTGGTGGCCAGCTGAAAATGGTGTTTTTTTTCCTTATCCATTAGCCTTACCTCCTACCCCCTACCTGAGGACAACTCTCTCCCCCTTTGGCATTCATTGTAACAAACGTCAGAGGTCAGGTGAAAATCGGATTTTCATGCACAGCCTTAGTCAGCTGTCACCCCTATTGAACTAGCCGGCCGCCGCCGGCCAGTCTACTCACCACGGCAGGAGGCGGTGATTTTTTTTTGTTTTACACTTAAGTCGCTCACCACATGCACACGACTCTACTCACAGACAGACACTCCCGTCTTAGGGGGTCCTGCTTCACACTACATGCCTCCTGTAGTTTTTTTGTATACACACTCTAAGCTCATGTCTGCTTAATCCTTTATACAGCTAATGCGCGTTGAATTAGTACAGTCGGTACACCGCCCGCTCATGGCAGTCCATCTCTCAAAAAAAAAGAGGGAGGGGGGAAAGAGATCCAGCTGAAAACGTCATGACTTATGTCTTTTGTTTCTCTTTGGGAATGTCCGCCGGTCAGCTGGCGGCAGCAACTGCTTAATCCTTTATACAGCTAACGCACGTTGAATTGCTGAACAAGGCAGTAAGTAGCTTAGCTCGTGTCAGTCGATCTCTCAAAGGGGCGGGGGAAAGGGATCCAGCTGAAAACGTCATACCTTATGACTTTTTGTTTCTCTTTGTGAATGGTCACCGGTCAGCCGGCGGCAGCTGAAGAGAGCTGTAAGTAGCTTAGCTCTAGAAGCGAGAAGGCGTATATAAGAGGCCTGGAAACACCCGTTCACTCACTCAGTCTTTTGCTACTCTCTACAGGCACCACCATGAGCAAAACACAACAACTACTGTCGTCCAAGGATCTAATCGAGTTCAACAACAAGAAGAATACGCAGAACGGTGATCGTTTACTGTCAGCGTCTCCTCTTGCTACTGAAATTGAGACTACCGCCGCAACCGCTTGGTCTTATCACCCTCCCGCTGTAGCGAGCGCACACAGCAGTAGTAGCGACGTTGTTACACTCGCGACGGTTGTTGCTGCTGAGCACGCTGCTGCTGCTACTGCTGCGCCTGCTGCGGCTGCTAGTGATCCTCGTGCTGCTAGTGCTGCTGCTACTGCTGCTGCTGCTGCTGTTGCTGCTGCCGCGCCTGTTACTGCTGTGCCTGCTGCTGCTGCTGCTGCTGCTGCTGCTGCTGCTGCGCCTGTTACTGCTGCGCTTGCTGAGGCGGCTGTGCCTGCTGCTGCTGTGCCTGCTACTGCTGCGCCTGCTACTGCTGCACTTGCTAGCGCTGCGCTTGCTCCTGCTGCTGCTGCTGCTGCTGCTCCTGCTGCTGCTGCTACTGCTGCTGCTGCTACACCTCTTGCTGCGACTACCGCTACTAGTACTGACACGCAGTACGTTGCACAGAACCTCTCCACCGCTTCATCAACCGACGCCATCAACGCTGCTCGCGCTGAGACTTACAGCTATTCGGACACTCAGCCCCAGCAGCGCGTAGTAGACATACATGTCCTAAAGCAACAGGGTGAAACAGAGAACGACGCTGACGACGAGGCGTACGAGGAACCCGAAGGGTCACGGGCGCACAGTCCGTTTTTCGACCTCATTTCCACTGGTAGTGCGTCCGGTCCGTGGCGACTGCCCTCACCAATACCTTACGAAGTCATGTGGTTGCCCTGTTCCGACAACGAGTCGTCTGATACCAGCGCAGACGCTGCTCCTGTTATTGGTTCTGCTGCAGTAGTACCTGTATCATCATACTTCAAAGCAGAGCCGTTAGGATACTTGTCAGACGCTATGCTACTGAAAATAAGCGGTAAGTTGCCGACATCAGATTACATACGGTTAGGTTCATTCCTTGAAGTGAACTTGAAGGATATGGGATATCTCAGTTGTGAGACAAGTGTCATAACTCAAGCTAGAGAAATGTTCACTACTTGGTACCAGAAAAGTTGTACTAGTAGGTGGAAGGACCTAGCCGCCGCCTTGGAAGAATCTTACCGTATGGACCTCATCAAATTCTCACGTGAGTACATGGACAAGCATGACATGTGGGATGGCTTAGAGAGTGGAGACATGGAGTGGAAAGTGCAGAAATATTTCTCTCTTTTAGCTGAGCTCTGCCCTAGAGACTGGAAGACCATAGGGATCTACTTAGGGTTGACTTCTCATGAAGTAACTTCCATCTCTCAACCTGTGCCTTCTGACAGGACTGTGAAGAACCCTGTCTATGAAGTGCTGAAAGCTTGGAAGTACAACGAGACGTCTGAGCCTATGGCTCTGATGAAAGTGTTGGAAGACTACATGGGACGCGGCGACGTCGCAATGTATGTTCAAGGGTTGTATGCAGCTGTACCCAAAGAAATAAAAGTGAGCTGTGACACACCAGTGTTGACGACTCTCGTCTGATCCCTGCAGTAAGATGGACATCTGTTGAAATCGATCCTACACTACAGACGTCTTTCACTATGCTAATAGCATCGTGTGGTAAGAGGCGTCTAGTATTCGAAGTGATAAACAACGTTTATTTTTTTAATATTTGGTAAATAAGTGAAAAAAACAAAAAAAAGAAAAACATGCCGCAGGACGTTTGCGAAAAGTGTTTCAAAATTTTTAAAAGACCGTACAATCACGAGCGACCCGTAGAAAAATGAAGAACGATACCTAAGTTTTGCTCTCTATGCAGCGATGTCGGCTAGCGTTGCATACGACTTTCCGGGGTAGGAGGGGCAGCGTACGTCAGAGAATCCGACGCAGATTCCGACCCCTTGTTAGACCGAGTTTAAAATCACATAAACGAGAACGCCAAAGTCATCGAGAAAGCTGTGCTAGAAGTTTACCGACCAACCTTAGCGAAGTTACATGTAGCGATAGGTGAAGCTCTCCTGCTAGAGGAAGCGACATTCACCCCTTCTCCAGGCGGCTTCGCTGCAGCTCACACCAGACAACCGTTAGTTCAACTGAAGAAGCGGCTTCTGAGATACATCCGTCAAGCTCCAGTCGTACGCTTCAACTCGGAGAGTTACGACTTGAACCTGATCAAAAAATACGCCTTCGCTCGTTATTTGCCTCCGGAGACCGAAGAAACCAACAATTCAGCGTCATAAAGAAAAGCAATCAATAGTTGACGTAGTAGTCAACTTTTTTAGCACTTGGTTACAGCTACGCAAATTATTTGCGAGCTTTCACTACAAACAAAGAGAAAGGTTGCTTTACTTACGAATGGATGACGTATACCAAGAAACTAGTAAACAAAAAACCCCTGCCACCGAGATCGACTTTTGACAGCGAACTGACGGGCGTCAAAATGGCCGAAATCCGACTACGCCACATGTCAGAAAGTTTAGTATGACAAGAAGAAGCAAACTATGACAGATTACTTGATCCACTACAACAACGAAGACGTCAAATCTTTCATAGAAGCTTTTTGAAAAAATCACGCTATTTTTTTCCAACATAGCAGCATTGTCATGTTGAAAGACGCCATCTCTCTCGCCAGTTTGACTTTACAAGACCTCTTCCAAAAACCCTATAAGCTGTGTTCACAACGTTCCCTCCGTTCGACGCCGTCCTCCACGCTCTGATCAAAGAAAATGTAGTCAGTGGTCCTTCCATCATCTTCCATAGATTTCACGAGAAAGAGTGTATAGGTGTCTTATAAGTCGGCAGAGGGTGAATACTAGTGAAAAAAGGAAGGCGCGTGTGCAAGTAGCTTTTTCTAACAGACATGTGTGTGAACTAAGCTGCTTAAGTCTAAACCCACCTGCGGTAGAAGCTCTGTACTTAGAGAGTCTTTTCAGCCGTTTAAGAGGCTTATCTAGGACAGGGTACATAAGGAGTGAAACGCCGCTGTCACCAGTCACACTTTCTCCACCCGCCCTTCATCTTCGTAGCATCGTCCACTCTACGCTCGCTCAGCACGTTACGATGGTTAGTTCTGCTATTTTCTTTGTTTATGAAAGTGTTGACGCTACAGAGCATCTAAACCCTCTCGAAATGAGTCCAAGAAAGAAAAAGCAACTCCCACTTGAAGCAAGAAGAGAAACGGTGCCCTATGATGCATGTGAGGTAAAGAAACATTGGAAGGACGTCACCAAGGAGCAATGGATAGAAGCATGCTTCAACTTCATCGGAACAGTAGTTTCATTTGGACAGAGGGAGAAGATTTTGTTAGAGCTATTTTTCTTAGCTCCGTATACTTGGCCTGACTGTGGTGAAATTCCTTCAAGTTTGTCAGTCTTCGCCATACAAGTTATCAACTCCTTGAAGGAGCTTCGATATATGCAAGGCACTCAGGAGGAGATTGTCAGGAAAATGACGGAATTCGAAACAGGCGAAGACACAATATGGTGCGAGGAGACGACATATGCAGACGATGATCTGGAGTCCATCATTTGTAGTCCGTTGGAACATTATGTTAAAGACTTTGAGGACATGCTAGACAGCACTGAGATGAACCCGAAAGAGAGATCCCTTACTGCACAGAAAGAGGCCAAAGCTGTGTTGGAAAAGCACAAGTTTGGTCAAGGATTCACTCTTCAAAGCAGCTGTGTGAGTGTGATAAAAAGTCTTGTGTTGAAACATTCAGACATGAAGTTTTCGCGTGCTGTCGACACACTTCCTTTGCCTGAACTGATGATGAACATGATCGACCCTATGGTACCAACACGTTTCGACTCTGCCAATTGTCCCATGTATAAAATGGTTTCAAGTTTTGCCCGTGGCCGATGGCTAAACGATCCACTGAAGTCAGAAAACCTCCTTGATTTAATCAATTGACTAAATGTATTTTCTCATACTAGTATTAGTAGCATTAGTAATAGCGGCATCCGTGACATCGTCAGCAGCAGCAGCAGCAGCTGCACAAGCAAAAGACAAACGCCGTAGTCTCCTCATCCAGACCTCCGCTAGTAGCGCTCTATAAGCGCAAGCAGTGGCTGTGAACCCCCTCCTCCCGCCGTACACACGGGTAAATATCAGAGTCGGCCAATGTCGCCAATACTACTCTCATACAAGGGTCAGGCGCTGCTGACCTATAATAGATGAGTCAAGGACTATTCTACTGAGGGTCAGGCTACGCCGGAAATTCAATAACAAGCTGGACTTTGGCAAATTTGCTTGAAAGTCTGGCCAGCAAGAGTCCGGCATACTCTCCCAAGAGTTCAGCATTGTCAGACTATGGCATGAGGATCCCGCATGGTCAGACTTTCAAAAGCAAGTTTGCCAAACTCCAGCTTTTTATTGAATGTCCGGCGCAGCCTGACCCTCACTAGAATAGCCCTTGACCCATCTATTATAGGCCAGCCGTGCCTGACCTTTGTCTGAAGGTAGAATTAGCGCTATTGGGTGCCTCTGATGTTTGCCTGTGTGTAGTCAAACCTCGCCTGAGAGAGACATACTTCAGAAAGAAAAGAAAGCGGCGTGAGAAGGTGACGGGATCCCAAGTGTCAACCCTAAGACTTACATTTGCTACGATCAAATCAGCGGCACCAGTGAAAGAAAATCTCAAAAAAAGTGTACAGAAGTAGTCGTCTTCTTAAATGTTTTCGAAAACGAAAAACTCTCCTTGCGGTAAATATAAATTTCAAAAGTGGTACGAACCAAAAATGGCCACTTACACCATAGAGAAAGATGACGTGCGCTACTTGTATTATAAGCGTCGCGTGCATTCTAACGGTGTGACAACGAGTCCTTTAAAATATGAAAAAGTGTGTTATTGATTGATTGAGCGCATCTTTTCAAAAATAGAGTGTTATTAGAATTGAAAAAAAAGAAAATAAAAAAATAAAATAAAATTATTGTTGTGTTTATTTTCATACGTCTTCTTTTATTAGTAAGTAAAACAATTATAACAATTAACTAGCGTGTCCTCTTAAAGTGACACTTCCTCCGGTCGCTGCTGAATCGTCTAATTAAGGTATGTGTCGTCGTCACTTCTAGTCACGTGACTCATCAGGTCACTTCCGGTCGCGTGATCCTAAAATCGATCACTTCCTAAACAAAATTAAATTAAGAGACACATTTCTTCATGACCCAACCAATCAGAGGTCTCCATTTGACCAGAAGTAGGCCCCTCATTTGCATAAATGGGTCACTTCCGGTGTACCAGCCAATCAGAAGCCTCTAACTAAGTCAAAGTCACTTGACGTCACTTCCGGTATGCCCTTATATGTACATGTGAAGGTCACATGACGTCACTTCCGGTATGCCCTTATATGGGCGTGTGACGTCACATGACGTCACTTCCGGTATGCCCTTATATGGGCGTGTGACGTCACTTCCGGTCAAATGGAAGCCTCTGATTGGCTGAGTCATGACCTTGACCTCTAACTAGGTCAAGGTCACGTGACGTCACTTCCGGTATGCCCATATATGGGCATGTGACGTCACTTCCGGTCAAATGGAGGCCTCTGATTGGCTGCATGTCGATTGAGTAATAAACAGTACTTAACTATAGTCCCGTTCCGATACATACTATACTACTCATGTTGTATGTCACCAGCAGCTCCGCTGCCGGGGATATTGGCGCGGGAAAATCGTGGAGACAGCGTTCGTCTGACCTACTATACTGCATGGCGGGAATGCCTTAGCATATCGCAAATAGGGTCGGAGTGGCGCAATTTTTTCAATCTCCAACTCTGAGTCCAAGGTAGAACTTATGATTGGGCCAGCTTGGGGCGCGGTGCATCGCTGGGTAGCTACCTGATTTACTGGTATGTGTAACCAAGCCAAAAGAGACGCATGTCGCCGTGTCGAATTTAGTGGTCCACACCCATATTGGTGCATGCCTAAGGTCTCAGTGAATTAGATATAGAGACCTGCCTCTAAACCAGATGTATGACCTTGATCTATAACCTGCCATTGATTGATGTAATATACTATGATTCGATTGAGGAACTTAATTATCTGTTTAGTTGTATGTAATAAATAGCTTTAGTCAGCTACTCAGCTAAATAGCATACCGAATTCACTCGCTTCATTGCCTACTTTTGTTATGTCTATGTACTTGACAACGATATTTATATTTTTCAATTGTACGTGTGGTGGATTGTGTATCATTACAATCATATGACCAGGATCTGAGAGACTCAATGTGTATTGTGGAATCTTTCACTGTCAAACTCAAACACATTGTGGGCAGGCTCTATGTACAATTAGTAGGCCTGCTAGCAGCTGTTAGCCATCCCATCCAAAACCAATCGCAAGACTTTAAATACTTTGAATACAGCCTGCACACATGGCCTAATGTAATACATAAAATACCTGTATATCTACGATGGGACGTAAATTGACTTTCCGAGAAAGATAAACACATATTTGACAATAGGGGCCTACATAAATGTGGACTGTATTATAAGAGCCTGTCTAGCAATAACTCTTACACAGTGCGTATCGTAATAACATTATTATAATTTCCCGTCCTGATGCATGAATAATGCCTCGCAAATAACCTACCAGCGCTGTATTCAAGCATCATGCCGACCCAACTGGTTGCTACACTCCCAAAGCGCCAGCACTATGTACCAACCTAATTCAGCCCTAGCAACTAGAAGTGACATTTGCATGAACGTACAACTTCCCATCCTGATCCATGAATAAAGCCCTGGTGAATGATTCGCCAGTGCTGTATCCGAGCATCATGCCGACCCAACTGAAGCATCAGCATTATACATGTACGAACCTAATTCAGCCCTAGCAAGTAGACTCGCCAAGGAGGCATTCATGTATCAACAAATGGAATGGCATAGTGAAGCACTGTGAGGCCCTTAACGGGTTAAAAGACTGAAAACAAATGGCGCATTGAGCTCACATGATACCATCTCATAACATGGTACAATAATGTAGGTAGCATGAATCTGCCCACATGACCATCTAAGCCCACTCAAAATAACAAATGGGGTTCTCATCACCGCGCACATCCTACAGGTTGCCTTTGGGGAGACCTAGAAGAAAAATTCCCAATTTCTGGATTATTAGAATTAGTCCAACAAGAACCTATAAGTATTTCCGATCATTTGTTCCTTCAGATAAAAAAGTGCCCTTGTCATATTTTTCATGATTAGGAGATGAGAAACAAATATTTTTTTTGAGTTTGCCTAAGGATTACACCATGTAAATACCACGTCAAATTGGAGAGGAACGCACTAGGAGACATCACAAACACCATGGAAGTTGGTAATGTAGAGCATGTCTATGGTGGGATCACCTTCAGTGGAGTGTTCCCAACAGAAGCACTGGAAAAGGTCCCAGATTTTGAGTTCCGTCCAGATGATGTACTCATCGCTACCTACCCTAAAGCAGGTAAATATTTATGGGGAAAAAGAGAAGGGATAAATCCATAGATCCCCAATACTGTAGGTAAAGCAAGCATCAGTTTCTTTTATTTCCCTTGTTCTATGTCTCATTCGATTTTCTTTCGGCGCACCTATAATTTTTAATATGAATATTTAGTGAACTATGGGGATTTTCTTTTAGTTTAGAATATTTAACTGGCCATATTTGACACTAATCGGAAACATGAGATGTATTTTCATTGTTTCTGAGTTAAAGCTACTATGATACCTGGGATATCAGATTTTCACTTTCTACATCTTCATATTCATCCCCGTTGTTGGAATCTACTTGTAACTTCCTAATCTATTGTGTGAGCTTTAACGATGCTTAAATGAAACATACCTATGTGAAAAATTGTATTCTATTGATTAAGACCAGCAGCAGATGTTGCTAGTCCACTACGCTGTTGCTGGTCCACTTGGATAAAATGCTTCCAACCCACTATTCAACTATGCACATCTTATGAGGTGGTATTGCAGCTTTAACTTATAACACACCATAATTACATATGCTAATTCTGTTTTAAGGTACCACATGGATTCAGCAGATAGCCTGGCTCATCATGAATGATGTTGACATCAAGGCATCAAGGGAGACGTCTTTAGAAAGTCGGTCACCATTTATTGAAAAGGGTAACCAGATGGAACATTTAACTGTAGTTGAATCTCCAAGGGTCTTCAAATCCCATCTACCAGCATGGTTCTTTGACAAAGGCATGAAGACATACAACTTCAAGACCATTGTGGGACTGAGAAATGTGAAAGATGTTCTCGTTTCCTACTACAACTTCTACAGAATGAACAAGGAATTTGGCGTTTTTGATCAGGATTTTAAAGGCTTTTTCAAACTTTTCCAAGAAAAGAAGTTAGTACATGGAGACTACATCAGTCATGTTCTGGGGTGGTGGGCGAAAAGGGGAAACCCAAATATCTACTTCATCAAGTATGAAGATCTCAAAGCTGATCCAAGGAAGGAGATTATCAAGATGGCTGCTTTTCTTGGGAAGACACTAACTGAAGTGGAAATAGAACTTGTGCTGACTGAATCTTCATTTAAGTCGATGCAGGATAACTCCATGGTTAACAAGGATGATAATCCGTACATAGACCACTCTATTGGAAGGTTCATTAGAAAGGGTCAGGTTGGTGACTGGAAGAACTATTTTAATAAGGAGCAGCTGGAATTTGTGGAGAGTCGCTTGACTGATCTTCAAGCCGTAGGATTGGAATTAACAGATTCGATGTAAGCTGTAAAAGGTATTGTAATGTGTCCCATTATACTGTAAACCCACGGTAGATTCTACCCTACCGTAGACTAAAATCATCTACTGTAAAAAACACAGTAGTGCAAAAAGGAGATCTGCAATTACCATTTGGAAAAACATTTTTGGCACAACGGACGCATGTTATTACATCATTATCAATTCCCAACTAGAAGCTTCGATCTAATTCCTTAGAATTTCTCGTTAAAACTTGGTCTAAATGTCGGATTTAGGGTCAATCTACTACATGTGGAGTATACACACTTTGATTCCAGCCATTGAGAATATAGTGTAAAAGCCCATGGATGGGGTCTATGGGGCACCCTTTCTGAGTTCTTAGTACCGTACTCATGGATATATACACGTTATTGCCCCACCCCTTAAATACTATACTGTTACAATGTGTAAAACACTTTTATGAAGGATTTCGATATTCTTTAAGCAGATGGTGTCTTTATTGATTTAGTAGAAGTAAATTTTCCTTGCCTATTTTTCTATACCTTACATAGAAGTAACACTTTTAAAATCTAAAATGTATTACTATAATTAAATGAGCTTGAATGCTAGGATTTATGCTGTAGCGATAAAACTTCTATACTGAAGCTCTGTATATAAAGCTCTGTGGTGATGGATTTCAACCTTAATGGTCTAACTTACAATCTACTATGGTGGCACTACTGTTGTGTTCAGATCTCAATAATACATAATTTAGTATTGCGTGGACTCCAATATCCGATTTTCTTGTCCATTCCCACGAAAGTGTATCTGCCAGATCATGGTAACATATACCCTAATATCTATAGACTGGGTACACTTTCTTGGTGAAATTTTCTCACTCTCAACCAGCCTTATGGCTGACTCTCCAGGCGAGCTGGGGAGTCATACATCTAGCCGCGAGTGTGGGGGGGAGTGTTTTTCGGCAAAAATTTTCGGTCAAGCAAGGGTCCAACCCACTCCTTCGTCCACTAGTCCTCCTGGACTAGTCAAACATAACTAACATCTATAGACGGTTGTTTACATTAGGGCATCCGATTTGTGAAAATTGCCCCGATCTGACAACAAAATCGGGTAGTGGAGTCCCAGCTTATGCAATTAAATGGATATGTATATTATAATGACTGTATATCTGAAAGGCACAACTACAATAACAAACGCTTTGTGTCTTATTAAAACGTTTGTGCTGAACTAAGCAACTCGGCTTCTTCATGTAATATATGGCTATGTCTCACGACCCTGGGCCGATGTTTTCGTCTTTGACCGGGTGCCATCTCTGACCGGGTGCCATTTCTGACCGGCCTGAATGGAAACGGTTTATTTAGGGCAGATGTAGGTAGAATTTTGGCTGAAAATGTTAATCAATGTTATAACTCTTTAAAGTAGTTATAAGTTGCCCATTTTTATCATCATCTGCCCTAAATTTTTATTCAGGCCGGTCAGAGATAGCACCCGGTCAGAGATGGAACCCGGTCAGAGACAAAAACATTGGCCCGTGAGACATATATATTCTTTAGAGGTGTAGTCCTCTGCAATTCTGTTGTATTAGCAAAGACATGCAAAACGCTGCTCTGAAAGCTCTGAGAGAATTAACTTCACAATGATAAAGCCATGCTCATATGAGGTTAAATGTTCAGCACATTTTCCACTTCGTAATAAACAATATGTTTGTGATTATGTCCTAATTCATGTTCTACATATGTACATGTACATATAGCTACGTCCAGATCGGGAGTCGAGATCACCATCACTGCTACCTCTCAAATTGATTTTACACAATGGCGCCACATAATTTCTGAGAAGAAAGTACAGTGCACCAGCACTGCTATACTCATAAATACTCATTTAAGCCTATTTTTACGGTCTCTTGAGTGCACCCACACTGCTCTGTTAGTATATAATTAAATATAACCATGACTTAATCATCTGTTCACGCGAAGACATTATACTACCATGAACCATCTGGTATAAGGTACAATGCACAAGCATTGCCTCACTTAATGCTGAATTATATTATCATAGACCCCCATGTAGGGGCGGTCCATTGTCCCAACAATGCCCAACGCATAATATTACTAGTTATCACGAAAAACATCGTAAGTTTTATGAGTAATTAAACACTCATAAGCCTGGAGTATTATGGACTTGTATGTCAATGACGTGGTGGAGTTTTGTCTTTATGTTAGCTATCTAGGACATTACATTGTAGATGCACCAAAACAGCATACGTGAATTACTGTTTTGTATATGTGACATGTCTGTTTTTCTTTTCATGTTATGAAAATCGTACTGAGAACCGTGAATAAAAGTGAATAAAAAGGGCATTAACAAACTTACATATTATTCATTACATTATGGTTCACCAGAAGTACAATGCTGTTTTCTTATGTACCAGTCCCTCGATAATGCACTCATTGACCTTGTGTACAGGAGCAGCTCCCCTTAACAATATGTAACCTGCATTGGGAAAAGTACATTATGTTAGGCCCTTATCCTACAAAGATGTGTACTGTATTTCCCCGTTTATAAGCCAGGCCCCGAATATAAGACTGCCCCGTTTATAAGCCAGATAAAATAGAGCACTAGGTCCAGTATAAGCCACGGCCCAAATATAAGCCGGGGTAATAAATTAAAAAAACACTTATCTAGTCATAACTTTGCATCTAATTGGAGTAGTTACATAATTCTTGCGGTCATACACATCAAAGATAAATTCATAAAATCTAGAAATATCAATTTTTATCAAGTTTTCGAGATTTATTCAAAGATATTATTTTCATGTATCTGTGACGCTCATGTATAATATATTCAGAACATGAGACTTTTCTCTAAGGTCCTAGATTTTAAAGAATTAAATTTTGATGATTAAACTACAGTGCTACTACCTGCTGTCGAGAAATTTAATATTTTCATTGAAGACATTGGTAGTTTCTATGAGTGCTTGTGCATCTTGTATGAAGCATAATGTAATGTTATCTTAGATTACTTAAGAACTGTTAATGCATAATTATTTGTTTAATTGGCGTTGACATGTGCCGAGGTGCTTGTGCACTCTTTAGCCGTGTTTTAGGAGTGGAATACTTCCTGTTTATAAAATATTGTTAATACAGCCTAACTGATTCAAACGGCCATTTACTCAGGAACTAGGTGTGCTTGTGCACCACTAATCTATAGCCCTGGTGGTGAGTGAGAGCGCTCGTGGGCATTGACGTTTGAGTTGTGGGTTTTGGGTTGTCAGGCCCAGGAAGAACGCTTTAGGTTAACAACCTTGGTATGTTTGACTATACCCTCCTTCCCTTAGGGATGCTCTGGCGGTATGACAAAGTAAACCTTTGCAACTTTGCTTTTGAAACAACTTTGCTTTTCTAGGTGCTAATATTTAATAACAAGGTTCCTCTGGCCAGTGGACAGGAACCAGAATGTATGATGGTAGTTTTACCTGTATTTCCCATCATACTTTGTGGTTCCATTTCTGGTTCCTGTTCGCTGGTTCCGAGGTAGCTACAGGGACTGCCTAAACCCAGAAAAATCCAAGTTCAAGGTTTTACTGCCTGTCACCAGAGCCTTCCTTCGGAAGCATTTGGGAATGAGAGTACTCTAAGGAGGCTCAACTGCCATAGGCCACCTGGGGTAGAAGTAGTTCCCTCACTACTCAACAGAGGGAGCACTGTCTCCAGCCTGGCAACCAGTGTTTATGTTGCCACAATCAACCATTTTTCCCTGTGAATGTTTCCTAATGTAAATGTATGTTTTAAAAAAAGAAATGTTATTGATCATATAAATACATAGCTATTTCAACTTAAGTTTGCTTCGGGAATATTTTGCAAGCACTGGTCTAGTGTAAGCACCAGGGATTAGGCCCTTATCTTACAGAATTGCCCTTTATCTACATACAGTTTTATCCAGGTTTGTAGGATGAAGGGCTGTCAACTAGGTCATAATCCTACAGGTTTGAATGATAAGGGTGATTTTGAAGGATAAAGGTCTCACCGGGGCCTCGAAATATCTCTAAAGCACTAAAGTGGATTTAGAATATGTGATCTCTTGTAGAAGCACAGGGCCACCTATTCATGTCGACAGTATAAATGTTCGTGGAATAATCCTGAATGGTGTGGACTCTTGGATTCCACTCACTATCTTCGCAACAAAGCCGTATTGATGCCAGCCTCAAGCACTCCAGACCCATTACTGGGCCTGGATGAATTTATATATAAAGAACATGATCCGGAATCCTGGATCCTTTTTCAATGAGGTGTGTGGGTTTGAATCCCACCTTAGCACAATTGGTAGTACATTGAGAAAAATATTTATCTAAGCCATTTGAAGCATAAATCTACCTTTATTCACATAGTTTTATTACCTAATAAATATGTGACTAGGAACATTATTTCAATTTACGTACATTATGAAGATATTAAGTACTACTAATTGTGCAAGAGTGGGGTTCGAACCCATGTTCTTCTGAGTGCTGATACACAGTAGCATAATATAAGGGCCAGTGTTGGTATAGGTCTAAAAGTAAACCCCCAGACTGTTAACATACAGTCGGGCCCAAGACTGTATAGATACATGTATACACATAATATATGGTGTGCGGCATATAGGCCCTGAGGAAGATAGGCCCCCTGATGGTCGGCCACCTGATGTTAGGCCCCCTGAGCTTCAGCCCTCCGGATTTTCAGCCCCCTGAGCTTCAGCCCTGATGATCTTAGGCCCCCTGAAGATAGGCCATGTATCTAACATACATATTCCAACGTCCACTCCCAAAAAGTAGGTTATGTATAGAGTAATACAGGCTAGTCAAACACCCAGTGACCCAACATCTGACCAGGCATGTTTTGGTGTATTTCTGGCTATTCAAACACCCAGTGACCCAACATCCGACCAGGCATGTTTTGGTGTATTTCTGGCTATTCAAACACCCAGTGACCCAACATCTGACCAGGCATGTTTTGGTGTATTTCTGGCTATTCAAACACCCAGTGACCCAACATCTGACCAGGCATGTTTTGGTGTATTTCTGGCTATTCAAACACCCAGTGACCCAACATCCGACCAGGCATGTTTTGGTGTATATCTGGCTATTCAAACACCCAGTTACCCAACATCCGACCAGGCATATTTTGGTGTATTTCTGGCTATTCAAACACCCAGTAACCCAACATCCGACCAGGCATGTTTTGGTGTATTTCTGGCTATTCAAACACCCAGTAACGTTTTGGTGTATTTCTGGCTATTAAAACATCCAGAAACCCAACATCCGACCAGGCATATTTTGGTGTATTTCTGGCTATTCAAACACCCAGTAACCCAACATCCGACCAGGCATGTTTTGGTGTATTTCTGGCTAGTCAAACACCCAGTGACCCAACATCCGACCAGGCATGTTTTGGTGTATTTCTGGCTTTTCAAACATCCAGAAACCCAACATCCGACCAGGCATGTTTTGGTGTATTTCTGGCTATTCAAACACCCAGTAACCCAACATCCGACCAGGCATGTTTTGGTGTATTTCTGGCTAGTCAAACACCCAGTGACCCAACATCCGACCAGGCATGTTTTGGTGTATTTCTGGCTTTTCAAACACCCAGTAACCCAACATCCGACCAGGCATGTTTTGGTGTATAATTTCTGGCTATTCAAACACCCAGTAACCCAACATCCGACCAGGTAATACAACCAGAATGTTGGGCATTGGGTGACTGTGTTTGGGTGTTGGGTAGGATGTTTGGGCATTGGGTAGGGTGTTCGGGCGTTAGGTAAGGTGTTTGGGCGTTGGGTAAGGTGTTTGGGCGTTGGGTAAGGTGTTTGAGCGTTGGGTAGGATGTTTGAGCGTTGGGTAGGGTGTTTGGGCGTTGGGTAGGGGGTTTGGGCATTGGGTAGGGTGTCTGTGCGTTGGGTAAGGTGTTTGGGCGTTGGGTAAGGTGTTTGGGCGTTGGGTAAGGTGTTTGGGCGTTTGGTAGGGTGTTTGGGCGTTGGGTAGGGTGTTTGAGCGTTGGGTAGGGTGTTTGGGCGTTGGGTAAGGTGTTTGGGCGTTGGGTAAGGTATTTGGGCGTTGGGTAGGGTGTTTAGGCGTTGGGTAGGGTGTTTGGGCGTTGGGTAGGGTGTTTGGGCGTTGGGTAAGGTGTTTGGGTGTTGGGTAAGGTGTTTGGGCGTTGGGTAAGGTGTTTGGGTGTTGGGTAAGGTGTTTGGGTGTTGGGCGTGTAAAATAGACATAGACATTAGTGACAAATAAGCTGCTCGGATCTTGGGTTAATGGATGTGACCATGTGACTACCAAACACCCGACCATGTGCCCACCAAAAACCTGACCATGTGACTACCAAACACCCGACCATGGACTACCAAACATCCGACCATGTGACTACCAAACACCTGACCATGTGACTACCAAACACCTGACCATGTGACTACCAAACACCCAACCATGTGACTACCAAACACCCGACCATGGACTACCAAACACCCGACCATGTGCCTACCAAACACCCGACCATGTGCCTACCAAAAACCTGACCATGTGACTACCAAACAACCGACCATGTGACTACCACACCCGACCATGGACTACCAAACACCCAACCATGATCAGGTGTTGGGTGGTCGGGTGTTGGGTAGGTGATCGGTGTTGGGTGATCGGGTGTTTGATAGGTGATCGGGTGTTGGGTGGTTGGGTGTTTGATAGGTGATCGGGTGTTGGGTGGTCGGGTGTTTGATAGGTGATCGGGTGTTGGGTGGTCGGGTGTTTGATAGGTGATTGGGTGTTTGGTGGTCGGGTGTTGGATAGGTGATCGGGTGTTGGGTGGTCGGGTGTTGGATAGGTGATCGGGTGTTGGGTGGTTGGGTGTTTGATAGGTGATCGGTGTTGGGTGGTCGGGTGTTTGATAGGTGATTGGGTGTTTGGTGGTCGGGTGTTGGATAGGTGATCGGGTGTTGGGTGGTCGGGTGTTTGATAGGTGGTCGGGTGTTGGGTGGTCGGGTGTTGGATAGGTGATCGGGTGTTGGGTGGTTGGGTGTTTGGTAGGTGATCGGGTTTGGTAGGTGATCGGGTGTTGGGTGGTTGGGTGTTTGGTAGGTGATCGGGTGTTTGATTAGCGATCGGGTGTTGGGTGGTTGGGTGTTTGGTAGGTGTTTGGATGTTGGGTGTTTGGAGGTTACTATAACCTGCCTTAGACATTGAACTGTTGGATGTTAGGTACCTGGTCGTTTAAATGGTATATCAAGCCATAACCTGCTCAAAAATGGCCTAAATTCCGGGGGGCCTAAAATCAGGGTGCCTAACATCAGGGGGCCGAAATTCCTCAGGGCCTATCATCAGGGGGCCAAACTTCCTCAGGGCCGACCTTCAGGGGGCCAAAATTCCTCAGGGCCTAGGATCCTAGTACCATATCCGCCCCTTGTTGATGGTGACCTACTTCAGTATAATCTGGAGAGTGGTTGTGGATATAGCGTTATTTACAGAGACTCGCTTTTCAACATCCACTCCTATTAGTTCTAGTACAGTGACCATGTCGGACTATAAGTTACCAGGTGAACATGTATACGATGGGATGACATTCGATGTCAAGTTCAGGCCAGAAGTCCTGGGCAAGGTCCCAGACTTTGAGTTCCGTCAAGATGATGTGCTCATTGATACCTACCCTAAAGCAGGTAAGGGAAGAAAGAGAACAATATAATAGTATTTGATAACTGCGATACTTATTCAATAGCCTTTTATGAATTATTTACAATATTTTACAGGGACCATTATACACTTTTGATGCTTAAATGACACACTGAAAACACCCATTCAGGGTTTTCCTCCCATTAATGTATGTTGAATTTTGGTCTTTGTAACAGACGAGTAGATCAATTTGTCTTACCCTTTCTCTCAAGGTACAACTTGGATACAACAGATAGTCTGGCTCATCATGAATGATGTTGACATCAAGACATCAAGAGAAGTGTCTTTAGATAGTCGGTCACCATTTCTTGAACAAGGAAACCACATGACACTCCTACCTGGAGCTGCATCTCCAAGGGTCATCAAGTCACACCTGCCACATCGTTTTTTTGGGAGAGCCATGAAGAGATATAACTTCAAAACCATTGTGGGACTGAGAAATGTGAAAGATCTCCTAGTCTCTTTTTACCATTTCTACAGAATGAGCAAGTCACTTGGGAACTTTGACCAGGATTTTGATGCATTTTTCAAGCTATTTCAAGAAGAGCGGCTACTTTATGGAGACTACATCAGTCATGTTCTGGGTTGGTGGGCAGAAAGGGGAAACCCAAATATCCACTTTGTCAAGTATGAAGACCTCAAGGCTAATCTAACAGAGGAGATAACCAAGATGGCTTCCTTCCTCGGGAAGACGCTAACAGAGGCGGAGATAGAAGCCATACTGTCAGAATCTTCATTTAAGTCAATGCAGGACAACTCAGCAGTGAACATGGATAATGTAAGAGATATGAACCAGTCTGTCTCCAAGTTCATCAGGAAGGGTGAAGTAGGGGACTGGAAGAACTACTTCACAAAGGAGCAGCTTGCTCATGCGGAGAGCCGCTCAGCAGAGCTGAACGCTGCAGGATTAATATTCACAGACACAATGTAGGGTGTACTTAAAATTGGAATTGATTATAATGACAGGACCTTATGCATATAGTGAAACCTCTTATAAAGAGCCGACCGTTCAATAGACATATCCTGATCTATGTCCACCTTTGTTTTGCCTAGTGGCAACATCTCCAAAATTAATGAATTCTCAGGATCCACCGATCAATACAGCAATATATACTATCAACTACAATAAATAATGAAACTACCTCGAGAATTGGTGTTGGAATTGACGTGCTTCATGTATAATGTAACGGTCATTGTTGCTATTACTGGTATTTCAACACTGTAAATAGTAAAGTGCAGGTACACAGTAGAATCTACTGTAGATGTACAGTAGAATCTACTGTAGCATGGATTTACAGTAGAATAAACTGTAGATCTACAGTTTATCCTACTAACTGTAGACTTACAGTAGATTCTACTGTACACCTACAAAAATGGCAACCAGCTTTTTACAGCAAACTTAACCCACATGACTGGCACCAAAATGCACCGTAGACTTTCTGTAATATAAACTGTTTTCGACTTTCCGCAAAAAGTGACTCGAATGAACAGAAAATGGTGAAACATCAATGTGAAGGCCCCCACAACCTTTGCAGATTATGCAGGTGGATAGAGAGTCATTGAAAAGGCGTGAATGGTGCCTATGAAATATCTATGCTCCATTGATTCACACGCTGATATGACGGCTTCCTACTTGAAATGCGCACGCAGTCAGGTAATGGACGTTTTAACATAGCAATAGAGCTAATGGCTGTGTCTCATGAGATCAATACAAGTTGAAAGTCTTTGACTAGGTGACGTCTTTGACTAGATGACGTCTTTGACTAGATGACGTCTTTGACTGAGTGACATCTTTGACTGGGTGACGTCTTTGACTGGCTTACGTCTTTGACCGGGTGACGTCTTTGACCAGCAAGCTTCAAAACCACTGAAATGTGGCCTATATAGAAAGAAATTGGAGAAAAGTTAAAGTATATATTAACACTAGATAGGTCAAAGATGTCACCCAGTCAAAGAGGTCCCCCGGTCAAAAACCTCACCCGGTCAAAGACTATCAACTGGTATCGATCTCTTGAGACACAGCCACATAGTGTTATGAAGTTATAATTAAAACAGGCAGTAGTGTCGTTTTAGAGAATAATATATATGAGATGTTATGCAAGAAGCATTAAATATAAATGCATAATATTTTATTCATTTGTGTCAGAATGATATGCATGGCAGCGGTTGCAAATGCAAGAGTCCTATCTAAAGGATAGGAAATGATGGCTGTCTCAGCCTCCAGCCTGAGAACCTAATATGTATGAATGCAAATGCCTTTAATTGTCACATATATTATCTAAGGCTCTCCATTAGAATCCACTGTATTTTCTAGTTCGTACTCTACTGGACATTGCAAAATACTGCATTCCATGGCTATTGGCCTTTTGAACACAACGTATTAAACCGATCAAAAAACAATGATGCTTTGTACTACCACTCAAGATAACTCACAAGAAACAGTACATCTTTCAGTAGCTGATTAATACCAAACATATTGTAGTCAATGTATAATCACAGATAAACTATCATGTTGTATTGAAGTGAACCTATTTATAATGTGCATGCTATGCAACACTGTTGGCTATTTACCGATGCAGATTATCACCATTTCTGGGAACTGTCGCCATTATCAGCCTATACATACAATCTTTAGTAGCTGACCTTTATCATCACTTAATTGCCCTAACCTTAAGTGACATGGTCCGATTTTTTTCATATTTTAAATGCTGCTAAAATGTATCTCAAATGTAGGGACAATATCATATTTGGGTGATGGGGCCCAATAATATATCATCTATGGGCTATGAGAGGCCAATTAGCAGTTCAGATGTGGCCCAGGTGTAGTTTTTTGCAGTGTATTTTCAATGGGAGAATTATAGCATGCACTCCAAAATTAATTAATTGAGCCATATTCTGATAATTAGTCGAATTATAAGCTGAATTCTTGGAATGAGGTTAAATAAAGGAGCTAGCCCATGAAGTATGGCCATAGGGAACATTCTTGTTCATTTTTAACAAAATTGATTTTTGAGCCCTAATCATCGGACCATGTCACTTTATCATAAGAGTGTCATATAATTATGCTTCGTTGAAATCTTTACACCGATGATAAGAATGACACTTGAAACGAATCATGGTGCCTGTTTATGGCTGTTATTAAATCATATACCTCCGTGTTTACCAACATGCCATTCTTACAACTACTGTTAAAACAGGTCGCTCCCCAGAAATGCACCACAGCCCCAAGCAGGCCCCATCATAATGTCTACCTTCGACTCAGAGTTGGAGATTGAAAATCTTACGCCACTATGACACTATTTGTGATAGGCTAAGCCATTCCCTCAGTGCAGTGTACTAGGTCAGACAAACGCCACCAATTTTCCCACGCCACGATCGCCAGCAGCAGAGCTACTGGTATATAAAAAAGGTAGATTGGCTTGCAAATATGAGCCATGCTTAACATCTCTTGCAATTGTAAATTACAGTACGGTAAGCTATAAAAAGGGCTATCCTGCTTTTAAGGGAACATTCCAAGGTAACGCTCTCTTATGTGGGGCTGTGCATACATATTTTACCACCATTTGTATTATCCAGGTACTGAAGAATGTCATAGTTGTGGGTTTGTTAAGCTCTAGTGGTGCAGAATACGACTGTGGGTTACAGCACCAGGAGGATCTCTAGTTAGAACAGCGTTGAAACATTGACCCATCAGCGCTGCCATCTGGTGTGTAAGATATGAACTGCTTCCTCCAGGGTGGCAGTATTAGTCCTATATGCTGTAGTAATGTAAACCCTTTAAGGTCGGATGGCTTAAAGATGATTTGTTGTCATGGTCTACCAATGCAGCGCCGGCCATTATAGTATATACAGAGCTATAGCTTTGGTTTAACTGACTTATTTTGTCACATTTTCTACATATCATACAGACAGGCGGTTCCCTTTGTTCTCCTGGCCAAGTGTGGTATAAGTTGTGTGAATCCATGTCTAACAGTAGCATTACTATAGGGAAGTTATTATCATGTGTATTCCAACATGGGACTAATTTCTACTAATGTTGAAACTAAATGCAAAGCTGATTATACATCTTTGGAATCGTTTTTTAATGTAAATTGAGGCAGGATATTTTCACCTCTTGGCCTCTTGAAGTTACATGCACTACAACTTCTCTGGTCTACGACCCTGACACTCTGTGAAGCATTCTCAGCATATAACCTGTATACTTATTGATAGAGGAACATACTGCATTGAAGAGCCCTTGCATCTGATTATCTCTTGGATCCAGCTCATTAGTGTCCACCAAACAAGGCAACAGGGAAGGTCATCCATACCTATACTGCATCTCTCTCTGTTTTTTAGCCATATAAAACACCACAGCCATTATAACAGTCACTGTGACAACAATACCCAGCATGCTGATCACCATAGAACAGCGCGCCCGTGCATGCCCCCCGGAGACATTACCCTCCTTAAAACTGTCCGAGGATTTCACCGCGACGAGAAAGGCTAAGATTCCAATGGGCAGATTAAAGCACACGCTGACGACTACACTTAGCGACATGTAAGTCTGGTAGCCTGTCTCATACATCACTATTGGCTTTTTCACCTTCTTAGGCTTTACTTTTTTAGGGGGTGCTGGTGTTTTAACACTGTCAATATTACTGTCGAATTTGAATCTCTCCTTTGGTGGTAATACTTGTTCTTCTTCTTCCTCCTCAATTAGTACCAGAGTTTGTTCTGCGTCATTGCTTGAGGCAGCACTCGTGACGTCATTGCTGACGTAGGCGTCGCTGGTACTCCTGATGTCATCACTCGGAGTGACGTCCAATGACGTATTGGTGGAGGAGTCAGGGGACGACATTGTGTGGATAGAGTCAATGTTGATATTGTTATTATTGATTCTCATTTTCCTTGGTAGAGGTCGCTACTGTCCATGACATTCAGCACCTGAAAGGAGAGGAAGTAAATTAAAATATTGGTTTTTCATAAAACAAACAACTCTACTTATGATTTTCAGTGAGAAAAATAGTAAGGATACCTAGTTTCAAGGAGGGCCTTTTCTCAGGGTTAATTCCTTGGTGGTTTTTGATGGTTTTACCACTATCTAAACTTGACTGCATATACATAAACAGGAAGTAAGCTGGCAACTTTAGTGCACTGCGCAAAAAGTACCGGTGGGCAGAGAAAAACGGCTTTCAATTTCCTGTAACGTAGAACTGCTGAAAACTATGTTAGAATGCGATTTGGGTTGAGCACTCTCTCTTCGCTACATGTCATTATGAAGATTAGTCTATCCGTCAGACTGTATCTCCCTCCACCAGGGTCACATTCCTTACACAGAGAGAAGAAACAGCGTCTAAAAGGAGTCCAGGTTGCCTCCAGAATGACTCCCCTGTTTAGGAGAGTCCTGGTCGCCTACGGGAGCCGAGGTGACTCTGGCTGACATAAGGGAGTAGCTTGGGGGGGGGGGGATCATATGACCAGAGAGCTATATGACTCCCCTAGGTGACTCCCTTCGGTCAGCCAGAGAGTCACCTAGGCTCCATTAGGCAACCTGGACTCCCTTAGAGAGGGGAGTAATTTCTAACAAAGGCGACTTCAATTGATGAGAACTAGGAGGGGGGGGATTTGGACCTCTTGAGAGGGTATCGTAATCATTTGGACCCCTCTTGAGGGGGAGGGCGTTACCATAGTCCAAAAATGTCGGCCGAAATTATTCGAAACAGCAGGAGGAATGGAAACATGTTTGACACCTCCCATGGTTCTATGGTTGGACGTTGTATTTGGAAGATCATTTGATGAATAAATACACACTGCAAATCAAAAAAAAATTGTGTGTGGGCCACACCAGGGGGAGGGGACTGAAGAATGTTGGGGCGCTGAGATGAAAATTCCACCCAAAAAGAAAGTTTGTTTCAGATAACAGTTTTTTTAAACATGAAATTACTGTTCAGCCTCTCCAAAGACCCTAAAATCGACTAACAATTTGAAAAACCGGAAATTGCATATAAAAAAAGTAGGGTCGGACCGGTTTTGATAGGGTCGGTCGGGTGACCTGAAACAAACCTCTTTCTTTTTGGCATTGAGTAGAGCTATATGGGTGGTGTTGCATTGAGTAGAGCTATATGGGTGGTGTGGCATTGAGTAGAGCTATGTGGGTGGTGTGGCATTGAGTAGAGCTATATGGGTGGTGTGGCATTGAGTAGAGCTATATGGGTGGTGTGGCATTGAGTAGAGCTATATGGGTGGTGTGGCATTGAGTAGAGCTATATGGGTGGTGTGGCATTGAGTAGAGCTATGTGGGTGGTGTTGCATTGAGTAGAGCTATATGGGTGGTGTGGCATTGAGTAGAGCTATATGGGTGGTGTGGCATTGAGTAGAGCTATGTGGGTGGTGTGGCATTGAGTAGAGCTATGTGGCTGGTGTGGCATTGAGTAGAGCTATATGGGTGGTGTGGCATTGAGTAGAGCTATGTGGGTGGTGTGGCATTGAGTAGAGCTATATGGGTGGTGTGGCATTGAGTAGAGCTTTGTGGGTGGTGTGTGGGCAGATCAACCCTACAGGAGGGGGTGTCTACACGCCCCAGCCTCACCCCTAACCACATCCAGGTGTTCTGCACTCCCTCATGGCACTGCCTCACCCCTCTATGAGCTGCTCAACCACTAACCCTTTAAGGGCCGCATATCATATGAATAAAGCCCCGCCGAGTGACTCGCAAGTGATGTATGCATGCATCGTGCCAACTCTTCTGAGGTGCCTTAGCCCTGCTGAGGTGCATTAACTCTTTAGGGTTGCCGGGTTGGCATGATGCGTGAAGGCAGCACTGGTGAGTAATGCACTATGCGACCCTTAAAGGGTTAACATAGGAAGAACGCGGGGTACCATTATCGAGCTAGTGCACACCCAGGGTGCTTATAAAAATGTGCCAACCCAAATTAAGAAAATCTATTGCCATTACGAAAAACCCTCAATCGAGCGGTAGTACCAGTATTTGTTACAAAACCTGCTCGGCTTCGCCTCAGAGGTTTTATAGCAAACACTACAGCTCCGTGAAGGTTTTCCATCACACATTCCACAGACAACCCTGAGAGACCACGTGGCCAGGTAGACATGTATCTGGTGTTATAGCATGGGTCAGTCTGTTTTGTCTTGTTATCCACATTGACCCTTGTATGTTGGTATTGGCTCTGAAGGTAATAGTTACCAGCTCCTCGTCTAGCCCCTGTGTAACTATCAGCCTGGTACATGTACCACTGAGCTTTGTTGTCTTACTGACAGAGCAGAATCTGATATACTCCATGACAACTGTGGGTGCATCTACCAGAGCATTCTAGTTTAAATTTTCATTGGTTTCATCACTCCCCAAGTTCATGTATTTGTTTGATAGAGAGAGATGCTTTTTTTGGTACAGAGACAGTATTAATTGATAGTAGAGTAAATATGTAACAATTTCAGCAGGTATTTGGCACCTCTGGCAGAAAACACGAAAAGTTGTACACAGGGTCTTCACATAATACTCAACTCATACATTATCAAAGAGGATACATGATTTTTGAAAAGTATTTCCACATGAAAATGTACATTAAACTCAAAAAGTATGAAATGAAGAATCAACCAAAAAGAATATCACATATGTTAAGTAGAAAGGCTTACGCCTTATGTAGGGGTGAACTAGGGTAATATGATAATGCAGATTTCAAATCTGCTATCTGTATGATGGTATCTAGAAATGATCAAGGTCAAAATCAAGGTCAAAAGTCAGAAATCCACTAAACATCAATACATGTATGAGAAAACACTAACATGTACAAGAAAACACTAGCATGGTCATCTGCTCTGTCTCTTTATGTGTCTGCCTGTCTATCTGTGTGTCTGTCTATCCATCGTTATGTGTCTCGGTCTGTATGTCTGTCTCTTCACTGATAATAATACCCATAGTCAGTAGTGACTATACCACCATATTTTGGCTCCCGTAGTCAGGAGACCAGACAACCTAGCCACATATTAGTCATAAGGACAGTCAGAAGTGACTATATTTGGATCACACAAATTGATGATGTCACAGGAATGTGTGCACAGGAAACAGTTAGGATTCAAAATTGAATGGTCAACTGACTTCAGTTAGGCACATCTTATTCATCTAAATCACTACTTTACAAAATTACATGTGCATTAGATTGTGTGTTAATGTTGAGCATGCTTACATGATAGAGCACATAGATTCTCAAGTTAAATTAAAATTAGCATGTGCTTTTTGTCCAAATTCTGATCATGTAATGGTGGATCTCTAGCCATCCGGACTAGGATGTACAGAAGTTGACTGGATAAAGGGTGATAGTGTGCTAGGCATATGCCCCAACCTCATCTACCTCTTACAGTGGTGCTAGGATTGGTACCCCTGGACATCTACCCCTTGACATCTGGCCCCTGGACATTTAGCCCCTGGACATCTACCCCCTTTTATCCCCTTGGACATCTATTCCCTGGGGCATCCACCCCCTGGGGCATCCACCCCCTGGAACACCTACCGCTAGGACATCTACCCCCTAGGACTTTTATCCCCTTGGACATCTATCCCCTGGACATTTACACCATTACAACTTCTAACCCCTGGGACATCTACCCCCTAGGACATCTACCCCCTTTACTCTCTAGGACTTATACCTGAGGACATCAACCCCCTGCACTTGCCCATATGGTAGAGTCATATTATGTGGAGGGGGTAGATTTCTTCAGGGGTAGAAGTCCTAGAGAGTAAAGGTCCAGGGGGTAAATGTGTGAGGGAGTGGATGTCCTAAGGGGTAGAAGTCCTAGGGGGTAAAAGGCCTGAGGGGGTTCAAGTCCAAGTGGTACAAGGAGGCCAAAGGGGTAATAATCCTAGGGGGTAGATGCCGTAAGGAGTAGAGGGTAGGCCCTGGGGTAGATTCCAAGGGGTAGACTCTAAGTGGATCCTTGCCCCGACAGCCTTCTGGTGCACTACAAAGTACTGTAATACTGTTTCGCCACACCCAACCTTGTCCTGCCTTGCTCTGCCCTGCTCTACTCTATTTTACTCGACTCAGCCCTTTTCTGCCTTACTCTGCCTCCGCTCTTTTCAACATGACCATGCTGTGCCTTACTCTACCTTACATTGCCTTACCCTGCATCACTCTACCTTGCACTGCCCTGCTCTTCTTTATATTACTATGCTTTGCCTTCCTCTGCCTTACCCTGCATTACTCTGCCTTGTTCTACCCTGCTCTACTCTACATTACTCTGCTGCACTGCCTTTCCTTGCCCTGCCCTACTCTGCCTGGCTCTATTCTACATTAATCTGCTCTGCCTTACTCTGCCCTGCTTTACATTACACTTCTCTGCCTTGTTTTGCCCTTCTCTACTTTATGTAACTCAGCTCTACTTTACCCTGTCCTGCTCTGCCTTGCTCTACTCTACATTATTGTGCTCTGCCTTGATCTGCTCTGCTTTGTCCTGCCTTACTT
The DNA here is from genome assembly GCA_947462335.1 of Harmothoe impar. Classification (NCBI taxonomy): domain Eukaryota; kingdom Metazoa; phylum Annelida; class Polychaeta; order Phyllodocida; family Polynoidae; genus Harmothoe; species Harmothoe impar. Next base: position 26,768,068 of record OX381719.1, on the reverse strand, counting down.
TGCCTGGTTCTATTATGCGCAACAGGTTTGACGAAAATGACTTTTTCTTCTTAGTAGAAAGCAGTAGTGCATATATGCAATTTACCACCTTGTTATGTATAGCCATACATTTGTACACTACTTTTTCACATGCGATAAATACATGTATGTTTGGTTTCTATCATTAGGATTATCCTTTGAGTTTTATTCCATTCTAAAATAATTAATATATATTTTTAAAGAATTAAAAGTAAATTTTTTACTTTATTTTTTCAATGTCGTTTTACATGTAGTTACATTAATAAAAATGAATGTATCCTCTTAGAATCGGGTTCAGCACGTCTTAAAACCCCTTTATACCAAATTTCATGCTTTCTGCCGGAAGTGCCAAACCATTTCACATATTTCTTGTACTATGAGTGGGAGTGAAAAGTATTAAGATTATTTGGCTGGACTGAGGTGGGTCAAAGTTCAAATGACTAAATTTATCACACATCAATAAGATATCCACCCACGATACCCTACTATATTTCAAACTGCCAAGTATATTGTTGAATTGTTGAGTTTTGATGCATGTTATATCGCAGAGTGCCCGGTTTACATTGCCTCTAGTTTAGATTATAACTTACTTAGACTCTTTTGTTCCTGTTCACTGACCTGACAAAACAGATCAATAATTATATGCACTAAGTGAAATCCTGGTTTTTGAATGGGCTATCTAGATGGACCTATGTGACCTTTCTTTTCTTTAGTATTGATCAAAGAAGTAAGAATTGTAATTCATACCAAAGAAAGGAGTTGAAAAGGTGCAACTCTCAATGTTATCTTCAATTTCTTCTCCTTTCTGATTTTCTGTGGTATTTCACAATGTATTTTGAGGATGGTTCTGCACATTGCCCTGTTGAAGGTATACCAAGATAACAGAATGCCAATATTCCTACCAGATCCAAATCGATGTACAATAATATGCATTTATTGGTTTAATTTCTAATAATTATTATTTATATGGATTATTGGAAAATAGATTGATATGTGATCGCATTGCAGTCTATTCTGAATTCCTACATGTCCCTACCATCCCATGTTTGAGATGTCATATCTCAGCAACTATTTCAAATATTTTGATGCTTGAGGCATCAAATTGTAGCTGAAGACATGAACTTAAATGAAGGTGTTTTCCCCTGATGTCACGTTTTTCCATGTTATCTGGTGAACACTCCCCAAGTACAAATAATCCCTGAATCAGAGGAGAGCGATTTTATATATTTCAATGTTATTTTACTACTCATATCAGCCCATATTATGCTCAAACCTTATGCACTAGGCACCTGATTTCATTGATTGTCAATTCGACCTCGAATTGGAGCGGATGACTGCTCAAGGGACTTATGTCATGTAGCATAATATATTGTAAAGTAATCTGGCTCTAATATAAGCCTATTGTTTACGATGATTACTGTGTTCATCGTTTTTGTTGGACTGACGTCAAACATTAGGCAATACATAACCATAGTTAGATTAGGGGTATTACCAAACGAATTTCCTTGAGTGAAGAAATACAATCATATTCGTGAGCAAAATCGTTTAGCTACATGAGAAATAATAAAAAGTAAGAAATGAAAAGAAAAAATCACTCAAACGTGCTCGTTACAACAGCATTTCTAAGTGCAAACGTGCTCGTTTCTAAAGAGAAAAGGGCTCTTGAACCTACACATTGGACAGCAGACAGGTATTTTGTAGGCCATTCTTGCCGTTTTCGAGGTCAGGCCTACCGAAATCTCTACACGCCTATTCAGCAGTGCTCAAGTTAATCGGCCAAAAAATTACCTGTACGCCATGTGGATTGACATATGTTACTTCTGTGGGGTGTTTCACAAGGGGAAAATAGATACAATTAATTTTACATCTTTTCTAAGACCAACTTAATATCACCCAATGTTAATTTTATCTTGGTGTTTCACAAGTTTCAATTATATCTATGGTCATATACTTAGATACAATTGAAGATAATAATGCGGCTTGTGAAACACCAACTTAAGACTAACATTTGGTAAAAGTAAGTCAACCTTAATAACCATGTAGCATTAATCTTAAATACGCCCCCCTTGTATGATGATCACATAGGATCAACATAAGTGTTGTTTAAATGTGTATAACCAGTTTATTTTCATCCTGAATAAACAGATAATTGCAGGGATTCTTGTGTGTAGTATGACACATATATTGCATGAAAAAAAACGTGAAAAAAATATGTAGGGAAAATATCAGTATAATTAGCATGGTATGAGCTCCACACTAATATGCATTGTGAAACACTTATGTATACATTAGTTGTATCTAGATTGTAGGCCAAAGACCCTGACTTAACATCTTGGTTGTAGACCTTTGTGAAACACTTTTTATAAGCAGTATACAATCAATACAACCAAATGTCAGTCTTAGTGGTTATATACAATTAACACCACCTGTAGAAACACTTATTCTACAATTAATTGTATGTCCTCCTTGTGAAACACCCCACAGGTGAACCTTTTGATTAAAATATTTGAATGGACATCTAGACTCCCTTCACTAAGTCACGAGTCGCAGACGAGTGTGGTCAGCCGTTACTAAGCCATTATCCTCAGAACAAGGGTCTGGCAGTGGTTTAATCAACTTATGCCACACACTATAGGGAGCGTTTTTTTCACCTTTTTGAAATAGTTTAGGGGATGGTCGAGATCTATAGGTTGTTTTGTTATACTTTACAATACTAGATGGCTTAGCTTAACTCCATTTTGGGAGAGGATAGCTCCAGAGGAGGATGGATCCAATATGGCTGGAGGGGTGTATACTATAGTATGTGTAAACAAGACCAGACACTTTCAACTGTGATTACTGAAGAGATATATTGTTCAATAAGGACAGATACAGAAGATTGAATACAACTAGTCACATGTCAGCAATATGTATAGATAGAAATATTCCTCACTCCTAAATCACCAATCAAGAAACAGTAGCCTGTGGCATTTACCTTGTAACCTGAAGTGTTCTGGGAGTCTGAGAGAGAGCTTTCCCTGTACCCCAACTATATAGGCACCAGCCTGCATGGGCACTTTCGGAAAGTCATGCAGGTGGCAACCTATACAAGGTGATTCCCGTTACACCCTCCTCTCCTTAATCCTTTGCTCGCCCTCGAGCAAACCATAAATCCATTAACTATGATTAAATGTATTGAAGGGAAACCACTACAATATCATGGCAGTGTTAAAACATATGATGGCTGCTGACAAGTGACCAGGAATACTACACATCAAAATAATAGAGTTACAACGTAATCTGCTCAGATATCCAGTATCGCTGCATCGCTGTTCATCTCTGTTCCATTCTCGATCTTCTATAGGCTAAACGCTGCAGGCATGGGAACAGGTCCAACTGATCCTTTCATCTCGCGTTGATGTCTTCTTAGCTGTAACCAACTCCATTATTATACATACAACAATCATAATCAATCAAAACAATTACTCCTATAATGATTACAAGTAACTAAAAGTATAACTACACATCATGAACAAAACTGAACAATGCTATAATCCTTAAAACTAGAACAGTTACAAAGGTTATAGTTGACTAACAATGTAATTATACCTAGGATAGGTGGTTACAAATTATTACGAATTGAATGGTTACAATCAACTAGAACGGTTACACAAAACTAGAAAAGGTTACAATTAAAACATGAAATCTACTGGCGTCCCAGAGATACATGTAATCATGTGATTATTACCTTTACATCTTAGCAAACATGAAGCTTTGCAACTCTTTGGTATAAAATGGCTACTATTCAATAGGCAACTTAAAGCTGATGTAATGAATACAATAAAACGATCTGGAGACTTTGGTAAAGACCGTTTTCAAGGTATTAATTTGGCCTAGGAATATTGCTAAATATGCATCGATCAGAAACTATAAATGTGCTTCCTCGTAGTCTTTGCCCTTTACTGGAGATTTAGACAAAAATGGAAACATAGGCAACATCTTGCATCAATGAGCCCAATATAATACAATGTACGTATTCTGGTGGTTTATAGGTAGTTTACAGAGTTGAAAATATCCTTCAGGTGATTACATTATGGCAACTCTGAAATGAGTAATATGTCCCTAACACTGGGAATGCAACCCTTTTTAGAAAGTTTAGATCATCTTGACCTAATGTCTGCCTGACACCCCTGGCGCGCGCAGCCAGAAATTCCAGGCAGAGATCCATCATTGTCAAAATACAGACATACTTTTTTTTTTCTTTTTTTTTTAGAGAGAGTTGCCTTTACCCTCCCCTCCTTTAAAAATTAGTTGACTCAATACACTATTCTAGTACACAACTCCATGATGTCAGTCTGAACCCACCGGCTGCACCTTGGTGCCACCAGAGGTCCCAGACCGACATCCCTCGGCAGGTAGTCAACATCATCTCAGATGTCCATCCTATTTGTAGGATGGACAAAGGCTGCCTGATGCATGGTACTTGAAATGGTAAACCATTTTCGACTACCACCACCATTTTAATATCGCAAACCTTTATGGAGGGTGCCCTAATGAGGGTCGATAAGACAACCAGACCACCAGTAGTCCAAGTAGTCCGGTGTTCATCCAGTCCCTGTTAGAGTCAGCTTTACTCTCTTCTGCTCTGTACCAAATGGGGTCAAACAACGATACAGTAGGGATTGAGGAAGGTTTTACAGGAGGGCTATCTGACCTTGAACAATAATTATTAGCAATAGGTTACCTGAATCGCTTTGCACAAATAGTTTTTCCTTTTGGGTACAACCAGTCTACCATGTGCAAAATGTAGTTAACTGAGACTTGATCTCATTTGGGATACTTGACACCCACTGCACTCACATGCTAGCTCGTGTAAATAGCTGAGTCATTAACTTGAGCTCTTATCAAATCAATACCTTCATTCCACAGGCCTTCTGGCCATGTACTTCCCTGCAATGTATTGATAGTTAGCTGTATACGTGATAAGATTATATGCATAACATATACAAGTATCAGTCATCAACCAACATAATGCGTTGATGTGATCACCCAGAGGCCAAATGTCTTTTGACAGTTATTTCATTACAGTAACTTCCTTCAAGGAAATATTGTCACAACTTGCTCAGTAGCGCATGAAATGACAGGGCATTCATTGATTCCGTATCAACAAGGGACTAAACATGCAAGAGTAGCCCTGTTGGTGCTGTCTTTATATATGTGATAACTCAATGTGGTCACCTAGAGGACAATTACCTTTTGACAATCATCATATTATTGAAGAAGGCCAACTTGCCCCAAAACGATATTGCTACAATTTTTCACCTTGAAGCCTATTCATGAATAGATTCGGTATTGATAAGGGAAACAGTAATTGCCCTCGATTCTTACATCTAGATATGACTTATGTCTCATGTAAATGATTACTCAGTGACAGATGTAATCAATCTGGCCCAATGCACCAGTGCAAAGTGGGTGTTGTTTGATATCTTATATATGTGAACTTATAATAACATTCAATTCAAACAACACAATGAATGGTAATTAAGGTGCATGTGCTGAGATGTTACCCTCAGTGCATAATAAGCATCAGACTACCATTTCCCCATCTACTGTCAGTAGATGGTACCAGACACAATGCCAGGTCAAGGGGCCACAGGGATCTGATGAATATCAGACCAATAGCAAACAGTATTATCTTGATTGGTGAAATAAACTAATTGCTGACTATAATTCTTTGTGACTATGAAAACCTTAGAAGATCCGAGATACAAGACAGACCCAATACTTCCAATCACAAAAGACCAACAGCAAACACCAAAACATCAATACCAGAAAACAATCCGATTTCAAAACAATGCCAATATAAACTCAAGCACAGTGAGCAGAGGTGTTGGCAATAGCCAATAAAACGGTTGTCTCATATAAAAATGTCTGGGCAAACCATCAATAGTCAAGAGGAGGTGGGGGGGGGGGGGGGGGCTCCCTTCCTCAACGTGATCTTCCAACTCCCCCAGAGAGGGAGGTGGCTGTGCTCTTCCCTCTCTCCTGCTATTTTTGCTTTTAGGAAAAGAGATAGTCCACATTACATTCGTTTTGATCGAAATAGGCAACCAATTTCAATAGGGTGTAAGTACTCTCTATGTCTCGATTTCTGGTGGGGAGGGGGGCTGGGTAAACCCAAGAGGTGTTTCTGTTGGGGAAGTGATATATATGTATAGTTTTGAAACTGAAGGCTGGTAAGCAGATCTACAAGGCCGGCACGGACTGAACCTGGGTGGGTGAAGTGGGCGGGGCAGTTGGGTCGGTGCAGACGCACCCACCAGCGCGGACCTGGGTGTAAGCACCTGCACGCACTTAGTGGAGGCGGGGGGGGGAGGGGGTGGTAATGACTACTGAGGATGCAGGCAGCGTTTACTACTCCAGCCAGCACGGGGCCGGGGGGGGGGGGGCTACGCCTGAGGGTGTTTGTATGGCCACATAGACGGCAAGCACAGTGATCTTTAAATTCTCCACTGTAGACTGTACAATGACCAATTAAAATCCGTTTTCAAGCATATCAGTCTAAGTCGTACACAGGAGAAGTGCTGGAGAAGGCAACCCGGGAGGAGGAGGAGGATGAGGAGGATGGGTAGGAGGAGGGCGCCGTGGGAGCAGGAGCGGGCTTGTCAGCTACCGCTGTCCACCCCTTGGTTGGTGTGGCGGTCAGTGTTAAGATCCCAGGAATGTGGCGGGAGTGGACAGGGTGGTGCTCATGAATATTAAGTAGGCAGCCTGGAGGAGGGTTGGGTGGCGTTCCGAGTCACCACGCAGACCTTTGGGACTGGGGGCGTTTGTATACTACGGCACGCATAACCTTCTATAGAGTGGCGGACACGTGGTGTCTTTAACTCTTTACTGTACCCTTCATACTACAGTCAATTATCTTGATGGGACAGGCTGTGAGCTTTCCCAACTAAATAGGCTAAATCTATTGTAGTATATCAATCCATTTTTATCTTAACTTAATTTCAGTGGCGTGACAGAAATTAAAATTATGTGTGTGTGGAGGAGGCCGGGGGAGGAGGCAGCCCCCAAAAGACGGAGAAGGGTGTGTGCTTGGAGGGGCCTGTCGGCTACTCCTGCCCACTCCTGGGTTGGTACGGTGGTCAGCGTCACAGGGAATCTGGCGGGAACCAGACAGTGATGCTCATGAATATTAAGTGGATCACTCCAGTATGGCGCGAAAATCAGCGGCAACCATGTGCGTGAATGGATGGGGAGGGGGGGGGGGTAATTCAGTAAACCCTTCAGTACTAACGCCTAGGCACGGAGCGGTGTCCAAGTTAGGGCGGGGGGACGGGGATAAGTAGCTCCTAGATGGCGGCAAATTCCCCGTCATCTCCACGGGTGATTACGTCTCTGTATAAACACAAGGTGCCTGTAGGGGGAGGGTGATGGCCACGGCCAGCTAACGGCCACCGTGATTTATAAAGTGCATCAGATATTAATGGTATTGACACAGAAGTTTGTTAATATCGATACCAAAAGGTCCACTTTTAGAAACACCTTTTCTAGGTAGGTTTGAGCGTGATTATACCAGATCTCCAGCAGCCAGCTGAATGGCATGAAATGGCCGCGTCCCTAGCTCCAGGGCGGATAGGGAGGGCGCGGGGAGGGCGGCCACCGGTGCTCCGTGACGTGAGAGGGTGGAGGACAGGTCGGGGGGCGTTGGGGAGGGTGGTGGTTAATGGGTACTATGTAGCGTTAAATTTCGTGTCACCTCCAGTGTGTGGTAAAGTGGTGGGGTGCTGGTGAGGATAGATCCGAGACACCCTTTTGCACCCTTCTCGAAAGGTCAATGTGGGTGAACCCTAAATTTCAATATGGGGTGGGGTGGGGTGGGGGGGGGGGCGTGAGGGGTACTTGGCAGATAGATGGCGCGAAATGTTTGCGTCCCCTCCTTGTTGTTTTACCAAGTTGGGCGCCTGGATGAGGTTGGGGATTACGTCTTGCCTAAACACAACATGCTATGAGCGAGGGAATATGAAGGGGTGACGGCCGGGGGTCTTTCCGACGCAGCTTTACATATGCCAGGCCCAAAATGAGAATACCCTTCTCAGTGGGGGTGATATCAGGGAAGCGGCCTTGAGCCGTGGTGGGTCCGTAACAACGTGCACCAGTGATACTATAGAGACCAATACACGTATATTTGACAAGGAAACCCCAATCAGACTGGCACAATTACTTTCACTAGATGCTGAGGCTAAATACAAGTAATACAATATAATCCTTTGTCAGATTTTCTCCTGTGGATGGGTACAAGAGATGCAACCCACAAGGGGTGGCAGTGGTGGGCGTCACTGCTGTGATTTATAAATGCAAACTTACAGACACCAATAATAGTATATTGACAATGAATTTTTGGGCTAGGTGCTCAGTGATTTAATGGTGAATATTTGACGTTGTTACCTGGGGGTTACCCTGGGGGGGTGCAGGGTACCACACAGGGTGCAGCCCACAAAGGGAAATTGTCTTATAACCTCTGCAACTACTATTATTAAATAAGTACACACGTTTTTGATGATTCAATCTTCAAGCAGATATACATCTGTATGTCCACACGATAGTAAAGGGGAAGGGGATGTGTGTTGTTAGGATTAGCACACGGGATAACTACAGTGTGAAACCAGCATCTGTTGGTTATCCGTCGTCACTGTAGACAGTGGTGGCAACCACACGACCCACACAGGAAGAGAGCGGCGTCCCTGCCGTAATTTACAAATTATTTATACTCAACTAATCTGCGTGGAGGGAATAGGAACCTGATTATGCTGGCATTACCCAAATGGGAATACGGGTGTTGAGGAGGAGCAGAACAGACGGGAGTGAGGGCACAGGGTGGACCTACGTGGTACCACCTGGAGGAGGGTGTGTGGGCCGGGTGTTGGGGGAAGGAGGTGCGACCCTGGAGGAGGGCGGCAGCCGGGGGTGGTTCCCGGGAGGGGAGGGCGGCAGCCGTGGGATGCGGTCCGTGGTCACTGCTCTAGATCTGATCTATTGAGTACACGGAAGTTGTTATTCTGGGGAATAACACTCGCAGATATTATAATATAATGTTCTCCTATATTTACACAATTGGTGTGCTGAACTACCAGGGCAATTTATATCCCCAATCAGCCTACACTTTGGGGATGGGAGGGAGGGTGGCGGCCACTGCCAGCACCCGTCCTAATGTGAAGAGTTGCGAATATAATACAAGTAGCAGCTTTTGTAGATGGTCAGTGTAAATGAATGTGAGCGTGATAATACAGCCCTGGTGGGGACAGTGGTGGTGGGTGGCAAGGGCGGGGTAGTGTTAGGTGGTTCCTGGGTGGCGGGAGGGTGGCGGCTGTGGGAGGGTGGGCGGCGAGCAGTTTTCACTGCTCTCCAGTCAACTCTGACTGACCTACTGTCGGACTTACCAACAATATAATTAATACACAATATTTATAAAAACGAAGCTAAATGTTCAACCACATATATATAGCTAGCCTCTTAGGGTTTAGGGGGTTGTAATAGGGGGATCCTAAGCCAGGGAATCTCCAATCGTCTGGCAGTGTAATATTGAGTGTGTACACAAAGTGCCCTGCTAAGCAGGGAACACGTTTTAGATACCAACAATTAAATCTATCTCCATCCACACTAAAATATCAACTTTTGACATAGAATCTTTAACAACCTGGACTGACTAAGATTGGCAAATACTTTGAAGACATTTTGGAAGACTTTTGACCAAGGAAATAACGATTTGATGACATGTACAAATGATGCACTTTTGGGGTGTGGGGTCTATATAGATGGGAGGTTGAGACCTAAGTCAAAGCCTCCCAAAATTAGCAGAATTTTGCTAATATATCCTCACTTCGGACACCAGTGAAATAGTTTAGGGGATGGTCGAGATCTATAGGTTGTTTTGTTATACTTTACAATACTAGATGGCTTAGCTTAACTCCATTTTGGGAGAGGATAGCTCCAGAGGAGGATGGATCCAATATGGCTGGAGGGGTGTATACTATAGTATGTGTAAACAAGACCAGACACTTTCAACTGTGATTACTGAAGAGATATATTGTTCAATAAGGACAGATACAGAAGATTGAATACAACTAGTCACATGTCAGCAATATGTATAGATAGAAATATTCCTCACTCCTAAATCACCAATCAAGAAACAGTAGCCTGTGGCATTTACCTTGTAACCTGAAGTGTTCTGGGAGTCTGAGAGAGAGCTTTCCCTGTACCCCAACTATATAGGCACCAGCCTGCATGGGCACTTTCGGAAAGTCATGCAGGTGGCAACCTATACAAGGTGATTCCCGTTACATTTTGTACGCCATATACAGTAGAACCATTTCTTTTGCTCTGCTGGCCTAGTGTGGAATAAGAAGAAATATTGGTAGCTTGAGGAAGAGATGACTAGAACACACTGGTAAGACACAATCTGACTGGTACCTTGTCCCCAGGTAACCGCCACTTCCCGGGACAGCTAGGTGTGTACCCATCCAATCAGTTCTTATCTGTGTTGGCTGCCACTTTTATTGGCTCCAATTAACCCTCCTAGTTCTGGAAATGGGCTTTTGATATTTTGTTAAGCGCAATGTGTGAATTATGTCAAATACACAATTCTCCCACCAGTCCTGTGAGGGCAAATAGGCATACACAAGTTATTGGCAGGCCTTGTCTTGTAAATGGACTAGTGACGTAGTTATTGTCAGCAAGGGAGGACTGTTTATATTATATTAGTTTGAGAAAAGGAACTGATCATGAGACGGTGTCTGCCTCTCTCTTCCTAGGTTTAAGCCAAAGGACTCGCCTGATATGACCTGATATACTCTCACTAGTAAACAAAGGATCATACAAAGGCGGCAACATCGTCTATACATGTAGTGTATCATAATAACACATTTAAATGATGCCTTGATGCATCATGCTGTACTAAAAGGTTATCATAGAACTGTGTGTAGTCCTCTTGTTATGTCCAGACCAAGGGGCTAATGGCTGTTGACAGCTGATTTCACTAACTTGACATGAGACCACTGGACACGGCTTCTCATTACTAAGCTCCGAAAATATGATGAGGGAGCCTTTTCTTTCTCATCAAAACCTAATTTCTTTAACGCGGACGGTGATGGGGAAATGTTCACCTTTTAAGTGGCCTAATCTGTGCTAAGTCAAGCATTTAGTCAAACCACGTGCACAATATAGTACAACATTACATGCGATACTACATGCATACTACCGCTAACACTAAGTATAACTAACAACTGGTTGAAGACCATGGAATACTACTACAAAGAAACGGTGGTGCATTGAATGGAAAGGGATTAGCTCTGCATTCCAGACTCAGACTCATACATAGTAATTTAGCCCAAGGCATAACGTGTAATCGGCCACGCAAAGGGTTTCCCGTTGTATCTTTTCTGCTTGACTGATTATCTTTTAAGATTGTATTCCCTGGTGAATCAGTTGAGTGAGTGAGTGGACCTTTGGTCAGTAAGTAAGCAGCCAAGCAACATGGGATATTATATTATGCTGTTTACCCACTCAAAGCATGTGCGACAAAGCATCCTTTCTATGCGGGTGTTAACCCATATCCTCTGCCCCATATACTTTCTAACTCCTTCCGTATAATATCGTGCGTCATACATCATATTCCAAACGTTATACGTCATATGCTTAACAGTCATCAGTTCTATATAAACTCTGCAAATCGGACAGGTCTGAGATATAAACCAGGTGAGTTAGACTTACTGAGCAACAACATCAACAGCCATATGTCACTGAGTCAGCCACTGTGGTGGTATACAGGCTATGTAACCCTTTAAGGGCTGCATAATGTGCTATTCCCTAGGTCGTTATAATGCATGAAAGCAGGGCTGGCGGGTCTACTCGCCCAGGCTGCATGTATGCATCATGCTGCCCCTTCAGGTGCGTATCAAGTCCCTAAGGTCAGCATGAGTTATTCACCACGGCTGCATTCATGCATCATGACAATGCACTGCACTAAAGCACTGTGCTGCCCGGGATACTGCCCTCAAAGGGGTAAGGTCTGCACTCAGATTGCGAACCACCTTCCATAAAGCAGGGCAGTTAGGAGATACCAGTAATGAGACTCCCTGTGGCATTGGGAACAGAACCAGGTGTTATGTACAGCCGGGCTTAAACCTTTGAGGACGGCATGCTGTCACAGTACTTCATGCACATGTGTCATCATGATGCACTAATGTATGTCTGGCGAATAACTTGGTAGTGTTGCATTGGTGCATCATTTTGACCCCCTTAGAAGTGTATAGATCCAAAAGGGTTAGCATGATGCATTAATGCAGCAGTAGAGAGCTACTCATCACTGCATATCAGCAGTGAAATAACACAGATATGAGAAAATTAATGTGCAAAGAAATCCTGAAAATGTACCGACTGCCTTACCTTTGTAAACCTATTCCCTCGCGTAGGCGAGCAGCTCAGGTTCATGTCATATTGTGGGTGTGGACATACGAGACTTACTCTAATAGTGGTACATAGTAGTATATCCTAATGTATAAATGAGGAGTCCCTCTACTAGTGGTACTAGTAGTTTCTGATGTACAAGTGAGGAGGGTACCTGTACTACTGTCACTAATAGGTCATGATGTACAAGTGAGAGTGTCCCTCTGCTAATGGTACCAGTGGGTCCTGATGTACAAGTGAGGGAGCCCCTCTGCTAGTGGTACCAGTGGGTCCTGATGTACAAGTGAGGGAGCCCCTCTGCTAGTGGTACCAGTAGGTCATGATGTACAAGTGAGGGAGCCCCTCTGCTATTGGTACCAGTGGGTCCTGATGTACATGTGGGAGTGTCCCTCTGCTAGTGGTACCAGTGGGTCCTGATGTACAAGTGAGGGAGCCCCTCTGCTAGTGGTACCAGTGGGTCCTGATGTACAAGTGAGGGAGCCCCTCTGCTATTGGTACCAGTGGGTCCTGATGTACATGTGGGAGTGTCCCTCTGCTAGTGGTACCAGTGGGTCCTGATGTACAAGTGAGGGAGCCCCTCTGCTAGTGGTACCAGTGGGTCCTGATGTACAAGTGAGGGAGCCCCTCTGCTATTGGTACCAGTGGGTCCTGATGTACAAGTGAAGGGTTCCTCTGCTAGAGGTCCTAGTGGGTCCTGATGTACAAGTTAGAGTCTCTCTATCAGTGGTACCAGTAGGTCCTGATGTACAAGTGAGGGGAGTCCCTCTCTGCACTGACTCAGTACTTGGGCGGGGCTACTTATGCCTCTAAGATGTAGCAGTGTATGGCGTGCCAAAAAGACCATATATTTTTATAACTAATTATAATAGTATTTTCCTGTTACATATACTCACTTAATGGGCTGAGGTGGAGAAACAGAGCGGCACATATTATAATACCAGCATCTTGATGTGATTCCTCGTCATGGAATGAACTATTCCATGTATTTTGCAGAGTGCTATTCAAGAAAATACACCACTCTATCAATTATAACACCAAATCGAGAGAAGACTGAGCAATTGAGATGTGAAAAAAACACGGTAAATTTGCCTACAACGCCATGCCCTGTATACTGCCAACAGTGTATACAGCTTTGACCGATTGCGTCCATCTCATGGTTATCTGTTCTACTTCCTGAAGTTGACTGATGACCAATAGATCTAATGAGTGAACGTCTGTTAGTCAAACTATCGACAGTGGAATCCTGACACATTTGACATATTGATGCACGTGCCAGTACCAGGACCCTGATTGCCACCCCCCACCCCCCGCCAAGAACCAGCTGCGGAAAAATACTTATGGTGCTTGCATACCAGTGTTGACCCTCAGGGGCAGGGGTTGAGGTTGTGCCAGTGTGATATTGAAGTTAATAGCCTCGGTCAAAATGGCGAAAAAATTCAATTTCTTCTTGAAATACTAAAAGAATGGCCTGCCATAATTTTAGGCACAAGGCAGGTGCAGGCAACATGTGTGTGGGAGCAGCTCCCAGTGGGTGCCTGAGCCAACCCTGAGCTGCTCACCCAGCAGCTCGCAGTGTGAAGTGAGTTACACCAAATACTCACCTAAATGGGACTGGCTTAGTAAACACTGTCAACTTAGGCACACACACTCTTTACACTCATCACACACATGTGTGTGCTTAGCACTTTTAGGACATCTGAAAAAATATGCATAGTAAATTCTTGAGTTGAACTACCGGTGGAAATACGTGTGAACGTAAGGTCTGAAATGCCTCAGAAGGTTAGGCAGAAGGTTATCATGTATTGGAACATATGAGTCAATGGCTCTCTCTGTCTCAGTCTTTGACCGTCTCTCTGCCTCTGTCTCTGTTTCTGTCTGTCTGTCTGTCTCTGTCTATCTGTCTGTCTCGCTACCTCCGTACCTCTTTATCTCACACCCTTTCATGTGTTATACATCAGTATCTAATGCTGAAATCTATAGCTCGCACTCCTGTAACTTTTAGCAACATAATGCCCTTGGATAACATGACATTTGTGATTAATCGTAGGATATTGCCTCCTCACTCTTTAGAGCTGAGGCATTAGTTATGGACATCTGCTGGGCAATTTGCTAATTCGTATCAGTTTTAAAATTGAATTTAGAAGTGAGTCATGCCGTCATTGTTGACTATCTTCGCCACTTACTGTGTATACATAAGCCTGTTGAGGTTATAATAGTGATATGCATTTATGCATTGATATTTCTAACTGGTCACAATTTATTTCAATCACAATTTGGCTCTTAATTAGGCAGTGGTCATAACCAAATGCCAAAAACGAGAAGAAAACAATACTGTATGAATACAAGATCAAATATTGTCATTATGTTCAAAGCACATGCTAGATTTTGTAAGGCACGTTCGGACACAGCCGTAATCTCCTTATCGTAAGGCATCAAATGCAAAAGGTAACAAACCTCAGGCATGTTGTTAGTTGCCAAATAGGGTAGATTCACTATGGGCAGATGAGTCGGACACATAGGCTACCATGGGACGGACGATGAAATTTCTATTTATCCATGTACGATAAGACTTCTAATAGTCATTTTTTGGGGAAAATGAGACCTAAACTTATTATTCACGAATAAAAAGATTTATAGAACGCTTATAGAACGATTGAACAGAAATTCAAGTGTGCATCTCAGGGTATGTGTACGACTCAAGGTGAATCTAGCCTATACAACTAGCTTTCTTAGAAAAAGTTGTACCAGCTAATGGAAAGAATTTGATAAAAGGATTCATCGGCGGTGATATTATTGCTACTACTTTATATCTTTATATTGCATTACTATCATAAATATTTCATATCCTCTCTGTTCACCTAGTTTATTAAGCTCACCACTACTAATCTCATGTGTTTTGAATTGATTCATTTTACAAGCCTATTAAACTGACCGATTTCTTTCCCTAAACTATACTTCTGGGTACTTCTGGTAGTAGAATATATTATCTCATGTACCGAGTACCTGTCATAAATACCCTACTATTTATGAGAGCTTCAACTAACGATTGAATATTTGCAAGTTATTTGCAATGGCTATGGCTATTAATTTCATGTTCTTTTACATGTGCGTCTTTATCCATACAGTGGCTTCAATGAAAGAGAATCTACGATATTGTTTATCTGAAATGGGAAAAGAAGTTTCACCCACCTGAATTATAGTCCAGTATAACAGTTATAGTACTCCATAATATCATATCCATAATTGAGTGCTAACTACAGTGCTCATACTCCAAGTAAATGTATACTACCACTAACCACTGGTGATAAGACTCAGTGGCCTGTTGGTCTCAAAACCCCGAGTGCTGTGTTCAGCCTGCTAACCAAACCCAACAAGCAGGTGCTAATGCAGTCTCTGGTCCCAACTGCACGTTAACAGTCTGGGGGATTACTTATATACGTACACTGTAGTGAACTACAGACCATGTTACTGTTTATCAACACCCAGGAGATCATGGGTCCAAATCCCACCCTGGCACAATTAGTAGTAGCACTGTTAACATCTGCACAACGCACCTGCATTTTAGTCATGTTCCTATTCAATCATATAATATTATGGACCCGCCATTGCCTGGCCCTCCCTTTCTAAGTATCCACCGGTCTGAGCTTATAGAGAGGTGGATCAGCGTGCATAGATCAGGAGCTGGGGTGCTTAATTCCCTCTCTGTTAAACAATAACCATTTAGGGCCTGCCTAACCAATGTTGCATTGATGCATCATGTCGACCCTATGGCATTGATACACGCATGAAAGGTCGGCTTGATGCGTGAATGCAGCCATGGGGAAGTAGACATCAAGGCTACATTCATGGATCGATTGTGATGAATACGACGATAAAGGGCATTATGGCATTATAAGACATTAAACACCATGTGGTACTTAAAGGGTTATTAATGTTGTTGTATGTGTGCGTAAATGATGCAACAAAGAGCATATTACATGAAGTGATATGTGCATAAGTACTGCCCCTCCAAGCAGAAAAGGAGACATTAAGTAGAGTATAAGGTCTTGTTAGAGTAGACTACAGGTACACCGGGCAAGATAAGTGAAGTAAATTACCTCTGAAGCTGCTTTAGGCCACACATAATGTTATGTATTTGTAGTGTATGTTTCTTAACCTTTCTTGGTGAAACCCCGGCTTATAACTTTAGCAGCATTAGACAGTGTTAAATGTACCTCAAATGAATTTTAGGAGCAATAAAGAGGGTCATTTGATTGTTGCTAGAAGAAAAGTCTGCATCATAGGGCTCTAAACCTAATCATGTAGATTTGGCCGAATATACCTCTCTGGGCCTTGACAGTAACCACACTCGGCCACTCACATAAGGATAATTATGATGGCTAGCATAAATAATATTGGACCCATGTATCACTGATTTTTTAACGTGACGTGAAACACTTATATAATATTATATATATATATATATATATATATATATATATATATATATATATATATATATATATATATATAAACCAGTAACATTGTACTAAGGAAAGTCCACTATTTTGCGTAATTCCTAATCAGTGATAACCTTTAAACCATTTTGTGATTTTTCTTTTAATACAAGTTACTTTGCACCTAATGAAATATATGACCAATTATCTCCTTTATATTCTAACCTTTTTATATGAACCTAGCCATATAAATCGTTGCAGAAGACAGCAAAATGGCCACTAATCCACCCATTTCATAGTCCAATATCCATGGGATGGGTACCAGGGTCAACATGTGCAGAAAACGTACGAGGCACCAAATCACCCCGTGCCATGTCTAGGAGCCATAAATGATCCAAGACGATATAGCTTATCATCTTAGGGGGCAAAGAAAACAATTCCTCCAGAACTTCTTGGGGAGTCCCAGACCTCTGATCAATGTGAATAAAGCAGTTTGTATTGAAATGAATGGGGAATGACTAGATCCCATAATGTCCCCAACTTTCGAGCACAAAAATGTCTATTTACATTTTGTTTCAAAGGAGCCTTCCAGTTAAAGTGGTATAATCCCCGAGCGTATCTCATTTACATTTCTAGTACTGTTCTAGTCTACTATGTGGTTATGTGTGAGTGGTGATATTGCCCCTTTAAAACAATCTTTACGGGGGGGGGGGAATATTGAAGATAACATACACCATTTTGCAAAATTGCCAGTCCTACATTAATCACCTGATTTATATAATGCCCTGTATGGAGAATAACCAAATGTAAAAGGAACTCCTTTAAAGAAGATAACTAACAGGACCTGAATAGATATTTTAATCTGTTAGTCAAGTTATCAGTAACCGTATCCTGAGTAACACTTTCATACACCCATTCAACCCTGTGTAATGTGGATGGAGGGGGGGGATACCTGTTTTGGGTCCGTTGATAGCTACTTTATTGCGAGTGTGAACTATAAATAGGACTGCATCAAGCAGGAACTGGTTAGACCAGCATGTAGTTAAACACACATCGGTTCTCCAGCGTTCCATAAGGAGGCAGCACCTACTACGAATATGTAGGCCTACTAGGTATGGTACAAGTGATTTGCTGTAGGGTGTTCAGGCCATTTATATATATTGCAGAAAAGGTGCGTTTTTCGTGCATACCATATAGGAGAGGTCTTAATTAAGACAATCTCGAAGGAATTATGATTCTAGCCACACTAGAACCCTTTCAAATTGATTTCTGTTTGCCAGAAATAGGGTGATTTGGTCGGACAAGAGGGCCCTCTCTCTCCATGCAGTGGATTGGGTCATCAATAGCCCTCCTCTATTAGAGTGTAACTGGTGGTGATCTGGTTGCAGTGGAGGGTGCCTTACATAGGGAATGTACTGCTTCTCATAAAAGGTAGCTCCACATGTATGTGTAAATCC
Organism: Harmothoe impar; assembly: GCA_947462335.1. Lineage (NCBI taxonomy): Eukaryota > Metazoa > Annelida > Polychaeta > Phyllodocida > Polynoidae > Harmothoe > Harmothoe impar. The sequence goes on along the minus strand of OX381719.1, from coordinate 26,749,713 downwards.
GGGAGCTAATTATATATCAATTACTTTGGTACTATGGTAGACATACATAGCATGCAAATGTATGTTCCTACACTTTTAGACCTCTCCATTTCAAAGGTTATTTTGTGTTTTTTATGACATATTTTGCTGTAAATCTGATTCTAGGGGTCCATTTAAAATGTAGGATATATGTAAATGTAGGCCTATATTTTAGCATTCTAATGCAAGCAATGCTAAATTGATTGCCCGGAAATCTGTTATAGTAGTGTGTTTCTGAGAGGCTACTTAATTGCAGAGCCAAGGCAGGGTCCTGTACACACTGCACTTTCGACCAAGTTCTCAATAACTCATTGATATAAAACCATTATATAAAATGTACATTTATAACCTACAAAGACAATAAATGTAGTTGACTTCTGTACCTGTCCATTGGTATCCATGTATATATATATTGAACATATCCAAGTATCATAAATGGGAACTTTAGTTTGAGGAGAGGGGAGATGCACAAATGTCTGTGCAGTTGCAGAGCGGTGTGAACGACCTATTTGCTGTATACGGGGCTCTTGCTGGGGGTCCCCATGTTGCATGTTCATTTTAAGAAAGGCCCATGTCAAAATGTCACCAAGGAAAAACCCATGTCACTAGCGTCACTATGAGCTGTTGTTGTTTAGCCTCCAACCAAGAACATTTTGAAATCTGTAGAACCGAAATAGTGCATTCTGATGATTTTTTTCTAACGCCTGAGCTCCAAGCATTATATGCGGAAAATACAAAGGGGTTTGGGCCGCCCTCCAAGACACAGTAATTTTTCTCATGTTACTAAGGCCCTTGTCACATGCCTGATTAAAAAAATGTCCCAAGTCTCATGTTATTTACATAGCCATGTCCCATGTCGGTTTTAAGAAATGGCCATGTAGCCAAGTCGAATTTAGGGGTCTGGTGTCATACAAACAGCCGTGAAGATACAGATCTGGAGGTATGTATAGACTATTTAGACACGGATATATAGGAATAAAAGGTCGGACCCAGACCAGAGTTCAGAAGCGGGTTACTGTAGGACTTTATAATTATGTGATAGGCACTGCACAAAGGACCTTAGTGACCCTGCTCTAATGGCCTTTTTCGCAGATCGTGTCACGTAATATTATATACACTGACTTGGTTTGACCCAAATAGCGCTTGCACGCCACACACACAACATAACACCCGACCCGCCCTGCTTCTGACTGACACCATACACCACCCTCATATCTCACAGCACCTACCTGGGTAAGTTATAGCAAGCTACTGTTGGGAGTCTTATACTTCCTACCCACCCCTAAAGGGTTAAGAGCCTTGATACAAATAGAGGTTCCTCCTTTCTGTAGTAATAACGCTATCTGTATCTACCCTTTCCGAGAGCAGAATGCTTGGGGGCGACATAGTTCCTTCCCCCCGTTCCACCATATCCTGGTGTCCCCCGGGTGTCCCGCATGTTAAATTGGAGCCTGCATCTACTATTAGGTACCACAGGTATTTTGAAGATAAATGGCCCAAAGATTCGGCAATAGTATCGTTAGAAAGCTTGAAAAGAATGTGAAGGAAGGACATCAGTTATGTTGAGATCCTTTGAATGGTTGATTTATTATGATTTTTTTAAGAAAAAAAGTTTTACCTTAGGCCAAAAAAAAAAGAAGGTGTGTTTCAGGCAACATGGTCCAAAAATTTAGGGTAGGTAGGTCGGATTTTTTTTTTTTTAATTTTTTTTTTTTTAAATGTTGGGGGTACCTTGAATGAGTCGCGGACTGTCATATCGACTCGGGGGTCATCAAGACGACTCACCAATTCTTACTATACCTAGGAATATCATGAAATTATTGGACATTCTTGTTAATAAGCAATTTCCTGAGGCTGGACAGTTAATTAGGCAATATATATATGTGATCTGTTCTTCCTGACCAAAAAATTGCTAAAATTTCCGAAAAAATATGAATATTTGCAAAAAAAATAAAAAAAATTCTCCAAAATCGGAAAAAAATGCTAGGGTCGGCCCTTTTTTGAAACTAGGGTCGGGTTGCCTGAAACACACCTTTTATTTTTTTTGGCCTTATATTTGTCTTTTTTTCCTGATGGGCCAATTGAGCATTTTTAGGTTGTTCATACATCAAATATAACACAGCCAGATTGTGCTTGATAGCTAATTCATGATAAACCATCTGCTCCCTTTGGGAAATGATCTTGGTATAACATATATTTGCACACAAATTGACATAATATGCCCCTCAAAATGCTACTTTGCACAGGAAAGGCTAGTGAAAATAGGCATTCTTCCATTTTCAGGCCATATACAACTTCAAGGGTTTTAGGTTGAGCACCTTTATATTGTGAAAAACATATGTGCAACTGGTATAGAGTGTTTTGAATTTTTTTTCATCACATTCCCATTGAGATTTAGTGAACTACTGATGTTTAAAAATGACAAAATCACTTATTTATAGCCTTGTCCAAGTCATAAGCCACTGGTCACCTGCAGGCCCATCCTATATAAAGGGCAATAGAATCACAACCAGTGGTCGGATTCTCTTGAAATACGAAGCATAGAGTATCTTAAAAAAAGATTTTGGGAGAGGACCTAAGAAAAATTCACCCCCCCACCCCCCCCCTAAAAAAAAATTCCCAAATTTCTCAGAGACAAGCCTATATATTTCTATAGATAAGGGAACACAAAAGAAATTTGCATTTTGGGGGGCAGATCCCCCTTTTTGAGGAAGGGGAAGAGTTGCATTGAGATTCTACCATCTGCTCTATTCCCTTACTCTACCATGGAAGTCAGCACATTATGTTAGGAGTCTATTTTAGATCATAATGAAAGCAGGGTTAGTAGCACAATGCTTAAACTATAGAAAATGATATAGATCACAAAGTGGTGTTTGGCTTGGTTTTATGGTAAACATATATGTACACAGGTAGTGTGAGTTGAGTGGTGGTGGTTGCTAGCCCCACTCACCTGTCCTCTGCCATGCATGAGTACACCTGGCCCCAGCTGTAAGTCCAGTAAATAAAGGTACTGCATTCAAACTAATTGCAAAGAAAGCTTGATCATTGGTTATCACCTACTTCAAATGAGTATGCAGCAAGAAAATTATACACCACATTCATCCCTAGGAGTGCCTCCAAAACCAATATGCCCACAACAAAAGTCAAAGTGAGAGAATAATGCATGTATGGGATGAATCATAATCTCCATATAATTCATCTATATAGATATGTATGGAAGGATCTATTCTATTAACATTTTGAGATTCATGTACTAGAGTCAAATCACCTGGTACCAGGAATTTTCAAGCGAAAAGGGGTGTATGTATGTTCAATGAAGATCCATAGCATGTGAAGTAGCAATATTCAAAATATTGATAAGAAATACTTCCATGGAATTCCAACTGAATGATCATATCATATAATTATAATATAATCCTCAGAGCTTGTGAGTCATTTAATGGGGTCTGCCTTTGGGAGAATAATTATTTTCCTCAAGCATGGGCTGCCACATTGTTCCTCCAGTCAATGGTAAAGGAACCACAAAAGGTTCATCCATATTTGTATCACTGGTGGCCATGTCATATCTAATCCACTTTCCCAACAGTAATCTGGTGCTGAATATTTTTTTCTGTCAAGCAAAGGTGGGAAACAGTTAAGAAACATATAAGAAACATTTTCTTGCAATTTTGTTGACTCTAAGCTATATTCTTCCCTTCACTTACTGGGATGTGGGTCTGTATTGAGTGCATGTACCTAATTGTGCTCCCATACACTTACAGTGCATACACCTACTCAATTTAGGACATGGCCAGGGGGTTATCATACTTATTTTATAAAGATTATTTCCTAGATTTAGTCTCACATCGGCCCCATCCATCGAATTGCATAGCTGTTTCAACATGGGTATTCTAGAGAATTCGAGCCTTATGCCATGGTGCGGCACAATCAATTCTTTTGAGAATTACTTGTCTATTTAAGATGTTTTATTATTGTTAATGCAGCCATAATTTCAAAAAAAATTATTCATAATTGTACCGGGGATACAAATAAAGGTTTGAATCATAGCTATCCAACGGTGCCTATATTGTATAGGTCCAACCCATGGTGGAATGGCAAGACCACTGGAAAGGAAAGGTAGGAAAATAGCCTGGTAGAAAACAGGTGACAAAGTGTCTAACTGATAGAAAATCAGCCTTCAGTAAAGACCAATTTTTATAGACTAAGGCTGCACAAAATTCAGAGCATTGATAATAGATTTCACCAAGAGATCCATATCTTTCTGGTGAGTGGTCTGCTATTCCTGTATGATTATTGGTCTGGCTGTGAAGAGCATGTAAAGATTGCTCTTATGCTCTGACATTTGGTCCTTTTCACGGGAGCGGAGCGCTCCTCTGGGGTACCTAGTACTACTATACACATGCTGGTTGTACTGGAGTGAGTGCTGTACAACTGCTCAGTGTACTAATCTTGCTAACAGTAGCTAGTAACTAAACTTGGCAACCAAGCATCCAACTGCTTACTGTATCAAAATATTGCTAAGTGTGACAAGTGCCAACTGATGCATTATTCTTAATGTGTTTTTTTTGTCTTCTAATTGAAATTCTATTAGTATTAAAACTCAAAACAAATCTTTAAAATTCCACCTAGGACACAATGTTTCAGGTGACTTCTCGATACATTCGATTTTTTAAATGATTTTTGGTGTGTATTCATTATGGGATACAATGCATATATAGAGTTTACTTCGAGTTATGAATAAGAAGTTACTCATGCTGCAGATATGGTTGAAGAGTGTTGAAGAGAATAATTATGGTTACATGAGCCAATGTACTATGTAGGTTTTGTAACCTGAAACAAACCTTTTTTTTCATTTGGCCAAATCAAGGTTTTTCTAATCTTTCAAACCCATCTTATGATGATGTGACCATGCTGATAAGATAAAAGTAATTAGGTCATCAATCAATAATTAGGTCAGTCATTATTTGTTTAAAACAACTGGCTAGTGCAATAATTGACTTCCTGTGTAGTACAGTTAGTGCATACTGAAGACTGTAATATCCGGACCACCACTTGCTGATTTTTTCCATACAGCTGGTATTATTATGATATCAACTAACTTATCTGTATATCCTTATTTATAACTTATGAATGTGGATCATGAACAATTTCTTCTTCAAACCACAAGTCACTGCAACTGGCATTAAAAAGATGGATGAACTCTATTTTTGGACACGTTAACAATGGAGCCGTCTGGAAATAATTCAAATCATACTTCAGAATGCCATAGGTTACACCATTTTGGAAATCAAATGCAAATATCTCCTTGAAAGTGAAACTATGTTTCAAATATATAATTGTGCAGTACACAATGTCGACCCTGGAGGAGTTGAAGCAGGTGGCGTGCCGTGCTATAGACAGCTATCGGGAGGAACTACATGAAGTGAGCAGCTCTATATGGAGTAAACCTGAGCTGTGCTTCCAAGAGGTCCACGCCCATAATGTGTGCTGCAACCTGCTGGAGAAATATGGTAAGTTCAGGCTATGCTTTTTAGTATTGGTTCTAGATAAGGATTGAACATTAAATAGTGTAATATCACCAGAGTACCATTATTATACTATGAAATGGAAGAGGGTACACATATAGAAACATGGTAACTAGGGTTCAAAATGGTAATTTCCATATTCTTAGGAGTTCAGAATACTATTAAGAATGTTAGCATAATTTATATTACAAATACACTGATAATAAAACCTATAGTCAGTACTGACTATACCATCATATTTTGACCCCTGTAGTCAGGGGACTATACAACTTAGTCACATATTAGTCATAAAGATAGTCGGGAGTGACTATATGTGGATCACACAAATTGATGATGTCACAGGAATGTGTGCACAGGAAACAGTTAGGATTCAAATTTGAATGGTCCATGGACTTCAGGTAGGCACATCCTCTCCTAAACCACTGTTCTATGGATATCCCTGCTTGTTATATGTTATGCTACAGTTGACTATGACAACTTAAGATGTTATAGGGTGCATGAGTTCTCATGTTTGATAGAGTTATCATGTTAATTTGTTCCGATTTTGATAACATAGAAATCCATGAACAGTGTATGTCTAGACTGACAGTGCGTGATAGGCATACACAGGACCCTGTCACCTGCTCTGCCTTATCCTAGCCTGTCCCCTGGCCTGTCTTATCCTAGCTTGTACCCTGGCTGGCCTTATCCTAGCTTGTCCCCTGGCCTGCCTTATCCTAGCCTGTCACCTGCCCTGCCTTATCCTAGCCTGTCCCCTGCCCTGCCTCATCCTAGCCTGTCCCTGCCCTATCCTAGCATGTACCCTGCCCTGCCTTATCCTAGCCTGTTGCTGCCCTGCTTTATCCTGGCCTGTCCCCTGGCCTGCCTTATCCTAGCTTGTCCCCTGGCCTGCCTGATCATAGCCTGTCACCTACCCTGCCTTATCCTAGCCTGTCCCCTGCCCTGCCTCTTCCTAGCCTGTCCCTGCCCTGCCCTGCTCTATCCTTCTAGCCTGTCCCCTGCCCTACCTCATCCTAGCCTGTCCCTTGCCCTGCCTCATCCTAGCATGTCCCTGCCCTGCTTTATCCTAGCATGTCCCCTGCCCTGCCTCATCCTAGCTTGTCCCTGCCCTGCTTTATCCTAGCCTGTCCCCTGCCCTGCCTTATCCTAGCTTGTCCCCTGGCCTGCCTCATCCTAGCCTGTCATCTGCTCTGCCTTATCCTAGCCTGTCCCCTGCCTTACCTTATCCTAGCCTGTCCCCTGGCCTGCCTTATCCTAGCTTGTCACCTGCCCTGCTTTATCCTAGCCTGTCCCCTGCCCTGCGTCTTCCTAGCCTGTCCCTGCCCTGCACTGCCCTATCCTACTAGCCTGTCCCCTGCCCTGCCTCATCCTAGCTTGTCCCCTGGCCTGCCTTATCCTAGCCTGTCCCCTGCCTTGCCTTATCTTAGCTTGTCTCCTGGCCTGCCTTATCCTAGCCTGTCACCTGCTCTGCCTCATCCTAGCCTGTCCCCTGGCCTGCCTCATCCTAGCTTGTCCGCTGGCCTGCCTTATCCTAGCTTGTCCCCTGCCTTGCCTTATCCTAGCCTGTCCCCTGCCCTGCCTTATCCTAGCCTGTCCCCTGCCCTGCCTCACCCTAGCCTGTCCCCTGCCCTACCTTATCCTAGTCCGTCTCTGCCCTGCTTTATCCTAGCCTGTCACCTGCTCTGCCTTATCCTAGCCTGTCCCCTGGCCTGCCTTATCCTAGCTTGTCACCTGCCCTGCTTTATCCTAGCCTGTCCCCTGCCCTGCGTCTTCCTAGCCTGTCCCTGCCCTGCCCTGCCCTGCCCTATCCTACTAGCTTGTCCCCTGGCCTGCCTTATCCTAGCCTGTCCCCTGCCTTGCCTTATCTTAGCTTGTCTCCTGGCCTGCCTTATCCTAGCCTGTCACCTGCTCTGCCTCATCCTAGCCTGTCCCCTGGCCTGCCTCATCCTAGCTTGTCCGCTGGCCTGCCTTATCCTAGCTTGTCCGCTGGCCTGCCTCACCCTAGCCTGTCCCCTGGCCTGCCTTATCCTAGTCCGTCTCTGCCCTGCTTTATCCTAGCCTGTCCCCTGCCCTGCCTCATCCTAGCCTGTCTCCTGCCCTGCCTCATCCTAGCCTGTCCCTGCACTGCCTTATCCTAGCCTGTCTCTGCCCTGCTTTATCCTAGCCTGTCCCCTGCCCTGCCTTATCCTAGCTTTTCCCCTGGCCTGCCTTATCCTAGCCTGTCCCCTGTCCTGCTTTATCCTAGCCATGTCTACCCTGCTGAACCTTGACCTGCCTTCAGTACTTAAGTTTCCCTTATTTCTCATGATTGACTATATCTATTAGGCATAGTGACTACTTTAGACCATGAAACCATTAAATTCATAGTCACTTGACTATATAGCCCAAATCAGCCGATTTAATGGCTGACTATAGGTTGACTATATGACTAACTTATGTTAGACATAGGTGACTAACTTGGTGTAGTCGTTTTGCTACATTCATGTGACTATAGAAATGTAGTCCGTAGTGACTAACATTTCCAGGTCCATTATTATCAGTGTATGTAAAAGAAAAAAAATGAGCAAGATCCATGGATGCATTCTATTTGTAAGGGCATCTGCACTGGGGGACTATCTATACTGAAGTACCCTACTTTTCTGCATTTACCTGAAGGGTTTCAGGTAGAACGGCACTTCAAGCTGGACACAGCCTTCCAGGCAGTTCATGGTGATGCTGACGTCAACAAACCATCTGTAATTATCATTGCTGAGTATGACGCCCTCCCTGAGATAGGCCATGCATGTGGCCATAACCTGATAGCTGAGGCTGCACTTGGGGCAGGGCTAGGTCTGAAGGCAGCTATGGAAGCTGCTGGAAGGAAGCTAGGAAAGGTTTGAAACCTGTTTTAAACATCAATATCATGGTCATGACTATTGAGCAAGTATGAGCAGGAAAAGTGTACAAAACAATTGTATGAATAGATAATTATTCTTTAATTTCTTACTCAGGGTATTATCAGGGCTTCCAGTCATCATCTTACAACATACACATGCTTTTGTAAACCACTACTGCCTCTGCTTTTGTCAAGTGCTAGGCAAACTACTATTTCTAACCCATTACCCCTGCCCTGGTCTCAACAGGGGATTCAATCACTGATCAAGATTCTACATGGGAGATAAGCACCCTATCACTACTAGGAAACTGCTATAGTTCCTGTATTATTGACGTTCCTAAATATCAATGAACTTTTCTTCAGCTGATCGTCCTTGGCACTCCTGCAGAAGAAGGTGGTGGTGGAAAAGTGCCCCTCATTGATGCTGGGGTCTTTAAGGATGTGACTGTGGCAATGATGGTGCATCCATGGAAGGGGAAGAACCTAGTTGCTATTCCAGGATTCCTTGCTGACAAGCAGTATGTATAATAAAAATATTCTACCATCTATCTGCCAATATGTTACAGGGTGCTCGGTTACCTATACCATGGTAATGTATATTTGTGTTGGTACTGTTAACACATCAGGTGGTACAAATTGGTACAATGCTAAGCCTATAGTTTCTGGCACTACAACTCACAAGTCACATGAGACAAATATAATATAGTGACACAATCTGTGAATGCGAAAGGGTGCATTAAGGTCCTTTTTCCCAGTACATGTCACATATATATGGTTATTCAGAGGTATTTAAGATTATATTATATCAGTACCTCTAAACTATCATCTTAAAACCAGAGCTCACTGGTATATACTAAGTCTTGTTCCTTTACAGTTGATTATATATGGCCCTCTCTGTATATAGGGTACTAGCCCCTGAGGTTAGTTGACTACTGCAGCTGTGTCTGTGCCCCCTTGTTTATGTTTTTGTTTAAAAAATCTCTGGATATGGTATTCAAATTTTACATTCCAAAGCTTTGTATCGTTTCCCTTAATATTCCATTGCATACACTCAGGCTCTCAGTGACCTACAAGGGCAAGGCGAGTCATGCTGCTGGTGCCCCCTGGTGTGGTGTGAATGCACTAGATGCTGCAGTCATGGCATATACAAACATCTCCTGTATGCGGCAACAGATGAAACCCACCTGGAGGGTGCATGGTATGTTCTGACAGAAACTTACTTTGATGTTAATGAAACATCCAGAACTTATCTTAAATGCATCCATAAACATATCTGTGTTTCATATTGAATGACACAGATATCACTTTTGGTTGTAACAGGTTTGCTAATCCTATAATAGAAATGTCTACCCAAGTTATGTACACCATTAAAATCTGTCTTTTCTTTCTCAGGAGTTATCACCAATGGTGGAGCTAAACCAAATATAATCCCAGAAGAGGCCTCAGTACTGTATGAATTCAGGACCCCAACAATGGGTGAACTGGCAGAGTTGGAACAGAAAGTCAGAGCCTGTTTTATAGGAGCTGCCACTGCAACAGGCTGTCAGGTAGGTTGGTGTGTGGTACCAGAAATAACACTAGGTGTTTCATGAACACAGATATTCATATTGTAACCATAGTATATGTGAACAATTATTTTTTGTTCAGATACTTCTTTAACACGTATTAAAACTAGAAATTTCTGGTACACATAAAGATTAATAATTCTCTTTTCCCTTGAAAGGTGGTCATTGAGAAGCCAGCGACAGAAAGCATATATGAAAATGTGATCACCAACAACACCCTTGGCTCACTATATGATAAAAATGCCTCCAGCCTTGGGGTGGACATCTGTCGGGATGAGATTGAATTATCCAAAGCGAGTGCTAGTACTGACATGGGCAATGTGTCTCATGTTGTGCCAAGCATTCATCCACTGTATGGAATACCTACTGAGGGTTTCAACCATACACGGCCCTTTACAGAGGCATCAGGTAGTTAGGATGTTGATTCTTGATTAGGATGAATAGTATGATAAAGACACTAGTTCTTTATGCCAACCAATTTTTCTCATGATTTAGATGAGATGACATAATTCTTTAGAATGAGTATTCTTGTTAGGATAGATAATGGGATAAAGGAAGACATTTGTTTTTCATGCCGATCTCTACCTTGGCAGGATCACAAATAATATTTTCATCATCATTTATACCATTTATCATATGTTCTCAATACACAATTAAAGGCTCCCTCATGCGGATTTTGCTATTGCAGGTTCTGTTCATGCCCAGGAGCCAACCCTGCAGCAGGCTAAGGCACTGGCCATGACAGGACTCGACATTCTGTGGAACCCGGACCTCATCCCACAGATACAGGAGGACTTCCAGCAGGACCTCAAACGGGATGCAGGCAGAGAAGGACAAAACTAACCTAGAATCTAAAACACAGAACCTTATCTTGGTTCTGGGGGTGTTGAATCAGGATTACAAAGAAATTGATGAAAAATCACTCAAACTGTAACCCAAAATAAATTTTTACAATTGACCCACAATGAAGCATATCATGCTGATGTGAGATGAAATAGTTTCTTCCCAGTCAGACTATTGTATTTTGTATTAGTATATTGACATTGATAACATCATATGTGACACGATCCGCAAAAAAGGCCCTTAGTGCAGGGTGCACTAAGGTCCCTTTTCCCAGTACAGGTCACATATTATACACATGGAATAATATAATCAAATATTTAACAACGATAGGGGTTTGAGACCAGTTTACAGTAGATCCCAATACAGTTGTGCATGCTTATTAAAATTGTATTAAAAAAAGACTATAACCTAACTTCTAAATACTGTTACTGCTCATATATGATAATTATTTTCATCCACAATGAACACTGTTGAACCTACTGTGATATATTTTATTCTGACCAGTAAATTAGATATACTGTTTGTAAAGCTGCCTGCAGCATTGGTAAATAGTGTAGTAAGACTATAGTCTGAGATGCGTTAATATAAATCGCTTTTCTGTGCCTTATGAGAAATCTATGTCCTCTCCTCTGACCTTTCTCATGAACCTACCCATATAAATCATTGAGGAAGGGAGGATAATGGCCATGAAACCACCACTTTGATAGCTCAATATCCATGGGATGGGTACCAAGGTCAATCTGTGCAGAAAACGTGCGAAGGCAGCAAATCACCCAATGTTGTGTCCAGGCATCATAAATGATCCAAGAAAATAACTGAGGGTCCCGAGGAAAAACAAACCACTTGGAGGTTCACATACTTCTAATAAGAATAGATGAGTTTCATGTATGAAATTGAATGGGAATGATGGGTCTCAAATGCCCCCTCCCTTTTTGAGCACAGCTCATTTACGTCAACTTCATAGTTTTCCATCCAACACAAAACCTAAAGAAAAGCATGTATGTCTGCTTGCAGAATTGCCATTTTACTCACTGGTGCCTTCAGGAGGGTATCAACCCGTAGGATTGGCATGATGCTTTAATGTAGCTCTTTCACGTTATTCATGCATCATGATGATCATGAGCACAGTGCATTAAAGCATATGCCATTAGGTTCCCGCCATTTTAACAGCGATTATGACGTCATTAACCTGTCTGGTGTCTCAGTGGATGGTTATTTAAGTCTGGTCTCGTATAAAGTTTTGTAGTCCAAATTTAAAAAGAAACAGCGACACTTAAAAATTCCATAATACACACAGACAATACATTTGGTATAGAGAATAGGTTAAATGAGTTATTGTGTAAAACGCCACAGTTGTGCTTTCTTTTCAAGTTCCCCTTTAAAGGATTACCGAGCTGTTAATGGATTGTTAATACCTGTTTTAGTGTCAATGTGAACCACACATGACTTTATTACACTGCCGGGGGCTGGTAAGACTCGCCTGCTGTAAGATACACTTCGGTTCCCCAGGGCTCCACAAGGGGGCAGCACCCACTACACGTGGTAGCTATGTCTATTCTGTGTCTTAAGCCGAGCAAGTGTTCAGTGTGGACAAGTGACACAAAGCTATAACAGTTCTAATGTGATATCTCATACTATGTCAATTTGCGATCCACATGCCTTAAATGTCCTTTCATGATATACGGCTGCAGACCTGGCAAGCCTAATGACAAGGGATGCATTCATGCATTTTGCTAACCATTTGGCAATTCATCAAAACTGTAGCGGTGAATGCAGGTCTGCCTCCATGCATCATGAGTTATTTTTGAGTTTGGTAATTTGTTATTTGGTCAAAGTTCCTATACAAGTATAGTCTTTCAAACTAAGCCAAAACTGGCAACATTCCAGATGACCCTTTATAATCATGAATATGACCAGTCAACAATACAATGTACAGCAGATAATAAGGCGAGAAATGGATTTAGATATACGGGAGAGACACACAGCATCACAAGGAGTTATAATGCATTAAAAGCTCTATGCCACTATTAAAGTTCCAATAAAGGTTTCCACACGAATAGCTATCATTTTCTTTAAGATCATTTTATCATAATATTATAATGAAAAAACAATCAGGTAACCAATGCACTACCTGCTACTGCTCTCCAAGCAGTAGCAGTTAATAAAGGAAGTACCAGTCACAATGATTCTGCTTGGAGAGCAAGAACTCCTCCTCTCCCAGCATGCACTGGATGACACTTCCTGAGTAATCAATGAATCGATTATAGGCTGTGCGTAGTCTTGTTCTGTTCTGTAACATTTCCCCAGTTCCCATTGCGGTGCTTGCGGATGTGTATCCATTGAATGGTATACGTTGTTTTTGTTTTTAGGGATGTAAAGGTGAACATAGTATTAAATCTTGTATATATATGCATTAAATTTTAATTAATTAAATTGAAAATCTTAATTATACTTCCTATTCAAGCCCAAAGGACTACATGCATAATAGAAAATATATCATTTCGGTAACCTAATCAACAAAATGATCTAACAAAATATGGTCAATTTTAAAGATTATGTACACAGTTTCTGCTATTCATAAGGACACAAATAGGTCCATAAGGTTTTGGAAATCGTGATGTGAACCTATACCCTATCGGAAAGAATAGTCCTGTAATTCTTACAAATAGATATGATACAAATCCCTACCCCCTTAGCTGAGATAGCTTTGTCGTGTCTACAAGTCAGCTGATAGTTACCAGAAACTTATAACATGTTTTCTTTGGCCTTAATCTGACTTGGCAATGTTCCATGCTCTGGCACTACTCAACCGGTTATCTGCAATTTGTCGGCACAGCAACAGTTATACAGCTACCCATGGAGATAAGAGTATGTTATTTGTTCTCCCCTGCAATTCTATCCGTCAACGCTGCATGGAACTTCTGCCTTATAGATAGAGGCAGACCCTCAACTGACATTATCCAGTGTTAAAGTTCTGTATTCGTATTTTGAATCTGGGAGAGGTAATCATAAATGTCACTGTTTGCAGTCGGAGAGGTATACATCCCGGATACATGTACATGGTGCCATATATTATATGAATAGGCCAAAGAGATAACACATGGAAGGGTGGTTCACTATAGAGCGGTATTGCTTTATCCGATGAAAAGCTTATTGAAACTTATTATTTCCATGCCTGCTCTACACTGTGTTTCATTTCCTCCCAATATCAGGTAGCTATCTTTAAATGTCGATTATTCTCCCTAACCAATTAGCCTAGTTCCTCATCTGTGACAGCCTTTATCTGTAGGAGGTGCAAATAGTCAATGGAAATCAATTACATCAACCCAGCTCTTCTAGGAGAATTATCAACAATAGCGGCAACAAGACTGTCACCATTTGAATGCTTCTTATCTCAATTTGCCCAGCAGATTTTCTTGTGGCAAATTAATGCTACAGTTGATAAGTTTTTCTTATTATATGCACCAATGGTATTTACTATACTGTGTCCATATCCCGGAGCCCTAGACAGAATTACCAGTCCTCAGTTTTATCTGTCTGATATAAAAAAGAATCAAGAGTATAATATAATGCATTTTGTACCCCAGATAAAGTATATTTAGGATTGTAGTCTACAAGATAGTAGACTGTATTTGATTATTCTTCCGATTGGGACCTTTATTATATATTTCTATTTCTTTCTGCCCCTTTCCTACTTATACAAATAGCAGTTGATATTTCTTCGTGGAGAAAATGTAATCATGTTTTGACTTTCTTGCTGCAGCGCTTTATCTCAGGGAATCCTTAATTTCCCTTCCTGTTCCTCAATTTACAAAGGCTTCCCAAATGATTTAAATGCCAAATAATTGTACTAAGAATAATTGAAATATTTGCCCCAGGTAATCGTTTAATAACGTCACAGCAGTAAAAGTGTAATGGAGTTTGTAAACAGCGTGGAATTCCAATCAGTTGTGATGGGATTCAGAGAGGATCGCTGTAATATTGTTTTGTTGATGCGTCCGATTGAATCTAATTCTATGGCAATGTTGGCTTTGATTTACATATCTGATAGTCAAAATCCCTTTTCTGAATATTTAGACCATGTTAGTAATTAGTAGCCAATAAGTATTACTGGTTTGGTTACCTTCAAGTATTTAAGAAAAGCATCCACATATTATTTTTTGACCCAAATGATTTGGTGGACTGACGTTGTAATGTTATATTCATGGAATTCCATTTAATTATGCATGCTTGTTTTGTTAAGTCAATCTGTATCATGCACCCCTACAAGGCGATGATATAGCCTAGGTTAACTGTAGGTTAGCCTCTGCTTGTAGCAGAGTCCGTGCCCAAAACATCAGAACTCTGAGGTGAAATCTTGTTCTGCTAACCATCTGAGCCATTAGGACTCATGTAAGTTTAGTAGTCATTGCATTGTACAGCTTCTAACTAATTCTGGATTAGGGTACAATGCGTTAATGCCAATTTGAGCCAATACCGAGGAGCAGTACCCTGCATCCTAGAAGTTCAACCATGGGATCGGTTGACCTCTTCTGTAGTCAGGTAGGGCTAGACAATAAGCTGAGGAGGTGCAGGTCCTATTTAATAAAGTGAATAAAACGTCTAAAGCAACGAATAGTGGCAGCAAAAGTAAATGAGAACTTTGATGCACATAATTATAGTAGAAACGCTTTATTTTTATGCCAACAGGATGCCCCAACCATAATGATGACATTGCCATGATAACATAATTTTTTTTTTTCAATTTTCCTCTGTCAAATATTCCAATTGCTTTCAAGAAAATGACACTGCAGAACGAAAAAGGTAGCCATCTGTAAACAAATGGATACTTTCCTTTTTGGCTCCATACTCTCCAATTAAGCAGAGTTGCTGACAAGATTGGCTCAAGAGCTATTCCACCTCGGCCGATGTTTCAGGCGAAAAAAAAAGTATTAAAACCACAAAACAAACATTGGGTGCCAAAATCAAATGCAATGGAACATTAAAAAGTGGCCACAGTCTAAAAACTTCCCCTGCCACAGAAAAATCCATTTCCTCAACCAAAACAGATTTACTGGCCGTTTCCGTTGGGGTATTTAAGTACGAAACATCCTTCCTGGGTCATGTCACAGATTCGATTTCGCTGTCTGTTTGTTATTTAAGGGACCCTTTTTATCCATACCTCAAGAGGAACAAACCCTTAATGCGGGAACTATTAAATCAGACAGTGAACTGCCGAATTTTTGGGAGGCTAGTTGTTTGTTGACATAAATGAATTAAAACAAGTATACCAAACATGGTGGTATTGATATTAACTACCATGATTATTTTTATGAATTAATTCATTTTCAAATAAAATGACAACCAATCGACAATGCAATGAAATACAATTTCTTTCTGAATTGTTTGTCAGTGGTTTTTGGTTTGTTTGCAGTTGATGTACGACATTTTTGCACCCTGAAATTACTATCTAAAAGATATGTCGCTTTTGAATCTATGATTTGCACACTATTATTGTAGATGGATTACAAACTGTGTCACATCCCAAGTATACAGCATATCACTGTGGACCCCTTTGGAACAATGTATTCATTCTAGATTCCTCTCTTTCGTACCATATACTACATGTAGTGCCCTCCAGGGACCAGTCTCTCATACTTAAGGATGAAGGAAGTTTTATTTTACGCAGTTAAATTATGTATTATAAATGAAGCAGTGACTACACCCTCTTGTTAGATAAATAGACATACAGCTCATTCTCTCATATGACAGAACCCTTTCACTTTCAGTATAAATTTTAGGCAAGGACTTTTGTAGACATTCGTTTTCCTTTGAGTGTTATAACAAAAAAATTATAAGACATACAAATGACACTTTAGCCTGCGGCAGAGAGATATAGGCTGGGAGAAATAATACATGTACAGGGGCAAAGAAACCCTGTATAGATTTAGCCTGGGTTGAGAAGCTTGGGATTGACTATTCTCTCAAGAGCGTTTGAATATATATACTGCTTAGATAGCCCTTTGAAATTACATAGTATATACCACATTGACTAGATTTTGTATTGTTTAAAGATAATGATGAAATCTCCTGTATTATTGGATTTGTTTTCAATCAAATTGGATTGATGTTTACCAGTTTACCAAAGCCATGTTCTATTTCTGCTAGAATCCATAGTCGTGCATGGTGCCCTGGAGGCCATCACTTATTCCTCTACTTATCTCAGGTTGGTTATCCTTTTTATTGTCAGAATTTGAATGTCAAATAAGTGTTATTCTAAATAAAGATGAAAGTGTTTGCCTCTGGTAATCATTTAGCTACCAGAAGAAAATAGATTGTAATGGATTTTGTAAAAGTCTGGATATTCCAATCATTTATAATGGGATTCAATAAGAGACTGGAGAACAAAATGCCAAATAATTGTGCTTGGAATGATTAGAGTGTTTGCCCCAGGTATTCATTACATTCCTCCGAAGAAAATAAACCATTTTGTAGTTTGTAAATGCTTCGGGATTTCAGGATCTGAATTTTAACATGAGTTCAGCTTAATTTATTTTTTTATCCTCATAAACTCTTCTCTGTCCTAGAATTATCCATCTACGTCCCCTTCTCTGTGTCTTTCTTTGTCACGTTCTCTTCTCTCTCTCTCTCTCTCTCTCTCTCTCTCTCTCTCTCTCTCTCTCTCTCTCTCTCTCTCTCTCTCTCTACATACATGCAACCAATAATTGCCAGAAGCCATGAGGTGCCATGAAGCTCCTTCCTTGGGATGATTACCTGCTTCTAATGTTGATGAATACTTACAATGCTTAAAAACAATTCATTGCTCCAGGGTGTCTCTCTCCCGAAACAATTGATTGTTTCTGAAAGGAATTGGTTTTTACATTCTTTCTGGGCCATGGTACAAATTTAATTTGCATTTTTGTTAGGTGGGTTTTTCTTTTTGGGTGTTCTTTGGCCATATTTGTAAACCCAAGTAAGTTGTTGAATTTGGTACGGTAAGTTTGTGTCATGGTATTGGTTTGTTGACATAAAAACAACAATGGAAACAAAACCCAGACAAATAGGCACCATCAGAAAGGTTTGTGGTGTAATGCTTTATTTCATTGCTATGAATAAGCCCACAAACAGCATGATACAAAAGAAGAATTCTAACAACACTTCAAATACAAGGGAATGAAACACTTGTACACTAGAGTTCTCCTATACATACAAGTCTTACCTTCATTTCCCCATGGGATCCACCAATCCAACAATCAAACAAACACATGGCTTTAGTTTATCAATTGTCAAAATATACATTTCTCTAGTAAATGCTAGTAATTTCCTTTTATTAACAGTCTGTTACTAAACTAGTCGATTATGGGAGATGGCTGATTTGTTGATAAGGCAAAACATGACTGGTGTTTCTAGCATCTCTACAAGTAGGCATATATATAGATGAACTTTTAGCTGTGTAATGTCTGACCATATATCATCTGAATATCATCCCTCAATGCAACTGGGAACAATTTGTTCATTCTCTATTCATCCCAGGCATATCTTATGCTGCCTGCACTGATGCCCAGGGACCAATCACTCACTGTTTGGTATGGAAATGGTCATTTTATGCTTCCCTTCTAACTCTAGCAAAGAATGATGCCTCACATAGTTATAAAGCACTGTATATGATTGCTATAATGATGCATTGGCGTACTGGGAATGCGATTGTCTTTTACAGAATCCATTAATTCTCCTGAGATACATAGGCCATAGCGGAGCCACATTCTGATTTGCAGGATTATTACCAAACTTAAAGTATCCTTCCTTGCTAGATATCAAGCGTTTCCTTTCCTTAGCTCACTCACTCACTCACTCACTCACTCGCTCACTCACTCACACATGATAGGTCATAACCATAATCACACCCTAATTCAGCTACTCACACATTCGCTAGAGCCTTCTCAATGAAATGCACGCATGGGCGACCAAGCATATAATTTGCCTCATTAACATGTTATTGCAATTAAGTCATTTATAAACATTGAGATCAGCTGAATAAAATAAGCACACCAGACCCATGAATAATCTAAAGGTGTTCTCAGACTTGGTACTCATATCGGTGCCAAGAAGTCCTTTTTATTTGTGATGTTTCTTGTAGATTCCTTTTTCTTCTGGTTCTAATGGAGTAGGGGGTCCAAATTATTTGATGAGATGGAGTAAGGGTCTAATGCTGGGCCATTGTAAAATATCTATGTCTGCCCATCCATTAGCATCAAAGATATAAACTCCACACTTGGTATCTACCTTTTCCATGTAATTGATGATAAATGTAGCAAAAAATATGCTACTAGATATTGTAAAGTCCAACATCTTGCAAGCCAGTGCAATGGGTCCTGAAAGTTTGAATAAAATGGTAAAAAAAAAGTAAATCAAATAAGACTCCCCATTTATACATCCGGCTATAACCATGAATAATTATTATTGTTTATCTATCACAGATTAGGTTTCCATCACTATAGGTAGACCGCCCATGAGATGAATAGCTGGTCTGTTGGTACCATGAGTAGAAGTGTATGTATAGATCAGGGTGCCATTATTCATGGGGCCAAGCTTCCACATGGCTGATAATCATAGGGCCTATTGTCCACAGGGCTCCTGATCCATGTACCAGTCTACTCAAGGTACCAACAGACCAGCTAGTCATCTCATGGACACTCTACCCTATATATCATGTACACTAACTCTAACTACATTACCATCAGTTCATTTACTGACTACCGTTACTCTTTATGTAGACCCCTGCGCTGCTCAATCTTCTGCTTTCCCTTTTATGTTTAGACCTCATGCAATAGAACTGGGCCTTGGCACATTATTTAGCAAATCAATATAACATCATTTGAACCAACAAATGATATTTCTCAGCAAACATATTTACACTAGTTGGACGTCTTGGCAATGCTTTAGATGAAGGGAAAATACTTTCCTACTTCGTTGGCAGGGGTCATCATTTGGTTAGTTCATTACAGGTTGATATACACAGTTTTAGCATATTAAATTCGCTATCTGGAAGATATATTATATAGTTTTTGAATGCATTATTTGGACACTTTGCCAGGACGTTTTATAAACTGTGTTACATCCCACTTTATAGCATATCACTGAAGACAACTGGGAACAATTTATTAACTCTATTTCCCTCTGCTGTAGTATATATCACATATAGTGCCCTCATGAGAGCAGTCTCTCATACTTTGGTCTTGAGGCAGTAATCTTCTGCAGTTAAATTATATATAGTAAATGAGCCAGTGCATACAGTTTCTTGTAAGATCCATGGACATACACCACATCCTTGTCAGTCTTAAGACAAATAATTTTATTAGCATAGATATGAATTCATTTCCCTCAGATAGTCATAACAATTATTTCATATGAAAACAAGGAAATACTTGATCAGGATAGATCCATCATTAAATTTAACTGTAGGTATACTACCCAGACCAGTGTTAATGTACATGGTGATCCCTTTTACAAAGTTATTCAACTTAATGGGAGACAGATATTGGAAGCGTAGATACATTGCACATTGCACATATTTTCGCAGATTTTGCGGATTTTAAAATCTGCAAAAATAGAGCGCAAGATCTTTATCTGATAATAGTTAAACTACGACCACATTCAAAATCGGCAAATTCAAATCTGCCATATAGCAAATCTGAGACAATTTATACATGCGAAAATATGTACGTTTGCAGTAACTAATCTCTCATGCTATCTAAGACCAGGCACTCATTAAATATTATACACACACCCAAGAAGTCATTTTCATCAGGGATAGTTTGAAGCACTGGCTCACTGCCGGAAAATATAACATTCTACCCCTAGACTATCGCTGTAAGAACCTAAACCATATATATCATGTGGACTAGACCTTAAACCATTTAGAGCTCTGAGATAATAATAACATTTCCAAAGCCTGTAGGTTTAGCTTTTGTTTTTAATCAACTTAGAATGTTGTTTACCAAGTCCATGTTTCTTCTCGAAGCCAAGGTCAGGCATTATGTCCTGGAGGGCATCACTTATACTTCTGCTCATTGTTAATAGGCAATTGTTGTTTATTATCCTTATTGTTACATGAAATTGGCGCCCAAAACAATGGAATGAGTATTTGAATGTCAAATAAGTGTGTTTCTAAACAATGATTAGAGTTTTGCCTCTGGTGACCATTTAATTCAGTGGAAGAAAAGAAATTGTAATTGGATTTGCAAAAGTCTGGGAATTCCAATCATTTGTAATGGGATTCAATAAACAGGATGTGGTCTTATTTCAGACTGGAGAAGACAATCTTTATGTTGAAATTGCAAATGATTGTGCTGATAATAAATAGAGCGTTTGCTCCATGTAATTGTTATTTCCCCGAGGGAACATAAATTGTATTGGCATTTGTGAACGTCTGGGGGTTCCAGTCATCTATAATAGGAGTTAATAAATGTGTCTCTAATTGACATTAAAATTAAAATTTTACCCACTCACAGCCTCACTCACCCATTCACAGACTCACCCACTGACGGACTGACTGATCGACTTACTGACTCCCTCCCTCCCTCCCTCCCTCACTCACTCACTCACTCACTCACTCACTCACTCACTCACTCACTCACTCACTCACTCACTCACTCACTCACTCACTCACTCACATAACTTATGTAGGGAATCGGCATGGTGTACAGAATCACAGAGACATACAGATACCCACATACTCACTCACACTGACAGATTATCACAGAGGTGCATGCGTGGGAGCAAAATCGAGGATTTACTACTATCCAGAAAGTATGTAGCCCTTCCTATTCCTTATATACTGCTACATTTTAAAGTATAGATTCCAACCATTGTACCTGACTCATTCAACAAAATATTGATAAAAGAAGCAAAAATATGTGATATATGCTGTATGAAGATCTTTTGAACCCGTAAAATGCAATCATGAAAATTAAAAGATGTGTGACTTTTCTTTCAAATTGAGCTTACCAGCATCAACTATTTAGTGGATTGTCTGAATCCATGATTGAAATGAGGCTGTCAGCATTTATAAATACACCAGGATACAAGTCAGCATTATATATATTTTAAAAGCTTCGTGTGTTTTTTTCGTTTTTCAAAAATGTCAAGTTTGGAAGAGTGTGCGGCTTGAATGCAGACCAAATGAAAATCAATTTTACAACATGCGGCCTCACCATTAAAAACCAATCCATGATGACTTGCTACTCTCAAAAACGAATTTCATGGAAGACATTCTTGAGGCTGTGTTATGTAGACAGAGTATGATCCATCACTGCCCAGGCCTCCTCTATCACCCGGTAGAGAGTGCCCCTACCACCCCTATACATCATGTAGATTGTACCCTACCATACCACACTGCCCCCACTGCATCTACAGCCCACCGTCTATTGTATATGTAGACCCTTACAATGCTTGCTCTTCTTCCTGCTCCTTTAGATCTTAACCGGGTGCACTAGAAGAGGGTCTTGGCAGAGTATTTAGCAAATGGATATATCTGTCAATAGAGACAATGACTGTTCAGTAAACTTATTTACAGTAGGGAGTAATTTGAACTGGGTCTCTGAAATGTAACACATTGAATAAAGGGCAGACCCTTATTAACTGACGTTTTGAAATGCCAAAATCTTGTAATCTTATATATCTGGGAGAGGTTATCATGAAATACCCATATCCGACTGCATACTACATCTTACTTTTGTGCGTGGTTACTATTTCTTGTAGATTAGTTTAGTTTATTGAAATTTCTGATCCTTAAAAAGAAAATGATACCAGGTGTTATACAAGTCGGTTTGCCATATAATGGAGCTTTGCACTATCATATGAAAAGGTATATTGGAAATAATTAAATCCTTGCTTAACCTGTTAACACAGCATGTTATTCTCAGCTTTCTCCTATATCGGATAGCTATCTTTAAATGTCCATTGCACTCCCCAATCAATTAGCCTACTTTCTCATCTAACACCGACTTCATCCCAAGGTAGCACAACTAGACGATGAAAATCAATTATGTTAATCCAACTCCTCCAGGAAGAATATCAACAATAGCAGTAACAATATTCTTTCACCATTTGAAATCAACTGCTTCATATCACAATTTTCCTGGCACATCTTCTTGAAGCAAATTGATGCAAGAGTTGATTAAATTTCCTGAATAAGTTTGCCAATGGTATTTACTGTACTGAGTCCATATTCTGGAGCTCTAGACAGAGGTACCAGTCACCTCTCAAACTAATGCCTACTAAACTTTAGCTGTTTATCATACTCATTTTACACGGAATGAGAAATGGTAACATGCACCGCAAAATATATATATAATTTATCTGCAAAGGGTTTTAGAGACAAAAAAGCTGGTTCAGAGAACCGAGAAAACAAAAGAAATCGAAACAAAAAAAAATCCTACTATGCTATTTACTGTGTAAGGCTTCCCCACACGATGTTATGAGCAGGCAAGGGGAAAAGGGTATCCAATGAAAAGGTCTTTAAAAAAATTGATCTCACAAGCTTTCTAGCGATATATTACACTAAAAGATAGCAATTATGGTTTTTGGGCGATGGCTCCACAAACTTTAGTGGGCAATGCCCTATCCAAAATTCAAATAAGTTATAAGTCTCATAGTTTCCATGATATCTCTATCTAATTAGCATAGCGATCCTTGGGAATTGCTGTATCAATGGGATTCCTTATTTCTTCTATTTTGAATGAAATCATGTTTCCATGGCAACATATATCAACATGGATACCCATTTAGGCTCTAAAACGTTCTTTTTACATTCCAAATATGGAAGCTTTTCACCAAAAATGGAATGTTTTGTGTAAGTCTATTGTATTCTACAGAAAAAAGTATCCTAGATGATTTTTTGGCTTATTTCTTCTATTTTAGCCCATAGTGGCGCCCCCTGGTGGCTAAAATTAGTACTAATCCCGCGGGGATACCCCTTCTTGCTTGCCTGCTCACGTACATATATGCAAAATAATTGTACTATATTTGAAATGTTTGCCCAAGGTAACAGTTAAAAAAGGGGAAGCAGTGAAAGTGTAAGTGAGTTTGTTATTCCTATCAGTTGTAATAGGATTCAGTGAAGGGGATGGCTGCAATATCATTTTGATGTGTCTGATAATATCTTAATTGGCTTATGACTAAACATTCAATAGAATTCACAATTCTATTTGGTTTAATTTTCAGATCTGATATTCAACACCAATTCTGATGACATAATGACATAAAGAGGCACTTTACCACAATATACTGTATGACAAATAGGCCAGTTTTATTATATATGAGCTTCAGATCAGCTGACCCTTGTCCAAGCACCCAGCACACCTTTCGAATTACAATCACCTGGTATATATTGGTTTTGAATGCATCGTTCGCACACTATATCGTAGACTGATTATAGACTGCTTCACATCCCACTATACAGCATATTACCATAGACTACTGGGAGCAATTTATTCATCCACTATTCCTCTCCACTGTATCATATACTACGTATATTGTCCTTCAGGGAGCAGTCTCTCATACTTTGGTATGGAAGCAGTCATTTTACGCAGATAAATGATGTACTGTAAAAGAAACAATGCACATGGCTTCTCGTAAGATTTATAGACATACAGCTAGTTCTCCCAAGTTACAGAGTTAATTAATCTCCTCACATATTTCAGACAAAGAATTCTGTAAACAAAGATAATTCTGGGATTGCTATAGCAATTCACACAAATGAAGAAAAGAGGCAGAATAGTTCCATTATCCTATCAGACTTGAGGCATACTACCCAGCACCGTGTAGAAGTATACCACTTGATGATGAAAATAATCATTATCCACAGCCTGTATTTTTGGATTTAATTTCAAGTAAAATCGTCAAAATGTTTATCAAAGTAATGGACTGTTTCTCCTAAGAGCCATAGTCAGCCATGGTGTCCCTGCGGTCTTCACTTTCCTATTGCAGACAAATAGTGTCTCATCCTTCTTTTGGTACGTTGAAAATAGATTCCCAAAACAATGGAACAAGAATCTCAAATAAGTGTTCATCCAAGCAATGATCAGAGTATTTGCCTTTGGTAACCATTTAAGTACCTGGGAGAAAAGAAATTATAATGGAGTGTGTGAAAGTCTGGGGATTCCAATCATTTGTAATAGGATTCAATAAAGAGAATTTGGTTTTATTTCAGACTGGAGAAGAAAATGTTGAAAATACCAACTAATTGTGCTCAAAATAATTGGAGTGTTTGCTCCAGGTAACCATTCATTTCCCCAGAAGAACATGAATTGTAATGGAGTTTGTGAAAGTCTGGGGATTCCAACCTTATGTAATGGGAGGCAATAAAGAAATCTCATTCATGTTTAACTGGCTCTGTAGTTTTCCTGTATTGATAACACTTACCGGAGATAATAGACAAGGGCAAAGGCAGCAACTGGACTATGGCCTGTCAAAAACACAAACGGCTTATTTATCTAAAATGATTTTTTTTAATCTAGCCTGTGACCAGCTGGCCAGGTTCTCAGCAGCAATGGCCGACCAGGCTGGCCACCGGTCACAGGTAGGCTGACCAGTAGTGCTCCCTGGAGTAGTATTAATAAACTACTCAATATAATTGAGTCTCCCAAGTTTCTCTTGTATCTTTTTTCCGGATTGGAAATTTGACAAATACAGTCTGACTTCTTCCAGAATGATCCCATTGCATTCACTGGTGGAGCATACGTGTAAGTTAAGCTTCATTCTATACCCGCTCTAATCTCATAAACTCTCCTCTGTCCTCTAACTATTTGTTTCTGGTACCTTTTCTGCTTCTCTCCTTAGCTATTACTGTCCTATCTCTCTGAATTAATCACGAGAAGCCATCAGGCTCTGAAAAGCTCCTTCCTTGGGATGATAACCTGCTTCTAATGTTGATAAATGCATACAAGAACAAAATGATGTCGATGAACTGAGGTATCCCTTTGCAGCAACAAATTATTGTTTATGTTTCTCAGGAATTGACTTTTACCTCCTTTTCTGGGTCATGGTACAAATTCAATTTGAATATTTATTTTTAGGTGGGCTTGGTTTTTGGGTTTTCATTGACTAAGTTGTTGAATCAAATCACACTTTTAGGGACTTGTGTCAGAGTATTGATTTTGTTGACATAAAACAACAAGGAAACAAAACCTGAACAGAAAGGCTTTGTCAGAGAGAAAAATCAAAAGATTTCAAACCAAGGAGACATTGAATAATACAATTGTACCCCATAGCTCTCCCATCGATGTACATTATACTCTCATTTACCCGTAAGTCCTCATTGCCGTTTCAAAGAGAATTTCTACCTGTTAGACGATCAAGATATTCTATTGACATCTGCAAATAACTGTGCATAGAAATAGTTAATTATATTAGGAAGTAGCAAATGTAAAGAAAAAGCCATGGTACGGTGCTCAATTCTATGGGAAAGCCACATGAAAACTAACTCTTAACTATGGCTAGTGCAGAACTTTTGTTTGGTGGTCAGATTAACATTCTATTCTATTGCCATCTGCAAATCCCTTATGTAGATTATACTAGTTGAAAACATAATCAAATAGGAAATCACAAGTCATGGTGCTCATTTTTTTGTAATACTCATTTTAAGAAAAAGAACTTCACTATAGGTTTGATACATATAACCCATGCCATTTAAATAAGCACTTATATATCACGATCCTCTGTAATAGTCTAGGCCTATATGACAATTCAAAAAACATGTAGACAAGATGTCCCCCCCTCTTTTCTGGAAAAAATAACAACTTCTTTCTATCAAAGAAAATCTCTTGGGACCTGCTGGAATCGAACACCCAACCTTCTGATTTAAAGGAAGACTTGGTAACCACTATACTACCAACTCAGGTGTCAATGTGTGAAGCCAGTGAGGTAGTGATTCATACATAACTCACAAACATATGCCATGAGAGGGCAGCACAAGCCATGTCATGTAATGTCGTTTTTCTGACATACACCAGGTTCCACCAGACTTTTGCAGTGAGTCCCTAGAAATGCAATACAATAAATTCATGCTGGTTTACTCTTGCTTCATGCATGCATTGGTTTTAAGAACTCGCTGACTTGTGAATAAGGCTAGTAGTTCCTGAACATATAGCCATAAGTATATGTATACATAGATAAACACTTAACTGTTTAATGTCTCACCATATATCATCTGAATAACATTCCTCAATGCAACTGGGGTCTTATGCTGCAAGCACCGATACCAAGGGACCACTCACTCATAGTTGGGTATGGAAATGGGACATTTTATGTCATTTTCTTATTTCAGCTAAAAATGATGCCTCACATATAAAGCAGGAGGTAAAATTTCTAGATAATGATCAATTGATACACCGGGTCTGTATCCATCTTTCACAGAATCCATTAAGAATAAAACGGCAATAAATAACAGACCATGATAATATTATATGTTTCCTCCCCAAGTATCAAGTGTGTTTCATTCTCCTTTGCTTGGCTATAAAGATAATTCTGATTCAGTCACTCGCTCACTCACTCACTCAAGTAGCAAATGAAAAAGAGGCCAGGGAAATTGACTATAGACATATTCTCAAGGTATTGTCTGCTCTGCAGCCCAGTTACTCATAAGTGCAAAAGAACATCTCTCTTATCTTATAATATTTCTTCAGAGCAAGACCTATTTTAGTTGTGATATTTCTTGCAGATTCATAGACTTCTCCTCCTTGTTCTCTCTTCGCTTATACTTGTACATTAAAAAGCAATTCAATCCATTAGAGTGGTCTGCAAGGTGTCATGAGAACTTGCCATAGTGCTAGTATATCGTATGTAGCTCCTCCCATCCATTAGGATTTGCAATATTTTAAAGTATATATTCCACCCATAGTCTCAATCTTCTCCACCAGATTTTGATTAATGTAGCAACAAATAATTTTATAGATGTTGTACTCAGATCTTAATAGCTGTGTAATGCCGGCCTGAAAATTGAAACTGTCAAAAATGACATTTTTTAAATGATGCTGACCATCATCACTAAGAATCCATGAATCGCTGTATCCATGAGTGACATGAAACTCTCAGCATTTATACATCAGGCTTCAAGTCAGCATTGTAAATCGTTTAAAAGTGAACTCACATTTTCTTTTCTGAAATAACAAGTTTGAAGCAGGTATCACTGGGTATAGGTCGTTCCAGACCAAATGAAAATTGGCCCTTTTTATTCAACATGCTGGCACACCAGTTAAAAAAGATATCCATGATGACCTGCAATGTTTTCAGTACTCAAAAACTAGTTTTATTGAAGAGATGCTTGAGGTTTTGTCATAATTATGATCTATCACTGCCCAAGTCTCCTTTATCAACCAGTAGATAGTGCACCTACCCCCCCCCCCCACCCTATACATCATGTACACTGACCCCTGTGAGGCCCCTATCCCTCAAAAGGCCCCTATCCCTCAAAATTGGTCCGTTTGAGGGATAGGGACCAGGTGAAGTCCCTATGTGCCAAACAGCCCCTATCCCTCAAAACGGTTTGAGACATAGGGCCCATGTGAAGTCCCAAAGCCACAAATATTTTTTCCATGTCCCTATCCCTCAAAATGGTCTGAAAACAATTTGAAACATAAGCCCTATGTGAAGTCCCTAAAGCTCAAAATGCTGCTCTCCAAGCCTTCTTAATTGTGTTATTAGGGCGGGCTGATTCTCTACCTACAGCGGGAGGCTGAGGATTCAAGGGGAGGGGAATGTCAAAGATTAGGTTAAAATAAGGGTTGGAATCCAGTAAGGCCTAAAAAAAAAAAAAAAGTTGTGTTCCGGTATCCCGACCGACCATCCGTTTTTGGGGCCGACCCTAATTTTTTCTAGACATTTTTGTAATTTTTAGTTATTTTTAGGACATTTTTGGTGTTTTTACCACTAAAATTCACCTTTTTACCCCAAAAAAAAATGTAAAAAAACCCACAAATATCCGACCTACCGACCCTCTTTTTTCTGGGCCCTGTTACCGGAACACAACTCTTTTTTTTTAGGCCTAAACAGAAAACGTCATACAACATTATATGACGTTTATCTATGGCTCCTTATTATGGCAAAACGTTATATAATATTTTGATTGGAATAGAGGTGGGGGGGGGGGGATTTTGCCCCCCCCCCCCACAGGCAGGAGGAGGGGGAGGGGGAATGGGTTCTCAGAGCGTTTCAGGTTGGAAAATATACCTCATGGTTTTAGAGCGTACAAAGAGATAACAGGTGTCAGTCTGCAGGCTATAGAAGGTACCCTTAACTTATTGTGAGGCCTACTTCTTTGCTGCAGAAGGAAAAAATAGTCATAGAAATTATTACAAAGGTTTTTGATGGATAGGGCTTTGAGACTTAGGGATTGTTTGTAGGACAGGGGCCTGACATGTCCCTATCCCTCAAATGGCCCCTATCCTACAAATATTTGTGAGATAGGGGCTGTTTAAATGTGGTCCCTATGTCTCAAAGTTTTGTGGGATAGGGACTTTTTGCTATATAGGGACCTGAGGCGGGCCCTAAGTCTCAAACAGCCCCTATCTCACAAATATTTGAGGGATAGGGGCCTTTTGAGGGATAGGGGCCTCACAACCCCTTAATACCCCACTATCAGTTCATACACAGACCACCACCTTTTGTATTATGTAGACCCCCACAACACTTCATTGTTTTCCTTTAACCTTACGTGTTAACCTGCCCCACTCCCCGTGATTATCCACGGGTCACTATCTTTTCATTTGTCTTTATTTTATTTAGTCAAATTAATGGTAATGAAAAATGATATGTGTTTTTGATCAGTTAATATCTACCACCACAATTCATGAGCCACATCACATCTCTTTTTTTTCTACAAATACAAAATGATAGTGTAGCTGTACAGTTAAGTGGACTAGAATACATTTCCAATAATGTCCCTATTCTCTAGCAGCAATTACATCTCATTCAACATAATAAAATAAAACTGTGGCCAAACACAGGTCCCTGTGGAAGTCCACCACATACCAATTCCACAAGTGGTGACTCTGATCAATGCTTCACTCTCCCTACAGAGTTCCAACTGCCACCTACGGTGGCAGCCAACCAGCGAATACCCACCCACTCATTCCCCAAGCACTATACCAGGCCACACCATACTTCCATGTTAGTTAGCTGCTCTGTGTGGAGAGCTTGTGGCAGCAACACTGCATGCTGTGGCTGGCCATGTGCTGAGGGTGCTAGTTGTTCCTCAGTCAGTGAATGAGTGGGAGTACCAGCAGACTGTTGTGGGTCCAACTCGTGTGTGTGAGTTGTTGTACTACAGGGGGAGCTGCTCACCTCCTGAGGCATCTGCTCCTGAGCTGCTCAGTCAGTGTAGTGGGGCTCTGTGGGCTGAGCTGCTCATTGTGCTGTTGTACGTGGTGGTAGGAAGAGCAGGAGGAGGACTAGCTGTGCCTGCTAGGGATCACTACTAGCACAGCTTAATCACATATATATGACTTATATAGGTATACATACTACAGTACATTTCTAGTGGGAAAGTGCTCAACTCACATGCTACCAATTTGGCTATGTAATACTTGAAGCAACTTTAAGCCCTGGTGACTGGCAGCAATTACTGGCATTACTGGCAGTTTAGTGGTAGAGCATTCTTGTATGCAGTAGACTTAACAGTCCAAACCCAGACTAGGTCCAGATGACAAGCCTTGTCAAAATATGTTTTTTTTCTACCAGGCCGACTAGTACTTGAGAATACACATATGGAGTAAGCTCTTGCAAAGGTCAGCCTTTGTCATTGGACTGAACAGCAGTGTCCCTTAAACCACATAAAATAATTACCACAGGATAGACATATGTAATTCAATCTACATTGGAAAACAGATATTCACAGCTATTTTGTCGTATCAAATTACCCTTGATGTAAAAGGAGTACTGTATGCAGGCAGGGTTAATTGATTAAAATGAGAGATCTGCACAGTAAAAGGTAAGTTTACTTTATAACATCAGTTATTCTATGCACCTACAAGTTGAACTGTGATGAAAGAGAACATCATTATGAGATAGATTGAAAATGATATGTCAGCTATATAGGTGGTTGATATAGTATTTTTAGGTATATTGGACATAATTTATAAAAATTGTGTAAGTAATGTGACGGTCACATAAACATAAAGACTCACTGGTCTCGCCCCCTGGGGCCTCACTGATGAACTACTCACTCCTCCTGCCTGCCACCTGACGGAGCGCTTGGAACTAGCGTGTGTACTACGTCACAGAATGTGTGCACAGTTTTTGATTCGGCAAATGGTGGTTAGAAGTGTCCCACCCACCACTCCCTATATCTAGGACAAAGACTCAAAGACTCTTTGTTCGTGCTAATCTAAGAACTGAACTTCAAAAATCATAGACATATAGCCATATACATAAAAATATGTACCGGGTAGCACCATATTTAAAGATGTATCATTTGTAAATTTAAGGTTGTTAAAACTTCACAACTACCGTATAAATTACTATGTATTGTTAAAAAGTTGTTTATACTACCGTATAACCCATGTAGGTTTATAAAACCGTATTAACGACAATCAACTCATGTTTCAAGATTTGTATGTCTATTTACCCGTGTGTGTTTAAAAAATTTCACAGGATAAATTTGTTCCAAACTATATTTTAATGTGCTGTGTCCAGTATCATTACACTGACTCAAAACTGACAAGCGCAACTGAGGCTAGTGCTTTTCAGTGTCACTGATTTGTGCATTGAAACCTGCAGTGCCACCTGATGTGACCTTACATGACATATGGGGCTTAGCCTTTAAGACCTAGCAAATATAACATAGCCAGAGGCTGCATCATATCAGACCTGTGCCATGCTTGGTGTGGCACCTGATTTTGGTTGATGTACTCTGAGCCCCGTGCCTGAAGAGCTACTTTCATGTTTTTTTCATTGTGTCCCCCAATTTATCACGTTTACTCAAACATATGGCCTAACA
Source organism: Harmothoe impar (assembly GCA_947462335.1). Lineage (NCBI taxonomy): Eukaryota > Metazoa > Annelida > Polychaeta > Phyllodocida > Polynoidae > Harmothoe > Harmothoe impar. Next base: position 26,717,913 of record OX381719.1, on the reverse strand, counting down.
TCAGCTGATTTAAGAAACATTATTACAAATAGGTTAATGTGAGAGAGTGATTGACATACCTAGCTTTATCTATCACTTTGATAGTGCAAAAATTCACATGCTTTGAAAAAAGAAATTAGTATATTGCTGATTCAATATTGTAGTATAATTATAACCAATCAGAAATATTTGGAAACATCCAAGAATTGACCTCAGTGAACTTTATTGGTCCCACGATGTGACGCCAGTGAACCAACATAAATCTACCACCAAGAGACATGACATCGTTTTAGTACCCGGTACAAATTTTCTGGATTTATTGCTCCTACAATGTGATGAGCAAGTGCACCAACATAAAGGCTGCTTATTGCTCTGAGCAGATCCACGGCTCATAACCTGCTCATAACAGCATAACATGTCTGCCCACACAAGTGATATCATGTTGCCCTATCTCATAACTTAGTCACCATATCCTCAGCACTATAGTGGCACTACACATCACACTGCTGATATCTCTGGGGAATATAGGATTACAAGCTACGCTTTGAGTACATAATACCCTATCCCAAAAGTGTAAAATTAAATGTTTTTTTAGATACAATGGCAACATGAAGAATGAGCTACTTTTTAGATACATTTCTTGCATATCATATAATAGGTATTGACACTTTTGCTGGCTCTGTATTATGTTGTAGTCTCCAATAGATAATGCAAACACATTATTCTGCATCCATGCACTATACTACCCTAAAAGGGTTAAATGCGTTCCTTAAAATTATCCTGTATAGTAAGTGGATATTTTATTGAACGGCCTTGCTCATCAGTGTAGAATGCCTGTTACACTATGGCTAAGTGCCACCCTTACCACTGAGAAGATGGGTATCAATCACTACAGTAATGCCACAGGCTTAAGAGGTTATAGGCAGTAGATTTTGTTTATAAAAGCTTTATCAGCTGTATGTTAACCGTAGAACAGGTATTTAGCCGTCAATTAGGTTCTTGTTTCATTTCCGGGGAGCCTTCTTTCCTTATTTTTTTCTTATAGTCTGGTTGAGAGTGAAAATAAAAACAGTACACTGGTATAGATATGGCAAACCCCTCCACATGGGGAGATCTAGTAAGTTAAAGTGTTCTGTGTAAGTAGTAATAGGGAGCCATTATGTCCAGGCAGCACCTAGCCCAGCCAATAATAATGCTGTGATGCCAACATGTGCATCCTCCATGTAGGTCACGCTTATCACCTATAGTATCCTCCTCACTCAATCTGTACTAATTTGGGATTCCCAAGATTGGCTGTCATAGATCAATAGAACGTGCTTCCCCTCTCATCTCCTTCCCATCCCTTTGGAGCAGTTCCCAGCCTCCTCCCTTCCCACCATGTGGTCGGATACACAATGTTGTTATATGGAGTATCAGCATCACTCAGTGCATTGCCCTTAGGTGCTGCTGCTTTTACCTGTGTATACATACATATTAATCTGTTGTACTGCACCCTACTGAAGTTAACGATCTGGAGATCATAATGTTGAATAGTGACACAGATTTTGCCTGGTTGCTTATAATGAATCATCTTGTATTATGAGGGCAGCTTATAAATGGGCTGCCTATAGGTATATACCAAGATTTAACACCAGTACAAGGAGGACTGAATAGACAATAAAATATTTCACTCTGTAGTCATCTGTCTCCCTTGATAGAATTTGGTCTGGAATATACATATGTTCCCATGGAGATGGGGAGTAAGGCCCTACAGTATGATGAACTATCACATTTGATTTCCAACTAACATTGCATTTTTTGCCATTGAGGTATGTAATTATTAAACCATAGGAATTAGGATCCACGAGCTACACAATAATCAACAAACCTAAAAGTAATGACACTGGTTTTATTGTGTTTCTGTATTCCAGGCTACATTCCCATTGTTCATTGTTTTGCATGAAAAGAAAAACAACTTCTCAAATACCTTTGATACAGCATTTTCATTTTCATTTGAATGAGCTTAGTTTGCATTCGATTGTGTTCTCGGTTTACCAATATAAAATGCCTATGAAAAGAATATCCCTTCATAGTGTTGTTTACAGGTACTGCAAGAGATTCTTTGTTCATTAATTCATGTATACAAGATATTACCAAAACTGTTTTACATTTCATAGTCATACATTCAACTATTTACAAAAATCAGCAGCTCTGTAAGGTCAACTCTCTTATACATGATATAGATGAATGTGTTTCTGGTATGATGTCCAGCTAAACAGAGGTTTATGACCATTAAAAAAGAGGTTGTCATAAAACAATTGAAATCGAAATAATAAGCTACTCAAATCAATTTGAACCAGCTTGTAGCAAAACGAGACCATAGATACAGCCTCTTTTCCTGGGAGCTCCTACCTTAGGGTCTCTGAGAACCAGGCTAAAAACTATCATGCAACTGCACCTCATCCCAGCCACTGTCGCACCAGGACAGAAACAAATACTTCTTTTGCCAAAATCTATGGTTGAGGCTCATTCTCCAAGCCACCAGGCCACCTTCCCAATTCAGTCAGTCTAGTTGCAATTTGGTTTTGAAATAACAGTGCTTGTTAGCTTAGAGGGTGCAGGGTATGAATAGGGGGTAAGGTTGGTGTGGTCTCCAGGCCGATCCAATGAACACTGAAGTGTCCCAATGGAATTCCCTTTTCAGAAAGATGGCATGAAATGAAATCAATATTGGCTGCAGCCAATCTTTAATTGGAATCATTTTGAAAGATTGTGGAGTGAAGATGTTTGCTGAGGGTCTCCACACACATTCCTCATGGCTGGCCGTGAAGTTACACACCAGTAGGGAAATTGTAGAAGAATGATATGATTAAAGGGATCAGCTTTGTGGTTAGATGATTGTGTGAGAGGGTAGACTAATGAGATCCTTCTATAAAAAGAATGCAAAAAGGATTAACTAATATAAATTAAATTGGCAGAAATGTCATGATGAAAGTGTCTCTTACCCATCTCTTAATCATCGTAAACTTGTAATGAGTGAAAGAGAAGGCGGGAGAGAGGGCGGCAAAATCTATATGTAACTTAAATCTTTGACAATTTGAAGCTTTAGCAGTGGGTGAATTCCCATATCCTGAAGGATGCACCACCTATGAGATTTGCTTTTGAATCAAATAGAAATCTCATCTGCAAATGTCATGTACCCTTTTTCCAGGAAGATATGGCATGCTAGCAGGCATCATTTATTGTTTAACCCTTACATGCCCAGAACTCCAAAAGTGTGCACTTTTACACCTATACATCTTCAACAGAGCACTCTGGGGGCTATAGTGGTCAAATTATGATGATTCTAGGTGCAAATGAAGCGCAATTGCTTAAGGTTTGTAATGAGACCAAATACTCTATGGTGACATGAATAGAATATCAATGGTATGTATGAATATAAAATATAATGGGTTAGAAATGGCCTAAAAATCATTAAAAATGCGCGCATTAGCCAGAGGGGGCAAAAGAAATATTGATAAATAAAAGAAATATCGAGAAAATGGCAAAAAAAGTGATAAAAAACCTTTATTAATGGTTTTTTTCTGGAGATTCCGACCAAATTGGTGGTATTCTTTCACTTCCAATATGTATGCCCTCATTCGGAATAGCAAAAGCATGTTTACCATGTCAAATGACTCTATTCCAAACTAAAAGGGCCCTTTTTGGAAATATTAACCGTTTTAACAATATTGTTTAATACTAGGAAAATAATTTTTCTGGTTGCCATGGTAACCTAAATTATGACGTTTGCAGACATTCTTCCATACATTATACAAAAGTGTGTTCCATTGGCTTTCAAAATATATACTATAAAACATATCTCAGCACAAAATATTGAACTGTTACACAATCCACAAATGATAAAGTGAAAACTCACTTTTGTCAAAATAGTTCTGGGCACGAAAGGGTTAATAAACTCTTTCAAAATCAGTGGAATCAGAATTCAGTGGTCACCTAATTCAGATTGATGTGCTCTAATACTCTTAGCCCTATGCCTGAAGAGGCATTTCCATGTGAACCTTTCATTTTGTGAGGTTATGGGGTGATACCAGAAAATACTTAAATGTTTTTTTGGCTATGGGTAACCCCTAGGTTAACTCTTTGGCAATTTATTGAAAATCTTCAAAAGTCCTTTTGTCAATAAAGTTGAACTACAATAACAACAGCCAGGAGAATGCTCTCCTGGGTCCTCCAATGTGATATGTTTAGTTTACGTTACCTGATGCTACCTGATCAAAGATAAGGAAAGCCTCAAATAGGCTCCTTTGTAAGGGTGAATATTTAGAACCGAATAGAAATAACAAGAAATCACATGAAGGGCTGCTTTTCTTAGCTCCTTGGACAGACTTACTCTAATAGATGATGTCATTAGGAGTTCCTTAATATTACACAGATGACATTCTACAAAAGATATTTAGGTCAATGTGCTTTTAACTTTAGAGACAAAGTGAAATTATCAAAACGGTTTTGGTGACATCACTGCATAGCTGTCAGCAACAGTCAGCAACTGCATCAGTTTTTGCTGATACCACATAGTATTAAAACAGACACCAATTGAAACGTAATATGTACAGGGAATATAGGGACCCTGCAATAAGTTCACTTTGTCGATTATGTCACAAATATGTGATTCAAATGTGATTCAAACATGTGTATGACAATTATCTGCTGGATAATACTGCAAATGTATTATGTGCTAGCTTAACATATACATTATTACAGATAACAGAGTTAAATTTGTGGATTACATAAAGAAAAATGTATGTTCATGTCATAGATAGAGACTGCCATGTCATAGCATCTAGACTGATGTTATCACCATAATATCTCTCATACCCTAAGCACCCACCCACACCTTCCTCTTAGTGCGTTTAAAAGTGAAATTTAACTATAAAGCCTGTGTACCTGTCCTTATTTCACTATAATTGCTTTCTTTCTAGGAAAATCAGTTCCTTAATAATGTTGTTGCCATATATATGCACATGCTTCACAGTAGGTGTCTTAAAGTCCCCTTTACCTTGAGGCAAAATAAGAATGTGTTAAGAAAGTAGGTCTCCAATCTTATCAAATGTGATATTGGAATATCATCCAAAAGTCTTTAGTAATTCTATCCTGCAGTGTGATTTACAAAAAAAGGAATAAAATTGAAGATTGAAGTAATAAAGATTTAATCAAATCCAATTTGATGGATTGGGTCAGAATGTATACAGTGGTGAAAATGAGTGAGAGTCTTCAAACACAATCCTGAAAGAACCACATCATTAGAGAAATTGTGGTTTCCATTAAATTTTATAGGAATCCTATGATTAAAGGAATCAATTTTATGGTAAATTAGTTTTGTGAAGAAGTAGCAGACATTTGACTTTAGAAGTGTGTATACTCTCTAAATCCTCCTGTAATGCGAGAGAGAAAGAGAGGGAGGGATGGAGGTTTGATATTAACTGATCTCTTATCGCTTTGAAGTGTGGTGTTCAAATACAAATCTCAAATTATTTTCTGTATATATGTAGACTGAATCTTACCACCTACAAGACTTGTTATTAAATAGGATAGAAATCACATCTGGAAATGTCATATATTCTTTCTCATTGATTTCATAGGAGAGCATATTGACCTAGAGGCCGTCACCTGTCCGTCTGCTTATCTCAGACAATTATCAATTATTCATTCTCTTGTTTCTTAGAGACTTTCAAAATCAGCAAATGAGAATTCAAATGCCAAATAATAGGGATTAGAATACTAAGAAAGAGAGAGAGGCATGAAGGTTTGATATCAACTGATCTTTCATCGCTTTGAAGTATACATGCTGCTCCAATACAACTCTTTATGTATATGTTTTATATGTAAATTGAATCATATCACCTATAAGACGTTTGTTTTTAGATCGGATAGAAATCACATCTGAAAATGTTGAATTCCATAGAAGAGCATATTGACCTGGAGGCTGTCACCTATCTGTCTGCATATCTCAGACAATAATCAATTATTCATTCTCTTATTTCTTAGATGTTTTTCCTGGTTAACCAGCTAATTACTTAGAGTTTGTGAAAATTAATAAACTTTAGTCATTTGTAATTGATGTAACTGGATGCGGTCTTGTTATAGAGAAAAATAATTGATAATTAATTTCTCTCCTGATTAATGTAACATTGACTCTGTTATTTACTGCAATTCCCATTTTAATTCCCATTTCAGGACTAAATAGTTGACACGTAACTTTCCTAACTAACCTGGAGATGACAAAGATTTGTTCAAACTATCAATCTTTTGAGTTAATCCTATTAGGGTAATTAAAACCACTGGTGCATCCCTTTTCAAACATGAAGAACATCAATGATTTACCCCGTAACACGCCCTGCTTAGTATCTGTTACTTTGTGAATTATATGTATCCAACAGTAAACAGTTAAGCAAGCAATGTCTAATCATTTATCATATAAACACTGATAAATGTATTCCTACATATGACTCTGGAGCAATCTACTCATCCTCTGTTCAGGCTGTTATACTGCATATACTGCTACTTAGGCTACATGCATGAGTGTCTGAATATGGTTATTTTGTGCTGTTCTCAACCCATAATAGAACTCCTCTTTAATGATTTGGCCCAGGGCTCACTTACACAGACACAAAATTACACACTCTCCCAGCTGCTTCCCAACTCAGACTTTCTAGATGCTCTCAGAATTACATGCATTTAATTTCCTTCATTTGCATAGTGTTCCAATTAAGGCATTTACATTTTAACATGTCCCATCAATTTAGCACAGAAATCTCAGGAATAACTTCTTTGAGCTTCTGTCTGCTGTAGACATTACCCCTCAAGCTGGGTACTCATGAGTGTTCACCAAAAGCTCCATTGGATAAAAGAGGTCCAGCAAGAATGAACATTATTTTCAACATGATTAAACAAAGATGGGATGGTGTGTGAAAATCCCAGAGCTTAAATCCTGATTTTAAGTCCTGTTGAACGTTGTGTTATCTACGTGGAGTAAACATGATGCCCAAGTATCCTTTATCAACCGGTAGATGGTGCCTCTATCACCCCTATATATCATGAACACTGACCCAATCACACCACACTATCAGTTCATCTACAGATATGATGTGATTTGTGAAAAGGGGATTTAGTGGAGGATACTCTAAAGTCATTTTTGCTAGTACATAAACACTAGAAACATGTCAGAACCTGTTTGATTGATACAGATAAAATACATGAAAAAGAGGCTTAAGAAATTGCCTGCATCAATATAAGATTATGTATCATAAGGAACTGATATATCCACATTACATGAGCAAGTGAATGATTTTGCTCCTCATATGTTAAGTGAGATAATAAATATACTATTATGATACTTAAGAGATATGTACAGGAAAGCAGATCTTCAATTCAATTGCAACATCTCTGACCTTTTTTTTTGATATATCATTTTAGAATATCATGTACACTTACTCCATTATGCCATGTATGCTCTTACAGTAAATAATTTCATTCAACATGAATAAACTAAAACAAAGGGCCCCAACACTAGTCCCTACGGAGCTTTGCCATGTGCGAATTCCCAAAGCAGTGACTCTGATCGATTCTTCACCCTCCCTACTGAGTTCCGACTGCCACCAATGGTGGCAGCCAGACAGTGCACGCCAGCTCACCCTCCAAGCACTACCCCAGGCGGCTGCATATAGGAATGTTGGTAAGTTCTGGGTGGAGAGTGAGCAGCATGGCAGTGACACTGCATGGTGTGGCTGGCCATGTGCTGAGGTTGCTCCTCAGTAAGTGAGTGAGTGGGAGTACCAGCAGACTGTTGTGGGTCCAACACGTGTGTGTGAGTTGTTGTACTACAGGGGGAGCTGATCACCTCCTGTGGCATCTGCTCCTGAGCTGCTAGGTCAGTGTAGTGGGGCTCTGTGCACTGAGCTGCTCATTGTGGTGTTGTATGTGGTGGTAGAAGGAGCAGGAGGAGGACTAGCTGTGCTTGCTGGGGATCACTACCAGCACAGCTTAGGCACATATGACTTACAGATATACATACTACAGCGGATTACTAGTGGGAAAGTGTTCAACTCACATGCTACCAATTTGCCTATGTAATACTTGAAGCAACTTTCAGCCCTGGTTACTAGCAGCGATTACTGGCATTACTGGCAGTTAAGTGGTAGAGCATTCTTGTATGCAGTAGATTTAACAGTTCAAATCCAGACTGAGGCCGGATGACAAGCCTTGTCAAAATACATTTTCCTTCTGCCAGGCCATCTAGTATCTGAGAATATGGATTTAGAGTAAGCTCTTGCAAAGGTCAGTCTTTCCCATTGGACTGAACGTTTTAACGGAAGTAGCCCTTAAACCACATAGTATAATTACCACAGGATAGATATATGTTTAATTTAATTCAAAACATCTATATTGGAAAACAGATATTCAAGGCTAATTGACTGGTATTTTGCCGCGTCAAATTACCCTGTATGTAAAAGGAGTACTGTATGCAGGCAGGGTTAAGTGATTAAAAAGAGGGATCTGCACAGTGAATAGCTCAAGGTTTTGATAAAGGTAAGTTTATTTTATAACATAAGTTATCCTATGCACCTACAAGTAAAACTGTGATGACAGTGAACATCATTATGAGATTGATTGAAGCTACTATGTCAGCTAATTTTAGGTGGTTTAGGTTGATAACATGATACACATAATTGCACGCAGGTATGGAAAGTTGGAATGCTCTCATTCATGATTTAGCATATTTATAAAACTACAATATACAGTTATGAATAAATAACTGTTGGCTCACAGAAAACAACACATGTTGGGGGTGCATCATAACACCATTGCATTTAACCTGCAATCACAACATGACAATGTGTACATACAACCACTGCATTTAGTCTATTTCTGCCTGCAAATCACAATAAGGAAAATATTGATTCAATTAACAGTGATGTCAAACTCAAAGAAAATGGTTAATGGCAGCAACTGCAATGTTTTTTTATAGCTTAATTTTAGTAGGACATTACTTAAGGATATTGTATCCTTAAGTATATTATACTGACTCAAAACTGACAAGGGCAACTGAGGCTAGTGCTTGTCAGTGTCACTGATCTGTGCATTGAAACCTGGAGTGCCACCTGATGTGACCTAACACGACATATGGGGCTTAGCCTTTAACACCCACCAAATATCACATAGCCAGACGCTGCAACACATCGGACGTGTACCATGCTTGGTGTGGCACCTAATTCTGGTTGATGTACTCTGAGCCCCATGCCTGAAGGCTATGTCCATGTTATTTTTATTGTGTCCCTCAGTTTATCACATTTACTCACACTTGACCTAACATCAGCTGATTTAAGAAACATACCCAGTAAACAAATAAAGTTATACACCATTTTATAACGTTATATAACGTTATATGTCAAAGTTTTTCTAAGGCTCTTTAATATGAAATAAAGTTATGTGTAAAATTTAAAATGTTATTTTGACAAAAAATAAAGTTTTTTTTGTTAGCTGGGATACTACAAATAGGTTCATTTGAGAAAGCAATTGACAGACCTAGCTTTATCTATCACTTTGGCAGTGCGAAAATTCACAGGCTTTGAAAAATGAAATTGGCATATTGCTGATTCAATATTGTAGTATGATTATAACCAATCAGAATATTGTGGAAGCATCCAAAAATTGACCCCTGGAAACTTTATTGGTCCCATGATGTGATGCAAGTGAACTAACATAAATCTGTCACCAAGAGACATGACATTGTTTTAGTACCTGGTACAAATATTCTGGATTTATTGCTTCTATAATGTGATGAGCAAGTGCACCAACATAAAGGCTGATTATTGCTCTGAGCAGATCAACGGCTCATAACCTGCTCATAACAGCATAACATGTCTGCCCACACAAGTAATATCATGTTGCCCTATCTCATGACTTAGTCACCATATCCTCAGCACTATAGTGGCACTACGCATCCTACTGCTGATATAGCTGAGGAATATAGGATTACAAGCTATGCTTTGAGTACATATATACCCTATCCCCAAAAGTGAATAATTAAATGGTTCTTTTAGATATAATGGCAACATGAAGAATGAGCTACTTTTTAGATGCATAACTTGCATAGCGTATGATAGGTACTGACATTTTTTGCTGGCTCTCTAGTATGTATAGTCTCCAATAGATAATGCAAGAATGCAAAATGCATCATTATCAACAAACACATTATTCTGCATCCATGCACTATACTACCCTGATAGGGTTAAATGCGTTCCCTAAAATTATCCTGTACAGCTAGTTGGTATTTTATTGAAGCAGCCTTGCTCATCAGTGTAGAATGCCTGCTACACTATGCCTAAGTGCCACCCTTACCACTGAGAAGATGGGTATCAATCACTGCAGTAATGCCACAGGCTTAAGGGGTATAGTTATAGGCAGTAGATTTTGTATATAAAAGCTTTATCAGCTGTATGTTAACTGTGGAACAGGTATTCAGCTGCCAATTAGGTTCTTGTTTCATTAAAGGAGAGCCTTTTTTCCTTATTTTTTTTCTTATAGTCTGGTTGAGAGTGACTCTAGAAAATAAAAGCAGAACACTGGTATAGATATGGCAAACCCCTCCACATGGGGAGATCTAGTTAGTTAAGTGTTCTGTGTAAGTAGTAATAGGGAGCCATTATGTCCAGGCAGTACCTAGCCCAGCCAATAATAATGCTGTGATGCCAACATGTACATCCTCCATGTAGGTCACGCTTATCCCCCATCGGCCGTGACTATTGACAGTTTGAACTGTCAATACCAGGATATAATTCCCTTATTGACAGTTCTAACAGTCAATAAGGAATAAAATATTCTCTTACTGACACTTCTAAAAAGGAACTGTCAATAAGAGAAAATGAATCTCTTATTGCCAGTGTGAACTGTCAATAAGGGAATTATATCCGGGTATTGACAGTTCAAACTGTCAATAAGAGAAAACTACCCCACTATTGACAGTCTGAACTGTCAACAAGAGGAAAGTGTTCCACTATTGACAGTTTGCACTGTCAATAGCTGGCCCACCTTGATTTAGCTATTGACAGTTCAAACTGTCAATAGTGGAAAACTTTCCCCTTGTTGACAGTTCAGACTGTCAATAGTGGGACATTTTTTCTCTTATTGACAGTTCAAACTGTCAATAGTGGTAAATTATACCGTTATTGACAGTTCTTCATGAAACTGTCAATAGTGGGAATTTCCTTTCTTATTGACAGTTCCTTATCATCACTGTCCTAACCCTGAGAGCGATTTTGGTGGAAAAGTTGATTTTGGTGAAAAAGTCGATTTTAGTGGAAAAGTCGTTTTTGGTGGACAAGTCGATTTTGGTGGAATTTCTAGTGCATACCCAATTTTTAGTGCAAAACCGAATTTTAGTGCAAAACCGATTTTTAGTGCAAAACCGATTTTTAGTGCACAAACCGATTTTTGGGGGCAAAACAGATTTTGGGGGCAAAACTGATTTTAGGGGCAAGACTGATTTTGAGGGCAAACCAGATTTTGGGGGCAAACCGATTTTGGATCCAAAACCGACTTTGGGTCCAAAACCGATTTTGGTAAAAATAAAATACTTTTGCCAAAAAAACACACTTTTGCCAAAAAAGAACACGCTTCTGCCAAAAAAAAGACACTTTTTGAATCCAATGTCAGTGGGAACTGTCAATAAGACAGAAATATTCCACTATTGACAGTTCGCATGAGGAACTGTCAATAACAGGAACAATTTTCACTGTTGACAGTGTGAACTGTCAATAACAGAAATATTTTCCACTATTGACAGTTTGAACTGTCAATAGCGTTTTTGATCACCTATAGTATCCTCCTCACTCAATCTGTACTAATTGGGATTCCCCAGATTAGCTGTCATAGATCAATAGAACATGCTTCCCCTCTCATCTTCTTCCCAACCCTTTGGAGCAGTTCCCAGCCTCCTCCCTTCCCACCATGTGTTTGGATACACAATGTTGTTATAATAGTATCAGCATCACTCAGTGCTTTGCCCTTAGGTGCTGCTGCTCTTACCTGTGTATACATACATATTAATATGTTGTACTGCACCCTACTGAAATAAACATATATCTGGAGATCATAATTCTGAATAGTGACACAGATTTTTCCTGGTTGCTTATAATTAAGCAATGGTACTAAAACCACTAGAAATGGCAAATAAACAGAGTTCATTCACCTGGGCGAACTCTAAACTGGCTCTTGACCAATGTTCACGTTATCTGGTTCTTGCTCTGCCCTTCTTGCTCTGTCCTTATGATGAAATTGATAAAATACTATATTACCTTACACAGTCACAATGTGGGTTGCGGATCATATATTATATTATAAGGGCAGCTTATAAATGATTTCAATCCATGTTGGATTAATTGAACACCAATTACTTAATGTACAATTACAATGGGAAAGTGTTTGATCATTTATGATTTTTTTTTAACCATCCAGAGGAGAGGTCGCCCCTTCTCAGCGTCTGATATATGTTCTGTTATAAGGTTAATAATGTACAAGGAGGACTGAATAGACAATAAAATATTTCACTCTGTAGACATCTGTCTTCCTTAATCAAATTTGGTCTGGAATATACATGTACACATATGTTCCCGTGGAGATGTGGAGTAAGGCCCTACAGTATGATGACCTGTCATATTTGATTTCCAATATACATTGAATTTTTTTTCCTTTAGTATAAAGCGACACCCACGTGATTTAACCAGCCTACGCAAACTTGGTACATTACATTCTATGAATTCATCATTTGACACAATGTCATTGAGGTATGTAATTATTGAAGCATAGGATCCAGGAGCTACACAATAATCAACAAAACTAAAAGTAATGACACTGGTGGAAGGGGTTTATTGTGTTTCTGTATTCCAGGCTCCATTCCCATTGTTCATTGTTTTGCATGAGAAGAGAAACAACTTCTCAGATACCATAAATACAGAATATTCATTTTCCTTTTACATGAGCTTAGTTTGCATTCAATTGTTATATCAGTTTACCAATATAAAATGTCTATAAAAAGAATATCTCTTCATAGTGTTGTTGACAGGCACTTCAAGAGATTCTTTATTCATTAATTCATGTTTCATAGTTACACATTCAACTATTTGGGAAAATCAGCAGCTGTGAAGGGTCAACTCCCTGGTCCATGATAATACATATGGCTCACTCTCACCAGATCGATGCAACTATTATTTGGACGTACATGATCGGCGGACGTACATGATCGGCGGACGTACATGATCGGTGACGTACATGATCGGTGACGTAAATGATCGGTGACGTACATGATCGGGAGTTATTGACTGCCCTACCCTTTCTGACCATGTTAAAACATAAATATATCTTACCAGGGTGTGCATATGGTGTGTCTTGACATGTTCTATGTTAGACATGTGTATATTCGACTAGGAAGAGAATTTTACATGACATTTCAATACCGATCATGTACGTCATGTGACGTACATGATCGGTGACGTACATGATCGGTGATTATTGACTGCCCTACCCTTTCTGAACAAGGAAAAACATTAATAAACCTTACCTAGGTGTACATATGATGTGTGTCTTGACATGTAAGATGTTAGACATGTGTAGATGCGACTAGTAAGAGTATTTTACATGACATTTGAAATACCGATCATGTACGTCATGTGACGTACATGATCGGCCATTATTTATTGACTGTCTTAATTACCCTTTCTGACCATATATAAAACATAAATCAATCATAGCAAGGTGTACATATGATGTAGGTCTAAATATGTATAATCATAGACATGTGAAGCAGTGGGTAATGAGGACATGTTACATGACATTCCAAGCCGATCATGTACGTCATGTGACGTACATGATCGGTTACACATTGAGCCCCCCCCCTCCGGCCCCTATAAATATTTTGGGAGTTTTTTTTTTCTAATAAACTCCCCAAAGATACATTACAGCCTGTAGGTATGGTTGGGAGAGTTAAACATCGTAGTGCAGGGGGTAAAAGATGGGTTTTGTACTCTGCCGATCATGTACGTCTGCCGATCATGTACGTCCGCCGATCATGTACGTCACTTTTTTAGTTGCACTGATTTGGTGAGAGTGAGCCATTAATGTGTTTCTGATATGATGTCCAGCTAAACAGAGGTTTATGGCCATTAAAAAAGAGATTGTCATAAAAAAATTGAAATTGAAATGCTAGACTACTTAAATCAATTTGAACCTGACCGTAGCAATATGAGACCATACAGCCTCGTTTCCTGGGGGCATTTAGGGTCTCTTAGGGTCTCTCCTGGAGGGTCTCTTAGGCCTTAGGGTCTCTGAGAACCAGGCTAAAAACTATAATGTGACTGTACCTCATTCCAGCCACAGTCGCCCCTGGACAGAAACAACTACTTCTTTTGCCAAGCCACCAGGTCACCTTCCAAATTCAGTCAGTCAAGTTGCAATCTGGATTTGAAATAACAGTGCTTGTTAGCTTTGAGGGTGAGAGGTATGAATAGGGGGTAAGGTTGGTGTGGTCTCCAGGCCAATTTAATGAACACTGAAGTGTCCCATTGGAATTCCCTTCTCAAAAGATGGCATGAAATGAAATCAATGTTGGCCGCAGCCAATCTTTAATTGGAATCATTTTGAAAGATTGCGGAGTGAAGATGTTTGCTGAGGGTCTCCAAACACATTCCTTATGGCTGGCCTTGAAGTTACACACTAGTAGGGGAAATTGTAAAAGAATGCTATGATTAAAGGAAGCAGCTTTGTGGTTAGATGATTGTGTGAGGGGTAGACTAATGAGATCTTTCTATCAAAATAATGCAAAAAAGTAATATAATTAAATTAGCAGAAATGTGATGATGAAGGTGTCTCTCAATCATCGTAAACTTGTAATGAGTGAAAGAGAAGGCGAGAGAGAGGGCGGCAAAATCTATATGTAACGTAATCCTGTACAATTTGAAGCTTTGGCAATGACTGAATTCCCATATCCTGAAGCATGCACCACCTATGAGATTTGCTTTTGGATCGAATAGAAATCTCATCTGCAAATGTCATGTACCCTTTTTCCGGGTAGCCATGGCATCCTAGCAGGCATCATTCATTGTTGAATAATCACTTTCAAAATCAGTGGAACAAGAATTCAAATAATTATGCTTAGAATAACAACCGTGTTTGCCCACGTTAACTGTTTAACAACTCAGATGGAAATAACGTGTAATGGCCTTTGTTGACAATTGTAATTGAATTTGAAAAGGGAACAGGATGTGGACTTTCTTCAGTTAAGGGGAAAAGATTTGTGTATAGATAGCATAGGATCGAATATAACATGATTATTATGAACAACTTCATAATTACTTGTACTATTCCTTACAAGTAGCTGTATATTAATCCTGAAATATTTCTAAATGAGATCTATAATGAATATCTATAATGAAAACTGACCACTAATGATAGTATTTAATATTCAATAAGTATATCCACACATAATATGAAGGAAGTAGTTTAGTGCCAAGTATTAAAGATCTACCTAAGTAGCAAAGATCACACAGCCTTATATTTTCTTAACTGATGTTCGATATTGATATTGGTGATAGAATACCAACAAAAACATTTGGATAATAAAAGCATTCACAAATAGCTATCTGTATTCTAGGATTTATAATCATTCAACAAATAAATTTGACATTATTTTAATTTGGTATAGCTTTCCATATGGACATTTTCCAATCCCTGAGTACTCAACTCTCAGGTTCTCAAATTCCTTCCCCTTTTGTCCCAATAAATGCAGATGAGGTTTGTGTCCTATCAGCATGACATGTAATGTGCCTCCCCACTAGATGACCGTGCATGTCAGCACCACTGATCTGTGCATTGAACCCCAGAGTACCTGCTGATGTGACCTTACATGGCATTAGGGGCTTTGGCTTTGACACCAAACCAATATCCAGTGTCTCATATTGGACATGTAGCACGCTCGGTGGTCACCTAATTCAGATTGATGTGCTCTAATACTCTTGGCCCTATGCTTGAAGAGGCGTTTCCATGTGGGCCTGTCATTTTGTGAGGTTATGGGGTGATACAAGAGAAAATACTTAACACTTTTTGTTGGCTATGAGTAACCCCTGGGTTAACCATTTGGCAATTTATAGAAAATCTTCAAATGTTATAAATTAATTTGTCAATAAAAGCCAGAATAATGCTCTCCTGGTTCCTCCAATGTAATGTGATAATGTTTACCTGATGCTACCTGATTACAAATAAGCAAAGCTTCAAATAAGCTGCTGTGAAAGAGCCAGTTTTTAGAACCGGATGAAAAAAAAACACCAAGAAATAACATGGAGGGCTGCATGACAATATAGTGGGCTCCATACCATCAAGTTTATTTCCCAAATAGGGGACACTTGATATAATGTAATTTCATGTATAAACATTGTAGAAGGCGGATCGATACACTGTGCCAGCATCCAAGAATTGGATTTGGAGGAAGAACCACTTCAGTGTCCATACATTGTTATTAGGTACCAACTTACGAGGCTACCTGTTGCTCTGAGCAGATCAACAGCTTATAACCTGCTCATACCAGCATAAAATGTCTGCAGGCACAAGTGATATCATGTTGCTCATGGGTTGTCGCATTGCTCTCACTACGACCGTCATGCCAGTCTGTACAGGACTGGGTTTGCCACACACTGGATAGGTAGGTTGAGAAAGTAAAGGTTATGGGGATTTTTATATCAACATAGTAGTACACAAAAAAATATATTTGATGAATTAGACTCTCTGCATCACAGTGAAAGAGAGGCAGTTGATTGGCAGAATTTCACTGTCCAATCTTTCACTTTTATGATGGCACCAATCCCAAGCCAACTAGGAAGTCACTGTTTGCCATGCTGGTCTTGAAATTGAGATGATACTGACAGGTCCACATGAAGGCATGAATTTATGACCTAAAGTTTGTCTAGGATATTAGTTGAGCATCAGAATATTGGAGTAAACCCTAGTACAACCACATTTCAATTGAGAGCATCTCGTTTGGACAGACTTACTCTAATAGATGATGTTATTAGGAGTTCCTTAATATTACACAGATGACATTCTACAAAAGATATATAGGGCAATGTGCTTTTAACTTTAGAGACAAAGTGAACTTATCAAAACGGTCTTGGTGACATCACTGCATAGCTGTCAGCAACAGTCAGCAACTGCATCGGTTTATGCTGATACCACATAGTATTAAAGCAGACACCAATTGAAAGGTAACATGTAGAGAGAATATAGGGACCCTGCAATAAGTTCACTTTGTCCATTATTTCACAAATATGTGATTCAAATGTGATGCAAACATGTGTATGACAATTATCTGTTGGATAATACTGCAGTCCCAGAAATATCTTATGTGCTAGTTTAACACCCAGCATACATTATTTTGGGCAAGATTATGATCTTGAAGGAGATTTGTTGAATTTGTGGATTACATAATATAAGGACATAGATCTTTAGAGACAGCCATGTCATAGCATCTAGACTGATGTTATCACCATAATATCCCTCATGCCCCAAGCACACACCCACACCTTCCTCTTAGTGCAATTAGAAGTGAAATTTAATTATAAAACCTGTCCTTATTTTACTATAATATGCTTTCTTTCTAGGAAAAGTAATTCCTTAATGATGTTGTTGCCATAAATACTAAACATGCTTTACAGTAAGTGTCCCCTTTACCTTGAGGCAAAATTAAGAATGTGTTAAGAAAGTAGGTCTCCAATCTAATCAAATGTGATATTGGAATATGATCCAAAAGTCTTTAGTAATTCTATCCTGCAGTGTGCTTTACAAAATGTGTAATAGAATTAATTGAAGATTGAAGTAATAAAGATTTAATCAAATCCAATTTGATGGATTGGGTCAGAATGTATACAGGGGTGAAAATGGGTCTTCAAACACAATCCTAAAAGAACCACATCATAAGAGAAATTGTGGTAAAATGGTTATGTGAATAACTAGCAGACATTTGACTTAAGAAGTGTGTATACTCTCTTAGTCCTCCTGGAGTAAGAGAAAGAGGGATGGAGGTTTGATATTAACTGATATCTCATCTCTTTGAAGAGTGCTGTTCAAATACAAATCTTAATGTATGTTCTGTATATATGCAAACTGAATCTTACCACCTATAAGACTTTTTATTGAATAGGACATAGAAATCACATCTGGAAATGTTATATATTCTTTCTCATAGATTTCATAGGAGAGCATTTTGACCTTGAGGCCGTCACCTGTCTGTCTGCTTATCTCAGACAATTATCAACTATCCATTCTCTTGTTTCTTAGAGACTTTCAAAATCAGCAAATGAGAATTCGAATGCCAAATAATAGGGATTAGAATACGAAGAAGGAGAGAGGTTTGATATCAACTGATCTTTCATAGCTTTGAAGTATACATGCTGCTCCAATACGCAGACAGTATTGACGCGAGTTTGTGGGATTGCTAAATATCACGTTGACCCTTTTTAAATATCTGTCGGAGCCCTTTATAAGGGCGATGACAGATATTTAAAAAGGGGATACGTGATATTTAGCAATCCCACAAACTCGTGTCAATACTGTGCTTATTATTAAATGCATTTTGGTAACGAAAAAGCCATTTTATTAACCTGAATCGTCTTTATCACGTCCGAACGCCGCCATGACACCTTGCTCGATACACACTTCCGGTCTGTGCGCCTGCGCCAAAAAATAGTCCCCCCCCTTCTATCGACTATATCGTCGTTATTTTTAGAAATTAGGCCTAATACGCTATTAAAAAACATTAATTCATTGAAAAGAAAGACTATCAAACGATAATTCCTAAAAAAATTAATAAATTATTGCTCGTCGAGACCGTCCGCTTTTTTACACACCAGTCTAGATTTCGGCGCCACTGTTTGTCTATGGGAAAATTTTACGATCCATTTTCTCGCCGATCCATCATGTTAAGAAGCCTCAACCAAATTTTCTGGGGGGCTAGGGCCTAATTCATCTATTGTACATCCAAATATAGGATCTTTTCTCTTCCATGCGCTATGTTTTTTTCAATATAACTCTATTTTAGGCCCAAAAAACAACATATTATTTTTCGGGGAATGTGAAGAAACCACTCGCGGCGTGCCACTGTCAAGCGCCAGCCGGGCGGCCACATTTTAATCGTCTCAATTTTTCCCCGGTCCATGATGTTAGAAAGCCTCAACCAAATTTTCTGGGGGGCTAGGGCCTAATTCAGTTATTGTGCGTGTAAATATAGGATGTTTTGTAGAGCTTAGGCTTGGTTTCAAGCCAAAATATGCTATTTTAACCCTCAAACGGAGCCAATTAAAAAAAAAAGATATCGTCTCAATCTGAATGTAGGTCAACGATCAGCTGATCGCAGCGTCCGGTGCTTTTTCGTCTCTACTCGGTTTCATCGTTTTATTATGGGAAATCGATGTTAAACTGCTCGATTTCAATGCAATCTATAAAAAGTAAGGCGACAAACGATCAAATACAACAGAAATACGATTTTATTTTGCTGGATATCCCACTCCCCCCACATTCCAGCAGCGCTAACGTATGTACAACGATTGAAATATCCGCCCGGCGAGTGACAGCCCGCACGAGGAGGAATACTTCACTTCAGCTCGATGAAATAACACGAAATACATCACATATCGGAGGAAATACGGTTAAAACAAGCCAGGACATCAATTTTAAAGGCATTATGATGCTGTTAACGATCAAGTGTAAACATGTCTATTGAAATTAAGGCTAATACTAGTTAATTACAACTCAGACACAGTCAAAACCGACCACGTTGTGCCACTTCATAGGCTCTGTCAACTTGTGGCCTCACACAGAAGGTGTCGATGTCAAAGGCAGAATTCCACCAATCATTGTCAGATTTATCGCCTTAGAGGCCAAATCACTCAAAAATTCCTAATTCTCCACATGGGGGATTCTAGGGCTCAAGTGGGGCACAGTGGGGCTCATGTGGACCTGTGTTGATGACTGCTGGCTGGCAGAGACGTTTCCATAGTGAACATGTACATTAATTGACCCCTGAATTGTTACATTTGCTCCAGTGAACATGCCTGCTACTATATCGCGGGCTAAGGGCATCGATCCTCCCTGTGCCTGCAGGGCCCCACCCTGGGGAGCAGCGGCCAAGACGATACTGCGAGGAGCTGAAGTCGAGGTAGTGGCCTCTGGACCAGAAGCAGATTCAGTGGTGGCCTCTGGCCTCGAAGTGGGCCTAAAAGCGGATTCAACGAGGGCATGCCTCAAACTGGTTGCAGTGGGGGCTGGCCTAGAAGCGGATTCCGTAGTGGCCTCTGGCCTAGAAGCGGATGCAGCGGGGGCTGGCCTCGAAGTGGATGCAGCGGGGGCTGGCTCTGCATCTTCAGATTCGTCCTCCGTTGGAGAAGGCCTCGGACTTAGAATGGAGCGGGCTCCAGTGGATTCAGAGGATTTCCGCTTGCTCGGATTCCGATTCACTAGAATCTCACAAAGATTCCTCTGCTGTGGCATACTCAGTGTAGCATATCGGTTGACAGAATTGACGTTCCTGTGGCCCGATAGCTGTCCGATACTCATCGGGTCGATACCGGCATGCAGGAGATTTGTGATCATTGTCGCCCTTACAGTATGCGATGTGATATTCAACTCGGCTGACATCCCAGTCATCTTTTTGACTTCCTTCATTATGTTGCCGATTGATTGGTACGACATCTGATTCTTGTACTCGCCAACGGATTCTCGCCAAGGGTGTTCCATGTCCCAGGAGCACTTCAGCTTTGGAGTTATGAAGAAGTGGGCCTCTGGGTCCTTTTGCTTCTCACTTCTCTTGGACGCTTGAAGCTTGTACATCCGAACCAGACATCGATCCGCGTCATCAATCATCCACATGTTCGGGTTGAAGGCCCTAGGTGGCCCTTTTCCCTTACGGGTTTTCGATGTCCTCTCATTCCAGTTCAGATGTTCGTCATCCGTCCCTACCCTCCTCATATTCAAATCCTTCCACCTGACATCGAACTGCTCACCCCTGCCTCGCCAACCAAACGCATTGGAGAAATAGAAGTAGAGCGTATTTTGGAGAATCCGGGGAGTGGCCCATCCGAAGGCCCCTGTCTGCCAAGCCAACTCGGCATCTTCATCGGCGAGTGGCACTGCTTGATTGGGGAGATTCCCGAATCCCATATCCTTGAGTTCGGTCTTCCGAGTCTCCAATACTCGCCTAAACAAAGCGAATATGTCATCGCTGATCACGTTGACGGGATACCCATTGTCACGGCAATATCTGCAAAATATGAGTGATTCTGCCATTAATATGAGTGATTAGGCCTCTAAGATAGGCATTCATACAATACATGGATCTAGTGTGACATTCCACGGATGGTACCCCAGACATTCAGCAGAGACCAGGCCGTCCCTGCAGTGTTCACTCTAACCCAATACATACTTTTACATTGATACGAGCCACTGTGATAATGTTATATTTCAGGTTTAGCCTCAATATGTGTAGAGACAAGGGAAAAGGATACTCCAAGGAAAAAGTCAACTTTAAAATTGATGTCATAAGCTTTCCAGTGATATATTACACTTGAAGATATCAATTCTAGTTTTTGAGGAATGGCTTCATGAATATGTGAGGGCATTGCCCTATCAAAAAGCCCAATAAGCTCTAAGTCTTATATTTTCCCAGATATCCCTATCTAATTAGCATAATGATGATAATGAGAAATATATCATATATTTTCATTCTTTTCATCATAAAATTTGACCTAGGAATGGTAATTTTATTCTGTTTTGACCATAGTAACCCCCATGAATCATTTTGTCAAGGGGTATCTTTAATTTTTCTATTTGGAATGAAAATCATGTTTCCATGGCAACAGATATCAACAGGGACACCCATTTAGGCCTTAAAACGTTCTTTTTACATTCCAAATATAGAGGCTTTTCACCAGAAATGGAATGTTTTGTATATTCCCATTTTTTTCTACAGAAAAAAGTACCCTAGAGCAATTTTTACTCTTTTTCTTTCATTTATGGCCACAGTGGCGCCCCCCTGGTGGCAAAAA